>OX382269.1:24189790-25389790 GCA_947507595.1 Pyralis farinalis
TAAAATACCAGTCAAATATAGAGGCTCTTGGCGCTATCTCGCGCTCAAGGCGATCTTATAATTACCTTTTTAACACGACGTCGTGAGGCATGCGCGCTTACGACCCGCCTGATGTAATGTGATTGCTGTAGGTTGTAATAAAGGAAATAGAAACAAACTAATTCTTTGTAAATAAAATAAGCTTACTGATAACCTCACTTACTCGCAGAATCCAGGGAATTGTTATTAGGCAGCAGTTTTTTGTGAGATGGAGGTATTTCCCCAGTCAGGATGCTTTAATAACCTTTCTTCCTACTTGAGTGGGAAATGTATCTGTAATAATACATTTCTTTACGTTCTTTGTCGATACTACCAACTGTGAAAACATCAGATTTATTGATCATTTGTTTTTACATACCGTTCATATGGACGTTGTATGGGTATATGAGAGCAATAGAGCCTTTAGGAAATGGTTAAATTGTGTGGAAAATTTCAGGAATTATCCCGAAGTTGTAAATGCTTTCCTGAAACGTACATCTCTACCTGAATACAAACATGTATATGTATTATTGATGACTGAAGCTAATTAACCACTAAGTAACTATGGAGCCTACTTGCCAAAAACAGTTGTGTGTCTTGATTTTTTTTTAACAAATCAATAAGCAAATGATTTGATAAAAAAAAAGAAACAAGAGAATTGCTGAAAAACAAAGACTCTACCAACATCGGCTGTTCACGGTGCGTCTCTAATCTACATTGGGAACAAAAACAATTACTTAATAAAACACACCTCAATCAAAGTTAATTGCTTTACGCATTAATCTCTTTATCTCCCTCACCTACAAAACAACGTGTCCGTTCTCTAAGGTAATGGAAGCAATCATTCCAGATAAGATCCCTCTAATGTGAGAAAAGGTAGAGGCTCCGTTCGGATCGTTAATTTAATTTGAAATAATAAAAGTTATATCCATCATTTATCACTTTCGACAAATTTATTTTTAAATGCCCACTTCGACGTCCTTCTTATCTGTGACTGGCCAGCGGGGTGGGGGCAAAAAGACAAAAACTTGTGTTCAAAATAGGCGTAGGCGTGCCGCTGTCGGCAGGGCGTCAAGCCGTCGTTAATTCGTAGTGGCAGGACGCGCTGGGAACGGCTAGCTTTGTTTGCAGCACTGAAGCCTGCATATTCCACATATTGTGCATATCATATATTTGCTTCCCTTTCGTATCATATATTTCAAATTCAGTAAATAGTCTATGTAATGTAAGTGACTCGCCATTATCTTTAGAGCCAAACTCAATCTCACGTGCAAGAAGGGGGAAGATAGCGCACAGCGATAGTAAATTAAGCGTGCCGACTTGTAGGTTTTTGTTTTTCTATAAATGAGTGACCAGAAAACTCGTAAAGAGTTACTACAAGTATGGCAATGCGCTAGAGATACTTACGGGAAGCTAAGGTAGGGTAAGGCAAAGATATGTTTGCCATCCGAACCAAGAAAAGCAACACAACAGAAATAATTGAGAGATTGTCAAAGGATTCCGTGCAAGCTCCTAATTCGTTAGCAGGTCCTGTCGCTGGGCACATTCCATCGTCGAGTAGGTTTTCGTGTTCTGTCGGACTGTCCGTCCGTAACTCACACGGTATCGGTGCCATCTAAATTGATATTTTATTGACGATTACTGTTCTAGTGACGATATCTTGCGATCTTGGCGCCCGGCCGGCCGCGTCGCATCGCTTTCTACCAGCCCTTCATGAAATATTTAAATTTGGAAATAGTAAAACAAAATTAAAAGTTCTCTATTGGTCAATTGAATTAAGGCAATGTCATAGCAAACCTTTACTAGGTTATAAGCAATGCATCACAGAATTTCTCAATCTTCTGTCAGTGCAAGTAGCAGAGGTCCAAACTGGCAACGGTAACTTGGCAAAGTCGATTCTTCTACTGATATTTTGATGTGGAACATCTATTGGCACGCCTTGGCAGTAAAATTTGACCCGTATGCCGTGACGATAAATGGCATGACGCTCTCATCGTCATGCCCCTTGCGTTTTTGTGTTTGTGCGTGCGCCTACTAGACACTCCGTTGCTTCTATGCATCAGCTGGTTACTATATCTATGCTACGGGTTTTGTTTTTTATTTATTAAAAATTTGAATATTCATTAAGATGATTCACATCTGCCGAGGGTTCCGTGAGGGCCACCATTTTTTTTTCTTAAAAATCCGTTCAGATGCATTTATGTAGAGGGCAGTCTATGTTTTCTGAAAACGTGAACTTTCTGAACGATGCTTCTTTTACGAGTATAAAAATCGAAACGTGAAACTATTGTTACCTCATAAAAGATAGTATTCTTTTTTAAACTTAGTTCAAAATAAGTAGTGAAATTGTTTACATGCGATAAACAGCTGAGACAAGTGAGAAGAGGGGATGTGGAGTGGTACGAGGACGCTCATCATGATTGTGCTCATCGAGGGGTGACCAGTAGTGATATACATGTCAAGCGCAAAGCTGTTGATACTATTTTACGTATTGACATCAACAACAGTTTGCTAATTCTTAAAGAATCTTAGAAGAAACAAAAATGGTAAGGTATTCAGAAGTCAACAACGCTACACGTATCTTTTATTGAGAACTTTGTTAACGAAGTATAAGGTTTGTTAAGTTGTATCGAAGAGTAAGAAAAGTGTTTTACTAACTCGGGTCACGTGCGCTCTATTTACTTTACTTGTTTACTTACAAGTAGTTGTAAGCGTGACATTGATACTGAAACTAATTTCACATTCTATACTTGACATTATATTGCCTATTGTTTCTCTTTGTACAATGCAAGGTATTCTAATGGCCCAGGCTCTGGCGATTCTTATGACTTTTTTCCTCCCATTTTCGATTGCCATCTCGATGATGTTAGCTATAATAAAAATTACCATACAAAAGATAATATGTTCAATTTAGAAACTTGTCTCTGAACTAGCTTTTGTATAGAATTCACTTATTTTAATACAATCTTCCGAGATGATTCACCGTTTACATTATTAATAAGATGACATAACAGCAAAACTTGTTTTTAATAGTAGCAGTTCCTTTGTTGTTAGCTATTTACAACTTAATAATTTTCACATAATGATTGTTGAATATCGAACCTTAACTTTATTTTATTTCTCTAACTTGTCATAATATTTGAAGGTAAGTTTAACAATTTTGTTGTATATTTTCAAAGATCAGAAGATCTCATGACTCTTATAGTTTACGATTTAATTTCAAGAAAGTCTTTTCGCCTTTGTCATTATTATGAAGACGAATGTAAAATACATATATGCGTAATATTAGGGGCTAAAGTATGAAATTGCCGATTTAAAAAAAAAGCTTTTTGGACTGAAAAATTAAAACTCGTTTTTTTCTAAGATGTAACATATTTATTTAATCAAAACATTTACTGCCATTATCTATACATTGCTGCCATCTAATCGGCAGCTTATATATGCTTTAGTGATAGAACTCTGGGGATCTAGATTCGACAAACTGTGTGAAAGCATTTTGTACTGCCTCCTGGGAAGAAACTTTTTTACCACGTAGAAAACTCTACGGGTTTCTAACTGCAGCTCCTGTAGAGTTACAACGGTTTGTCGTGCAGTGTGAGGTCTTGCGTTATCATGGAACAATAATAGTGAAGATCGATTCACGAGTCGGGGCTGTTTCACTGCCAGTTTCGCCATCATTGTTCGAAGTTCGGCACAGTAAACGTCTGTTGTTATTGCTTGACCAGACCTGAGAAAGTTATAGTGAATAACGCCATGAAGATACCACCAAACAATTACCATTACCTTTTAATTGGTAAGCTTTGCTTTAGGGCACTGCTGCGGCATTTGACCTGGGGGTCAGCCATTGCATTTTTCGTTTCCGATTATTGTAAAGACTCCACTTTTGGTCACATATCACAATTCGATCCAATATTCCTTCATTTCTGTGCCGATTCAACAAGACAATACATGTGTCAACAAGCGTTTGTTTCTGCAGATCAGTCAAATTATTTTATTGTTACAAAATTATGTTTATATGATTTATTATTTATATATTATTCTTTTTTTACATTATATTTGTTAATTTGCTTAGTTGTATAGTATTTTCTGTTGTTCACAACACTTCCGCGACTATAGTTATGGTGTGCAACCCAGGAAGGCAAGTGTCATCTGAGATACAGTATTTTTAAAATACTAGTTCAGATGTCACACACCCATGTGCTACTACATGATCTTTTTCTTCCACTTTGTATAAGAAAATTTGTGTACATACTTAAGATTGTGATTGCTTGAATAAATTTATTATTATATTATCGGGCACACATTTTTCATATTTTTTTTATCTTATTGATTTGATGCAAATGAGTCAATATTGTAGGTAAAGTGACGTTAAACCATGCCGCTAATTCCTGGGTAGTGTGACTCAGATCGGCTTCCACCATTTCCTTTAATTCAGCGTTATTCACATGTGTGGCCGGTCTTCCACGTGGTTCGTTCTTCAATTCGAAGTTTCCATTACGAAAGCGCTGAAACCAAAAACGCACGGTGCGTTAATTAGCAGTCTCCTCTCCAAACGCAGCATTTATATTGCGAGCCATTTCTGCCGCTTTAGTTCCGCGTGTGAACTCGTATTCACAAATTACTCGAATTTTCGAAGTATCCATCTTTCCCTTCTAAGCTGAATAAAAAAAAACAATTGATATTCGAAATTCACTGTTGCACATTTTTTGAAAAGGAAAACAGGTATCGCGTGAAAAAAGTTTCACTCGAAAATGTCACACCATGAAGGATTAATGTCAGTTCAAAGTATCTATTACTATAACCCCTATTATATGCGTAGTATAATGTTTACTAGGTCACCTAGTAAGCATTATACGACAGCAACATAAATAATGCAATAGATAATTATGTTGCTGTCTCTCGTATTGCTGTGGCGTGAAGACTTTCAAAACATACTACTTCTACTAATTTCTACATTTGAGTGGGTGAAGCGAAATGAAAAATAAGTATGATATCAGCGATGTTTTTCTAAAATATTTTTTAGTCGAGTCCAAAAACATTATCGCTCAGTCAGTCCATTGTCAATGATTCAATAAAAATTTTGATGCAACAGATATTTTGATTATTCAAAGTAATGATAACTTGTAACACTAAGTTAACATTACTTGGAGTCATAGTACCTAGTAACCCTGTCTATTGCCTGCATAAAATATACTTTGTATTTTATTCATCTCATGTATATATTTTATAAAAATATTTTAATTCCATAGGTTACATACAGTATGGATATAGCTTTAATGAGACTTAGTATATACGTATCATTAGTTTATATAAATCTAGTTGCTGCTCCGTCTGTGTAAAGTTTAACTTATTTCTGTTCAGGTTTACAGGAAACCTAAATAAAACGTAGCTTTGGGATAATGTGGTTTACAATGTATAAAAAAAAATAACAACCTATTTTTAGTCTCATAATAATACTTACTGTACGTTAGTTATTTTTGGAATCATCTCGAACTTTAATATAGTGCAAGAAGAGTACAAATACTAGCTAACACTAAAATATTTATGGTTCTTGTTCTTTAATTATTATTATTACGACGACGTTACACCATAAAATATATAAGGTTTTTAATTATTCAAGAACCGAATTTACAATTAAGTTAAAGTCGCTTTTCGCACGGTATCATAAAAATAAATTTGATTTTAATCACATCTTTGGTTAATTCGATTCTCTTGCACTTCATAGTTGTTATGTATGTTTAAGTTTTGTTTTGGTAGTCAGAATGCTTTTAAACGACTTCAAAAAAGGGAAGATCATAAATTCAATTACTTTTTGTTTATGAGTTATCCAATATATTTGAGCATTGGTAGCCCAGTGGATAAAGAACGGACCTAGAGATCAACTGGTCCCCGATTCGAATACTGGCATGATGGCAGATTTATCATCATTAATCAGCTCGGCGGTGAAGGAAATCATCGTGAGGAAACCCGCGCGTCCCACAAATTATATTTCGAAAGATCTGTGATCTAACCTAAAAAAGGTCTGGTTTACCCTGTGGGTTGTGGAGGTCTGACAGCAGTTGCTTCTTGTAAAAATCAGTATCTTCGCCAAATCCTAAGGCATAGGTAGCGGCCGCTGCCAATCCTAATGCATTAGGAAACGGGATAACGCTAAAAAGATGTTATCCAATATATTTATCAATTGTAAACTGATCTTAAGTTTTTTTCAATGATATCTGTAGTGTCGGGTCAGTTGTCAGTTGTTCGGATGTAATGACGATCTGCACAGCTGTTCTTATAACTACTCCATTCAGAATCTCATTTTTAATGGCGCCAGTGTTGGTCTTTAGCTTCGATAGATGACTTTGCACAAAAGATAGATCTTAGACGAAGATTTTAGAACATTGGTTCCGCTGTATCGCCTTTGTACTGCAAATTGTATTAAATTGGCGTATGTCTTGCCGTATCCATTCGGAGCTCTGCCTGTTCAGTTGCCTGTGCTTTAGCGTGTAAACTGAACACTGCAACCTCGATCCTCGATGTCTTTACGCTCTTGAACTGGAAAAAATACGGTATAAACATCAATGGTTAATACATCACGTGCCTTCGATTTGCCAAAGATATAGTTCTCATGGCGAAATCGCCAGAGGAAGCGCTATGTTCAATTACCTCAATAATGTTTCCAGATGGGTATGAAGGAGTGTGGTACGACCCAGCTGTAGATGGAGTGACGACCTCAAGAGTTTGTAGGGAGTCGATGGATGCAGGTGGCACAAGATCCAGGCGAATGGACCTTTAGAGGGGAGGCCTATGTTTAGCAGTGGATGAATACGGGCTGAAAAGGTTTTCCTTGAAACTAAATTCAATTTAATTATCATAAAGTAAACATTTGTGATCTATACCAACGTGAAATTTCATCACCAACCTGGATCTTATATTGAATTAATCGAATTTATTATACCACTACGATATCACAGGTGGTAATGATTCCGATGGTCACACAATGTCATACTATATGGATATTTTGCACAATTATGTGCTTATTTAATTATATCTGTTTAAATTTCAATATAATATATAAGATATGGATTCCAATAAGACTCAATTAAAATTAAAGTAGATAAGTACTTAAGTAAGAAGTGCTTTGCAAAGAAATGATGTTAATTTTGTTTCTATGTAACTGCATTCGATTTATAGATGTTTGAAAACCGTATCGATACTTTCAATTTAATCGATTGATTTAAGCAGATTGAATATGAGATTGACAGATATCAAAATTGACCTATTACAATGTCCTTATTGTAGCCATTAAGATTTTTTTAGTATAACTTTCACCTGATCACGTAAAATGACAAAAAATAGAAAGCGATAAATTTGAAACAATTGCAAATGATAAAATAAAAGAAAAAAGAGAAAAATGTTTTTATCTAATATTTCATAAAGTTCTTTTTTGTAAGCACTTAAAATTTTGATTCAATAATATTTATATTAACCACAATTTCAATTTCCCGTGTTAATAAACATAATATTGATTCTATGTTGTAAAGTGTTGCACGCCGTTACAGCATAATCCTTTATTCCGATATCCTCGTAAACAAATCAAAGGGCACAGGTGCGTGTGAACTTGCCGCGCGTGAAATTACTGTAAATTTACTCCGGTGTGGTCTAAGAAAAAATACTGTTACGATTACACAACCCATCAACCCCTGGCGACGATTCGCCACGGGATCCTCTCGATGCCATCATCATTTGTCCCTCTGGTTACATTATCCTGTGAGGGATGCCGGACTTTTTGTTAATCCCAAAATATATTTGGTGACAGTAAAGTTCGTCATTATGAATTATTACTGCAAAATAAACAGAAATAATGAATGAACTGCTAATTGCTCTGATTAAGAATTGGTATTGAAAATAGTTTAGATTTTTTAGGGAGATATATAAGCATACTGATGTAAAGTGTTTACCATAGCCTATGAACGGTTGCAATACAGAAAGTATAGCGGGGAGGGGGGTTCGCTATCTAAGCCTATGGATTGTGTGAAGATACGGATTTTGATACGTAGCGACTACCGTCAGGCCTCCACAACTCACAGGGTCAACCAGGCTTTTCTTAGGTTAGATAACACTTCTTTCGATATCCTAACGATGTTACCCTTCACCGCAGAGCAAGTGATAATTAGAAATATCGTACATAAATCCGAAAACCGTCGGTTAACGTCGGTTGGCTGGTTATTAATCCATATTACTGCTCCTTAAATCCTCGAAACCCGTTATAAATCGTAATTATTGACTATCGAATAAAAAAACATCGATTACAGCAAACTACACGCGGAACAGGTCGCCACCGGTCCTCGCAAATCAATAAATTTGATATGACACTGACATTCACATTTCGCATCGACGGTGAATGAACTGACGCGAATATGTGGAGGTGTCGATCGTAAAGATTCCAAAATGGGCCCCCTGCGATGATGGCATGGCTCGGTGACATCACCCGACAACAAACACTGCTCTAAATAGGAGCCATCCCACCTCGCGAACAAGTGGCATTTAAAATAAGAAATTGCAATCAAAAAAAGGATAATGAAACAGTTCGACTGTTAAGAGAACAAGGCGCGTTGCTCATGGAATGCCGCTCTCTATATTTAGCGAGCTCGTTTGCGTTGTGTCGAAATGAATAATATAATATGAGAGAACAGAAGTTGAGCGGCGCGTATAAATTAGCAGATAATCGACCGACATCACCTGTCGAAGCCCACGCGCGACTCGTCCGTCGCCACGGCTAGGAGGCTGCAGCGGACACGCGCGCCGATGTTGATTTACGGCGCAATCTGCGCTCGCTATGATATTGGTAGCACGTGACTATATCTGCCATCGAATCTAAATAAATAAACGCCCAGAACGCTGCATGGGCTTCTTCGCGGGCATTTTGAGCCGCTACTCTCTAGTTATTTACATGTCAGCGCCGCAAAGAGGGTTGCCCATGAAAACGTTCTCGTACCCGATGATGAGATAAGACAAGGCCGATGCCAGACGCCTCCCGAACTAAATATTTACAGTGCGACTGTGAGGAAACATAAATAGTGTACGTCCGACAGGATTCGTTAGTGCTGTTAATTGGATTCGTCATTCGGCCCCGGGTACAGCCGCGGCGCAACGCATTCGTCCGCTGAACGTCACGTCACAACACAGCACGCAAGCAAATATTTCATGTTAGAAATCATATTATTTGACATTATCATAGATTCCTTAGGTATAAAAAATCATTTCACGCTATAACTAATTACAACTACAATTATTTTCATGATAATTTAGACGTTAACTGTTCAAAGAATCAAAGACATACGCGAGTTCTACTCATTAGTATAAAATAATACAGTAGAAAAACAAAAGAAAGCACGGCCTTGAATCAGTGAGAATGGAGCATTACATTAATAGTGGGAATGCTCACACACGCAAATTATCTTTCATAGGTATGCACATGAAAATATAGGGTAAAAGCCCGTAATACCGGCGCTAGCATGTACTGACGTCCAGATAATAACAAGTGTCGCGGAGTAACTGATAATTAAACTCTACGTTCTCTGGGAGCTGCCAATTAAGAGGTGCAGCGGCAGCGAACCTCGACCCGCGAAGATGTGTCCAGTGAAATGATTACTACGCCAGAACATAATAACCAATGCATTCAAGTGGTAGTTATTCGTCACACTCAGTTGGTTGTTTCGTCAGGACGTGATACTAATAATTCTCAGATCACGTCGGATTATGAGCCGTGAAGGGACATAGAATAATAAAACAATTACACAAGAAATTCAATTAGAAAGTTATTAAATGAAAAGCTAATCTTAAGTCTATCAAATTCTTGGTTATTGTTTTGAACTATACGTATTTAAATGGTGTAATTTCACGGGTGGCGAGCAAGGGCAATTAGTCACTACGACGTGAGAGTACTCGTAGTAAGTGAAGAGATAAGGATCTCAGTTGCCACATACTCGGAGCGAGCCCTGGGAGTCTCATAGTTTGGCTCGCTGTCGTTTGGTTCACATAGCCTGGACCCCGTTAGACTGTACTCTTTCCTTGTCTTTATCGTCGCATTACACACATCATTCATGATAAAGATTATAACGTAACGATGATCCATTAATTGTTTTACATAAAATACGATATAAGGAAAAATAAGTCTATAAAAACTTTGATGTTTCTTTAGTTTTTATTGACAAAACTAAACACGTATATAATTAAAACATAAGGCTATGTGAGTAGGAGGGAGAATTTTCAAATAATCTTCCTAGAGTATCTAAGAAGTATAAGACTAAGGAACAAGAATCTTATATAATACTACAGTCTTCTCTGCTTACCCCGCAAGGGAGCTACTATGAAGTATAGACACATAAATACAGTAGGTATCTACCTATGTTGGCAAAGTACGAGTATAATAAATTTTGGACTTAATTTCGGTATTGTGGAAAATAATTATTCTACATTGTTTAATTGTAGGTAATTTATTGGCGTGTATTAGATTGAGATTGTTGATTTACTACCTACTTTGCAAAAAAATCTCTAAAGCTCTCCCAATCCAAAGCACATTTTCATGTATGTCTGTATTTATTTGTGCTATATTCTTTAAAACTCACCTAATGTGCGATCTTGTGATAGTGAAAGTACGAGTCTGGAAAAGCTAAATTTACTGTTTATTTTGAGAAAAATATTATGACATATTGTGACATATTTCTACTGCTCTACTACTAAATCTGCTGCGAATACTAATAATTGAAAATGACTAGATCATGACAAGTTTCCTGTTTGCTTATAAAATTTATACGAATATCATAATTTTGTTTTTTTTTGAAATAGTTATCCTGTATGTAACATATTGTATGTCAGATAACAAATCACTCTGGGTATATAAATTGCCATCAACTTTAGATCCTGTACATGTTGTAAACGTTTAAATTTCGTAACTTTGAGAAACGTAACATATAACTTATTAGATCTAACGTATATTTTTAAATGAACGTACAATACAGTACAAATCATAACAAAATTCCATTTTAAGAATCAACGTTACTAAATATTTCAAATAATATGTATGTACTATACAATGTGAAACAGACAAAGAGCACCAGTAGTACAACATGTAAGTACGTGTTTGACTAGTACATTAGCAGCGTACCGCCCTCGCGCCTTTCTCACGCCCACCACAACTGTGCTTGCCTTTCTTTATTGCTCACTCTTCACCGTAGCTATTGTTCATAACACATTTATTTTGTGAATCATAAATCTGTAGCAATTATTATATATCTACGAAACAGAGCCGTTACTAAGTCACTGTCTGATAGACTAGGTACAGGCTAATTTCAGAGATTGAAATGGTTCTTGTGTCTGTTGGAATGCGAATAAGGATTTTGGACGTAGCTACAGGTGTATTGCAGATATAGCATTAAAATATTGTATCGACTATCAAAGCAGAAGCACCGCGGTTCAGATGCTGTTGATGCCTAGCATTGCGTAAAATCTGTAGCGTAACGTTCACTGACCATGTTCGCAATAATGATGTAAAAAAGAGTTGTTCTGAAAGAGATTGTTGGTGTTTATATGTTAATATAAGAAAAGTATCGGTGTTAAGATAAGAACAAGTATGTAGAAAGAATGAAAGGCGAAAGAATAACTAAACAGATAAACAACGCGAAAGTATAAGAATCAATTTGATCATGTGTTATAAGAAGACCGGCAACCGTTTATGAAATGTACTATCAATGTTAATGAGGCGAGTGAGGTATGTAAGGATCGACTCATGAGGACGTTCTGTTCTCTCTGACTACCCGGCAAGAGACTTGCCGTGAAGTAATCAGATAGAAAAAGAAACAACACTTAATATTGGCTACATAGTTAGAAATTACTGTTAAAACTAACACGAATTCTTGTCTTTGTTATTTCTTCATGGTTAAATTCCTGGACTGATTGTAGTGAAACTTACTAATCAAATAGCCTAACCTAGAGTAGGGTTTAAGGCTTCTAAGATTATGTTGTTCGATCCAATGGCACAATCAGTGCTAAAGCGATAACGACGTCGATTGCCAGTTTTAAAAGTTTCTTTAAATTGTAAATCTTATACATAATTATTTTTATCTATAATAGCTTTAATGAGAGTTAGAATATGATTAATGAGAATATTTTTTGATATAATTAGTCCTGTAAAAATGTCAGTGACTACTTTAGCACCAAAGACCGTTAGTTAGTTTCTATATGTTAAATGAAGTTGCTGACGTAAGTTTATCAGTTGTCTATTACTTAATACCAGCTTGCTTCGTTTGGGTTCAGACGGTGCTATGTATTTTTTACTGAAATATATATTTATTTATCCCGTCCTTAATAGATCGAAACCCAACTTGCATTTGACCTGATTTTATTTCATCTTATCACGCATTGAAGATTTGGTGGTAGAAAATACTGCCAGCGTTGCATCTGCCTTTGTTCCTATATGTGTAGTCCATAAAGGTTAAATAATAAATATTAAAGTAGTTAAACAGAAATGTAGCAATCGTACATGTTAATTCAACACGGTTACAGTGAGTAAGTAGTTGTTAGTACACCTACAGTCGTTTAAATTCTCGATACATCCGACCGGAACTAAGCTTTACGCATGCAACCCTCGCCACACAAGACGTTCCTTTCTCTTAATCCTCAGTACCGAGAACACGTCAGAAATAAGCCACATAGGCAGGACACGTCCGATTGTTGCTGACCACTAATATGTTGTTTACTCTGCGCTTACTCTACATTAGGGCCGTTATAGAAATAGATGGCTCGAAATCGGACTTGCAAGTAATTGTATTTTGTACGAGTCTCGGTGATAAATAGTTTGTATTCTTTATAAATAGCCGCAGTGTGGTCCATTTGTCAACTTAATCCGATAATACCTGAATTTTAAAAATTCGATTTTTGAACGTGAATGGAGCGGATGCAAATGCCCTTTTGGCTTTGCAAAAAAAAATAGTTTTTGCGACAATGAAGCCATAACAAAAGAGCTAATATTTTCGTAATTGCATGTATCTGGATATGACGTGACATCACGTCTCCGAGGCGTCTCGTGATGTCGAATGTGGGTAGACAATAGGCTATGTGCAGTGTGGGCGATGAGTCCAAAATGGAAGCCTACGCGGTCACGCCGAGCCGCCCTGACCCCAACTAGGGTTACCATCAGCCTGACAAATCTTCATCTTTGTGCAGATAAACACTCGTACACTCATTGAGTCACAGCCTAAACGTAGGTAATTCGTGATCAGCGTTGATAAATAGTAATGAGTATAAAGAGGATATATATATATATATATATATATATATATATAGGATCTGGCGTGAAGATATAGATAGATAGAGTATAAAGAGGTAAACAAAAAAAACCGTAACTAAAACCATTTAATTTCCTGCTATTAAATATTAATAACACATACAGAGTTTCTTTTTATTTCACGTAGGCACTTCTTCTAGGGCGTTACTGAATACAGATGAATATGATCCAAGTGTGGCCAAAACAGAAGTGAGGCAGCATTTCAGATCGACATCCGAAACCGAGGAGTAATATAATTTAAGGCCTTAACTGCAAGACATGTGAAAAGAGCGAGGTGGACTGGCACACGAAGTTCTCCGTAACACCGTGAGGAAAACGCCAACAAAAGCACGAGACTATAGCAATTAATAATAAAAATGTAAAGGGGTCCCTTAAACTTTCGTTATTATTTGATGTTAAAGCAGTCATAGTAAAACATACTCTGCTAAAATTTCAAGTGTCTAGTCATTACGGATTAAACGGTCTGTCACAGAATGGACAGGCCATGTAGCCTTAGTAATAGGGTTCCTTTTTTAACTTTTGGATACGGACAAAAATGTGTAATTATTTTTTTATCGATACTCAAAGCGTTTATGTTCACTTTCCCAGTAACTTATACTACGGACTGACTAATTATAACAAATTTTTTATTTGAAATAAGAAGGTACACCGCTGATGTGGAAAGACGAGTGAGCGCTGGGTATAGTGTTAATGGAGCGTTGAGAAAACTTCTTGGCAATAAAAGCTTGAGTCAGAAGCCACAGCTCGCTATAGAGAATGCAGTGCTGGTCCCAATGTTTGCTTATGGAAGCGAGAGCTGGGTATGGTAGAGAGAGCATGAAAGTAGATTAAACGCGGTCGAGATGCGAGCATTTCGCAAAATTTGTGGCGTAATGTAGACCGTAGGTTTATAGACCGTATTCGCAATGATGTTGTTAGAAACAGAGCTGGTCTGAAAGAGAGTGTCGGTGTTAAAATAAGAAGAGGCATGCTCCGTTGGTTCGAACGTGAAGAAAGAATGCAGGAAGAAAGAATTACGAAACTGATATACTACGCGAAAGTAGAAGGAGGTAGAAACCGAGGAAGGCCTAGACTTACCTACCATGACCAAATTGATTGTATTTTATCAGAAGGTGATGTCAGCAGTCTTAGAAACCGGCGAGCATGCATAAGAAGAACAATGAATGCTAAAGAAGCGAGTGAGGTTTGTAAGGGTCGAGTTACGTGGCGTTCGGTTCCCTCTGCCTACCCCGCAAGGGATTTGGCGTGAAGGTATAGATAGATAGTATTGCTACTGAAGTGGATAAAAAGAAATATTACTAAGACGTGAATATGTTTTTTAGGTTAGGTCACACGTCTTTTTTAATATAATTTCTTGAATTTCACGATGTATTCGATGAGCAAACGATAATTATAAATATTTACATAAATACGAAAACACGGATTAAGTGGTACATGCCTACGTCAGGATTTGAACCAGAAACCGTCGGTTAAGAGACTAGAACTTTATCTTTGTCTCTTGATTGTAGTTGATATACTTTAATCTTTGTATAAGATATTCTACTATGAAATCTACCCTTAATACAAAGGAAGAAAATTTTACGTGGAGAATTTTTCATTAACAAATTCATCATCATTTCAGCGTGTATTCGTCCACTGCTAAACATATGCCTCCCCTCTAGAGCGCCACTCGTCTCGATCCTGTGCTACCTGAATCCATCGACTGTCTGAAGCCCTCTTGAGTCCTCGCTCACTCTAGTGGGGTGTCGTCCCATACTGCGTGTGCCAGTAAGGAAGTAAGGAAGCCATTCGAGAACCTTTATTTCCTAGCGGTTGCTGGTTCTAATAACTATGTGACCGGCCCACCGCCACTTCAGCTTGGTTACCCTGTGGGCTATGTCGGTTACCTTAGTTCTACTGTGGATATTCTCATTTCTGATTCTATCACGCAGAAAAACCCCGAGCATAGCTCTTTCCATAGCACACTGAGCGACCTTGAGCTCCCCATAAGGCCAACAGTGGAGGGTCTTATTATTTTATTTTTTTTTTCTTAAATGCGTGCACCCCTGCCATGGGCAAGGCTATTTATATACATTTTTTAATTTCCTAATCTTAATTTTTTAAATATTCTATTGTAAGTAATAAACACATTCATTCATCATACTCTCTTCCATTCCGCAATTCATTCTTCCATTCATCATCTTTCAATTTTATTTTCTAAAATTTGATTTTGCCCATTTTAGAACGTCGGTGAAACGATAGTGGCTATTTCCAAACTTCCCTCCCCATACTGCATCAGTCCAGCCACGGGCGACAGAGAGCTTCACAGCTCCACCTAGCCACCGCGATCCCTGCGGCTATACAGAGTATAGCCGAGGTATACAGCATTAGTCCTAGGTGGAGCTGCTCTGCTTATTCCGATCTATAGTAGCCGTGGCTAGACTGACGCAGTATTTTATAAATTTTGCTCGTGTTTTCCCCATCACTATTTCGGAGACTGTAGTTTCGGTGACCCGCATTCCCAACTCCTGCTCCAAATCGTACCTCTGTTTGGAGAATGCGGGACACCGAAACAATATGTGCTGCACTGTCTGGTCCACGCCGGGCTCGCAGAAGCAGGATGGGTCATCCGCGCACTTGAACCTGTGCAAGTACGCGGAGAACCCACCATGCCCCGAGAGGACCTGCGTGGTCATGCTCGACGGCACCATTTTGCCCACGATGCCGTACGCCTCCGCCGCACTCGGGAAGAATATCTTCGTCGTCGAAGCTGTTGTTCCCGATGTGTATCTCCTGTCCCATTCGTCAATGGTCCCCTTGCGGATCATACCTTTGACGAATGAGACAGGGCAGCGGTCATAATCTGGCCGCCTCCGCAACCCCAGTGCGGCGCTCCTGGCGAGTTCATCGGCACGTTCGTTCCCCTCCAACCCCGCGTGTGCCTTAATCCAAAACAACGAGACGCTCTTACCCTGGCTTTTGCACAGTTTAAGAGCGCCCCGTGTTTGCACCGCCAGGGGATGGGGGGACTCGACGTTCGCCACCGCCTGGAGCGCCGCCATGGAGTCGCTGAAGATGCCAATACTGGGTCCATCGCAGCTCAAAGCGTACTCGGCCGCCGTGCACATAGCCAGGAGTTCCGCCTGGTAGACGGTACAATAGGACGACAAAGCAAGCTTGAGGGCCTTGGTTTCGGCGTCGCCGTTCCATACGGACACAGCGGCGCCAACCCGGCCCTCAATCTTGCTGCCGTCCGTGTAAATTCGCAGGGCAAAGTTGGAGTGTGCCCTGCATTGTTCCTCGTCCACCAGGCTGCCGAACTCCAAGCTATCTAGCTCTGCGGGATGCGGGGCCTCGATCTTCGAGGCCATCCGCTCGATCTCCCTGTCCCCGAGCAGCGGATGGGGTAGCCCCCTCTTGGCCTCGTACAAAGAGGCGACCTCGCGCACTCTGAGGTCAAGAGGCAGCACCCCGGCCAGCAGCAGTGCGGAGTTCAGGGAGACCGTGCGGTAGGCTCTGCAGATCTTCTGCGCGAAGCCCCGCTGTACGCTGTTGAGCTGTTTCTGGATGCCCAGCTTATTGACCGCTGGAGCCCATGCGGCGGCAGCGTACAATATCGTAGGTTCCACTACGGCTGAATATATGATCTTCACTACTTCAGGGTTGAGACCCCAACTGACGCGGGCCGTACGCGCAAGGCGCCCGTATATGGCCACTGCCCTTTTACAGACAGTAGCCACGTGCGCGTTGAACGTCAGACCCGCGTCAATCGTCAACCCCAGCAGTTTGATCTGCCGAGACATGCCAATGTCTATCCCGCCCATGGTAAGCCGCGGGGTGTCATACCGAAGTTTGCGCGTGATCAGCATAGCGCTGGTTTTATGCGGCGCAAACTTCAACCGGTTTTTGACACCCCACGCCCTCACATGCTCGAGAGCGGCATTGGCCTGTCTCTCTATATCCAGCGCAGTGTTGCCGTCGAACATCAGCACGACGTCATCGGCGAAGGCCTGACAGTGCACCCCCGCAAGGTCGAGTTGCTGCAGAAGAGGGTCCAATAGGAGGTTCCACAAAATCGGTCCTCCTATGGACCCTTGGACGCACCCTTTGGTGGTGGACCGCAAGGTTTCCTCCCCGGCGTACCTCACTCTGACCGTCCTATCGCTGAGATAGCTGTCGATCACTCTCCTCAAGCCCAGAGGACAATTTTCCTCAGCCAGTCGCAGTTTGATGGCGGGCCACCAGGCGTTGTCGAAGGCTCCCTCTATATCCAGCGAGACGAGAGTGAGCATTCTCCTCTCGTCAAGCTTGGCGCGGATGTGCTGCACCAGGTTATAGAGGGAGTCCTCGGTTCCCCTTTGTGGCATAAACCCGTACTGGCGAGTACTAATCCTCGGTAGAATGTGGTGCTTGAGGCGAGCGATCAGCATTTTCTCGTATACCTTGCCCAAGACAGGCAAAAGCCCAATCGGCCTGTACGATTTGGGCAAGGTATACGAGTCTTTGCCTGGTTTCCGAAGGACAATTACGAGGGCCCCCTTCCACAGCCGAGGAAAGTAGCGGAGGGCTCGACATTTATCAAGAAGGGCCAGGAAGAACTCAGGGTCACTGTTGATGGCCCGAGCGCAAATGTCAGGCGTGAGGCCGTCGGCACCGGGAGCCTTCTTTGGGTTGAACGACGATACAGCCGCTAAGAGCTCCCTCATGGTAAACGGCGGGTCATGGTCATCATCGACCCGCACGTTTACCTCGCGGGCCTTTTTCCTTATTTCGCGGTGATCTGTATCGTCGTCCAACTCGCTGTCGGCAGGATAGAACGTATCCGCCAACAGCTCGAGGGACTCCCTGTGATCCAACGGCCTCCCGCCCTCCTGGAGGAGTACATCCTCCTTGCGCTCGGTTGCCCTCCCAATGACCCTATATATACCTTCCCAGACGCCTTCTTTGTCTTGCCTCCCGCAAAATTTCCTCCAGCTGTCAGTTTGGGCATCCCGCACTGCGGCCTCGTATTTGCCCTTCAGTTCGAGGTACGAACTGACCACCATTTGTCTCCGGTCCGGCGCTGCGTTTCGGATTCTGCGTCGCCTGGTGTTGGTTTGCCTCTTCAGCTCCTCGAGTTCCTCCGACCACCACGGCAATCTAAATGAATCCCCGCCTTTGAGTTTGGGCATCGCTGCCTGGCAGGCCTCGGCTATGGCTCGGGTATACCCGTCCACGATTACCTCCAGGTCCTCCCACACCTGGACCGCCTCAACGCTCTCCACGTTCAGGCGGTCCCTCCGCATGATTGCTGCCAGTTTCTCACGAAACTGACACCAATCCGCTTTCCTGGTGTTGAAGATCCTGGTGGTCCTCGCCACGGATACCCCTTTCGCCCGTGCCAAGTTGATTTCAAATAGAATGCCGTTGTGGTCAGAGGACGTTAGGGCCTCGGAGACGCGCCAGCCATCCACCAGGCTCAGCATAT
The DNA here is from genome assembly GCA_947507595.1 of Pyralis farinalis. Lineage (NCBI taxonomy): Eukaryota > Metazoa > Arthropoda > Insecta > Lepidoptera > Pyralidae > Pyralis > Pyralis farinalis. The sequence goes on from OX382269.1 coordinate 24,208,585, forward strand.
CCTCAGAGCAGGCCGTCACGTCGACATGGCTGCTGTACCTCTTCCCGCCTCGAACGGTATCGAATGTCGGGACGTCCCCCGAATTAAGTATCTGGAGGCCCAGCTCCCCTAAGGCTCCAGTCATCATCTCCCCCCTGGAGTCCTCTTGGGAGCTGCCCCACCAGAAACTCTTCGCGTTGGCGTCCCCGCCTATGACCAACCTTCCAGGTCCGGTTTCCCGCTCAACCTGTCTAAGCTGCTCCAGGTATGGCTCCATGGGTTTGTCAGGTTCGAAGTAGTAGGAGACCAGTGTAATCTTCCAGGCACTAGTCCGGATCCCCACCACAACGATGTTGTTTGTGGTGAGTTGTGGGTACTGTACGACATCAAGTTCGTGATCGAAGACGGCTATTGCCGCCTTCACAGTACCCTCTCCGTTCCCCAGTGCCTGGAAGACTCTCACTCCACGATAGTCTCTTACGCTTCCAACCCGACCCACATAGGGCTCCTGTAGCAGTGCGACAGATATTTTGCGCTCCTTTGCCGCCAGCAGCAATTCGTGCGTTGCTAGCTGGCTTCTCTGTAGATTGGCCTGAGCCATTCGATACTGGCGGGTGGTCCCCGAGGCAATCTCAGCAATAGGCGACAGAGGCCCGCGCCAACCCGTCCCACTTCTTTCTTACCGGGCAATCGCCGCTGAACGCGTTGTGTTTCGCGTTCAGCAGCTTTGCCCGGGTGCAATTCTTGCATGCTGGCGTCCCCCCCGCCCTGGCGTCCGCGCACTCCGCCTTGAGGTGCGGGCCACCGCAGTGGCTACACAGGTCGGCGAGCTCTTTGCAGAAGCGCCGACCATGTCCGAACCCCAAGCAGCGTGTGCACTGGACGAGGGGCGTCTGGTCCTCCACGACGCACCTCTGGAGGTCGATACGCAGCTTCTGCTCCGCTATCGACCTCCTCCAAATCACGGGGGAGACGCTCAGCACGACGTGGCGGTTGTGCGGGTTTCGCGCCTTCCTACTATATTTGAGAGCGACGCGGTCCTCCCCGCCGTCGAGGCCCCGAAAGACGTCCCGGTTCTGGTTGCGAAGGGCGCGTATGAGCTCTGCATCGCTGTGGATACTCAGCACGTCCCTCACAACCAGAAGCGGGTCCTTGTTTTTCGCGTCCTCGACGACCAGGCCGCTCCCCGTCGCTGCCAATCTCTCCTTAATTTTCCTTCTTTCCCCTTCGTCCCTACATCCCACAATAACCTTGCGATCCCTCACCTTCCGCACCCGCTCGACCCTGACCCACCCCTCCTTGGCATCAACCGCTTCCCTAATTTTCTGGAGCACCTCGTCCCCAGTCTCTGTTTCCACGGTCGAGGAGACGACTACGGAGTGAAGTGCGGCCGACTCCACGTCCCGTTTCGCGGTCTGGCCCGCCGCCACAACACTCGCGTATGTCGCCCCCTCGATCGCCTTTTCTTGCTTCGTCAATTTGTCTCTAATTTCTTCAAGTAATTTATTGTTCTGGACGAGGAGCTCCGTATTTTTTCCTAATTTGGCCATTATTTCCGATTCCTGCGCCCCGTTGTCCGCCCCCGAGGGTTTGCCGGGGTTGGCGACGGGTGCCACGACCGATGTCGAAGCATCCGCCGCCAACGCCGTCCCTTTCCTGCCGCCCGCCAAGTCGGCCTCCGCTTCCTTCACGAGTTGGTAGAGGCGGTCCAGAGCCTGCAGCACATCCTGTTTAATGTCCGTCTTCAGGTTTCTGGAGACGGACAGGGCACTTTTGGCCTTGTTGCTGCAGGCTCTGGCCTCCTCCACCCTGGTCTTTGTCGACTTGGCGGGCGGCTGGGTGGGTTTAGACTTGACCCGGGGCGCCTTGGTGACCGTTGTCGATGCCAAGGCGGATCCTGTTGTTTTTACGGGGGTAGCACTGCCCGGTCCGCCGGCCTCCCATTCCCCGATACTCTTCCTGACATCAGTGGCCGAGATATTCTCGGCCCGCTCCTTCGGGGTCAGCAGTGGAGGGTCACGTCTCAGTTCCGTATGTCATCACTGGCAACACACACTGTTCTAAGACCTTACTCTTCAGGTATTGAGGTATTTTGGACGAGAAGATGTGTCGAAGTTTCTCGAACGTTGCCCAGCCGAGTACAACATCCAGCATCTGTTGACCTCTCGTTCGAAGTTGGACTTACCTAACTGAATAACCTGCCCTAGGTAAACATATTCGTCAATAACTTCGAGCTTAGTGCTTCCAACCGTGACCGGCATAGGTGTAACATGGACATTGGTATTGATCTTAATCTTGTCCATGTTCATCTTGAGACTTACCTTTTTTTTTTTGTGACGCGGGGAAAAATGCATCTTCCAATACTTCGGTGAAGAGTTTCGGGGATATGACATCGCCCTGCCTTACACCTTATTGCACTTGGATCGGTTTCGAACTCTGGTCCTGTACTCCGATATGCATCGTAGTCTTACTGTACATGCACTTCAACGCTTCGATGTAAATATAGTCAATTCAGCATCGCTGGAGAGACTGTAGCACCGCCCATATCTCAACGGAATCAAAGGCCTTTTTGTAGTCCACATACGCCAAACATGAGAGCAGATTATACCCCTCAGTCTTCTGTATACTCTGGCGGAGGGTATGTATGTGATCCATGGTGCTAAAGCCTTTTTGGAATCCGGCTTGTTAGGGAGGCTGGAATTCATCAAGTCTGCGTGCGAGATGGTTTGTGATGGCTCTCGAAAACAGTACATAAACGCGGCTCAGAAGCGATATCGGCCTATAATTCTTTAAAAGGGCCTTATCACCCTTTTTGAATGAACCGTTTGAAAAGAAGCAGGCTTCTGCTCCACACTTCCAGTATTTCAGCAGAGTGTATGGCGGAATTGTATAGTTTCTGAAAGACTACAAGTATCGGCCTTCCGCTCGCTTTCACAAGATCCGCCGTAATTCCGTCCTCACCCGGTGCTTTCCCATTTTTAAGCTGTTTGAGAGCCATACGAATCTCCTTTTACAATACCCACGGGTTGAGATGGGGTGGCCTATTCTTACGCCGAAATCACACGGCATTAACAGATTAGCTGGAGATAACTAGGCCTACATTGGTAGTGGATATTTTTGTTGTGCTCAGTTTTCCAAAAAATTTATACGTGTAAATAATAGTAATAACTAAATACAAAAGTCAAAGTCCTGACTGACTGACAGATTAACGCACAGCCTAAACCGCTGATCCTAGAATCCTTGAAATCTGATAGACATGTTGATTTTAGTTTAAAAATGTTAAACAAGAAATCATATTTGAAAATGTATGCAAAGAAATTCATAGGGGCTAGAAATTCATGGTTTCCTAGATTTTTTAAAAAGACGTTTTGCGGTATTCATCTACCTAATAATATAATATCTTTCTTGAACATGGCTACGCAACAGTCAGTGTGCGTGTGGCGTTAGTTCATTACGTATTTTACTGACTAATTAATATTGTATTTTAGGCATGGCACGTAGTAATCAAGATAGAGTCAGATTTACGTTTTGTTTTATATATCGGCGTATTTTTGGTCAATCACCCGACTAGCCCGTCTAGTTAACTACATTATTTTCATGTCGCACGTTGTTCATAACTTTGTAGGTATACAGTTTATGGAGGGAGGCTATATCTATGTATAAATAGACAAAGATAAAACAATTCAGCACGTGTTTCTCTTCTATTTGACAACTGTTTTTTTAATTTCTGTATTAAGTACATATTGACGAGCTTTACTATCAATAAATGAATTTTGGAACAGTAGAAAAAATTGGAATCATGGGAATTTGTATGTTTATTTTCTCTATTTTTCATAATAATTATGGTCGAATGCCGATCATTAAAGCGAACTTTATGAAACACAAGTATTATTAAACACTTTAATTACGTCAACAATACCTAAACAAAGATAATTATGTCAAATTTAGTTCAAAGAATAAACTTTACATAGGTAGTAATACAATCGCAGCATCTCGTAACTCCGTGAATAATACATATTAATTAAATTCGTGACAACTTTGGAGCTTGCATGCGTTCAATGCAGTGTAAAGCAATCACTGTAGCTTATAAGATATCGTAGTTATAAGGAGCAGTGTTCTGTTTTTCGTGCGTTTTCACCTCCGCTGCTAACGCAGTATTTCTTCAAAAGCTTCATTATGACCACACTTATTCATATTGGTATACCGTCCATCCGAATAATTTATTTAGTTTTTTGACTGTAATGAAAGAGAGTAATATTCCATCTGGTGTGCCTCAACCTCATCGATAGATTCTCCATATTCTGAATTTAGATTTGCTTTTAAAGATAGTGTAGAGTTCCATGAAGCATTATAAAAAATATTGTACATATATATTAATAATGTAAAGTTTCTCTTGAAATATTTTCCGAATAACAAACGAGCTCGGTGGCTCAGTCGTGAATGACGCGACTTTGACGCCAACGCTTGTGGGTTCGATTCCCACACAAGACAAACATTTGTGTGCATGAATATGTCTGTTTGTCTTGGTCTGGATATTTTAAGAGAGGTAGGGCGCGTTAAAGCAGCCGTCTGGGGAAGTACCTCCACCGCACAGAAAACCGCCGTCAAATAACAACTAGAGGTTTGTTGTGTTCCTGCGCGTGAGTGAGGTCACCAGTCAGCTCCCAAGGGGTTGCTGCGTAAGCAGCAGACGAGGCATCGCGCGACTGATGCGCAATATATCGCAAGCGTTAATAGGCTACGGGTAAAGCGGGTGCTTTACATCAGGTAGGCCGTATGCTTGTGTGCCTCACATTTCAGAAAAAATATTTTTATCTTGTATCTATTTAATTTACAGTGCTGCAATGTTTTTTTTTGTAGCACTAAGGTTAATAATAATAATAATCAAGAAGACAAACGACGGAAATGAAAATCCTTATGGCTTGCAATAGATTTCAAATTTACCTCTCGCGCCTTATATTGTCACGTTAATTATTATACGTTCTCGGATACACTTTTCGGCCTCGAATATATAGATAGTTTAGTAAGTACCAGACAATCGTTTCATAGGCAAATGCTTGCCTGCGATTATCAATTTATAAGAGTGAAGGCGCTAGAACCATTGTAAGCAGGTAATGCATTTGCAACAGGTTTAGCGAAGTACCGGTAATGTTCAATTGAAAATGGTTCTCATTGTACTTTTAATAAATAAATATTGTTGGTCAAATTACAGAGCGGCATCTAGCCCAAAGTAAGCAAAGCTTGTGTTATGGATACTAGGCAACTGATATACATACGTTAATTATATATTTTTTGTAATTACATACTTATGATAGATAGGAAACACACAGACCAAGACAAACAGATATATATGTTCATGCACACAAATTTTTGTCCTGTGTGGGAACCGAACCCACGAGCGTTGGTGGCATCGTTACTAACTACTGCGCCGCCGAGCTCGTCATAATGTCGTTGATGCTAATAGGTTTCAGTAAGTGCTTTACATCAGGCGTTTCACTGTTTGCTTTTTTGCCAGTCGACGGAGTATATCAATATTAATTTTCCTATTAAGTAGGCAGTATAATATTTTTTTCTAACATGTTCCTATTAAGTCCACAATAACATAACTTAATGTTGAATTAATGGCCGCTATTAATATTGTGGGTACTTAATTTAAAGAACAACCTACCAAATTTGGATAATGGTATCCTTATATGTGAATTAGATTTAGGAAATTATTTATGAAGCAAAAGCAGACATATCTACATAATAGTTTTTGTAATACGTATAGTGACTATACTATACTATATTGATTAGATGTTTTAAAAATTTAGAAAAACTCAACATTATATATAGACATAACCTTATTCAGTATATTCTGTCGATGCCTTTGGCTATGATTAGTTTCTACCATTTATAGAGACAGGTTTTATGTCTACGAAGTACCACAGTGTATATATTAGTCTGGTAATAAATACTGTTACGTAGAAATTTTTCTTTTTTTAATGTTTAATTATTTTGAATTTGGAACTAAAAACTTCTTTCGATTTCCCGCCGTTTATAATATTTTTTTCGTGTTTATTATCAAATTACTATATGGAATGGGGTGTTAAAGAAAATAGGATTGCAATGATTGCCTTGCATAAAGTGGATCTTTTTTTTACGGGACAGGCCCACCACTTCTGCCTATCACTGTGTCTCCTGTGTAGCCAGAATTAACAGCGGCGATCACCAAAAGTGAAGTTCATTGCTGTCCCGGGGGTTAAAAGTCAAGTGAAGCTCAACTGCCGTGCACCACGGTTTATCAAATATTTAAATTCTATTGAGACCTAAATTGTGAGTTGTTACCTAACACATCGATTCCAATAATATAGATTGCAGAACTGCCTAAACGCCTGGTAATTCTCACCTGTTGCCACCAAATCAGAATAGTATACTAACCGGGATGTGACACGCAAGGAATTTAACATACCACATATTTAACACTATTGAAGAGCATTACAACAAGCAAAATGACAAACTGTACGCACACAGTTTGAAGCCGCCCCAAGTGGCCGTAAAGGTACAACGTGGTCATCTCCTGCGTCTATAATGGTTTGATGGGGAATGTCTTATCAAGGAGTCCTAAGATTCATTTTTGTGAAAAAGGAGTGAAGACTTTAGCCAAAGTGTATCAAGAGACTGTCTTCGATCGTGTTGAGAAACCTCTTAGCAATATACTTTTTAAAATTGTACCGTCGACTTTCCACCAGGACTCTGCAATTGGTCACAAGGCACGAACTACCCAAGCCTGACTCGAAACCAACGTTCCGGACTTTATAAGAGCTGAAGACTGACCCTCGTCTAGCCCCGATCTAATCCCCTTGGTCTACAAATTATGGTCAGTTTTAGAGGACATGGCCTGCTCGAAACGACACGCCGACATTGTGTCTCTTAAGAAATTTCTGAAGCAAGCAGTGTCTAAATTTCCCACGGAAACAGTGCGTAAATCCATAGATTCGTGACCAGACAGATTAAAGTCCTATATCAAGGCCAAAGGTGGCCATTTCGAATATAACCATTTTTTTATGTTTTGCTGAGACTTTCATAAATATGACATATAGGTTTTATTAATATTACATTACTTTATAAAAAATAAATGCATATTCATTTGTAACAGAACTTACCGGCCGGACTATGTACTATACCAATATATACTATACCTATATCACATCCTTAGCAAGTCTCTCCTTCCTTTACATGTATTAATCAAATAATTTAAAAATCTTATCAATTTTAATTTAATGTGGATAACTATTTATTTTCTAGTTAATAGATTCAGGCGTTATTTTGAAAAAGTGACATTTATATGCAATTTGATCTAACCTGCTTTGTGTGCTTCCGCCACCAATTAGTTCACGCGGACTAGCACCGGCCGGCACCTACCCACTACCGTTAGCAGATGCAACATGACGTCGCTGCCATGGCTGCTCCGGTAGTGTCTGCCTCGGCTGCTGCGGTCCGATTGCGCGCCATCTGGAACAGAAACCGAATGCACCCGCCACCGTTGCTATCATAACAACATACATACATGCTACATGTTAATCGTTAGAATTACTAAAACACAGGTTACATAAAATTGTATGTAAATTTATTTTCTCTATTAACTTCACGTAACTGTCATCTGTTGTGAAGAATAAACTTGAAATAAATATAAACACTTGAATACTCGTATAAGCAGCATCCTAACTTAAGAATCGATCCTTCATAAATGAAAATGGTTAAGTACGACGCAAACTCGTAAATGAGTATTCCGTGCCACCTGGTGGTCGAAAGGTTATCAATGGCTATGTAAGCGCCAAGTAGTTAGTGGGTACGATTCCCACATAAAAGAAAGATTTAAGTGTATGAACATGTCTGCTTGTCTTTGTTATTTTTAAGAGAGGCAGGGCAAATTAAAACTGACCGACTAGGGAAACTCATTGAAAACTGCAGAGAATAACAACTCTCTGAAGGGTTGTAGTGTTCTTACGAGTCAAGTGAAATTACTAGTAAGTTCATGTAGAGTTTTTTTATACAATTTCGGGAGGCATACAAGCATATGGTCCACATGAAGCAAAGCGGTCATCGGACCATATGCATACTTGCAATACATAAAGGCATACGCGTGAGTGATATGCGATGCTATCCCTGATGCTAATACAGTACCCCCTTAGGAGCTTACTCACACGCAGGATCAGAATGCTTTGATGCGCCCTGCCTCTCTATGTAGGGTTGTTATTTTCCTGCCATTAAGTAACGTCATCAGTAGGCTCCCACCGAGTAGCTGTGGTGACATCACATGAGTGATACTTAATGTGTTGCAAGTGTTCATAGGCTACGGTAACCCAGGTGGGCCGTATACTTGTAGGCCTCCCAATGTTGTATAAAAAAGAAAAGCTTGCTATACAAAGTGCAGTCTTGATCCTAATGCTAACTTATAACGGAAGGGAAAGCTGGATATGGCAAAGAGATCGTGAAATAACTTCTTCATGCTCCATACAAATAAACGTGATACTCGTATAAAGGCAGCAATCTTTATACCGGCGTACATCGGCTTGCTAGGACTAATAGATCTTTTGTTGGAAATTGTATTCGATTCTATAATAAATTACCTGAAACAGTTCTGTACTTGCTTGATTATATGTTCAAAAGGCAAATCAAAAATACTCTATGTAAGAAGGGTTATTACAGAACCGATGAATGCTGACTGTCAGAGATGTTTCGAAATGATTCAACACATGTATATCTTTAATTGTACCATTTGATATCACACTTACATATATTTATTGTAATATAAATTGATGATTTGTAAAAAGTAATTTGCAAATTTTTAAAAATAGAGGGATTAAAGCATTAAAAAAGTAATAAGATACAATGTGATCTGATTTAAAGACTGTAGGACTGTCTAAGGACTCGTGAGGGCCTAATGACAAATAAATGATTTTTATCTTTTTTATCTTTATGCGAAAGTTGCAGCATACGTGGGGCACTCAGAAAGTTTTGCGAAAATAAAAAAAAGTGTTCTATAGCTAAATATTTTTTTATTAAATATTATCTAAGTACTCTGCATCAACCTCTATACAAAGTTTCATGCATACAATTTGATCCAACCTGCTTTGTGTGCTTCCGCCACCAATTAGTTCATGCGGCCTAGCGCCGGCCGGCACCCACCCACTACTGTTAGTACGTGCTACATGCCGACGCTGCCATGGCTGCTCCGGTAGACTCTGCCTCGGTTGCTGCGGTCGTCCGCCATCTGGAACAGAATCCGTATGCCCCCACCACCACCGTCACTGCCACGACTGGCCTGGTCGTCGCTGCGACACGAGTTTCGCCTCTCCACGAGGCATCATCAGGCGTTGTAGACGTTAATCGTAAGAATAACATGCTACAAGTTCATTCACATTAGGCGTTATTTTGCGAAAGTCAAATTTACAAGCTATTGCATGTAAATTTGACTTTCGCAAAATAACGCCTGAATCTATTAACTATTTAAAGTTTCAAGCGTCTGAACCAGTTTTCGAAACACTTTTTCCAATCCGCCGCAGACTTCTCAAACGCTGACAGCGCATCTTCCGGCGACGAAAATTGTTTCCGTTTAAGATGATTTTTTACTTTCGGGAATAAGAAGAAGTCACGCGTTGCTAGGTCAGGGCTGTAAGGAGGGAGATCTAGGAGTTTGACCGGCGTGCTGTCCAGGAAGTCCTTCGTTTTGAGCGCGGTGTGCGCGGGCGCCGCGTGTGTGCGGCGGGCGTGCGGCGGGTTGTCGTGGTAGAGTAGTAGCCCGCGAAGCTCTGTGTTTGGTCGCTCGTTTCTCACAACAGAGAAAACCTTTGCCAAGCATTTGGTAGTATACCATTCGGTGTTGATAATAATAAATAAATATTGTCGGACAAATTACACAGCGCCATCTAGCCCCAAAGTAAGCGAAGCTTGTGTTATGGGTACTAGACAACTGATAAACATACGTAAATACATTTTTTTTTTGTAAATACATACTTATCATACATAGAAAATACCCAGACCAAGACAAACAGACATGTTCATGCACACAAATGTTTGTACTGTGTGGGAATCGAACCCACAAGCGTTGGTGTCAAAGTAGTGTAACAACGCGTTTCACCACTGCGCCACCGAGCTCGTCGTTGATGCTTCATTGGTTCTTTAAAGGAATTGACACCAGATAGTTAGTGAAAAAGCTCGCGATCAAAGTCTTCCCCCCGCTTCTAGATCGCTTCACTTTGGTAAGCGTTGATTCGTTTTGAAAGACCCAAACCGTCGGCAGGTGCTTCGTTTCTGGATCGTATCGATAAATCCAGGACTCATCACCTGTAACGATGTCGTAAACAAGCCGAGACCAGCCTATTTCAAATTTGTTTATCATATCACGGCACCATTGCACCAGGTGCTTCTGAGCAACGGTGAGGTTGTGCGGCAGTTTTAAAATCCCGGCAAGTGCAGGGTCCTTAAAATGAGCTCAGTAATGTATTTTATAGTAAATCTACACAAGTATTTATAATAAATAATACGATATGTCTTTTATATCTTTACAAAATTTGCGTATATCATATGTAATATCGTTCGACTAAAATAAAAAAAAAACGGTGTTGGTTATAAAAATGTCATGTTTTTACCAAATTACAATTCGGTGCGCGCACACGCAGTTGGAAGTAGCGGCCGCCACCCGGGGTCTTTGTCGGCGCCCCCCCGCCGGTAACTCCCACTTACGTTAAAAAATTGGTCTACACTTACCTATAGCTTTATACGTCTTTACTTGTGATTGAATTATTACAGTAATTTAACAAATTAATATTTACATTTATAACCCGATGTTTTTTGACAAATGAAGTTATAATTCTCACAATTACTATCAATACTTGTTGTTGCCAACGTTGTGGCAGCATTGTCAAAACTACAAGAGATTTCTTAGATGATCAAGATAGCTACTACATATTTACTCTCAGAGAGTTCGACGGTACTACGCACAGCGATCGCGGCATCGGTATATAGACTTACCGATGAGGAAACTTTTCATGGAAGACCTCGCAGATAACCCTCGGGAACAATTCATTTCCCCGTGCCCATGAGAGGACCAATGGCGCAAGAAAGAGTTAAATAAGATGAAGATAGAAACTTACCATTCACAACATGGTCGGTACTGCAACAGCAGAACCCTAACAACATACTGCGTCTCATGGCTCAACGACACGTTGCTGTTCTTGTCCCCAGCGCATTATAATTGTGGAAGAGATAGTAGGCTGTTTGTACAGTACGTGCGCTTATAGACCTAACTTGGAGAATGAAAATGATTGTCTCTTTTTGTAAAGATAATCACGTGAAATTTATTAATTTGTAAAGATTTCTTATACGTATTACAATCGTAGTTTACGTCTTAATATAATAACATAAATATGTGTTCTAGTAATTCTTATTTCGTTTGCCTTAAAGTTCAAATCTGAACAAATACGATCGTCGAGCATACAATTGAGCAGTCTCGGTGGCCCGCTGTGATATATTACCTTGGATTTAGATAAATAAAGGACCTCCACTAGTTACGGACACAGATTTAGTAATTTTCTGCTTTTTGTACATCAATAAAATGTTATTAATGTGGCTTGCTCTTTATTATGATCGCGATGTTCATGTTATTATTTATTTGTATTATTTATGCGTATTACTCGTACAAAATATTTGTGCGGTTCCTTATTGCTACAACAATTCGCAACTTATTTAATTTTTTGCCATTATTAACCCAGTGATTGTTGACATGTCTGCTATAAATATAATACAGAAGTATGTAGTACATGAAATATAGAGAAATAGTCCCCACCATGAGAGCTCGATGGCGTCGTTGCGCGTGTCATTCTAACCTAACACGCAGGTTAATCAACGTCGATCGCAGCCTGTCTATGGATGGGTGCATCTGTCTCGAGTTTGTCCGTGCGGAGTGCACGTTAAGCCGTCGGTCCCGGCTGTTGTCGATAGATGACAGTCGTTAAGCTAAGTCAGTGGTCCTCGGGCAGCTTGAAAACTCTGGCCTCCGCCAATACGCATTTGAGCAGCGTGGTGGAGTACGCTCTAAACCCCTTCGGTTGAAGGGAGACTCGTATTCTTGCAGTGGGATGAGTAAGGGTTGATGTGGTGGTGGTCCTCACCATCAGATTCGCTTAACAGTCATCAAACATGTTTATTAAAAATAATACGGCGTAAATAGTTATACTCTATCCTATACCTACGGTAATAATATCACAAAAAAAAATTGTAGCAGTGTATTTCGACTTGGAAATTCCATTTCAACCCGGAAAGTCGCCGACACTCCGCTGAGCTACTAGTTTTGTAATACGATCCGTATCAACCAAATCGGTATGACGACACAGTTTTAGTAAAGTTTTAGTAAAGTCGTCAACAAAATAAATCGATTCGTTATCGATCAAACAATGTGATCTACCGTCCAGTTCGTGACAGGTGCGCGGGAACGTATTGCCGCGCTCCGAATCGGTAGCGATCGGCTATTCGAACGATTATTTACAAATAACTCGCTACTTAGTTAGTCGGAACGCTACCACAGGTCACGTCTATTACCAAAAAATCGATTTTGTAGTCGTGCGGAAAGCTGTGATCGATTATAATTAGGTATACTACATCAGAGCCGATCGTGGTGAGAACTCTATTCAATGAGCATTTCAAGATAATTATATAATTCCCAGCAGTCGTGTGGCGGGCAAATAATAAATAAAAATAAATTAAACAACTTATTCACGCAGCATCTGCATTCAGCGAGCAACGCAAAGCGAAAGCCCTCAGCCGATTATAAATCACAAAATCAGAAGCAGGTAACCCTGATAGTGTCGTGATAGTTTTCAAAGCCTCTTGTCGATAGATAAACGATCTCACACGATACACGATGCGAGTACCTTTAATTCTTTAATGCAATATATTTTTACAGATCATTGTATACGATAAGTTTATTTATACTTCATCGAGTTCTTAAATATCTTAGTGATTTGTTTGTGAGTAAAACTCTTGGTAAAATACTAAGTAAATTTTACTTATTGGTACTAAATCTTGTAATCTTGTTTATGGAAAATTTATGTGTTTATCTAGTGCCAAATAAAGATTTTTTACTTTTTTTATCACTTATACCATCGATATTGTACGAGTTGATCGAAATAAAAAAACGATGACGCATTCATTTATTTATATTCATATTAATTTACATTCATACTTATTTGTTACAAAAGAGCTAAGTTATGCAGAATTCTATCGATTCAAGGAGATAGCATTCGTCTACATCTCTACTGAAGCCCGAATCATAATAAGTTAATTTTTCGATAAAGCCCGTAAACCGATTACTACTAACAAGGTGGTCTTTTCTTACTGTCTCTTTTTCTTTACCTGTCTCAACATTATTCTCATTTCTATTAATTTGACGACATAATATAACTATATATTCCATTTTTTAGTCGATCCCGTAATAGAGCTGTCTCATAGTTTCTATGTGGTTATTATATCAGTTATCAAACTTATCAAGTTTTGATTTAACCTACTATTATCGTCAGTCGACATTATACATGTGATATATGTATACTTATTTATGTAAATAAAGGTTGACAAATCTTATCGGCGACCAAAAGTATATTTGATGGTAATTAATATTGGTATTACATGATGAACATAGTTTACATATTTTTAGCCATGTCTTCAATTTATGGTAGTCTTATCTATAAAAGAGCAAATGATCAAATCAGCAATTTATAAGGCATTTGAAATTGAAGTTAATAAGTTAATCGAGAGTTTTACGATGGACTGAGGTGTGCCGGTGACTAATACAACAAAAGTTATTATCCATTATGACGCAATGACGTCAGACAAGGCTCATCGAACCATTAGGCTTTAACAATATAATTACATACAAGTGTCTTTGTACAGGGTCATTTATTTTATAAATAGCTGTTCGCAATCTTCGTGTTTCCAAATGCAAATTTCCATGTCTGATTACTATTTGGATTTACCGTGATCTATCAGAAAGTAAACGAACCAATAGTAGAAACGAAACGTGGTAATAATCAGGAGAAAGCTGTTTAATTGGAGAATTGACGGATATTTTCCGACTACACACTAGAAGCACATTAAAAACGTATACAATGTCTGGAAATGTGGGAATCTCAAATGGCCAGATGGGGGGTTGTGGAAGGTTCCCATTCTGGAGAATTTCTGGTTCATTCTCCATCTGGATGTTTCTTTAACTTCTTTTATGCAACGTCGAGAGGCATACAGGCATACGGCCCACCTGACGAAAAGCGGTTATCATAGCCTATGAACGCTTAATACTTACATTAAGTATCACTCACGCGATGCCACCTTTGCTGCTAACACAGCAACCCCTTAGGCGCTTGGCGACCTCACTCACGCCTAGGAACACAACAACCCTCTAGGGAGTTGTTATTTGGCTGCGGTTTTCTGTGTGGTGGAGGTATTTCCCTCAACAATTTAAAAACCAGTTACATGTAAAAAAAGCCGTCAAGTGCGAGTCCGATCGCGCTCTGAGTATTCTGTAAAAAATATTTACGCAAATTATTGTCGCAAAGAAAAGTATTTTTTTGTGGTGGAACTACAAATTTATAGTTTTTGAATTTTTTCCTTTACTTGTGCTATATGACATTGCTTCTGACCAAATTTCATGACTCTAGGTCAACGGGAAGTACCCTATAGGTTTTGATTCCCTTGCGAGTATCAAAATATGCGCATAAACGAGACATAAACAGCCGTAGATTTTGATTGCGTTGACTTAGAAGTTTGATTTTTTCACTGCTTGAAGGGATTACGGACGGATATTAATTTCAGCTTCGTGAAAAAAGAGAATTGACAGACAAAACTTCTCATTATCTCTCATTTGTAAAGAATGTCCTTGCACAAGTATTCATGTGCGTCTCATACGTATTCAATAACACTCGCTAGCTCTTAGGATATCAATAAAATTGTTGTATTGTATTCAATATTGTTTCACAAATGTTAGTTTCTAGGTATCTGGAATTTATAGAGCAAAGGATTAGTAGAATCAAAGAACTTTCAGTAACTGAATAATATTTCTTCGTCCACCTGTGAATTTCTGCTGTTCACAAATTTTTCGTTCAAATTCGAGATGACAATAATAGTTATACGGGTGTTAGTAGTTACTACTGGGGTCAGATAATTGTTCGTAATAATTAATCTACTAGTATGTAAGGAAATATTACCGAAAATAATTGAGTTCTGTTGTGACAGTTTTGAAATCGATAAAGGCGAATATTGTGTTTAGTTTAATAATACTTATTTCCGGACGAATTACACAGTGGTATTTAGTTCCAAACTAAGCAAAGTTAGTATTATAGATATTAGTTAACTATTATATATACATTAATACTTTTTTGTAAGTATAAGTAAGTTATATTTTAATAACTAGATTGTGTGCGTTGGAGAAATGCAAAATGGCGGTGGCTCAGTGAAATTAAATAAGTGTGTAGTATCGCGTTGATTGCCGTTTATATCCCGAGTATCACTGAAGATTTGAAGCTATTCCTGTCTTGTACCGGGTAGTGGTTCTCGGAACCGGCGGAAGCCCCCGGCGGATCTCGCGACCGCTCCTTATTAATGGCCTGTTTAGACGAGCTCCTTTGTTACTCGCTCACGTCCTGCCCCTTGACGACTGCAGCTTAACATGAACGACATCCTATACTCTGTGTTGACGCTTTTATAAATAAACTCTAATGTCCAGACAGAAATGAACATCGTTCAACTTTAATTTGTCCTTAAAAGAACAATAGATGGAAGGTGTGCTTTGGCATATTTGTGCTCAGTTTCGACTAGTTTAAATTGACGTATCCTGTGTCAGATTTCCTGGCGTTAATCCTGGGGATCGGGTGTTTAAATTAGTGAACGGTTTGACTGTTTCTTTGATGTTTTAATTCAATGTTTGAACATTGTTTTACGAGGACGATACTTTTTTCTGTGTATTGCAGGTGACTGTTAGGATCAGTCAAATCTAAGACGGATGGACTGGGATGTTACAAATTTAATTTGGTCGTGAATCAATGCATGCCTTCATGTGAGTCAACCGCGGGGACATCTGCAAGGTCGTGCAATGCCCTCTGTGTAACCTGTATCCTACATGTCTACGAATAATATCACATAATATCAGTATCGGCCATCCGCTTGTGAATTTAGTAATTATATTGAGTTTTTATTTTTGAAATAGCGATAGCCCAGTGGATAAAGAACCGGCCTATTGACCAAGTGGTCCCCGGTTCGAATCCTGGCATGTTCCACTTAATTCGTGTTTTCTGATTTTTGTACATACTCGTATTTATATTTTTATCTTCTACTAGCGCGCCCCTGTTTCTGTTATCTATGAGCGGGCCCGACAGACGATGTCCTATCCGAAAAAATCCTAGATTACCATTATACCATTTCTTTCTCGTGATTTGTCACAAGAAAATGGCTTTCATGTAAGTAAGAACACGCTTATATTTTAACCCTTATATTTTGGTCATGTTTATATGCATGTTTGTCCGTCTATCTGTATGTTTGGCCTGGGCTTTCGAACTAATTTCAAGTGATAGTTTTGAATAAGAAATTATTAATATTATTAAATTAAGAAAAGAAGAAGGCAAATTCTGGTTATCAGTAAGTAAGTTATATAAGTGAACGAAATACTGGATTTTCATACATAGCAGCGACGTGGAGATCATAAAGATTATCTATCGTCTATGCTACAAACATGCTAACATACTGAGGTTTAAGGTTAAAATTTCGGCTCTTTATACTTTTTATTGCTATTATTTTTTATACTACGTCGGAAGGCAAACAAGCATAGGGCCCACCTGATGTAAGGCGGTTATCATTCGCGCGATGTCACCTCTGCTGCTAACACAGCAACTCCTTAGGAGCTTACTCATGACTTCACTCACACGCAGGAACTGCAGGCAGGACTGCGGTTTTCTGTGAGGTGGAGGTACTTCCACGGACGGGCTGCTTTGTTACGTCCTACCTCTCTTAAAAACACCCAGCCTAAGACAAACAGACAGGTTCATGCACACAAATGATGAAACCTGTGTGAATTGAATCCACGAGCGTTGGTGTCAAAGAAGCGCTACTAACTACTGCGCCACTGAGCTTGTCGAAAATATATACAGGCGTTATTTGGCAGAAGTCAAATTTACAGCTAATTTGCTTTGTGTGTTTCTGTCAGCAGTTTGTTAATGCGAAATAATGCCGGCCTCAGTCACAAACCGTGGTGGAAGCAGACAAATTGGTATAGATGACATTGCCTACATATTTTAATATAAAATATTATCAAAAATTTTGCACAAATATGTGATAAATAATACTTAATTCTATGACTTTCAGATGTACAGAAAATGCAATTGTTTTAGTGTATTAATCTACGACAATAAAAATGATCTCGATCCAATCGTGTTCATTCATTTTATCTCGTTAATTTGCGTCGTCGTTAACTATAATTAAGTAAAACCGGCTTCTTATTATAAGTTCAGTGTGATAACACATACAGTTTATGATTCTTGTTTAAATTGAAATAAATAATGTTTTACATATTTAATTGCTTTGGGTACACGTTTTGCTTAGTGAACAAAATTTTAAGGATCGATCACTCTGCGATCATGTGTTCATAAGCTTAATTTTATCGCGCTTTCATAAGTACGAGTATGTGACAATTTAATGTAGTTTATAGAATCGGAATATCAACCATTTTTAACTTGTTATTATCCATCATGAAACTCAGTATATACCTAATTCAGATGAAAAAAAATATATGGTATTATCGAGCTACTCTGATGATGAAGATTGGAATCTATGGAATCCATTTTAACCACTTCTTATATTGTCTTATTTTTCGTAGCGTTAACCCGTTTCCTAATCTATTAGGATTCGTGGGGTCCACTACCTAAGCCTAAGAATTTGGCCAAAATACTGATTTTGACATTGACTGACCTCCACAACCCAGAAATACAAATACAAAAATATTTGTTTACAACAAAAACAGGTTACAATGTTGACTACGTATGACATACAATATAACTTATTATACTATACCTAGGTAGGTAATGTAAATTATGAAGGTAGGTAACAAATAATGAATATTCCCTGCTGTTGTGGTGTGAGAATTATCGGTATATTATTGTCCAATAGTTCCCACTCTAGAGTGATCGGTGCTGTGGGTGCCGATACGAAAGTTCTAAAAAATATTAACCTCAGTATACAGAATAGGATATTGAGTATATATGTGAATCTTCACGCCAGATCCCCTGCGGGTTAGGCAGAGGGAACCATAATTGTATAACATAATGTATGATAGTAATTAGATTTATTTATTATATTATTGCTGTATTTTATGTAAATAAACTAAATGTACATACCTACTTATTTCTCTGTATATACATATATCTAAATAGGTAGATGTAAATACTTAAACTTAAATATTAAATTACACGAATAGCATACGGTGGACATTACGACATTGGATGAAGCAGTGTCTCTGTGGATTCGTTAGTGATGTATAAGCCATTTATTTACCACTGCTTGAGCTTGGCGTATGGAGCATTTTTTTATATCACAATGCCTGACATCTTTGTTATAGACATAGGTTGTTACGTACGGTGGGAGTCTTTTCGCAAATGTAGTTTTTACACTTATGTTCGTTACTTTAAATATTCGTCGGGATCGTGTATGGAAATTAACAACTTTGCGCAATTTTCTCATAATGTGTATAGTTTTGCGTATATGTGAAGATAAAACATTAATGTGTGCACTGAAATTTAGGTTTTGATCTACTAACACACCAAGATACTTAATGTTATCGGTTCTCTCTATGCTTTCGCAGTCGCAGGCTCTCGGGTGAGCATCGTTGCAGCTATGAATTTGGAGCATAGATATAATTGTAGGTGGGGTGGAAGTTGAAGTCTTGTGGAAGCAAATAAACTTTGTTTTCTGTGTATTCAGGGTGAGGAGGTTCTTTTGTAATCTTTGCTTATGGCGTTCAGCCCACACAGATGACACGCGGGTAGCGGTTGCAAGCAGGTTCAGATCGTACTCTCTGCGCGCAGAGGCGCCTTTCGCCTGCGGTCGGTTCAGCTGACGTCAGTGGCAAGGTGGCAACCAATTTGTTTACCCACAATGCCACTCGGAAATTATTTCACTTTTATGTGTTTGCGACTTTCACAAATAGTTTATCAATTAATAATACACTTTATGAACTGATCGAAAATTATGTGTATGTTTGTAAATACGAGTATTTTGTTACTTATTTAATTTTTATGACAAGGCGTAAATACATTCACTTGTTACTTGTAAACCGAGGCGGCAAAGATGTGAAGAGAAGTAAAAAGTGAAAGATAACCAGACATTTCTTTGGTTAGGTCACATCTTTAGAAATATAATTTATCGGATGTGCGGGGTTTCCCCTCGATGATTTCCATCACCGTCGAGCAAAAGATAATTACAAATATTAACTCCGAAAACACAAATTTAGCGGTACATGCACACGCCAGGATTTCAGGAACCACTTCTAATTGTATTGTATCAAAATGGAACTTGGCAATTGAATGTGGATAATACCATCAATCTGGTATGATGATAGAGGACAGATGATTAATGGTCTACAGTAAGGTTGAGTTCTGTTGACTTGGCAATACGCCATGTTTTTTTTTTTGTTTTTAACCACTGTTAAATGTTTTATGTAATGTAGTAACAGAACATCATATTCAGAATTTTTTAAATTTGGTGCTTAAAAAGTAACCATATTCATTTCGTAATATATTATGTAAGTATATTAATTGAGCTTCGAATCGAATTAATTGCAGCCTATGACAATTAGGTATTTTATATATTACACTAATAATTTAGAGGCTTTCTGCAAACTGATATAAATTCATCTTGTTTACATATTACAATTAGCATTTACTATTGTAAGGTATGAGATACTATAATATGAAATGATGATGGTATTTCGTCCAATTATTATTTTGTAGGCTAATTCTACTACAAGCAAAATTTAATTAAAAAACCCCCGACTATAGACTAACCTATATGATATACACAAAAACGCTCTCGATTAAGTCCCCTTAGAACAAAAAAAAAACAAAATCTAAATCGGTTCATCCATTTCGAAGCTACGATGTCACAGTCAAGACAGATACACACGTCAAACTTATAACACCCCTCTTTCGCGTCGGGGGTTATAAAGAACTGCAACTGCACTGTTGCGTGACATGTGCCAAAATGCGCACATTTTGACGTTATTATGATTAGCGATGTGGTCGCAAACAAGTTGCAACAGTGTTGTAGTAAACGATTCGCTATTATACTGAGAACTTCCTATTGACATTCTAAATTACAACCAAGGGCTAAAGGGCCTGAAATTTTCATCTGACTTTCGGAGACAATATTTATGAAAATAGCCTGCCTACTAAGGAGTGTACAGATCCAGCGCAGTTGCAGTAGCGCTGCATGACAGCTGAAGTGTAGGAAACGTTAATTGAATACTGGGACCGCAATGGTACTGAACCACTGAAATGGTAAGCGTAAAGGTTAGATGCTATGATGATATTGCACCTACAAAACTAATCTACTACAGTCATGCCAGTACGTTATGAAATGCGTCATATAATTTAATCTGTTACAGTACAATAACAGACTGAAATACTCACAATATTTCCTTACGGTTACGAGTATTTCAGTCAAACATTGTGCTGCAATATACCTATAGTTTAGATGCTATGATAATTTTCCACCCCTAAAACTAACCATAATTCCTACTACTACTGCAATCATGTCCATGAAATGATATGACTATTTTAGTCAAATATATATAAATATATTTTTTTTATGTAACGTCGGGAGGCATACAAGCATATGGGCCACCTGATGTAAAGCGGTTACCGCAGCCTATAAACCCTTGCAATACGATAGGTATTACTTGCGCGATGCCACTTCTGCTGCTAACACAGCAACTCCATAGGAGCTTACTGGTGACTTAACTCACACGCAGGAACACAACAACCCTCTAGGGAGTTGTTATTTGCCTGCGGTTTCCTTTGAGGTGGAGGTACTTCCCTAGACGGGCTGCTTTGATGCGCTCTACCTTGCTTAAAAAATAAACTAATAGGTTAAATAATAATAACGTCTTACAAAAACTGGGAAGATGCGTGGGGTACAATTATCTAGCAATGCCACCTCCTCCGGATAGAAGGGGTAGGCCCAAAAAGTACTGGCTTGACATCGTGAGGAATGACATGCGTGCCAATGGTCTCACTATAAGGGATGCCGAAGACCGCGCGATGTGCAGGTGTAAAAGCCGGAAAGCAAACCCTAGGCTCCGAAACGACAGCGTAGAACGCGACCGGGATTAACGCTCGGATGATGATGATTTTTTTTTATACTACATCGGGAGGTATACAAGCATACGGCCCACCGTAACCTATTAACGCTTGCGATATATTAAGTATCACTCGCGCGATGCCTCCTTTGCTGCTTACACAGCAGCTCCTTGGGAGCTTACTGGTGACCTCACTCACACGCAGGAACACAACAACCCTCTAGGGAGTTGTTATTTGGCTGCGGTTTTCTGTGAGGTGGAGGTACTTCCCCAGACGGGCGGCTTTAATGTGCCGTACCTCTCTTAAAACATCCAGACCAAGACAAACAGACATGTTCATGCACACAAATGTTTGCCTTGTGTGGGAATCGAACCCACGAGCGTTGGTGTCAAAGTCGCGTCATTCACGACTAGCCACCGAGCTCGTCAGAGATGATGTTAAATGTTATAATTAATAAATATTGTCGGACAAATTACACAGCGCCATCTAGCCCAAAGTAAGCGAAACTTGTGTTATGGGTAACTAGACAACTGATAAACATACGTAAATACATTTTTTTTTTGTAAATATATACTTATTATACATAGAAAATACCCAGACCAAGACAAACAGTTCATGTTCATGCACACAAATGTTTGACTTGTGTGGGAATCGAACCCACGAGCGTTGGTGTCAAAGTCGCGTCATTCACGACTGAGCCACCGAGCTCGTCATGATTAATGATTTTACATCCATAATACTATCATACTCATGCATAAAGCCCCGTAGGTCTTATGTCCTCCGAAAATCGTATCAAATTAGGCGGGTAAGGCCTCTGGATATTACACACAAAACTCGTGCGCTTCGTGATTATTTGTGGCGCCGGCAATCACTGCTGTGAATGAGCGGCCGTGCCCACACGTCGACCCACGTGCGTGCACTACCATTGCCGCAATCATCCATGTAGGGGGCCGGCTAACTAACCGAATCAATTTGACAATAATAACCGGTGCGGACGTTATTGTTATTACGTAATTGGGTTACGGAGAGCCGGAACGTTCTGTTGATCTACTTAAGTTATGAAGATACTTGGGATGTTTATTTTATTTTGCATTTTTATGACTATATTTGTACTGATTTAAAGGGGTTTGTATTCATAATTTAAGAATATCATGTAGTGAACTTGTACTAAGATTTAATTTCTCAGAAACCTAATGTTCTAAGGATTGTATTCAATACGTCTTCGACTGCTGAATTGAATCGGTTAGTTTAAAAGTATATGCAAACATTTTGTTCATTTTTTATACTAAAATATGACGAATTTGATGACCATTTTTAATAGATTTAAATCGAATCCGATAGACTAACATGATTTTATTTAATAAATTATTCATAAAATAACTCAAAAATGTATAGTCCAAAAACTCACGTATTATATTTCACACATTTTGTCATTCATAATATGAATGACAAACATATGTAAATAGTGAAGTGGGAAAAAGTATTCCTTGCTGTACTCTCCCTTCTTTACCCGACCACTACTACGTCTGTTGATGTTTCCCGCCCCATAGCCAGTTATGAACATTTGTACAAGATACAAACAATGTTTCAAGTAAAAAATGTATACAAATATTTTGTAACTTATTTGTATTTAAATGTGCTGATATTGCTTATAGCTATTTTATTCAACTAGATTTAATTAAGAACATATAGACTAATATCACGTAATTATATCTAATTAATTACTCATGAAACACCATAAAAATTCATTGTTTAGAAACTACACAACACGCAAGCCACACTACTCAAGCAAGGCACATTTATAAGCACAACAAAAGAAATAAAACAAATAGTAAATTTCATTTATTTTCGATGCGTTGCTCACCGCAATGGGCTAGAGTAGATGATTGCTCAATTACCAGGACCTCCTTAGTAGAAACACTAACAGCAATTTTAAATTTGATAACATTTTGGACTTTAATGTCTTGATAATAAACACTTTTTTATATGTCCGTTAAGGTAATGTCAGTCGGCATTACACAAAAGGTGGCTTCGACTCTGCGCCTTGTCATTAGGGCACAATCAAACATTATGTTTAGGAATCGCCGACAGCTTAACCGGGGTTTTCATCCATTTCATAATTTGTTATTTGGGATTATAGGGAGCGTGCCGCAGGAGACAAAGTAGGTAAACATTACCACCGTAGCCAGCGGCCAACGGAATAGCGGGAGGCGATAATTGATCAGATGACCACCTATGTATTTTTTGCGCGTGCGCACTGCTCAGCGTGAAACATTTGATCCCAAATCTCGCCTTCCTTTTCACACACTCTACCTGCTAATGAGCAAAGGAAATGGCAATCTTCGCGACCTCATTCTCAATATTCAATTTGCGGTGCTCTTTGAGCTGCTCTTAATTTAGTAAAAATGTGATCGTGAGATTACTCGTACCAAAAAAGTGTTTACCATGCGCTTGCTTGCACCTCATGTTATTAGCAAAAGAAAATAGTCTATGTAATGTTGTTCATTGTAAATGTGATTCGAGATATTGGCGCTGTCAATATGATTCCTAATTTGATACCTTTGAGTTAATTTTTTTCGTGATATAACAATGTAAATTGTTAGTTTATAAAACCTTCGATTATCTTGCTTCTTATCGCTGTATCTCAATAAGCATTGAACCAATTTTTATAAATCATTGCTGAGAACCATCTAAATTACCCTTAAAACCAACCCGTCAAGTGCAAGTCAGACTAGTGCTACGAGGGTTCGGTACGCGCTTTGATGTTTTATGTTATAATTTCATACGTTCTATCACAGGCAAGGAAAAATAAGGTGTTTAGAGGAAGCATAGGTACCTTCACTTTTCCTCTAAATTCATTACAATATAGTTCAGTTGAAAGATCTTCGCTAAGGCATAAATAAAAGTACATAATTAAAAAAAAACATATTGTTACATTTTATTATGTAATTTATACATCTAAAATTGTTATATTTAACATTTTCACACATATATTAGAAAATAAATACAAAACAATTTAAAACATGTGAACTTTTGAACAAAAAGCGGAACTATTGGTTAGCAAAGTCGCTTTGCTAGGCAATACGTAATTCATACAAGTAATTAAATAGCTCTACTAAATTAAAATAAATGTAATATCACCACTTACGCGCCGATTTCTAAATTAATTTAGCGTTAACAATAGCAGCTTGAAGCTCCCACATTAAATCGAGGCAAATGGTACAGACTCACGGGTATATAAACTTGCAGTCAAATTGCTCATTTGCACCGGCTTAATTACTTTCACACACGTGTAAACTATAACAATCGTTATAATATTACAAAGATAAGGACTCTACAGTTATTTGACAGGTTAGTGACTCTGACGCAGTTATTAAATCAAGTGACTTTTGTAACTTCTGAACAGTCAACGATGCAAAAGATTTTGATAAGATATTTTATTGGATTAATAAAATTGAATTCATGAATAACTACTGAATTGTAAGCGGCTCAAAGGAGCCAAAGCCTGCTTGTCTTGCACGTTACATCTTGATAATGTTTGTTATGGTAGATCCGCATTCATCAAATTTATATTGGACCAGTATAAGTTTGATGAATGCGTAGAAAGTAATATATGTTTTAATAATTGTCTTTCTACCAGTCTTTGATTTTAGTTACGATTTTTTTATACAACGTTGAGCGGCACAAGCATATTACTCATCTGATATAAAGTGGTTACCGTAGTCTATGAACGCCAATTTTATATTACAAAGAATATTTTAGAACAGACTTGAAGATATTGCGGGAAAAAACAGATTCTTTTTAGGAAATTTTGTTGTAAATTGTAATTCTATTCTCGAATAAAATTTGCAACAAAAGATCCTCTGGTCTTAGCAAGCCGAAAAACCGATATATACACCATATTCCTGTTTTCAGAATATTATTGACTCTTTTCGTACTATTACTGCTATTACATCTTTACGCCAAGTTCGTTGGGAGATGGGCAGAGAGAACAGAGCACCATATGACTCTTCTTAGTTCCTGTACACCTCGCTACAGCTTTTTAACATTTATACCTGTTTTAGAGCACGTTCGGTGATTCCTAGAGCTCCTGACACCGTCTTATAATAACACACGACTTATTTGGTCGTGTGTTATCATTATCACCTTATCGATCAATGTCGGCCTTCCTCGGCTCCTACATATTCTCTATATTCGAGTTATATATACGTTTCGGCATTCTTTCATACCTCATCCTTTCCACATCCAACACAGGATGCATTTTCTTATCTTAACACCGTTACTGTTTTTCAGACCGATTCTCTTTCTTATATCTTCATTGCTAACTAGATCTACAGGCGTTACGACATAGATTTTGCGCAACGTTCGCATCTCAACTGTGTTTATTATACTTTTATGCTCTCTCTGCCAAACCCAGCTTCATAGCGGCGTGTGTGCCTTCTGGCTTTTATTTTGCCTTTATTTGCTTTGCACGTCAGCTGTGTACCTTCTATTCATACTAAAAGTGCGTCCAAGATATACAATCTCATCCACTTGTTCGAAAACTACATCGTTAAACGTAATTCTTACGTTCGTCTAGTTTCTTCTCTTTCAAATACATCAATATTTTTTTTTATTTTTGTTTCTTTAAATACAATTTCATCTTTGTTTTCTTCACATTTAGTTGTAAGCCTTTCATCATACAATCGTCTTTCATCGTCACGACTAGTGTTTGCAGTCCAGATGGAGTGACTGCTATTATCACTACATAAAGCAGACAATTCACCACTAAGTCACCCATGCGCAATCCTACATTCGTAGATCTTATTCTCTGTGGTAATTAGCAAGATATAGAATAAATAGCCGTGACGACACCAATGTTGACGTTAAACCAGGGCGACAAGCTGACGCCCTTGCACACAATCCTCATATGTGGATTGTACAGCACGTAGTAAAGCAACATCAATTCCATATCTCGTTAATTTGTCCTAGAGATTCTTTTGTACAACTTTGTCAAATGCTTTTTCAAGATATTTAAAACCGCAGAAAATTATCTGGTTTAGCACCAGATGCTTCTCTACGATATTGCAGAGTAAGAAAACTTGGCACGGAACATCCTCTTCTCTTACTATGTTTTCATAGTAATAGTTAGCCTATATCCACGTGAGTCAGTCATATGTTCTCAGAAGTATTGTGTCACGGATACAGGAACAAATTTTGCATAATGTGATCGGTAACCGCGTGCGTGGCAGTGCTTTACGGTTTTACGGTAAAATGCGGTACCTAAATGCAAATGGGCCTAGTTAGTTCCGCCACATGCCGGCTGGACGTACCGGCACCGTTCAGCCGGTCATGCTTGACGACTTCTAACTATTACAGTTTGTTTCCTTTTTTACTCACCGTTGATGTCTCTGCTCATTGAAATTGTCGTCGGCATTATCATAATCATTGTCCGTACTAATAAGAAAGTAAATTTGTCCGTGTGTCTGTTTTTTTAAAACAACTAAAGTGTTCATAACGAAATTTGGTACCAAGGTAGTGTAGACATGGAGAAGGACAGGATAGATTGTGGTGATAACACAAGCTTTATTTACATAATAATTATTAGAGGAAATTCCTTAAAAATTGTAAAACATTAATACTTATTATGCAACAAGGCGGCCTTATTGCTAAAAGCAATCTTTTCAAGGCAACCTTAAGTTAACGAATCAGCGTACAGAGAAGGTAGGGTTAGCAAGGAAGGAAACATTATTCTTATTAATGTAATTACTTATTATATAGATGTAATTATATACATAGATATACATGTACAATGTGTACAAATACTAAATAACAATATATATAATAATAAATAAATAAAAACACATATAATATATAAAATACATACATAAAATATACAAACATAAGTATATT
This sequence comes from Pyralis farinalis, assembly GCA_947507595.1. Classification (NCBI taxonomy): domain Eukaryota; kingdom Metazoa; phylum Arthropoda; class Insecta; order Lepidoptera; family Pyralidae; genus Pyralis; species Pyralis farinalis. Next base: position 24,235,827 of record OX382269.1, read on the forward strand.
TATACATACTTAATGTCAGTGTACAGCTTTTGAAGTCATAGATAAAGAAGATGGTTTTTACAAATTTTTTGAACACGTCGATAGATTTTGCTGTTCTAATGACTACAGGTAAGGTATTCCATAGCCTAATAGCCTGAACTGTAAATGATTGGTCGAAGAATTTAGAGGAATGACTGGGACTGAAAGAATAAGTTTTTCACAGGAGCGAAGTTGCAAGTTGTGAGAGGAAGAACAAAATTTGAACCAAACTTTGGGGTAAGAAGGAGCTTTAGGATTAAAGAGTATGAAGTAAACAGATAGAATATATTTTCTTGAGATATTATTATTTCATTAAAATACTTTTGGCTGCTATAAGTATAATGTTCCTTTTAAATATGCACTATAATATACACTAATTTATTTTACACTAAAACAAGGTAATATATACTAATTTGAATTTTCTCACATATGTTATTAAATTTTGAACATTTTTTAATATGACTCAACTAAACCAAATAGATGACATACTCGTACCTATCAAAATTATGTTGTACTGGTGATTGTTGGCGCTTGGTGGAATTTTGAAGACATCTCGTTAATGTTAACACTTACATTTGTACCGACTACACTTCACAATTTTATTTATTAATTATTTTTACCGACCGGTTTCACCTTTACAGTACTGTCAAGGTATTTTTTACAATTGTAAAATTGTTGATTGTAAAAATACCTTGATAATGCCATAAAGGCGAACCCGGTCGGTAAAAATAATTAATATAAATAAAATTTATTTTAATACAATCTCTGTGCATAAGTCCGGAAGCATTAATGACTTGAATGCTATAGAAAAAAACTTAAGCGCCAGCAATTTATGCCCTAAATTAACCAGTCAGTCAACAAACCATTATGTCGTATTGTCTTAGGTTTTCGCGATTGTTACACATTGAATTAAACAATTTTTAACGGAAGTATCGCGTATTTTATTTCAGTTCAACAAAATAAATAAAATACGCGATACTTCCGTTAAAAATTGTTTAATTCAAACCATTATGTCTTCAAGTACAAGATTCATATTTAATGCTGTACTAAATTTTATTGCTATTATATTTACAACAGATTTGTCATTTCAAGGATGTTTGCTAAATTGTTAGCAAATCAAATAATGCGAGACGAGACGAAACATGCGTGTAACCCAATTGGCCGCAAGCAGCTGATGTGTCCTGACAGTCATTGCATTCCAAATTACGAATTTGTAAACACAAGTAAATCACAATGATTACACACAAAGAGCGACCCGGATCTAGGGACTCTACCTGCGGCTTCCGAATCTGCGCAAAAAACTCAAAATTGATTCAAAAGCGTCAGCAAAAAACCATTACAATGTGTCCTCTGTATTTAGCGATGCCGATATGAATCTACAAATAAGGTTATATCGTTCGGAAAAAAATGAGGATTATTTATTGGTTTGTGCATGTCTATTGCAATTGTATCTCAGAATGCATGTGCAATTGTATAACGAACAATGTTTGATCTAGTTCACGTGTTGGCCCCATACCTTTTGATTGACTATCGACCTGATTATCTCTTGATCTAGGAATGTGGGTCAGTGTTAGGTGTAGGTAGCTGGAATTGGCGGCAGGACGTAGGCAATGAGAGACGGACGAGCTACTTGACCATTAAAATGACTCAGCCCACGCTGTCGTGCCCGTTTGTATATACTTATACATACAACTCGAACAAGTGTGGTGTAGTTTTATTACTGATAAAGTCCTTAAGACACAACAGAGGGGATCCACAGCATCAGATATGGCTTAACACAAAAAGGATACTACTTATTGTTTCGAACAACATTTAGTGAGCAGCTTACACCATAATAGCAAAAGATATATTCATTGCCGAAGATTCGCTGATTGAACAATTCGTATATATACGTTGAAATGTTTTCTATTATTTACTTTAGTTTGTTTCCGTAACTAAAGTTATTCATATTAATGAGTATAGACCTACACATTCAGCTTGGTACAAGTATATTTCGCATTACCTTGTATAATAATAAACTACTAATACTAAATAATTATATTGCAGAGTTAACTAAAGGGCGTTCAACGAGAAGAGATAAAAATGGTAAATACTTTGGCCTTTATTAATTTTCGTTACAAATCATGCGATATGTATGTAAGTATGTAATTATGCAGTAAGGGCGGGGCGTAATTGTCGTAAAGTTTTACTGTATTTAAATTTCGGAACGGAATGTCTGTACATGAATTCGTCACATTTGCCAGGTCAGGTAATATTTACGTGGCTGAATCCACAATTATTTAGATTTTAATTGAAACTAATTATAAAGCAACAAATCCTATGATTTATGCCTGTTTAAATAAAATATATAACATTATTACATATTTAGTAATGACGTTACTCACACGTTGGTTCACGGCACAAAACAGACCTTTCTTTTAATTACAATTTGTTCATATTAATGATGTAATTTTTTTATTGTTCATCATCGTATAATAAGAAATATGCTTACTTCAAAGTCTTGTCTATCTTTTCAGTAGGTAGGCAATTTTTGTATTATCAAATAGTTTTAATTTTTTTACTTCAATTTTGTGAAAGTAAATACATAATAATTTACACTAAATACAAGAGTAGAAATAGCCTAGTGTGGTAACGCTACCAAGAAGAAGGCTCTTACCAGATAAAAATATGTTGTGCACCCCTGAATGCTTATTTACATTCTTTATCTCGGTTCGAAACTCGGTCGAACGCACTTTAGTTTCCTCAGATGTAGAAACCAAGTAGCACACACAATACTGTTACTGAAAAAAAATTGTAAATTTCAGTAATAAGATTGTTACGTCCATTGCGTAATACTCCTATTATTTTAGCTATACCTTAGAATTGTCATGCATCCGAGCTCTCCCTATATAGTTGGAGACTGATATGGATAATTATTTGTACAGAGAGAGTTCAGTATCTGTAAACTGAATACACTTAATTAGAGTTGTTGTGCAAAGTGTCGGGTTTTATTTTACTTTTTTTTTCTGCAAACGTTAGTGACGAACATAACTCATATACGTTTATGCTCAACCGAATGAGCTGTTTAGGAGACGAATATATGAATACATTACAAATTTTATATGTTTTAGACTACCTTTCGCCTTTCTACAGTTCGGTAGAGTGGTCTATGCTTTCCCCACGGATTAAGCTATCTCCTTACAAAACATCAAAAGTGGTTCAGCAGTTAAGTCATCTAAAACGAACCTAAAAAAACATTATCGTATAAGTAATAGTACCTGAACGACCGAGCTTCACTTGTTAATGTATATACTCGTAACTGCGTTTTCTCAGGAAAAACACCATATTTATATATATATATATAAACTCAAAAAGCAAAATTTATATAAATGCAAAATGTGATCCAAACCGATAGTCATTACCGAGATTGGCTATATATATATTATATTTATGTTTATATATTTTTTATATTTATGTATATACAAGAATTGCTCGTTTAAAGTAATAGGAAAAAAATGTGCATGTAGTGGGCTTCGAACCGGGGATCCCAAACTCAAGATTAGATACTTAAGAAATCAAAATTTATATAGACATCCTTAAAAAAGGAACCGTTATCTAAATAGAAAATTTGATCCAAATTGTTAGAGCCGTTACCGAGATACACTATATCCATTTACAAACAAAAATTGCCCGTCAAAGTAATAAGATTAGTTAAAATAAATACTTTTATGCGCTCAAAGCTTCTATTAATGATAACAAGGTACATAAAGTAATATATACAACCATGATATAAAGCAAAAAGCTACCGGACGTAAGTACAACGAGTGGTGAGGGGTGGCGAGGTTGCGGGAGGGGCGGGCGGCATGTCCACGCGTGCGACAATGAGGAAATGCTTCAGATGTCCCGACATGCCATGCACCTTGCACTCGCCGTGCAACATAATGTAATTGCATTCCAGCTCGACAATCTTTTATATTCGCATGCTTTTTGGTCCACGATTTCAACGGTCTTATTACTAAATGGCAAAACCTTCGTAGCGGTAAAAACAAACAAATTGCTGACTTTATTATTTTCTTTTTTATTACCCGCGACGGTCACGGAGGCGGTATTTGCGTTTGGGGTAAGAGGTGTTTGTTTGTGTGTCTGTTACCATTTTTCTCGAAAACTACTGAACCGATTTTGGTTTTTTTTACTTTGTTTAAAAGGTGACATGATTGGGAGTGTTCTTAGCTACGATTTAAGCAAATTTGTTCAGCCGTTTTTTACGTCGGGGTTTTTTTTTTTAATTTGTACGTGCATTATATAAAACGGATATTATTTATATATTATAGTTATATTATATTAGTTTTAGTTTGTATAAATCGCATTTACTATTAAAATTTAAAAAGCCACAAATAAAACACAAATTAAAAATTATAAAAACCCACGACGAAAAAAAATTCAAATAAAACATTTCAAAAACCCACGACATTATTTATTATATAGAATATTATTAACAGCCGTCGCGCATAACCTATGTTGTAAACTGTTATATACACGACGGCTGTTAATACGTAATATTCTATATAATAAATAATGTCGTGGGTTTTTAAATGTATTATTTGATTTTTTTTTCGTCGTGGGTTTTCTAAATTTTTAATTTATGTTTTATACAACGTTGGAACGCATACAAATATACCGCCTGCCTGCTGTAAAGTAGTTACCGTAGCATATGAACGCTTGCATTACAGGAGGTATCGGTTACGCGTTGCCGCTCCTGCTTAACACAGCTACTTCTCAGAAGTTTATTGGTAACCTTACTCACTCGCAGGATTACAATAATTTAACAGGTTATTTGGCTCGGGTTTGTCTGTGAGGTGGACGTACTTCCCCAGCAGAGCTGCGCTTACGCGTCCTGGCTCACTTGTATGTACCTAGTCCGGCTAAAAGTGCTGTTACAAATGAATATGCATTTATTTTTCCATGACGTAATGCAATCTTAATAAAATTTATATACACATCTTTAAGGAAGTCTCAGCAAAATATAAAAAAATAAAATAATTCCATTCGAAATGGCCACCTTTGGCTTTGATACTGGCATTTAATCTGTCTGACCACGAATCTTGGATTAACGCACTGTTTCCATGGCAAATTTCGACACTACTTGCTCCAGTGATTTCTTAAGAGACACAATGGCCGCGTGTCGTTTCAAGCAGGCCATGTCCTCTAAAATTGACCAAAATTTGTAGGGACAGAAGGCTTTTTAATCGACTTTTTTTTATTTGACTCGATCTTCAACTGTAGGGATTGACTTAGGGCATGTCCTGTATATCGACACTAAACGCCGAGCTTCAGGTCTTATTTTATTATACGCGACAGAGTCCTAGCGGGAATCCTTATTTCTCGCGATAAGATTTTTTGTTTCCTAATGGGGTTTCGGCGAATTCCGACTTTAACAGCATTAACAGCTTTTGTAGTCCTAACGACACACGGTCGCCCCTATATTTTAAGGTCTTCAATAGACGATACGATATAACATACGACTGGCTTTTGAAGTGTCTTGAATATGACCGACGACTCCATTCCCACTTTGTGAAAGGCAATCACTTCAATCCTATTTGCTTTAACACCGCATTCCATTTTGTAATTTGAAAATAAACACGAAAAATATATGTAAAACGGCGGGAAACCGAAAGAATTTTAACATGATAAACGCTTTCCAAATCCAAATTACTCAAGAGTTGAAAAAAAGAAAAGTTTCTATATAACAGTATATAGGCCAGACTAAATATTTTCGACGAATTTATCCCTGAGATTATTTAATGTATCTTATCTTATATAACTCACACTTAGGCGTACCGTTTTCACAAAATCGTGAACTTAAAAACTTTTAGGTGAATAAACCGACCCAGTGTTAATCGGACTTGCACACTAAGGCCCGGCGCCCATTATCGGCATCGGCACGGCTGAGGATTTTTGGTGATAAATAGCATTATACATTAACTTGTATGTATGTATATCTTCACGCCAGGTCCATTGCGGGGTAGGCAGAGAGAACCGATACATTAATACATATAATATATACATTAATACATTAACTTCATGGCAATAAAGTAGAAATTTTCCATGATATATGGTCGTAGTAACAAAAATACCGCTTCGGTATGCTTGAGGCTGCTGCATCGGCTGCCTTGAGGATGCTTCAGGATACTTCGGCATCCTTCGGTACGCCGCCGCCCGCTGCACCGCCGGCAACACTCGGAGGAGGGGATCTGCCATTCAACCAATCTGCCATTTGGATCATTGGACTCACAATTTGTTTAGAAGAGAAATACGATATTGAAATGCTTCGGCAAGCTTGAGGACGGTGCGGCATGCTTAAGGACGCCTCGTCATTTCTAAGGACGTTGCAGCATGCCAAGGCATAGTTTCCGACAGTGTGCGCTTGCATGTAGGGATGCCGAAGGATCCCTTTCCTTGCCGATGCTGATAATGTGCGCCGGGCCTAAGGGTACAATATCACTGTGTAGAAAACTCGCCGAAAAAGTAATGTATATTATATGTTTCCCATACAAGAATAATTACCTTCAACTTTTTATTATTTAACTTTTATTATTTGTTGTTATAGCGGTCACGGTAATATATACTATGTAAAAAAAATATTCTATTGTGGTATATATGATAATATATCATATTTTGTACTTTGTTATTATAAAGTTTCTTAAAAAAGCGATATTCTAACGAAATCTTTAAATACTTTAAATTTGTCTTGCGTATCCATTCAATTTTGCGCTCCATGAAAGGTTCCCGAATTAACGGTTCTCCAGGGTTCTATCAACAATGAACCACGTTTCAAATTCTGCAAGTCCTGAGGCCCCTATTCCCAATATCTCATGCCCCTTTTAGGTTTCACTTTTAATAGTCCGACGTTAAATATATGTAAAATTACAACAACTTAAGTTGTGAACAAGTAGCAATTTTTTTAATGTTTTAGTTTCTAATGTAAATACTTGTTAAAATAAATATATCACCAATAACTAAATTTATATGAAATAAAAAACTAAACAAATACTAATACTTGTCTAATATGACATCGAATTCGATCGAAACTTATTTCGTATATAGCAATTATACTTATTAACTTACACACCTTACGTTTTCGCCCTTTACAACTACATAACATACCTAGAATCAGTAGAGATGATTTAATGTCCGCTTGGCGCGTGATGGGTGAAATATCTGCTGTTTATCTCATTGATACGGCGGCGGCGCCACTGCTGGCCATCTACATCCAAATGTGCAGATAAACCAAAAAAAATCATTGGTAAAATCCGTTAGTTATACTCTGCTATAATTCTCATGTTTAATTTTTCTTCTGTTCACTTAATACAACTCATTTAAATCCGAGACGTCGAGAATGCGGGGATATATATATTACTAGCTTATGCCCGCGGCTTCGCACGCGTAGATTTTGGAATTTCAGCAGTTTTACTTATTTTTATTTTACTTCTTATTTTTTAGTACAGTCGGCATTAAATAGTTAGTAAAAGTATCAAATATCCTTATTTGTGTAGTAATGAAGATATGTCACGGCCTGTTCGGTTTTCATTAACTATTTGATACTGGCTGTATACACTCAAAGCACCTCTTTATTCTCAACATTGCCTATTTTAAAAATATAAAAGTTTCAAGCCACTTAAAAAAAAATATCTGCCTGGGTTGAAATTCAAAAAAATCTTCCTTATCTCTCATATGCATTACAAAAGGAACCTATTGGTCATTGAGTCAGTGAATTAGACAGGAACTCCATTTCTATTAATATAGATTAGCGTCTCGTTCAAACACAATTTCAACCCCCTTTTCACCTCACTTCACCTCGCTAAGGGTGGAATTTTTGAAAACGTTGAAAACATTTTTTTTTGGATTCTAATAGAGAGTATCTATACAAAGTTTCAAGTCACTAACTTCAAAAAGTTTTCTGCTCCATACAAACTGTCAACCCCCCTTTCAGCCCCTAAATGTGGAATTTTTAAAAACGCTGAAATTACTTATTTGACGTCTTGATTGAGAGTATATTTACAGTCTAAAGCAGCTCACTTTAAAAAATAACAATTTCTTAATAATTCAACTTTTAGTTCAAGAAATACTTTTGACCTCCATTACACCTGGGGTGGAATTTTAAGGGATGATTTTTGAGAAAAATATTTTACTCGTGTTTCATGCCTTTCAATAAAGAACCTTCATGCTGAATTTCATTCGAATAACTTCAAAAACGGCAAAGTTTCATACTAACTTTGCGCCCCCATTTAACCCCCTAAGGGATGAATTTTGAAAAAATATTTTACTCATGTTTCATGCCTATCAGTAAAGAACCTTCATGCTGAATTTCATTCGAATAACTTCAAAAACGCCAAAGTTTCATACTAAATTTGCACCCCCGTTTTACCCCCTTAGGGGATGAATTTCCAAAAATCCTTTCTTAGTGCTCCCCTACGTTATAAAAGGAACCCCTGTGCAAAACTTCAAGTTTCTAACCCTTATAGTTTAGGCCCTGCGTTGATATGTCAGTCAGTCAGCTTCTCCTTTTATATATATAGATACAGATGATTGTTGAGAACAATATTTTACTCGTGTTTCATGCCTTTCAATAAAGAACCTTCATGCTGAATTTCATTCGAATAACTTCCAAAACGGCAAAGTTTCATACTAACTTTGCGCCCCCATTTAACCCCCTAAGGGATGAAATTTGAAAAAAATATTTTACTCATGTTTCATGCCTATCAGTAAAGAACCTTCATGCTGGATTTCATTCGAATAACTTCAAAAACGCCAAAGTTTCATACTAAATTTGCACCCCCGTTTTACCCCCTTAGGGGATGAATTTCCAAAAATCCTTTCTTAGTGCTCCCCTACGTTATAAAAGGAACCCCTGTGCAAAATTTCAAGTTTCTAACCCTTATAGTTTAGGCCCTGCGTTGATATGTCAGTCAGTCAGCTTCTCCTTTTATATATATAGATATATAGTATATTGTAGCAATGTAATCATTCATAAAGTTCAATTAGTTAGAGTTAAGTTTATAATATTATATATACTTATTCTAAGTTAAAGTCTCATCTGTGGACCTGTTCCTTCTGACAAGCTCGGTGGCGCAGTCGTAAATGTCGTAAAAATTTCCACACAAGACAAACATTTGTGTGCATGAACATATCTGTTTATCTTGGTCTGTATGTTTTAAGAGAGGTCGCATGAAAGCAGCCCGTCTGGGGAAGTACCTCCACTTATAGGTACGGTACGGTAATCGCTTTACATCCGGGGGGCCGTATGCTTGTACGTTTCCAGACGTGGTGTAAAAAAAAAAGACAAAATAGTGAGAAATTTGAAAATAAGAGTGTGATTCGCACTGACTACACTAGTCACATACGCAGTATGGCCAAGTCAGACGATATAACCTGAATCTAAAGCAGAAACGCAGGTTTCTGTAGATATGTCCATAAGAGGAAGTCTGAAGAGACTGCTGTTTTGGTCTATCGTGTGAAGTTAAGAAAATATATATCAGGTACTTCTCGTTTTTATAAAACAAAACTAATTTCAAAGTCTATATCGCTTTTTTATGATACTTGCCTATGTTTAAAATACGACCAGATTATTTAAATGAAACATACACCGCTGGTCTGTAACGAAGAAAATGGGTTTCTTTGAAATTACAGACAATAAAATGAGTGATACTGAAATAGGCAGGTGTCGATATGATTTGTCCTTGCAGACAACGACAAACATTATTTTCATGAAAACGTATATAACGTTACTTTCCACCACCAGCTAGTGTCTGGTGGCAAGCGCGCGTCCGTACCGTGGTTTCTGGACCTCGTATCTACATTACTTTATGAAGGAACGATCCTTGACAAACCAACTTAGCTATGCGAGCAGGATTTTTTGATGTTCTTGTGGTGATCCCTGAATGATCCGTAAATAAATTATGTTAAGAACAAAATAGTGTGTTATTGTTTCAAATTATATAGTAGAACCGAGTGTAAATGGTTTAAAGGAGAGATTTAAACATTTTTCCACTCGGTCCTATTATTTTTTTAAATACGTAGGTAATACTGATTGGAGGACGTTTATTCCATGAATGGACTGAAGGCCATCACGGTCACTTCAGAATTCATAAAATTCAATCTCCTCGTCAAATCTTTGATTGTAGCGAAAATAAATAAATCAGAGGTTGCGAGATCCGGACTCTGATGAGTAAACAAATGGCAGTGTTTCAGGGGTTCAGTGCAAATGGACTGTACGAACGTGACCCAAGCAGGCGAAGAAAAGTGCTATCATTTTTATATTCACACTTCTGGCCTGCCTTAATTTTGTTAGTCTGTCCACGTTTTTGAATATCCATCATAAGACTGCTGTTTTTCTTTAGTGCAAGACAATAAATCTACATTTCGTTTGCTATTACAACTTTAGCAATATTTTTGTGCACCAATCAACATGAGGTCACCTTTTCTAGTGTTCGTGAGGAATTCAACAATAACAGAACTTTCTAAATTGTAAAATGTTTGAACTTGGCTCATATCGATCGCTAAATACCCTCGAATCACTGTGTAGTTATGACGATGTACGATACGAACTACCAGATTATCTTCAATTAACATTAACAATCAATAATAGCAACTATGTTTTACTGTGGCATCGCAGTTGAAAGCTTCGCGAATATCATCATTCAGAGAAACACGGTTTCCATTTTCAAAAACAATCTTCTCTCTCTCTCACTGGGCGTACAGCTTAGAAGCTGTGATGCGAGCTTCGAGCTTTGTGCTCCAGCGATCTCCCTTGCGTATTTGTTTCACGATATTCGCGGTGTGGAAGGTGGTAGTGAGGTATGCACTAAGTGCGTTACAGTGATGAGTGATTCGCCATTCTTTTTACTGCAGAACAGATTTGTACTTGAAGTACAGAGGACAATGATGTGCTTTCTTCATCCATGGCTCCAAAGACGCAGAACAAAGGCTACATCGCCCGGGTCCACACAACTCCCCTCCCAGTGCGCATTTACCCGCGAAGTCGAACCACTCGATTTTGATAATTTAATTTACGCTACTAAATATAATTATTATAAAATACCAATGGTAAATTTCCTGACAGTATTTTTTATTAAGAAAATCATTATTTTTTTATCTAAAGGCTAACAGTTGAACTTCAACCTGCTATCTTACCATACTTAAAAGGAGTCACAGACAAAATTGGCAACATCTTACGGCGAGCTTCAATTAATACTTATTTCAAGCCCCATAAGAAGATCAGTCAATTTCTAAGACCTATCAAGTGTAACATTCCCTTACAAGGTGCAGGAGTATACAAATTAGACTGCGAATGTGATTTATCATACATAGGGCAAACAAAGAGAAACATAGGTACTCGAGTGAAAAAACACATTACTGACGTGAAGAATAGGCGTGATAAAAACTCTGCAGTATGTGAACATACACTGGACCAGTCAAACCATTACATATGGTTCGATAAACCACAAATCCTTGCCAAGGAGAATCGCTACATGCTTAGAATGCTACGCGAGGCTATTGAAATAAGAAAACACCCCAATTTCAACAGAGAAGATTGTTGGCAAGTACCACCTGCTTGGGATCCAGTTCTAAAAATAATCAAGTCACAAAACCAGAGATCTACTCAAAAACGTTCGACACCGTGAGCGATTTTTGTGTGAATCGGAACGTATATAGATGTAATAATGTAGATGTAATAATTGAATGACCAATATAAGACAAATGTCACCTTAATCTTCCTGCGACCACGGACGCTGCAAAGCATTCGAAACATCAGGTTCAACAAAATAAATAAAACACGCGATACTTCCGTTAAAAAATGTTTAATTCAAATTAGTGGATTTTACTTCAAAGACTGCAATATTTCGTAGAATCTTCTCATCCCGTTGTAGGGGCACAGTAAATTCCTCGGGCACAACATAGGAGGCGATACTTATGAGAAGAAATTTAGGAAAAGATTATCGTAAAATCCTTTCTTAGTGAGAGCCTGTGTCACAAATTAAATATACCGTGAAAATTTTTTGAACTTTAAGTAATTTGATATAAATCATTTGCTTCCCCCACCATTCTGTTGACAACTAGCTACGGAATTGCACAAAATAGTCCATATCAAAGTGTAAATTTGTCCTTGGCAAAATGACTGTTATTATACTATTAAAATGTATCTGTTAACTTCAGCAGTTGCGCTAAATTTTATAATATATTATATGAAATAAGGTCATCTACTTAATTATACTCGTATACACCCTGAATTAGCTCGATCTTTCTTTGGGGATAAACTGAATATACAAAGAATTACCATTAATGCTTAAGTTATTTCTGACCTTTCATGTCTCTATGGCAGAATTATTCATAACTCGGTTGACGTCGGCGCCGCGGTGATGTGTTTATTGGTTAATGAGGCAATCTTATGGAGACCCGATCAATTGAATGATAGCTGGCAGTCGTCATAGTTACCTCGACACACACTGGTCCTATGTTGTTTACTAGGGCTGCCACTCGATAATGAAACAGTAATATTACATACCTTCAACAAAATATTAGAATAGATCAAGACTATTGGACTTTTATTTACTCAAGTACTTCTGCTTCTTCTTTCGAAGGATCTAAAGCATCAAATAACCTGTACAAATCAAGTGAGTAACATGATTCCTTGAGAATTAGCGCGTAGTATATGATATTCATCTGCATGTAATTAAATCGAAGGTTCGAGATTGTTCATTAGCTGTTCTTTTTTTTATACAACGTCGCAGCCTATGAACTGTTGCAATACATTAAGTATCACTCGCGCGATGCCACCTCTGCTGCTAACACAGCAACTCCTTAAGAGCTTACTGGTGACCTCACTCACACGCAGGAACACAACAACCCTCTAGGGATTTGTTATTTGGCTGCGGTTTATGGGAGGTGGAAGTAGGTACTTTCCCAGGCTTTGATGCATCATACCTCTCTTAAAAACATCCAGATCAAAACAAACAGATATGTTCAAGGATACAAATGTTTGTCCTGTGTGGGAATCAAAGCCATGAGCGTTAGTGTCACAGTAGCATAACAGCGCGTTTAACCATTGCGCCATCGAGCTCATCAATATTGATGTAAGGAAACTCCTCTTTAATGCTGTAATCACACTTTGGACTTCTTCCTAGCATTGTCCCGTTTCCTACTCCATTAGGATAGTCGGCATCCGCCTAAGGATTTGGCGAATATACTGCTTTTCACATGGAACGACTACCGTCAGTCCACTATAACCTAGAGGGAAAACCAGACCTTTCTTATGTTAGGTCAGGTCATACGTCTTTCGAAATCTAATTTCTTGGATGTACGGGTTTCCATACGATTTTTTCCTTCACCCCAGTGAGCAAGTGATAATAACAAATGTACATAACTCCGAATACACGGAGGTCGGCTCTTTATCCACTGGGTAAAGCAATCTTATTTTATTTGCTTAAGTTGCATGTATAACTTAAAAATTTCTGAAACATATTTCGATGTGTCGAGGAGGCTTTACTGTTCGATTATACTAAGTTGAGGACGAATCAGTAGTTACAGGAGTTGCAGAGTCTGGAATAAAAAAAAATGTGTTGCACTCCGGGAGTGCCGGCAGAAGTGAAAACTTGAACATTAACGTTATGCATTTTTGAATATTTTGGAATGGTTAGGGAATAATTTCGCACGAATTGCTTTATTTATCAGTATAAAAGTACTATCTCGAGCCATCAGCAGTCACCATCCGTGGATATGCGTAGCAGGCTGCAATACTTTATTAATTATTGATAAACTACGTTGAACGAAACGCGTAAACGCCAAGAATTTTATGGCGCTTACAACGTTTTGGTCGCGAGAAAATAATGCCCTATGAATGATCTAACGCTTCATGTTTTAATTGTTTAATTAGAGGTAACTTATGTTTTAGCGCTGCAGCGAACTTAAGTTCTAATTCTCACCAAAATCTTACGGTCAGGGTCACGTGTCCTGACGCGAGTTTAACATTTTTTACTCATCCCAAAAAATGCACAACGCCGCTAAAGAAGTTTTTTCACTTCAAAAAAGATTGTACGATTTATAATATGGCATAGTTCAGAAATCTATAAGTTTAAATGTAAAAATGTGCTAAATAGTTATTATTTATTTAGATTTTCAAATTATGTCAATAGAATATATATTAGAGGTAGAGTCGCTGATATCTTATCGGTATATTATTCCGGTAGAGTGGATATGGACCAATGTCGGCGACCTGTAACGCCTCGTTAAATAATAACCGACTTGTCTGTGTTATTAGAACTAATCGCTGTATCGCTTTTTGCATTAATTTTGATTATTATTTTTTAATGCACTTCACACAAACTCGTGTAAAAATATAATTATTTGGTCAACACTTCAGATCATACACTTCGACAAAACCATCGAAATATTAATTGAATTATTGTACAACTACTATGTTCATCCTACTAATATTATAAATGCGAAAGTTTATATGTATGGATGGATGTTAGCTGTTCTTTCACGCCTAAACGGCTGAACGGATTTGAATGAAATTTGGCACGTAGATAGATTATGATCTGGATTAACACATAGGCTACGTTATTTGACTCCACGCGGGCGGAGCCGCGGGCAACAGCTAGTATCTGATATATGATAAAGTTAGGAATTCAATATCGTAGAAGTACATGAAATATTAAAATAAACTACCTATCTACTTTCATAACGAGCTCGGTGGCGCACGATGAGCACCGCAGCGAAGTGGTTAGTAATGCTACTTTGACACCAACGGTCGTGGGTCCGATTCCCACACAGGACAAACATTTGTGTGCATGATAATGTAACTTTGTTCTGGGTATTTGAAGAGAGCTAAACGCACCAAAGCATTCCTTTTTGGGAAGTAACTCCTCACCTCACAGAAAAAAAGAGGGAAATCGGGTGGGCCGTATGCTAGTTTGTCTCTCGACGTATACATATAAATATTTTTTATGGTATTCTTTTGAATATTTTTTATACACTAATCGATATATTAAAATAACAATAAAAGATGATTGTACGAAGAAAGGCCTATAATTGAGTGCACAGGAAACCAAGATACGGTATTTGAAAGAGAGAAAACCAGAACGAACACGAGGATTACGGTTGATGATGTAGTGTAGGAACAAGTAGATGAGATTGTATATCTCGGAAGCGCTATTGGCAGGGATGTAAAGTACACCGCTGATGTGAAGGATGTTGGATAAATTAGGCAGCCAAAATCTAAACTAAACAAAAGCACAGCTTGCTTTACGCAACGCGGTGCTAATCACAACGCTGAATTACGCTGGGTATGGCAGAGAGAGCATGAAAGTAGAATAAATGCAGTGGAAATGCGAACATTAAGCAAAATTTGTGACATATCGCTTGCGGATCGCGCTCCTAATGTTGATGTAAGAAACAGAGATGGTCTGACAAAAACTGTGGGTAAAAGGCATCCTGTGTTGGTTCGGGTACGTAGAAAGAATGCGGGATAAAAGAATGACGAAAAGAATATACAATACGAAAGTGGAAGGATATAGAAGCCGAGGAATACCAGGACTCACTTACCACGACCAAATTGTTCGTGTTTTATGTGAAGTTGATATCAGGAGCCCTAGGAACCGGCGAACGTGCATTAAAAGAGCTATGAATGATAAAGACGCGAAGAGATGTGTAAGGACCTCATCTTATGGCGTTCGATTCTCTCTGCCTACCTCGCAAGAGACCTGGATGTGAATATATAGATACATACAAGTCAATTCATTGAAAAAGCGCGCCTGCATTATTTCTTATAATAACACGTTTAAACTTTTAATTATACAGGATCAATTAATAGGTAAGTTTTCCTCGGCTCCTACATCTTCTACTTTCATACTGTATATGCAATGTTAGTATAATGTTAATTGATCATGTTATATTTTATCAATGGAAAGTAATTTTAAACATAGAAGTCGATTAAATATTTGAAAAATCCTTTATTTTGATACATTACTGGATTTATTACACTCTATTAGTAGTGTAAAAATGACGCGTTATTGTGTAACGTAGCACGTATTCCCCGACCATGGCAAAATTGACTTCTTCAGTGTATGGCTTTATAAATACGTCGGTACTGTAGACCGCTTACCTATATATGTTGTTAATAATTTTTGTAAGCTAATGTATAAATTTTACGAAACTCTGGCATCGACTCCTGGAGATCGATATAGGCCATTTTGAGAATTTACAGCTTCATATGAGCACCGAACTGCTGGAATTATTTGAGTCTTTACAATGAGTCTCTCCTTTCTCATTCAAAGAAACAGTTCTCAATAATCGGCCGCATTGCGGTTTTTACTGATTTATAGCACAAGGTCTCAACCTACTTGTCATTTATAGTGCTTGAAAGGCAGCAACTATACAAAATCTACTTTATTAACCGTAACTGTGTAACCTGCAGTTACGTACGTGGAGTTCAACTTGTCGTTTCTTTTAGTTTTATACGAGAACCCTATACAAAATAGCTAATTTACGTAGACGTACTCTAACCACATATCTGTGAATAGAAGCAGATCAGAAATTCCAGAGATTACCTAATACATACAAATAAATAAACTTTATGTAAAGTTTGGTTGTAGAGTTCGCACATGTATTCATACTGATCAATCTTCGAATGGGCCTGAACTTTCAAAGAGTCAGGTATAGCTTCGGAGTCTTCTATAAAAGTTGCATTGTAAGGGCTTCGCGAAGATCTGTGCAAATAGGTTTCTAACTTCATATTAGAACGTCAGATGTATAAATATAGTTATTTATGACTGCTGTTCAGCTATCAAGGAAAATAATGCTGCCGTATCGTAGTTCTCTCTGTCTCCTATTTCTGCAGTATATTAATGATATATTGTCTATTGATGTCATCCATTGTTATGCGGACGACAGCACGGGGTCGTGCTAACATTCCTTGATCACTTATGGAGAGTGCGATGATCTTGTGTCTGAAGTTGAAGGCACTTTGACTAACGTATCCGACTTTAGGTTCATAAACTCAACGGCGTCAAGACACAAGTCTGCGCGTTCACCGCTTAGAAACCCCCATTCGTTGTAGTTCCTCAATTTCAAAACTCGCCTTACCATTATCAAGAGCATTGCGTTTCTTGGTGTTGAGATTTCCAGGGAGGTTCAGTTCTGCAATCACCTGAATGAAAAAGTTACCTGACGTTCAAGAAACTTGGTGTGTTGGACGGAGCGAAACCTTACTTCAACTACTTGTGACAAGGACTTATGATGTTCAAGTCTCAAGTCGGACCGCACATGGAGTACTGTAGTAACCTTTGGGTATTAAAGTACTCCATGTACTTATAGGTATACGGATATCAGCTAAGACCTCGTATTTCGTTTAAAAAACTTGGCGATTTTTTGAAGATTCTATGCTTACACGCCGTATTGAGCTTTTAAGTTTAAAGAGAGACTTTGCCTCCCTTCGTGTATTTTACCGATTGTACAAAGGGTTGTATTCCAATAAGTTGTTCGGTATGATGCCAGCTGCTTCCTACTACAACTGAACCACTCGCAAACGTCGGAGAAATTGATCTTTAGCCACAATGGTTGTACACAGTAAATTTTTAGGAATGTTTTCCAAAAATTAATAAAATTTTTTTAGTTGTGGTGGGAAGTCCTTGCCGAATTTCTACCAAGGGACTATAACATAACATTTTCAAAAACGATGTGAAGAGGTT
The DNA here is from genome assembly GCA_947507595.1 of Pyralis farinalis. Classification (NCBI taxonomy): domain Eukaryota; kingdom Metazoa; phylum Arthropoda; class Insecta; order Lepidoptera; family Pyralidae; genus Pyralis; species Pyralis farinalis. The sequence continues at coordinate 24,253,568 of OX382269.1, forward strand.
TTTTAGTTTTAAAAGGCATGAGAGAAAGTTATCTCTGATATTATCCATAGGCTAAATAACTGTTTACCATCAGGCAGACCGTATGCTTATTTTCATCTTACTGGTATAAAAAATGATTTTAGAATTTCCTTCTAATGTAGCTTGACTGCTGCCTGCTGGCTACTTTGGAAAATTCTAGGATGTTCAAAGCTAAAGTAATTTTATTGCGGCTGGGTTCAAGTATTATATTACTATTGTTTGCCACTATTTATAAATACAGTGTTAATTTATTATAGGTACGCTTTGATAATTCTGCTACAAACTACATGAGGAGGACTCCCGAGAATGTGTTAATGCCCCACCTTTAAAATATTTCTTTAGACGATGGACAACCCTTATGTGACCTCCATTTTCTATCGGGCAATCAATCCTTCATAATCATAATTGTTTATATTCACAAATACGAATTATTTATACGTAAAGTTACGTCTCGACACATAATGATCACTAGTGAATTGAAGGTTGTTTTAGGACGTACTGCTTTTTATTATTGAAGTATAATAACGTAAGTACCAGTATATGATAACTAGAGAGCTTGAATGCAGTTTTAGGTATACTAAATGCCAGTCACGACTGCGGCGTATTGAAAATATTTACAGAACATAAAAAAACTGTTCTTACGAGATTAGTAGCTGTGGTCATTTTAGATGTCATTTTCGGTATACATAATATATATATAGATATATATATGTATGTGTGTGTATATATATATTCATACATACATTCATATACATACATCGAAATCCACTGTATTAAAAGCTCTAGTAACACCAAGAAGGTCTAAGGCTGCCTATTCACTAGAGTGAGAAGGGAGGAGAGGGGATATAGATTTGTGAACTAGATTAAAAATTCATATATTTTAAATGCTGAAAAGGGAAGTGGCGCTGAGAAACGGAGCGGGAAAATGAGCAGGGAAGCAGAGGGAGGGAGGGAGGGGAATATTTATACATTTCGATTAAATTCCGACCTAATTGCTTAACATTATAATATTTAGTAGCATTAAACATTAATAATAAGTGGTTAACTCAATTTAATGTATATTTAAATTTCATAAGTATTTGCAAATTACTCATGTTAGCGTATGCTAAGTAATTAATTAAAAGTATTTTTATTGACTATGTTCACAATTTACTCCGTTCCCCATGCATAGATAAAGTGCAAAAAAATTGTTTATTTTGTAAGTGAGATAGGTAAAACATTTTGAATACATGTAGACTCATACTTGAAGGGCTCACTTCCCAATATCAACTAATATCTAAAACAAAATAATCTAAAACTGGAAAATGTCTTTTAAATGGTGTAGAATATTGAAGGGCGACAGTGTTCTATGAAATCGTTTAACATAATGTGAAGCTATTATCATTTACGTATATATTTTCTTTAAGTCATAAATTCTGTAATTATAACATGGAATTAATAAATAGTATCTACTAGACATAATTATAGTAACAGCATAACAATGGCAGAAGTAATCTAGACCGCGCTCTATTAAAATTCCCATTAAATCCCCCAGTAATGAACCCCGGGATGCTTTCCGCATTGTTTGCTAATACAGGTACCTCTACGTTCCAGCACTGAAGGTGCCCCGTGAACTCTTCCAATTAATTCCTCAATGATGTTAATTATTGGATTGGCGAATACCCGTGGATTACACGACATGGTTGTTAGCGTGATTTTACAAATCATAAATATATTGAGTTTCATGCTAGATATGATTATTCTCTTTCTCGGAGCAAGAACGTGTAAGATCATCGGTTGTGCTGATTCATTTTATATGGAAGTGCGTATGTCAAATATGAGCGTGCATTTCTAGGTGCATAAATTAGAAACAGGTATACAACCTCTTATAGCTTTGTTGTTTTTATCTTTTGTTATGTTTGTTATCATAATATACAGAAATATATATATAACCACAAATTATCTAATAATTACATGAGCAGAGATGGCGGATCATTGATTATAAATTTCAATCAAAATTGACTGAGCATTATTTTATATAATCGACAGTTCACTCTCCGTGCCAACATAATCGGCCTGTAATGTAGATCTTTTGTACAAAATATATATCAACTGTAACAGAAACAACTGAACGGCAGCGATTTTAGATGTATAAATTTATTTTTTTAAGATTTAGGTAAACCATGATTATTTCTTCCTTTTTATTCAGCTAACTAAGACTAAGTGCAAATCACATAGAATGTGGAGTTGTAGATTACAATAGTATACAAAAAATATTATTTGTAATTCAAATCAAAAATTAATTGATGAATTGAACTGACTTTTAATAAAAATATAATCGTTTTACCCTTACAAGGGAGATCAAATGATGGACTAATTCTTTCACGATTTAGGTATCTTTGATGACCTCTTCTCACTCCAGTACATCTAGTACAAGTTCTCACTCTACTCGCTATTTTGTATGTGGTGTGTGTGGATTTTCACCAATTGAGAACCGGTTTTCAATTTTATTTTTGGAGGCTCCTAGCGCAAGACAGGTATGTTTATCTTAGGCTGGAGTTACCAGAGTATAGATAGTCAGATAGTCAGAGAATAGATGATAGAGCTTCTGCTAGCCGATCAAATATCGAACTCGTCCAATTGTTTACTACTTATTATATTATTTATATATACTTAGTAGTGAAAGTGGCTCATCAACTCGTCTTATGTATTATTATATAACCATGCCGATTATGAAATGAGAGTTTTATGAAAAAGAGGAAAGTTATTCTTTTTATGTTTTATTTATTGTATACCTATATATTTTATTTATTGCATATAAAAACGAAGGAAGTCTGTTTGATCAAAATACAGCCGAAACCTCTGGGTCTAGTAGAATGAACCTTTTTGCACACCTTAGATGTTGAATAATTATATGAAAATCGTGATTTTTTAAATTTGACATGTAATTATTAGTATTTGTGCTACGTAGACTATACATTTACTATAGTTTGTTTACAGTTTTTACTCAGACATAGTATAGAAAAAAATTAACATGGTTCAATGGTCAAACAAAGTGATCCCGAGGGTGTGATCCACGGCTGCCGACCCCACGCCCGTGGGAATGGACGCTCTCTAAAATTATAGGTATTAACAAAAATATTTACTCGCGCTGCCTACTTAAAAGATTTGACCACTGAATTGTTGGTTCACAAGTCACAGGACAAATATATGGACGGGCGTGCGAACGAGTGTTTTTCAAAGTTTATGGGAAAACTTGCAGGCTCGGGGTGAATCAACATTTCTTGTTTAATGTTCATGAGAACGATCTTGTTTGGCGATCGGTATAGAGTTGTGAGCTCTGTTTGTCGTAAACGATACGGGTTAGGTCAGCCGACTCGGTTCACCGTCGAGGTCAATATGGATTAACCCATTGTTTAAACATTATGGATAAAGTACAGAATCTACCTCTCTATTAATATGTACATCAGGCCTCTATGATACCTAATCAAGTCGTCTCAAACCTTGAACTGTAATTTTAAATTCGATTTTGCTACATGGTTTAATGAGTATATAGTGTTACTAAGTTGTACTTTTGTTCAGATTCCCTTTTTAGCCCCTAGTAGTATAAAAAAATATCTGTCAAAGTAGCATAAATGTTGGCTTCGAATAGCTATCAGCAATAGGTAAAACTTCATGAAATATTGGTCAGTAAATTTGTGCGTGATTTATAAAAAAAAATGTCTTCTTATTTTTCTTTACAGAATAGCCCGTTTCCTAGTTCATTAGGTTTAGCGGGGTCGGCTACCTAAGTCTAAGGATTTGGCTAAGACACTGATTTTTACATCCCGTCCATGCCATCCACGACTGCCATCTCCAAGGGGAAAACCATATTTTTCTTGGATTAGGTCAAACGTGTTTCGAAGAACAATTTCGTGTGGGTGGTGGTGTACATAAATTTGAAAACACAAATTTAGTGATACATGCCCCCGCCAAGATTTGAACCGGTGACCAGTTGGTCAACAGAGCGGTTACTTATCGACTAGGCTATTACTGCTCTATAAAATGTCTGTTTTGTTGATATCGATATTGTCCAGCTTATATATTAAAAACATTATATATAGCAATATACATTAAAAAATATATATTTCATATACAAAGTCGTTCCGACTGTGATTTCATTTTAAGTAAATGATGGTTGATATGTAGTTTTATTTGTTTATTATTTTTCTTTTATACCACAAAGGTGACAAACAAGCATACAGCCTGCCTGATACAAAGACGACAACACAACTTAATAGTATTTGGTAGAAAACCTCTCTGGAACCGCACATTACGCAGCCATTGCAGTGTATAAGGATGAACTCCCAGCCGTCGGCGAACTGTGCGATTGTAAAACGAGGCTGTTGGCATAATGTCGAACAGCTCCCCAGAAACAACCCATTATATTAGGGATTAAAGTATGAATATGCCGATTTGTACTAAAAAATTAAAACTTGTTTGTTTCTAAGATGTAACATATTTATTTAATCAAAATATTTACCCTCATTATCTATACATCGCTGCCATCTAATCGGAAGTTTATTTATACCTTTGCGATAGAACTCTGGGGATCTATACTTGAAAAACTGTGTGAAAGCGTTCTGTACTGCCTACTGGGAAGAAAATTTTTACCAATTTTTAGCCTACCATCATCATAGGACCGTTACTTTCACGGGCTGCTTCCGGCACCAAGCTACTAAGTGCTGGAACAACATTCCTCCTCCAATAAGAACAATCTCAACCAAATACATGTTTAAAAAACAATTAAAATTGACGCTGCTGGATGGTTTGAGGTTCGATCGGCGCTTGTAGCTGGGCGTTGGATGCAGTGTGTTAATCCTAATCATCTTGTCCTCTTCACTAACTTTTCTTCATTCTTTTCAATCCTGCTTCATTTTGTTGTATATTTACCGTGATCACCATATTTTTTCGCATGATACGCCTATGAAGTTTACTTGAACGTCATTAATCTTATCTGTTTAAATTGCAATACATTTCCTGTTTGAAGCTTCTTGCTTGCCTCTCGCGATTCTTCCTGGGTGATAGCTGAAAACCAGTGACTTGCGTTAACGCAAGTAATTCACTGAGCTGTAGCCCTTTCGTTTCGCTGCGGCACGCACGATATTACACCAATTACCTTATACTCGTATATACATCATGTCTATGTTAATTGTGTATTTGTGTCGGTACGTATATGTTTCCTGTGTATGTTTTATCTGTCTACATGTCAATTAAGTATTCCTTTGTAGTTCCGAAACTTATTAATGTAATGCAGTGATAATGTGCGGAGCGTGGTGCCGACACAGCTCTTCACTTCATATTGGGATGTTCCTTATTGTAATCATGTTGTACTGTATTTTTTTCATTGTGTGTGTGTTTTTGTGAAATGAATAAAGTGTTATCTATCTATCTACCACGTAGAAAATTGTCCAAGTCACGAAAAATATGGAGCAAGGTATGGCGAGTATGGAGGATGACGTATGGTTTGTAACTGCAACTCCTGTAGAGTTACAATGGTTTCTCGCGCAATGTGAGGCCTTACGTTATCATGGAGCAATAATGGTGAAAATCTATTCACGAGTCGGGGCTGTTTCATTGCCAGTTTTGTCATCATAACAGTAGACATCTGCTGTTATTGCTTGACCAGACCTGAGTAACCTATAGTGAATAACACCGTGAAGAGACCACCAAGCAGTTACCATTACCTTTTTATTAGTAAGCTTTGCTTTAGTTGTCACAAAGAATCCACTTCTCGTCACATGTCATATATCGATCCAATATTCTTTCACTTCTATACCGATTCAACAAGGAAACACAAGTTTCAACACGTGTTTCTTTCTGCAGATCAGTCAAATTATGTAGCACCCATTTTTCATATTTTTCTTATGTTCTTGATTTGATGCAAATAAGTCAATATTGTAGGTAAGGTAACGTTAAACCATGCCGCTAATTCCTGGGTAGTTTGACTCGGATTACAATCGGAAGAACACGCAAAGGGAGACAAAATCTCTTCTCAAACTCAAGGGCTCAATACCGTGTGTGAGTTCAGGATCATCGACGATCCTCACAGCTCATGTCTGCACCGAGTCACAAGGTCTTAGCTGGCATCCAGGTGCTCCGGCTCAAAGGTGGCTATAGACTTGGGACTTGTAGAACATAAGTCTTTGCTCTGAGCTGAAGTACTGTTTGGCTCTGTTGAGCACACCGAGTTTCTTGGACGCCAGCCTGACCTTCTCCTCTAGGTGACCTCGATACTGAACATAGCTGGAGATCTCGACACCGAGAATCCCAATCCTCTTAGCAGTTGTGAGCAACGAGCAATATGGAATCCGATATATGAGAAATATTCCAATAAACTTGAAATGGTACAAAAGAAATATTTGTGATGTATACAGTACAAATGTAACTCCATCACCTTGTAGAGAAGGGAGGTTATGGCAATAGGCCTGTAATTCGATGGATCAGATCTATCGTCTTTTTTTGGCACCGGGTGTACATTGGCGGGACTTGCCCAGTGGAGTACGAAAGCACGAAAAGGCACGTCAACACAGAACACAACCCAGGAGCACAGCTTTAGCACCACTGCTGTTATGCCATCTGGCCCACTCGATTTATGAATGTCGAGGGAGAGCAACGCCCGCCGGACATCTCGCTGGGTAATTGAGATTTCCGGCATTGAGCTACTGCACCTCGGTATGGTAGGTGTCACAGCTTCCCCGTCATACAAAGTCGAGTTAGAGGCAAAGAGATTACCCAGTTAATCGGCTTTCTTTTTAGCACTATAGGCCAGACTACCACTCGGTTTATAGAAGTAGGAGTGCAGAACTTCTATGAACGATCGTATCTACAATAGACAGAGATTTACTTATTTATCTGTCCATAGAAGGAATTTCTATGAATGTTAACATAACATTACCTACGACAGCTGATTTGTAACTTTTTACCCTCTTTTGTTCTTAGTTTAACAAACGGTGACTTCTCATATCATTGCATCATTCACGTTTCAATTATCTTTTGTTTGAGTGTTGTATTGTTATATTCTATCCATGGACCAACTTCTTACGTCACTTAGTAAATTCACTGTTGTATATTGAGATCTAAACGAACAGTCTTCAATACACCGACTACCATCGAATATCTTGGTTCGTTAAAGATATTACCAAAATTTGAAATCTCGTCTCAAAAGTTTAATAAATTCTGAGATTTTTGGGTTGTACCTTTTCATAGTAAAAAATCACTTTGTGGCTCCTTGTGAAAGGTATGATAATGATATTAGAGCAGCAGCCCTTCTGAGAAAGCTCCATCTTACAGAAAACTGCAGCCTAATACCTTGAAACGTGTTTACAACTCCGAAACACGTACACTTTCAAGTTACGCAAGACTGCAGCTAAGTATAAGTAAAACACAGGATTAGCCTTCAGAACCCGTTATATACCTTTTCCCATACATTTCGCGGTCATATATGACCACACGGGTTTCGAAGGGTTAATATCCGAAATAAAACTACACATTCATAGTGCTATACCTTCTGTGTGTATGTACTGGCTGTGAATAGTGAAATTCATTGCAGTCTTACACTCCCCGTGGTAAATATAGGGACGAAAAATAACGGATCAAGTTTTCTCGCTCCGTAATATCGTGGAGAAGCATCTGGCCATATACCAGAAGGTTTTCTGCGGGTTTGTGGATCTTGAGAAAGCATTTTATAGGGTTGTGCGAAAGAAACTGTGGGACATATTGATTGCTCCGTGCTGTGCAGTCCACTTACAAGGATTGCTCAGCAAATGTGCGGATAGATGGTGGCATGTCACCCTGGTTTGATGTCAAACAGGGTTGAATGCTATCTGCTAAGCTGTTTATCCTGTATCTCGATAATTGTCTGCAGAGAATAAGGTCAATGAATTTGGGATTGCGCATGGGTGACCCAGTGGTGAACTGTCTGCTGTATGCATACAATGCCACGTTATTAGCAGATACACCATCGGAACTGTAAACACTGGTCACTATTATGAAAGACAAATGTATGGAGAAAGTCTTACTATTGAATGCGAAGAAAACAAAGATAATAGTATTTGCAAGAGAGAAACCAGAACCAATGTAAGGATTACGATTGATGCTGAAGTGTTGGAACAAATGGATGAGATTGTATATCTTGGATGCGTTTTCAGCAGGGATGGAAGGTACACCGCTGATGTGGAAAGACGAGTGAGTGCTGAATGAGTGCTGAGTGAATAGAGTATTGGGAAAACTTCTTGGCAGTAAAAACTTAAAAACCAGAACGCACAGCTCGCTATCCACAATGCAGTGCTGGTCCCAACGCTTATTAAAGTGACTTCTGTCCCTGGCAATGTGAAAGAGAGATACGATTATAAAGGGGTAAGTCAAATCAAGCTGGACTAGCACACACTAAAGTTTATTATATTTAAACTACTACTATAACTTCACGCTAAATCCCTTACGGGGTAGGCAGAGAGAACCGAGCGCGACGCGACTCGATCCTCACATACCTCACTCGCTTCTTTAACATTCATTGCTCTTTTCATGCACGCTCGCCGGTTTCTAGGGCTCCTTACATCACCTTCCGACAGAACACGACCAATTTGATCATGATAGGTAAGTCTTGGCCTTCCTCGGCTCCTACATCCTTCCACTTTTGCATTGTATATCTGCTTTGTCATTCTTTCATCCTGCATTCTTTCTACATGTCCGAACCAACGGAGCATGCCTCTTCTTATTTTAACACCGACGCTCTCTTTCAGACCAACTTTGCTTCTAACTTCATCATTGCGAATACGTTCTACAAGCATAACACCACTAATTTTGCGCTATAGGAAACCTATGTCGTAAATTGGAAAGAGGATGGAAACGTTAAGAGAGTCCAGCCAATTATTTTGGTACTTTACATAAGATATTGCAAAAAAAAGTTACTAAAAGCCATATCATTCCAAATCTTGGAATGATTGAAATGATATGCCTATATTTTCACAAGCTGAATTTGTGTGGATTTCATACGATCTCTATGAAATTTATTAAACCAGGTACGCATTAATGCACTTTATCTTTAAAAAAATGGCATTGAATATTTATAACGCCTATACATATCTAACGCCTGGCCATTCTCACTTATTAGAACTACATCTATTGAATAGTATGGTACATAGATGTGAACATCAGTTCACATACACATATGTACCATATTCCTTTCAAGTAATTAAGTAATTTTTCGCACTCCCGACGTCAAAGACAGCACACCTTAAGGATACCGATGTGTTTGTTCAACTTCATGTTTTGTCGTAGAATACCACATCGAGATGACGACACCATTTCAGATGAGCGAATTCAATCTTAATAAAACAGGCCAAGTGCATCTCGGGCTACGCACAAAGTAAAGTTGCGGTTTTTTTTTTCAGCCCCGAGCGGGCTGTTACTAGGTCACCGGACTAAAGAGGCGGGCGTGAGGCGACACAGCCTAGCAAACTAACTATAAACGACAGCCTAAGGGCCCTCGAGAGGGGTCGAACCTCGGCTTAGGACGTCGTTGGAGAAACTAATCGAACACCCGGGTTCGTGCCTGAAGGGCCTTACGGAGAGAGGCGCCCAGGTACCTGGTAGTCGGTACCTGATGTATCGCGCAGAATTCCTAACTCTTCCCGCCTGGATCCGCCGAGCGCGGTGTGTGTGTGGAGTGTTGGGGTTGGAGTCGGAGGGGGAGAGGTAAGGGGCGTTCGCAATAGTAATGCGATCATCGGGATCAAAGAGTGAATTTCGCGGTCTGCGCCGGAACCCCCGGGCGTCGATCCGCGGGGTGTAATTGACAGCGCGGGCTATCAATGGGTTTGGGTGTTGGTAGGCAGTTTTGAAGTAGCGCCTAGATGCTTCCTTCATGAAATTAATGATGGAAGGGAGTTCAAGGTCGAGATGGAGATCTGCGACCCTGAAGTAATGAGGGGCGCCGGTTGCATTGCGAGCAAACCGGTTTTGTATAATCTGGAGCTTGGCCAGATGGCAGCGCGCAGCGTGTGCGTACACTACGCTGGCGTATGTGAGGACGGGGCGGATGCAGGCTTTGTATAGTGTACACTTATTTCTAAGTGACATTCTACGATTCCTGAATATCGGAGCGAGCCGGCCTAGGTAGAACGCGGCTTTGTTCCTAACAGCGGTGATGTGAGGTCCAGGTATTTGGCCTTCTCGACCCATGGGATGGATCGGCCGAACAATGAGATGGGGCGCACGGTCCTATGTTGGGAATCGGGTCTCGTAAGACCTTAGTAAAGTTGCGATGACAATCGACTATGTTAATAAAGATTCTTTATTTGCCTTTAGACCTTCACAGACACTTAGACACGTCTTACATTTTCAATATTATACCTTATTATTTTTTTAAGTTTTTCTCTTTTATTAATCTAACAGCATTTCAAATGACCATTGGCGAAGAAATGCTAAAAGATACTTGCCAATATAGGTCATTTTTTTCCAAAAATATTAATATAAAATTCTGAAGAACGAAATGCAACAGCTACTATACTCTGATATATAAACGTAAAACAAATGGAATATATTCTCAGATTAATTATCAGACGAAATAATAGGGAAATATAATCACAAAATTTATAAGTTCCTTAATATGACATAATGCATACAATTAAAGAATAAACAGAGCATAGCCGTATTTACTTTGTTTGAACTAAGTAGCGCTACTTCTACAACTTTAGTTATTCTTCTGATTAATAATTTTTACATTACATCAAAAACGATTTTTTTGTTGTCCAATTTTTAATTATGACAACCATTCCTCGTTAGATGACTTTACTATTATCAAGTGTACTAAATATTCCGTTTTATTTTATACCATTAAGATAAATCAGGATACGGCCCGCCCAATTATAAGCAGTTACTGCAGTCCAGTCACTTGTACAACGAGGAAGTCACTCGTGCGCTATCGAGTCAATAAAATATCTCTTCACGCCCTTTTTAAAACCTTACCATAGATATTCCTTACGTGTCAATAAAACGGTCTCGTGAGAAAAGCACTTACACACGGAGTTCATTTTTGAGATAGTTTGTTAGTACGTAACCTCTGAAAATATCCAATTCTTTGATTTAAAGTGTGTTAAGATGATTTCACTTAAAACTATTTCTCTTAACAGAATCCAATTCAATACTGTGTGAGCGTATCATAGACAATCCCCAAACCTCATCTCTGAACCGAATGAGAATGCCGAAGTGGTATTCGGGTGGAAATGTGACAATAGAACAGTTGGCATGGAATTTGAAAGAAATGCAAAACAATAAGCAATATTTGTGTGTCCAATTACTGGGCGCGTTAATAGCAAATAGTTCAGCAGAAACGACGCAAGGGTGTGAATTAGCGGCGCCCTTCGGTGTGAATTGCAAATACGGACAACGCCGACCGTTCCCACGGATGGTTACCGAGTATAGATACACATCTGTATTACTGACAGTTTGTGTTAGTTACCTTTTTAGGACAATCTTTTTTTGTTTTTTAATGTAAGGATAGAATAGAAAGTACCTAGTCCTGGCATAAGTTCTGTTTCAAATAAATATGCATTTATTTTTTATTAAGCATTTTTTGTAATCTTAATAAAACGTATATGTAATGTTTATGAAAGTCTCTAAAATAATAAACAATGACCCTATTCGAATTTCGGCCTGTATGTAAAGGAGGCCGCCTTTGGCTTTGATACAGGCATATAATCTGTCTGGCCACGAATCTATGGATTTACGCACTGTTTTCATGGGAATTTTAGTCACTGTTTGTCCCAGATATTTCTTAAGAGACACAATGTCGGCGTGTTGTTTCGAGCAGGCCATGTCCTCTAAAACTGACCATTTGTAGTATAAGGGGTTCAGATCTGGGCTAGACAAGAGCCAGTCTTCAGGTCTTATAAAGTCTGGAACGTTGGTTTCGAGCCAGGCTTGGGTTGTTCGTACCTTGTGACCAGGTGCAGAGTCCTGCTGGAAAGTCCACAGTACATTTTAAAAAGTGTATAGCTGAGAGATTTCACAATACGATCCAAGGCAGTCTCTTGATACACTTTGGCTGAAGTCTGCACTCCTTTTTCACAAAAATGATGCTTTGTGACTCTTTGATAAGACACCCCTCACCAAACCATTACAGACGCAGGAAGATGACCACGTTGTACCTCGCCGGCCACTTGGGCGGCTTCTTTAGGACTGTGTGCGTATAGTAGGTGATTTTACTTATTGCAGTGTTCTTCAATCGTGAAATTTTTTTCATCAGTAAACAGGATATTTCTGTGTCTTTCCCCTGCGTATTGGGACAGAAGGCGTTTTAATTGATACACTCTCCTGTCTGTCGTATATCGAAGATAAACACCGAGCTCCAGGTCTTGTTTTATTATATGCGACAGAGTCCTAGCGGGAATCTTCATTTCTCGCAATGAGATTTTTTGTTTCCTAATGGGGTTTCGGAGATATCTCGCTTTAACAGCATTAGCAGCCTTTGTAGTTCTAACAGCACGCGGTCGCCCTGATCTTTTATGGTCTTCAACAGAGGAAGTGTTGGCAAATCTGTCGATAGTACAATATATGAACATATGGCTGATACCAAGCTTTTGAATTATCTTGAATATAACCGACAGCTCCATACCCACTTTGTGCAAGACAATCACTGCGTTCCTATTTTCTTTAACACCCCATTCAATTTATTGTAATTTGATAATAAATACGAAAAAATATGTAAAACGGCGGGAAATCGAAGTAAGTACATAATAAACGCGTTTCAAATTCAAAATAATTAGACTTGAAAAAAAGAAAAGTGTTACGCATTACGCGTAACACTTGAGAATGAAAAAGAAGAGCCCCCCTTAAATATTTGTTTATTTTAATTTAATTATTTATTCTTAAAGTGAATATATAACTAAATATTCTGTGAATATTTCAAGCGTCTACCTGTTGCCGTTATCAATATCGAGCAAAAACGAGCAAAAAAATCAGGTTTGTTGTACGGGTGCCCCCTTAAATATTATGTTATTCTATTTTTTAGTATTTGTTGTTATAGCGGTAACCGAAATACATCATCTGTGAAAATTTCAACTGTCTAACTATCACGGTTCGTGAGATACAGCCTGGTGACAGACGGACGGACGGACGGAAGGAAAGCGAAGTCTCAGTAATAGGGTTCCGTTTTACCCTTTGGGTACGGAACCCTAAAAAGTAGAATAAATGCGGTCGAGATGAGAGCATTGCGCAAAATTTGAGGCATAACGCTTGCTGACCACGTTCGTAATGAAAACGTGAGAGAAAGAGTTGGTCTGAAAGAGAGTATCGGTGTTAAGATAAGAAAAGGCATGCTCCGTTGATTCGGACATGTAGAAAGAATGCCGGACGAAATAATGACGAAACAGATATACAATGCATAATTGGAAGGATGTAGGAGCCGAGGTAGACCGAGAATAACCTACCATGACCAAATTGGTCGTGTTTTATCAGAAGCCCCAGGAATCGACAAGCGTGCATGAAAAGAGTTATGAATGTCACAGAAGCGAGTGAAGTATGTACGGACCGCGTCTCATGGCGCTCGGTTCTCTCTGCCTACCCCGCAAGGGACCTGGCGTGAAGACTTATGAGTGTATAAACACCCTTATGTAGGTAGTTTATTTGTATGGTTGAAGCAGTAGTTAGTGTGTTTAGCGAGTTAGTAATCTTTTTCAATGTGAAATGCAAATATCTTTGAGTATCCATGATTACAGTTATTTACAGTCCTTTCGGAAACCACTCAGGTGGTAAACAAAACAGCTCGGTTTCTACGAGCTCATTAATACGACTACGGTGAGAAAATATTCCTTTTATTTATTTTTTGTTTTATCAATATACCTACCTAAAAAAAATATTTAACCAGGTTTGTCTGTATAACAATATATTTAGGTATATTACAGGACGATATTTACTCTACTGCAACTGATCATGAGATTCGATTGTAGTGCTTGCTTGCAAATTGCTTGTTCCTCCTCCTCCATTTGATCTATGTGTGCACCTAAGGCCGACTCTGCCTAGTCACTCTTGCTCGATACTTACTTAGTTTTATTATATTACATTGGACCTTATTTTACGGGTATTAATTCCGTTATCTGATAGGCGTACATGGGGATATGAATCCAATGCGTAGAGGCCCCTTTGAGAATATCCATGTAATTACTCTATCGACTCCTTTCTGGATGATCAAAAAAGGCAAGCCAGAGCTGAGACATTCTTGAATTTCCACTACGACCGAGGAAGACATGCCGGAGACGAAGGCCCTGATCGACTTCTTTTTATACAACGTCAGAAGGCATACAAGCATACGGCCTACCTGATGCAAATCGGTTACCGTAGCCTATAAACGCTTGTAATATATTACATGTCACTCGCGCGATGCCTCCTCTGCTGCTGTATCACAGCAACTCCTTAGAAGCTCACTGCTGACCTCACTCATGCGCACTCAACAACCCTCTAGGGAGTTGATATTTGGCTGCGGTTTTCTGCGAGGCAAAGGTACTTCCCCAGACGGGCTGCTATTATGCGCCATACCTCTCTTAAAAACATTCATACAAGACAGACAAAGATGTTCATGCACACAAATATTTGTCCTGTGTGGGGATCGAGCGTTAATGTCATAGTCTCGTTATTCGCGACTGCGCCACCGAGGTCGTCAAACGTCGACTCTCTGATCCACTCTACCCGAGACTACCCATGCTGTCCTTACGCACCAACAGCTCGTCAGAAGCTGTCCTGCGGGGAATATATATATATATATATATATATATATATTATAATTATTATAATCCAGAGTCTTATTCCATAATTAAAGTTGATCATGTGAATAAGAAGAATCTCTCCCTTTCGTTTCGATAAGCACCCCTGTCATACTCAGCATACTATGGTGACAACATTGAGTCATGCACCAAAGTATGGCTGGCTGTAACTTAACGATTAAAGAATTAACAGTGTATTTTTATATCGGTACTTGATTGTAACTACTTGGATCAGTTACAAAAACAAAGATACTATATTTGGCGAAATTGCCACAAATAAATCATGCTAAGTGCATTGTTTAACGCTGATGTAATGATCCACTGATGCAAGGCAGCTATTGTAAGCACGGCGCGAAATCTGGAGCGGCCGAAGGATGCGAACGGTAAACAAAGCAAGCTCGAATTGTGTAACTACGTGTTAATCGAGTTATCAGCCTATATCTGGCTACAATTGTTTAAATTTTCGGAGGTACAAGTTTTGTTGGGAAAGGACAAACATTGGTAACCGAAACTGCTTTTATTTTGTGTATCTTCACGCCAGGTCCCTTGCGGGGTAGGCAGAGAGAACCGAGCGCCGTAAGACACCTCACACGCTTTTTTAACAGTCTTATTTACTCTTATTTTGACTGTTCATATTGAATGTTGCAGCTGATAATTTCCTAATATGTTTACCTCACCGTTGGACAGAGTTAGTAGAGGGCAAAGGTGAGGTTTTACCTGCAGGACTGGTCATCAATTACGTGTAGTACAAAGGACTACTATTGAAGCTTCGGACCAAGCAACCCATGATTTTGTGCGAAGATTTTTAAGAGATGTAGGATACTGCCCAGCTGGGGAAGCCTTGCCACGAAAACGCATGCAAATAACAACTCCCTGGAGGGTTTTAGTGTTCCTGCGACTGAGTGAGGTTTCCTGTAAGTCGCTGAGGAGAGTGTACTCATAGCGATCATGCTATGGTATGGTAGGCTATGGTAACCAATATACATTAGGAGAATCGCATGCTTGTATATCTCCCGAAAAAATTGATCGCCAGTTTCATTTCCGGGCGGAGCATCGAAGTGTTGGTAGATGGTGCTTTTCCGAATGCTATTCTGGAATTCTAGCATACCAAAAGTCATTCACTTCGCGTGTTTGTTTGTCACCTATTCTGTTCCTTAAACATCTATGTTTATCTTTGTTTATTAAATAACTAATAATGTCTTACTGTATATACGCAACATTCATTGTTATGCGGATGACAATACTCACAATACCGTGGATGCGCAGTATAGTATAGGTCAAGACAATAAATATCTCTCGAGATTGCGTCCATAAATACCGATCAAAACTTTTGTATTGAAAACATCCAGTCTATGGATCTCACATTGGGATAGAATTAATATAGTGCAACTAAATCCCTCCAAAACACTAGTGTAATACATTCACTGCAAAAAAGGAACATTTGTTGTTGGTCTCTAAATAAAATGTTGTCTATCCCTTACTTCGTCAATCAACAGTATCCTGTTATCGAATGTAGAACAATTTTGCCGTTTGAGATTAAATAAATAAATAAATATTGTCGGACAAATTACACAGCGCCATCTAGCCCCAAAGTAAGCGCAGCTTGTGTTATGGGTACTAGACAACTGATAAACATACGTAAATACATTTTTTTTTGTAAATACATACTTATTATACATAGAAAATACCCAGACCAAAACAAACAGACATGTTCAGGCACACAAATGTTTGTACTGTGTGGGAATAGAACCCACGAGCGTTGGTGTTAAAGTAGCGTAACAACGCGTTTCACCACTGCGCCACCGAGGGCGTCAAAAAGTTTGAGATTGGTGTGTTAGGTAGAACAAGAAGATTCTATACACCCTAGCATCTGCGTCAAATACATAGTTAAGGCTCAAATGGAATGTGCTTGGTCCATTTGACTCCATCAACGTAGAGCAGCTCGAATCGTCGGCGATCCAGTGATTTCCGATCAATCAAACCCTCTGCATCGATGGATGCAGGTAGCCCAAGATCGAGGCGAGTGGTTCTCTAGAGAGGGGCCTATGTCCAACAGCGGACGAATACGGGCCGAAATGATGATGATGAAATTTACGAAAAGACGTAGCTTTTCTTTATATGTTTTACAATGTGTATCATGGGCCAGCAAGCTGTTCAAGTTACTACTGGCATCTGAGTTTCAGAATTGTACCACTTGCTATGAATGAAAAATTCATCCATACGTTTCTTTTATATAAAACGAAGCTGTAGTGATCATACATAACAACTCCTGTTTAATGTAATACAATTGGTACAAAGGGAAACATAGTCAAGTCTTCGACGTAAGGCTAAATTAGCAGTCCACGGCTAATGTCCGTTGTCGTATCGGCTGTATATATGAAGCACTGTATATATGTTTAGTGAACGCACGTGCGTCATGGCAGGGCGGCGTGTCAAGCAAATAAACATGCGGGACCATCAATGGGTGCAGTAGACGTGAATGGCCGCGACAAAGAGGCGACGAGCCAAAACAATAACAATGCTACCTGCGCCGCGCGTGCGCTGCGTACGCGAGTGTTACTAATTATTTCACATCAGCGGTGTGGTGACAAGGAAGAGAGGGCTCGTTTCACGCAGAAATAAACGGGAATGAGTTAGCTATGTTTCAAAAAATTATATTTAAATAACAATAAAATGTAACGAGCCCATTGGCGGAGTGGTTAAAATATTGTATTAACACCAAGACTCGCGTGTTCGATTCCGACACAGGACAAACATATGTGTGCATGAACATGTCTGTTTGTAGACATTACAAACAGACATGTTCATGCACACATATGTTTGTTTGCATGGTGTTTATAAGAGATGTAGGGCGCATCAAAGCAGCGCGTTTGGGAAAGTGCCTCCATTTCACAGAAAACCGCAAACAAATGACAACTTCCCGGAACCTTGTTGTGTTCCTGTGAATGAGGTAGGTTACCAGTAAGTTGCTAAGAAGTAATTGTGTTACCAGCAGGAGCAGCAACGCGCAAGCGATACTTTCTGCATTGCAAGCGTTCATAGGCTACGGTAACCACTTTATACCAGGTGGCTCGTACGCTTGTATGCCTCTCGACGTTGTATAAAAAAAATCTGCCGTAGTAGATTCTACGCATAAGTACAATACAATACACACTTCATTGCACCAATTAAAACAAATATACCTGCATAAAGTAACATTAAACCACAAAATGCGGTCTTATCGCAAAAGATCTCTCCCAGACAAGTATTGTTTCACTTGTAAAATATTGCTTAATATTTTTCATTAATTGATTTCACAATGTAAAGGCCATGTATAGAGTTATGGGCCGAGCGTGTTTGTAGTTATGGATAGCTGTCCAAGATGGTATTTTCTAGTAGATATACGAGTTTTGATTGAAAACGAGTAAGAGCATTAATAAGGGGAGATCAGCTGTGTAAAACTTTTCTACCTTTGCCTGCACATCCAAGAATTAGATTTAAAAAGACGGGTGATCTAGCATAAGAGATGTCTCATTTCCCTCTGGGTTGACCGTAGGTAATATAAGTCGATGGTTGAGACTGATGGCAGTTGCTACATGTCAAAATCAGTATTTTTGCTAAATCCTTATACTTATTATTATCCAATGGATTTGGAAACGGGATAATGAAGAAGAAGACTCATCGTCTTTGCTGTTTCAAATAAGAAATGGATGGATAGTCAGAATTTGTTAGCAAAATTGGCGAGAGACTAGTCCATTCTGCTCTCTCACCAAACCTGTTCTATCAGTCGTCGTTTCCTCCATTAAGCAAAGTGGACAAATCGCCGGCCCATACTGCAAAGGAGAAAGCCGATCTACTGGGCTCTCTTTTTGCATCCAATTCGACCCTTGACGACCAGGGGGGAACATCACCGACTACCCCGCGGTGTGAGAGAGCGTGAGAGCAAAAAACTGTCCGTAGAGCTTTTATCTCCCTTAACATTCATAAATCGAGCGGGACGGATGGAATTCCACCGACAACGGGTGAAGGACAATTGAAGATGTGTGCTCCGGAGTTAGCTCCCATTCTAACGCGCCCCTTTCGGTACTCCTATTAGTGGTTCCCAGCTCATGGAAAGAGGCTTTGCTACACCCGATCCCTAAAAAAGGTGCTTGCTTGTAACCGTCCAACTATAGCACTAACTCTTGTATTTACTAAAATCATGGAAAATATCATCAACCAGCAACTCTTAAACTACTTAGAGGGTCGCCAGCTGATAAGTGATCTTCGAGTATACTTGACCCACCGCTGGGCGGAGTCAGTAGAAAACAAAGACGAGACTTTAGCTGTCAGTTTGGATATAGCAAAGGCCTTCGATCGGGTGTGGCACAAAGCACTTCTCACAAAGCTTCCTTCTTTTAAGCTACCTGAAAATGTTTGTGCATGGGTTGCCAGTTTTTTCAGTGGACGGAGCATCAAGGTCGTAGTTAACGTGATCGGATCCACTGCCACTGCAATGCAATTCTCTAAGCAACTAGTAATGGCTGTGTGCAGCGCTGTGATCACAGATGTCACAGCTTTGACATCGTCCGCTGCGATCACGGCTTTTTATTTGGTATTCTATAAGCAAATTTATGTCACGGTCGATGTCACAGCTACGAGGCTGCAAGGTTGTTGTCAAAGCTATGTTAGTGCAGAGACGTATTTCTATTGGCATAATCGACAAATTTTCGACTATGATTTTTTCTCTTAATTCTTTATATTAGGAATTAAAATAAGAAAACATTTCCGTCTATGAGACGTACAATAATTAATTGAATACATAATAAGTAAATAAAAATGTAAAAATACACGATACGAATTATAAGTATAGATAATAATTGATGAGACGATCACGCTAAACGTCACTGTCACTGTCACATGTTCCCCCGCCGTTCAAAATCGAAATGTTTTGTTTGTAAACAATCTGGTTTCAAATTTAATATATTTTTGTCAGATATTTTGTATTTTTAAGAATATTTAATTGTAGCGAGCGTCAGCCTTTTCATAAAGGCTTAGCATCAGCAAATACTTGTATTACTTACAAACAGTGCCTGAAATTTAATAAGTAAGTACACAATTAAAATCTGCTTAGGCATCGTTGATAGCAAACAGTAGTTAAATAATATGTTGTATTACATAAAATCAATTCGCATTCATTATTGGTTTTAGTGAGTCGTAATGCAGGTCCGTCACTAGCACAGCTAGAAAGATTGGTGGAAATAATGTAGACAAGACCCGATCGTGTCACTGGCCATGCCCGAACAGCAAATGCCAGGACCCGTACGCGATATGCTTGGGAAGATATATCCAGCATATCATTGAATAGCCAAGGAAATGGCTGTATCAAGGATTGGAAGCTGTGGTCTAAGGTACAACTTTTTATACTTTATTTTAATCTATCTTATCTAAATCAGTAGGTATACTGTGTAGAGCCTTTTTTGTTACTTGTGTAGTATTGGAAAGACAAAAAAGCAGCTGTCAAACGAAAGGCTAAACATGGCAGAGACTGCTAGACAGAGGACAGGTGCTGGGATCGACACACAGTATTTTATTCTGTAATAAAGAGTCACAAGTATATGAGGTGACACTAAGTGGATGTATAGATGAAGTTTTCTCAGGCTTCAGAGTAGCATCTAGATCTGTAGATGGATAGATATAGTCAAAATTATGAGAGTCAATAATGAAGCTTAAATTGTTTCTTAAATTTCAGATTACAGTGAAAATAACAGATCTCCAGAAGAAAGAACCGTTGTCCGTACGAGTCCACCAGGTAATGATAGTAAATAATATGAATGTACATACGAATGAATCACCAGGTAGCTTCTGCAACGGCAGGAGTGGCTACCTGTAAATAAGTGCAATCACTAATACTTCTTGTATTGAGATCAAGGACAAGCTGTCATACTTTTAATATTTATTAGCTTGAAATCCACAATAGTGTTAAGTATGTGTGCATCAATTAGCAAAAAGTACACAAATTTTATACCATATTGGATTCTGAGTTTATAACTTTTGCAGTTGCAGTCAGACCAAGGGCCGATGGAGGTGCAAGACGACGCATATTGACGACGACACCAAGTCCGCGCAGGCGCTCCTTGCAGTCATCGCAGAGACAAGGTGCTGCCACTCACTCCTCGCAGAGACACCGCGACTTCCTCGTGTCTCCCCGAGCCGCTCCAGGAGTATCAGCAGCGCAGCGCCGCCGTCCCCTGCGACGATCCCCTCCGTCGCAGCGTCGCTCTGAGATGGCCAATTTAACTGAGCGATTCATTGCAATTGAAGAGCGACGAGTCGACGTAGAGCAGCAATTGGCCAAGTCCTTGGAAACGTTTGCGCAAGGACACCTCATGATGGCGGAATTTTTAAGTAGACTAACGACATGGCACAGCAAATAATTGAAGCCAGACAATAAATATAAATCTTTTTATTTAAACGAATGACACAAATCACAAGAGAAAACAAGTATATGATCTGCATGATAGTATTACTTATTATGGCTCATGAGGCTTGCAACACTAATGGCATTACTTGTGTCGATCCTGTAGATATGCGTATACCCCTTTCAAACATAAGTTTTAATAATTATTATAAGGTTAAAAATGTTGTTTTGTTTTTGATTTAGTGTTTTTTATTTAGTTTTATTTTTTGATTTAGTTTTATTTTTACTGGGTCATTACAGGGTTTATGTCTCTATAGTAATGGCTACAAATATATATTTTTTTATACAATGTCTGGAGCCATACAAGCATGTGACCTATCTGATGTGAAGCGGTTACTGTAGCCTATGAATGCTTGTTTATGTATCACTCGCGTGATGCTACCTCTGCTGCTAACACAGCAACTCCTTAGGAGCTTACTGGTGACCTCATACTCAGGAACACAACAACCATGTAGAGAGTTGTTATTTGGCTGCGGTCCTCTGTGAAGTAGAGGTACTTTCCCCAAACCGCTGCTTTGATGCACCCCACCTCTCTTAAAATAAATCTGGAGAATTGTTGTGCTGCAGTTGTGAGCGAAGTTACCAGTAAGGTCCTATAGAGTTGCTGTATTAGCAGCAGGTATACTTGTAGGCTTCCTGACATTGTGTAAAACAAGAAATGCTCGTTGGTTGGTGCATTCTTCATGTAATGGTTGAATTTCAATTATTGACAATGTGTAACTAAATAAGACTGATATAATTTTAATACAAAAAAATATATATTTTTGAAGACTTTTATCTGAACATAAAGTATGATTTTAAAATATCCAATAAAACCCCTACTAGTGTATTTCATTCTGCATTCATTCTATTAGTATTAAAACTGTTCAGGTGGAGGTACTTCCCCAGACGGGCTGCTTTGATGCGCCCTCTCTTTATAACTTTTTAACATTGTACATAATCGAAAAAAGAATAAACAAAAATTAAAGCAATTTAATCACATGTTGTTTTTATTGTCTTCTTACCTATCTATAACTACACACCTAATCTTCGTGAGATTTTTATTGTCATATTATAATTATATATATATACCTGTTACATTTTATATTGTTTACCACAAATGAAACATTACGAAAGAGCTATGAATGTTAGAGAAGCGAGTGAAGTATGTAAGGATCGCGTCTTATGGCACTCGGTTCTATCTGTCTACCCCGCAAGTGAAGATATACATACATAGGTCTATAACAAATACAAATAGCATTCTTGTAAAATACAAACCTCTGCGTAGTTGAGTGCTGCTGCAGATCTCGCGAAAATTTCATGCAAGTTGTAATTTGTGTAGTAAAAATAAAAATCCTTTTTCAAAATAATTGAAGTATATTTAAAACAAATATAAAGAATGCCTTAGGTTAAAATAAACATAATATAATGATAACATAAAACCTATCACATATAGCTACCTATTCTACAGATGTTACCAAAAAAGGACAATATAATAATATAGGTATTTTGTGGAAACCTTATGTGTTTCTTAATAACGTTGGGGTGATTTAACGCATTCACAACTGTTCGGATGGCTCGGCATGCAGAAGGCTGTGACACATAATTATAGACTGATTTGCCAACTATATTTTGATAACTTCCAGTCGCTAAAAACGATAGAGTACATAGTATCTGAAAAATAGAAATATACTTCATTACATACTGTTAATATTTGTACCTATACTATTATAATACTGATTAATTAGCATAGTATTATAATACTAATAGTGTTAATATATTTTATTTTATATGTTACATTATAATGTTCATTAAAAGCTTTACATAATCATTCAATGACTATTACAATAGGTACCTTTATGCGATGACTGAGCCCACGTCGCCTTTTTGGTTCAGGCATTAATGGTACAAGTTCATCTTGTAAAGTGTCTATCAAGTCTCTACTGAGTCTATACGCGTATATGTAGTCCCTGTCAGTTTTTATAAGACCTAGATCGCGTATTCTTCGACTTAGATGTCTTTTAGCTTTTTGTTCTTGTCTTTTAGCTTCTTCCAGCTGAACATAAGACTCTAGCAGACCTGCAACAATAAAATATTGTGAAGGAAAATTAACAATATTATCATGATTTTATCATTAGTTCTAGTTAAGTAAAGATTTTTTGATTCACCACATAAATAAAATGACAATACTTACATATTTATAAAATAATCCGAATTTAGCACCTAAAATTTCACAATATTGAAAGAAAATCCTTGCCGATAGATACTAAATAGTAGCTTTTGTTTTTGACATTAAAAATCAAGGCGTAGGCTGAGGCTGTAAGCGTACGCGAAGCTGTTTGCCTTGTAGAATTCCAATTGCATACAAGAAACGTCAAATCCGTGATACTATGTCACGCCGTACACAGCCTTGCGGCGCTAGTGTCGCACAACCATGAAAAGCGACACTAAGGAATTGCATTTTTGTGTTCAAGGCTATGACAGCCGATGTTTCCGAGGTTGTAAGGATATTTGCTCTTACAGAATTGCATTGCAGAACGCTGTCATCCCACAAGGATGTGTGTTGTATCCCACTCTGTTCCTTCTGCATATCAATGACTTGTTGCATGTGTGTGACATTCATTGCTATGCGGATGACAGTACGATGGACGCAAGATACTCTGGTCAAGCCAATATATCTCGGGATTTCGTCAATGAGTGCCGATTACAGCTTTTGCCTGAAATTGATATATCACTAGAACAGGTCTCGAATTGGGGTAGACTGAATTTAGTACAGCTTAATCCCCTAAAGACAGAAGTGTGCGTATTTACCGCGAAAAAGACCCCATTTATCGTAGCGCCTTGATTAGAAGGTATACCCCTCAACGTTACGCCTACCATCGGTATCCTGAGTGTCGTCATATCGAGCGATGTACAGTTTCGCGGTCATCTGGAGAGCAAGGCTAAGTTGACGTCCAAGAAGATTGGTGTGATTAATAGAACTAAACAATAATTTACACCTCAAAATCGCCTTCAACTTTGTAAGGCCCAGATCCGGTCTCACATGGAATACTGTTCACATCTTTGGGCCGGCGCGCCACAATATTTGCTTACTCCATTTGATCGTATACAACGTAGAGCAGTTCGAATCGTCGCGACCCAGTCATCTTCGCTCGGCTGGACTCGGTTTGTACATGAAGAGACGTTACTTCTGTTTTTGTACTGTACAAATTGCATCATGGGGAGTGTTCGGAGGCGTTGTTCAACTTAATACTCTGAGTTCGCTGAGTTCCACTATCGGTGAAATTGTGGAATAAATTACCCTCAGCGGTGTTCCTGAACAAATACGACATGGGTGCCTTCAAGAAAAGAGCCAATGTTTCCCTAAAAAGGCTGGTAACGGATCAGTGACACTTTGATGTTGCTGATGTCTATGGGCGGTGGTGACCACTTACCATCAGGTGACCCACACGCTCGTTTGCTCCCCACTAATATATATATATATTAAAAAATGGATATATAGATTGAATAGTAGTTATCTACATAAATACAATTACTAAGAAATTTAAAACCGCAATGCAAACTTCCCTAGTTCCTATAGTAGACAAATGTACAACCGATGAGTCACTCACGCATTCACCACACCGTAGGTCCGGCTCCATACAATAACTATCGTCGAATTTCATTGACCATTTCAATGAATCAGTCGGTAGTAACTCCAAACGTTCCGGAAGGCCACCGAGAACGGACGCAGTGACGTATGCAGTCTACCTAAATGGCAGTGCTGCAGTGCACCTGTATCATAGATTAGTTAAATGCAGAGAGACGAGTTACTACATAATGTTTATGAAATTCATTCATCAGAGAAAAAAATGCTTTACGGTAGACGCTAGCAAGATAACAATTTCTTTTAAAGTAGTTAGTAAGCATTCATTGCCGTAGGCTATATCACTATCATCCGAGCGTTAATTCCGGTCGAGAGTTAAGCTTACTCTTCGGAGTCCGAGGTCCGCTTTCGAACGTTTACTTCTCCAGTCCGTGCGGCCTTTAACATCCGTTATTCAATGATCATTGGCACGTTTGTCATACCTTACGAGACGTCAAGCCAGCACTTATTAGGGCTAGCTACCACTTCTACGGGGACGGCAGCTATATTACCCAAAAGTCATAGATTACATAACAGTGCTAAATAGAACAGGAATACGTGCTTCTCAAATTATAATCGAAAATCTGTTAGCTGTTGCTGAATGCTGTTGTCTTTATATGCCCCCACATAAAGCGTTATAAAATAACCTATAAATTTGACTTCCTACAACTTAAAACATCTAAAAAGGTAAAACTACGTCTTATCATTTTTGAATAAATCTTATATTATCTTATTCGTTTTTCACAGTTTTCCCTACCAGCATTCCAGAAATGATCGTTGCTAAGAAAAAAATCATAAAGGAACTTGCCAATTACAATTACAGTTTTTTCAAATCGTAAATTCCTTTTACAATACATTAATTTCAATGTAATGATGTCAAGTGATAAAATTAAAAATATATTGAAACATATGTATAGTATAATTTCCAGATATCTTGTCGGTTAAATTTTCGTGAATTCTGTATATAGTCAATTGCTTACTCAATAACAATTAACTGAATTATTGTAAAAAATGAAATAACATGATATGAGGACTCTGTGTGAAAAAATGAAAGAAGATGTAGTGACAAAAAATTTAAAGAGGTATACTGAGATGGTTTACATATTTAGAAATAATTAATGTTAAAAGAGTTACGAAAGAAGTTTGTCGAGCAAGAGTGAATGGAGATATAATAGACGCACAGAAATTGATGTAGTGCTGAAAAAGTGCTAAATCGAAAGCACCCAAAATCGAAGCGCACGCATAAAGAGTGAATGTGGAATGTGGAAGAAGCGAGAGAGGTATGTTCGGGTCAGTCCACCTGGCGTTCCATAGTCACTGCTTAGTCTAATGTAAGACAGGTGTAATCATATCTATGTATGTTACAAAAACAAATAAAAAGAAAGGATATTTGTGTCGTCTAGTATCGAAAGCCGCCAGATCCAGAAAGGTCAATTTTATAATAAATGACTTTTCTTCTCTGTTACAGTTACAAATGTCATTCCATGTAATAAATTTAAAGTAAAATTGCTTTATACGAATCTACGACTCATCTAAGTTAAATTATTTTTAGATTTTAAACTATTCAACTAAATTAGAGTAAAGAAAATGGATGTAGCGGATATTGATATTGAGTTATGGATCTGACGGACTTTGTTACTCAACTCAATGGATGTAGCGGATTTTGACATTCACTTTCTTCATATACAGGATGATTTAAAAGAGACTAGTGACTAGACTAAATAGGAACTTTAAAAAATTAAAAAGTGAAACTAATGAGTATAATGTTAGGAAATAGTCATTGAGTAGTTACAGAACATAAATAAAACTATTTACGTCTTAATAAAAAGTAAAAAATACATTTATTTATTTATATAAAATTTTCGCTTTCTTCTGGTGCGACACATTGAAGATTCTCATGTTGAAAATAGCCTGTTTACACAGAGTATTTTTGATGTGCCTTTTGAACATATTGTAAAAAAAGGATATAATCTGAATCTATTAGATAACTATACTCAAAAATTAAAATATTGTCACTCCTCAGTGTTACAATCCTTAATTATCAATTATATCCTCAGCGTTACAAGTACAAGAATAACGGTACTTAGTGCACAATGGGCTCTACAGAAGTATAATAACAGTAGAATAACTTCATAGTAACATATGTAATCATTGGACACAATAGCTGCGCGTCGCTATCACTACACGATGCTAAGCGAAATTCGCAGTCGCTACTGGGGATTATCAATGATCGCGAGTACTATGCACTATGCTCGGTGGCGCAGTTGTACATAACGAGCGTTCATAGGCTATGGTAACCGCTTTACATCAGGTGGGACGTATGCTTGTATGCCTCTCGAAGTTGTATAAAAATAACTGTGTAGCCGGTAGTTTATTGTATACGATCTTGAAATTTGGCGACCTCAAACGTAAGCATAGCTAATTATGTTATAAGATCATAGTGCTTACGGTATCGCTTATATATGTACTGCACTTAATACGTTATCATTGAGAAATGGCACATCTGTAAAATAAATAAATATTCTACGACATCAATACCCGTCTCAACTGAATTGAAAAGGCAACTAACCGGTCGACGTCTGTACGTGACTGCACTATACTATGCGAGAATACAGATTTCATTCACAATTCCAATCGAGTGGCAAACTATTTCGAACATTAATATCTACAAAATTGGTATTTCGAGCCACTTTAGATCGATTTGCGTAAAACGTTAAAAACACATCCGTCATTCACTTCGGGTGTTTAAATTTCACAAGCTTACAAAGAACAATAGATGTAGTAAACGAAACGTAACGGGCGTCCTCGGCTCACTGTTGTTGTTTACAATAGATGAACGTGAGAATATTGTGGAGACCAACTTCATCCCAAAGGTGCTCCCTCTACGTGCCCAGCACAATGCCGGCACACGACAGACAAACTTTGCCGCTTTATTGTAGACGGTCTAATGCAAAGGTGCCATAAACTATGTCTATGCCCTCAACGTAGAGGCACTTAAGCCGCCCAAGTTGCATACAATCACGTAATGACTTTTGGGTAAGAAAATGCAATTATTATTTTGTGGCAGTCGTGGGAAAGTGTTTCACAATTGTTACACTCATTTCCTGTCTAAACGGGCCTCGATGAATTCAACAAAGTTTTGTCATTCACAATATACTTGTACTTACCTGAGTCTGGGCGTTGCTTTGTCTCTGTCTTATTTTTGGTGAAAGGTGATTTATTGATTGTTGGCTGTTCATTGATAAAAATATTGCTGTTACGTATAATTAATGACGACACTCTTTAATAGTTACCCAAAGTACCTATCACCAGTTGGCTTGTAAGATCAAAACTCCAACGCTATTATCACCTGCATCTTGTAAAGTCTACTGATTAGCAAAATAAATTCTGGCAAAACAGGGGTATAATACAGCTAAAATTAGTAAAGAGTAGGCAGACCGCGATATTAGTAAGCAGTAAACCGAAACCAAATACCAATTCCCTAGAGGAATGTTGAGTTTCGGCGAGTACGTGACTCGTGAGTGGTGCTCATAGTAGTTTCCTTTTATATATGTTCACCAATTCGTGGATCGATTGTGAAAAATATTTTTTGTTTGAAAGGGTGATCCCAATGTCAACATTTCAGGAGCTGAGGAGCAGATCCAGGCAAATCTTCAAATTTTATAGCATGTACAGTGTGTTTGCTGAACTCTCTCAAATTATTTCGGAGTTTTCGTCTAGAAGTCATCACTTCATGCTGTTAGGCTGAGTTTGAAAACCACGGCACACCTTAACGGTTAAGAATTAGTGGATGATACTGCAAAATGTCGACAGAAACTACTTAGTAGTTCTTGGAGAGTCGTGGCACTTGCCATAATTTGCTGAATTTGTTTGCAAATTTATGCCAGTGAAAGTCCTCTCAAAAACGGTCTAGACGTTTAGATTTACGGCGATTATTCAAACAGACAAACACAGAGACAAAAAAACTGTTTTTTTTCACAATACAAATAGACACTTTAATTTTATTTATTTGTATATATCACTTAAATCTGTAATCAAAACCAAACGTGTTATAATTTGATCGCAGTTTAACATTATAAAATCAGTGTGCGGTAGGTAGGAACTTACACATAATGATCGATGGGCTGCGACATCCGGCGGACACGTTAGCTTCCGCCCGCCATTGTCGTCCCCTCATTATTATCAATATTAACCGCGCAATGAGCCCTCCCTACGCAATGCATACCGTTCACAATGCACAGACCACCGACTACCGACCACCGCTGGCATGCCAATGAGCACCAAACGTACTGTACACTCGAATCACTAGTTCCCTCATCTACTTGATAATGACCAAAATTAGTTAACCCCTACTTACATTTTAATCGTGGAACGTTAACTTTGGACCAAAAATTAAAAAGATTTGAATTTTTTTACCTTACCCGGTAAACATTTTTTTACATATTTATATTTAAATAATAGATCACAGATGTGATATAGCGTCTTTTCATTTACGGTTGCGTCTGCCACTTCTAAACGGATTTTAATTGTTTTTATTGCATAAGTGCTAGTTTTTTTTGCGAAGTAACTACAAATTTACGGTTTTCGTATTTTTTCCTTTACTTGTGCTACATGACATTGCTTCATAGCAAATTTCATGATTCTAGGTTAACGGGAAGTATACCGGTTTTGATTCCCTTGCGAATGTCAAAATATGCGCATAAACGAGCCATAAACAACCGTATCTTTTGATTGCATTGACTTAGAAGTTTGATTTTATCACTGCTCGAAGGGATTGCAGACCTGAGTATTTGATATTAATTTCAGCTTGATAGCTCCAACCATCTCTGAGATAAAGGGTCTTGACAGACGTAGAATAGACAGACAGACAGGCAGACGGACAACAAAGTGATCAATTTTTCTTTTTGAGGCACTGAACGTTAAAAATGGATTTATTTTAAGATTTTTGAATTCTTTAAAGCATTATTTGTAACACAACTTCGACTTATAAATACAGGTGTGTATCGGATTCGCAAATGAGAAGTTCGCTACCACCGTGTAGACAAACGCTGAATAAACGTTTCTCGTATGGTGATTTCCTTTACCTTATAATTTTAATTTTCTTATTATAATATAATTTTTATGAAAACTTCAAGTCTCTCTTATTACCGTTCGCCACATACATTCCTGGCCTTGGCTGTGACAGACGTACAGACAGACAGCGGACCCTCAATGATATGATTCGGTTGGTATCCTTTGGGTTCGACCCCTAAAACTAATTCACACGACGTTAATAATAATAATTAGTAATAACCCTTCGAAACCCGTGTGGTCATATATGACCGCGAAATGTATGGGAAAAGGTATATAACGGGTTCTGAAGGCGTAGAAAATATGAATGACTTACCTTTTGATATGCAAAGAAATGTACCTACGAGTAAATTATAGGTACGTAAATCTTTATATATTAATAAATAATGGATTGTAATAATAATAACATACCTATTCATTTATTTTCCTTACTGCTTCTGTTATTTTATATCGTATTATTTTTCTTTTATATATTTCTCAGTATTTTCCATTACTTGCTTTGTTTCTTGTTCAGTAATTATTTCTGCGAAGTGTAGAAATAGCTTGTAAATATTAATATAATAAATTTCAAAGAAACTACATTTGCGAAACAGTATTTCGTAAATGTAATTTCTTTGAAATTTATGTTACTTACGGTTTGTAAGTTCCTTTATAATAATGAGTCTATTTGTCAGAATATAGGTACAATTATACAGGCGGTAATTTTACCAAAACTGATTCCGTTCGTATTCGTCGGTGCAACAGCGTACAAATGTTGAATGAATTTATTTACTTACCATTTACATCACAATGATTACTCTTCATAAAAATATTTAATACTAATGATCGAAAATCATAATCATTCTAATACATAACGCAAATATTCATAAATTTCTTAATCATGAGTGTTATTTATCCGCATTAGGTGGCAATGTAAAAAAAATAAAAGGTAGTAGGTACATAGTAAAAATAATTGTACGTTGGCGAGTGAAACAATGAGGACTGTTAGATAGAACTGCGACCCTACAGCACGCGAGTCCAGCGAGCGAAGCGAGCGTGCCGCGGCAGCGGCCAGCGAAGCGCCAGAACCGATCATTGTCTGTTATGAAGGATACTTTTCTGATAAAAACAACTTTATGAGTTGAAATATGTTCTTAGTAATGACAGTATTAATAAAAAAACTGTCTGTAACGAGTTCTGTTGGTAAAATTTATGAACAAAAAAGTATGAGGAAATAAAATATGAAGAGTGATTATTATTAACACAAATCGGTAGTAAAATAAAAAATAGGAATAAGATCTTTATGTGAGCCAATATGGACCCTCTTATTAGGGATTGCACAAAGGGAGCACTAGTCATCTAATGTCAGCCCTGCTAATTATTTATTTATTTATTTAAACTTTATGCACACAGGTGTACAACGGCGGACTTAATGCTATACAAGCATTCTCTACCAGTCAACCTTAGGGTGATGCAGAAAATAGTATATAAGTAGGTGCACAAGGGAACAACATCAACAAATACAATGCGATTATAAAACACATATTCATAGATAAAAATTAAATATACGTTATATACATACATACTACAATATAAACACAATACTTAATATATATAGAATATATACATATATATATATATATATATAAATACAAATACATAGTTACATTATGTCTGCGATTCCTGAATCTTGCCCAGGAAATGGGTGCGTGTCAAAAATTTAAACGTATTGCGAGTTGAAGACTTTCTAATATCTATAGGTAACGCATTCCAAAGTCGAACAGCAATGCAATTCTCTAAGCAACTAGTAATGGCTGTGTGCAGCGCTGTGATCACAGATGTCACAGCTTTGACATCGTTCGCTGCGATCACGGCTTTTTATTTGGTATTCTATAAGCAAATTTATGTCACGGTCGATGTCACAGCTACGAGGCTGCAAGGTTGTTGTCAAAGCTATGCTAGTGCAGAGACGTATTTCTATTGGCATAATCGACAAATTTTCGACTATAATTTTTTCTCTTAATTCTTTATATTAGGAATTAAAATAAGAAAACATTTCCGTCTATGAGACGTACAATAATTAATTGAATACATAATAAGTAAATAAAAATGTAAAAATACACGAAACGAATTATAAGTATAGATAATAATTGATGAGACGATCACGCTAAACGTCACTGTCACTGTCACATGTTCCCCCGCCGTTCAAAATCGAAATGTTTTGTTTGTAAACAATCTGGTTTCAAATTTAATATATTTTTGTCAGATATTTTGTATTTTTAAGAATATTTAATTGTAGCGAGCGTCAGCCTTTTCATAAAGGCTTAGCATCAGCAAATACTTGTATTACTTACAAACAGTGCCTGAAATGTAATAAGTAAGTACACAATTAAAATCTGCTTAGGCATCGTTGATAGCAAACAGTAGTTAAATAATATGTTGTATTACATAAAATCAATTCGCATTCATTATTGGTTTTAGTGAGTCGTAATGCAGGGCCGTCACTAGCACAGCTAGAAAGATTGGTGGAAATAATGTAGACAAGACCCGATCGTGTCACTGGCCATGCCCGAACAGCAAATGCCAGGACCCGTACGCGATATGCTTGGGAAGATGTATCCAGCATATCATTGAATAGCCAAGGAAATGGCTGTATCAAGGATTGGAAGCTGTGGTCTAAGGTACAACTTTTTATACTTTATTTTAATCTATCTTATCTAAATCAGTAGGTATACTGTGTAGAGCCTTTTTTGTTACTTGTGTAGTATTGGAAAGACAAAAAAGCAGCTGTCAAACGAAAGGCTAACATGGCAGAGACTGCTAGACAGAGGACAGGTGCTGGGATCGACACACAGTATTTTATTCTGTAATAAAGAGTCACAAGTATATGAGGTGACACTAAGTGGATGTATAGATGAAGTTTTCTCAGGCTTCAGAGTAGCATCTAGATCTGTAGATGGATAGATATAGTCAAAATTATGAGAGTCAATAATGAAGCTTAAATTGTTTCTTAAATTTCAGATTACACTAAGTGAAAATAACAGATCTCCAGAAGAAAGAACCGTTGTCCGTACGAGTCCACCAGGTAATGATAGTAAATAATATGAATGTACATACGAATGAATCACCAGGTAGCTTCTGCAACGGCAGGAGTGGCTACCTGTAAATAAGTGCAATCACTAATACTTCTTGTATTGAGATCAAGGACAAGCTGTCATACTTTTAATATTTATTAGCTTGAAATCCACAATAGTGTTAAGTATGTGTGCATCAATTAGCAAAAAGTACACAAATTTTATACCATATTGGATTCTGAGTTTATAACTTTTGCAGTTGCAGTCAGACCAAGGGCCGATGGAGGTGCAAGATGACGCATATTGACGACGACACCAAGTCCGCGCAGGCGCTCCTTGCAGTCATCGCAGAGACAGGGTGCTGCCACTCACTCCTCGCAGAGACACCGCGACTTCCTCGTGTCTCCCCGAGCCGCTCCAGGAGTATCAGCAGCGCGGCGCCGCCGTCCCCTGCGACGATCCCCTCCGTCGCAGCGTCGCTCTGAGATGGCCAATTTAACTGAGCGATTTATCGCAATTGAAGAGCGACGAGTCGACGTAGAGCAGCAATTGGCCAAGTCCTTGGAAACGTTTGCGCAAGGACACCTCATGATGGCGGAATTTTTAAGTAGACTAACGACATGGCACAGCAAATAATTGAAGCCAGACAACAAATATAAATCTTTTTATTTAAACGAATGACACAAATCACAAGAGAAAACAAGTATATGATCTGCATGATAGTAAGTAATTATTATGGCTCATGAGGCTTGCAACACTAATGGCATTACTTGTGTCGATCCTGTAGATATGCGTATACGCCTTTCAAACATAAGTTTTAATAATTATTATAAGGTTAAAAATGTTGTTTTGTTTTTGATTTAGTGTTTTTTATTTAGTTTTATTTTTTGATTTAGTTTTATTTTTACTGGGTCATTACAGGGTTTATGTCCCTATAGTAATGGCTACAAATATATATTTTTTTATACAATGTCTGGAGCCATACAAGCATGTGACCTATCTGATGTGAAGCGGTTACTGTAGCCTATGAATGCTTGTTTATGTATCACTCGCGTGATGCTACCTCTGCTGCTAACACAGCAACTCCTTAGGAGCTTACTGGTGACCTCATACTCAGGAACACAACAACCATGTAGAGAGTTGTTATTTGGCTGCGGTCCTCTGTGAAGTGGAGGTACTTTCCCCGAACCGCTGCTTTGATGCACCCCACCTCTCTTAAAATAAATCTGGAGAATTGTTGTGCTGCAGTTGTGAGCGAAGTTACCAGTAAGGTCCTATAGAGTTGCTGTATTAGCAGCAGGTATACTTGTAGGCTTCCTGACATTGTGTAAAACAAGAAATGCTCGTTGGTTGGTGCATTCTTCATGTAATGGTTGAATTTCAATTATTGACAATGTGTAACTAAATAAGACTGATATAATTTTAATACAAAAAAAATATATATTTTTGAAGACTTTTATCTGAACATAAAGTATGATTTTAAAATATCCAATAAAACCCCTACTAGTGTATTTCATTCTGCATTCATTCTATTAGTATTAAAACTGTTCAGGTGGAGGTACTTCCCCAGACGGGCTGCTTTGATGCGCCCTCTCTTTATAACTTTTTAACATTGTACATAATCGAAAAAACAATAAACAAAAATTAAAGCAATTTAATCACATGTTGTTTTTATTGTCTTCTTACCTATCTATAACTACACACCTAATCTTGGTGAGATTTTTATTGTCATATTATAATTATATATATATACCTGTTACATTTTATATTGTTTACCACAAATAAAACATTACGAAAGAGCTATGAATGTTAGAGAAGCGAGTGAAGTATGTAAGGATCGCGTCTTATGGCACTCGGTTCTATCTGTCTACCCCGCAAGTGAAGATATACATACATAGGTCTATAACAAATACAAATAGCATTCTTGTAAAATACAAACCTCTGCCTAGTTGAGTGCTGCTGCAGATCTCGCGAAAATTTCATGCAAGTTGTAATTTGTGTAGTAAAAATAAAAATCCTTTTTCAAAATAATTGAAGTATATTTAAAACAAATATAAAGAATGCCTTAGGTTAAAATAAACATAATATAATGATAACATAAAACCTATCACATATAGCTACCTATTCTACAGATTTTACCAAAAAAGGACAATATAATAATATAGGTATTTTGTGGAAACCTTATGTGTTTCTTAATAACGTTGGGGTGATTTAACACATTCACAACTGTTCGGATGGCTCGGCATGCAGAAGGCTGTGACACATAATTATAGACTGATTTGCCAACTATATTTTGATAACTTCCAGTCGCTAAAAACGATAGAGTACATAGTATCTGAAAAATAGAAATATACTTCATTACATACTGTTAATATTTGTATACTATTATAATACTGATTTATTAGCATAGTATTATAATACTAATAGTGTTAATATATTTTATTTTATATGTTACATTATAATGTTCATTAAAAGCTTTACATAATCATTCAATGACTATTACAATAGGTACCTTTATGCGATGACTGAGCCCACGTCGCCTTATTGGTTCAGGCATTAATGGTACAAGTCCATCTTGTAAAGTGTCTATCAAGTCTCTACTGAGTCTATACGCGTATATGTAGTCCCTGTCAGTTTTTATAAGACCTAGATCGCGTATTCTTCGACTTAGATGTCTTTTAGCTTTTTGTTCTTGTCTTTTAGCTTCTTCCAGCTGAAGTAGCGTACATAAGACTCTAGCAGACCTGCAACAATAAAATATTGTGAAGGAAAATTAACAATATTATCATGATTTTATCATTAGTTCTAGTTAAGTAAAGATTTTTTGATTCACCACATAAATAAAATGACAATACTCACATATTTATAATAAAATCCGAATTTAGCACCTAAAATTTCACAATATTGAAAGAAAATCCTTGCCGATAGATACTAAATAGTAGCTTTTGTTTTTGACATTAAAAATCAAGGCGTAGGCTGAGGCTGTAAGCGTACGCGAAGCTGTTTGCCTTGTAGAATTCCAATTGCATACAAGAAACGTCAAATCCGTGATACGATGTCACGCCGTACACAGCCTTGCGGCGCTAGTGTCGCACAACCATGAAAAGCGACACTAAGGAATTGCATTTTTGTGTTCAAGGCTATGACAGCCGATGTTTCCGAGGTTGTAAGGATATTTGCTCTTACAGAATTGCATTGCAGACTGTATTTTGAAAGATTGGTCAACAAAACCAGAGTGATGAGGGGGACAAAGAAGGACGAGGCTATCTGCAGAGCGGAGGTTTTTACAGTGAACTGAACAAAGGTATTGAAATTTGGTATTTAAATAAGCCGGAGAAGCACTGTCAAACAGGATAGAAAAAAGAGTAGTGAGAATGCGCACACTGCGTCGCTGACGAATGGGTAACCATTTAAGATGAGACCGATAATAAGACACATGGTCATATTTCCGAAGACCAAAGATGAAACGAATACAGTTGTTAAGAAGCCGTTCAAGTTTGTTTAAAAGGTCTGCATTCAAATCGGTACAGCACACATCACCATAGTCGATTATGGGAAGAATGAGGCTTTGCTCAAGCAATATTTTAGTCTTGAGAGGAAGAAAGTTTTTAAGACGATAAAGACTACGTAATGTTCCAATAACTTTCTGGCATATGCTAGTGACTTGAGCTTGCCAGCTCAACGCCGAGTCAATGAGCAATCCCAAATTTTTCACACTGGAGGAGTATGGTATAGTCGCACCGTCAAAGGTGACAGCCGGTAAAGTGTTCACATCAATTTTATTCAGCGTTCGAGAACTACCTATGATTATGGCTTGACACTTTGACGTATTTACAGCGACTCCAAATTGCTTGGACCAGTCACTGACACGACTCAAATTCTGGTTTAATCTATCAATGGCTAGTGTAAGATTGCCCGAATCAGCATGAGAATAAAGTTGCAAGTCATCGGCGTACAGATGAAATGAACACTGAAGATTTGAGACAAGCTGGTTGATGAAAATGGAGAACAGAAGAGGAGAGAGAATTCCGCCTTGCGGTACACCAGCAGCAAGTACTGACAAACTCGATGAGGTTTCACCGAGCCGAACAATTTGCTGGCGACCGTGAAGATAACTAGAAAACCATTCCAGACCCACAGGTGAAACCTTAAGATGAGTAAGAATTGAAAGTAGGATATCATGCAATTATCCTGTGTCTCTGGTACCACTTACACATTGCCACAAAATCTTTTTACTTGCGCTGCCACTGTGTCGCTAGGTGACCTCCAGCTACCTCATTCATCTTATTTCCGACGCTTACAGTCATGATCGTAGCTGCTTTAACGAACCTCCTCACGCCCTCTCCCAATGCAAATTATATATTTATATGTTTTTATTTAAATCTATTTTATTCATTATTATTCCCTACTAGACATTTATTCCCTACTAGACATGACTCTACGTACCACATTATTGTGTGAAACTCTCTCTTAAAGAGATCGCCAGAAGCTGTTAGTTTACTAACAAACCTAAAATTTACTATCGTATATATTAATAACAATCCAGTTACTGATCCAAAACTTAATACCTAAATGAAACAAAGACTTGAATATAAAACGGAACGGTTCGATAACTGTTAATTGATTCCTAACAGCTGTTTAAGTGCCGTGAAAACGGTATAATCATCGGTACAGGCGATTAAGTCAAGTGTTTACTGGCCAAAAAACATTAAACGGCCTTGTTGTTAAACAAGGCCGTTTAATTCATATTTCTAAAAATAAATAATGTGACAACTGTATATATTTCATAAAAATCTCGAACTATGACATTAATAGCTGTTCGTTACGATTTTCCGTTGCTAATTTGCTTATACTGTATAACTATATACTATTGATCTGTGTTCTTTTAGAATTCCGTACTCAAAGAAAAAAAACGTAACGCTCCTAAGTCAAACAAGTATGTGCATCTGACTGTTTAAGACCACTCACGTAATAATAAAAGATAATGTGTAACAAACTATTTTATTTTATAGATTATATTTTAATTACATTAAAAAAATTGTAAATATGTACTCCCCTCAAGGTTTCCATTCGAAAATTTAATAAAGTACACAAAATATTTATACTGGTTGAAAATATACTATTTCTTTGAAATTTAAAGTGGTATATATCAGAAGCCAATAGAATAAAGAATCCTTCGTTCGATTCAAACTCTTACTTGACCATTTTTATTAATTCGTGGCTTGGCCCATTTAAAAGTAGTAAAAAGTTGTAATCGTGAATAGTAATCTTATTTTTAGGGTTCCGGACCTTAAAAGGAAAATCTGAACCTCTATACGATCACTTTGTTGTCCGCCTGTCTGTCTATCTGCCAAGACCCTTTTTTTTGTATGTAAATTATCCTAGAATGTAATTTTAAGATTATATACGCTGTGTAGTCTTGAATTCATATAATTCGTTACCTAGAATATCACTCCTTAATTAATGATCGTCAATATGCCTTTAGACCGAAACGATCGACGGGTGACGCACATATGTAACGCACCTCTGGAGGACGCAATTGATAAACATGTCGAATCTATGGCAGTCAGCCTAGATATCGTCAAGGCATTTGATCAGGTTTGGTATAAAGCACTTCTCTCCAAACTTCCGGCATACGGTCTGCCCCTCCAGCTTTGTAAGTGGATTGCATTTGTTCTCGTACTAAAAAGTTCGGCAACTCCTATCTCTGTCGTACTATTAAAAAGTGAAACGCCTTACCTGCACTGCTGGTACAACTGCTGCTGCTACCTGTTTCCTCTTTCCTACAACATGGGATCCTTCAAGTGAAGCGTAAAGAAGCACCTTGCAGACCAGCATGGTATCGTCTACTGACATGTATGTAGCTCTTTGTCAGTTGCCGCTGCAATTTGGGCTCCTTTTTTCGCTTACCAATAGGCGAAGCGGAGCCACTATGCTGAGCCAATATAAAAAAGAACATTTGACTAAATTATAAATACGTGTGAACAATAATGTAGGTACCTACCATATTTATTACATAAATTATTATTGTATAAATACTTTTGCACTAATAATAGTGCAAAAATAAGTCTTACATTGATTCATACATAAGAAACGCTTATGCGTATCTTATGTATGAAACTTAGCATCCTGGTAGTTTTGGCTACCCAGGTACTAAATTTTTTTACATTATTCTACAATCTATTTCATTTCTTCCTCCCTCTAGATATTGGTGATGTGTATTTACGCCGCCATACTAAGAAAGAGTACGCATAAATGGAATACGAGTTAGAGTCGGGCAGATTCTAGAGTGACATTAAGAGTGCTCCTCATTTATCTTGCGGTTACGGATCCCTAAACTGCTAAGAACAAAGGACTGTTTATTCATTACCATAAGGTATATGCCATATTAAGTCGATAAGCACGGCGTTCATTTCACACCCCCAGGGTCGGGGGTACAGACGGCAGGTGCAAGGACGCACGTGCGCTGTACCAACGACGGCGGCTACGTGGGGCTTCTAAAATGGATTAACTAAATATAAGATTTTGAAGATAAAAAACTGTAGGGGAGCCAAGTTAAGTGGTGAACTATGCTGTTATTAGTTTTTCGATGGCTAAATAGACACGCAAAAAACATTTCTGTTTTGTATGCAGCGTCGATAGGCAGATGAGCGTATGGTTAGCGTGATGGAAAACACAAAAATGCGCCAGGTCTTCAGTAATGTGTAGTTTACTCAATTCTCCAGGCGCGGTGTTTCTTAAAATGTAAACGAAAACCTCGATAACGAATACGGAAATAAAGAATTTGTAACCTTAATAACCATTACAAAGAACCCGCTGTAGTTCTCATCGCTTTGACACCCTAGTGAAAATTTAAGAAAGTATTTGGTTCGACACATATAAGGTGTGTTAATATGTGAACATGCCCGTTTAAGGAATAAGAAATCTAAATTAGTTGAATAAGAATACGATCAATTTCAAAAGAATTTTTATTTGTAAACTACACACAAAAAACAATTTCTTTGATAAAAACTTTAACATATTATGAACCGTGCAATAACATCTAACAAATAATGTTAATGTGTATTAAAAAAAAAACTTCAAACCACTTCATGCGGGGTAGCCAGAGAGAATCCAGCGACACATGACTCAGTCCTTACACACCTCACTCGCTTCTTTAACATTATTTTCTTTCCGTATTTACAGCCTTTGAACCATTTAATTTCTAGAGTAGCCTTTTTATGTATGACAATATCATTTTGTACATATAGAAAGAATGCAAGATTAAAGAATTATATGTATATCTGTTTAGTCGTACGTCATGAGAAAGTGGCAGGATGTAGGAGCCGAGGAAGACCACCACCAAATTGCTCATATGTTTGATCAGAAGGCGTCGTAGGGTGCATCAAAACCGCAGGTAAATAGTAACTCTCTGGATAGTTGTTGTGTTCCTGCGTGTAAGTGAGGTCACCAGTAAGCTCCTAAGGAGTTGCTGTGTTAGCAGCAGAGGTGGCATCGCGCGAGTGATCCTCAATGTATTACTAGCGTTCATCGGCTACGGTAATCTTTTTACATCAATATGCTTGTATGCCTTAAAAAAAAGACCAGCGAACTCTTTTCATGCACAAAGAGCTATGAACGTTAAAGAAGGGAGCGAGGCATCGATGTATATAGATAGGTTCTATCAATAAAAAAACGCTCCCACCACCAAAAGACTGTGAGCAAAAGCAATCTGATTTTTAAAATCAGATTGCTTTTGCTCACAGTCTTTTGGGACTACTCGTCTGATTCGTTCGCGTTTTCAGCATCGCTTTACTGGCTAAAAATGCCTTCATACGTTGTAAAATCGTGTAAAAATTGTTCTAAAAAATATAAAAAAGAATGCAGAATTATTTCATATTATTATATAATTATTTGTGTATCATTTAGCAATTATTTTATTGCAATTTACGTACAATAAAATCTGTACTCAACAATTCCCTCCATAACATAGAATTTGGAACAAAAATGAATGGAGTCGTACTTTAGATATTTAAAAATAATTAATTATGTATATTTAAAATATTGTATTGTACGTTCATGAATGTGTGTATATATTATATTTTTGAATCATTAATTACGCATTCGTTAGAACAGCTATTAACCTATAACCATCGTGTCCACATTATTCAAGCAATAATTGATAAGTATATAAATTTGAGACTGAATTACATAGCCAAAATATTATGTTTAAAAATCACTAAAAGGCAAAAATTTAATAAATTACTGCTTTTTGAAGGACTTTAGCATGCATAATTGTAGATTTCTGCAGAAAGATAGGACTTTGATGACGTGCACACATATTACCTTACACGCACAAGCTGTGGTCTCTTCGAACAAAACTTTTTAAATTTAAAACGAATTAATACATAATATGTACATGTTCCAACAATAGAGGGTGTGTGGAGAGCCTTATACCTTTTACATGTATGTATGCCTTGACCTGTCTCAGTTGCTACTATATGGTGACCACTGGCATCGAACACACAACTTGAGAACTGCAATGTCAGGAGTTTTGTAATAGGTACGAGCGATGACGGATCTCCTCGTAAAATAATGCCAACTGCATTGTTCTACGAGGTGGTTAGTATAATTCAAGACATATGAAAGTACCTACATATGGTCAAATATTTCTAACCGAACAGCCCATGTAGCTTACACAATTGATGATAAATATGTAATGTAAATAATTACATATAAGTACAGGCATCATTTTCGATAATATTCTAAGTTTGTGGGTTTACCCAATTGTGTGAGCAATAGTTAGTTAATTGGTTTACAATGCCCTAGAATCAAGGTTCGCGCTAGTAGCAATTATACTGTACCTTTATCTATCTATAACTTCACGCCAAATCCCTTGAGGGGTAGGCAGAAAGAACCGAGCGCCACGTCACTCGATCCTTACATATCTTACTCGCTTCTTTAACATTCATTGCTCTTCTCATGCACGCTCGCCGGTTTCTAGGGCTCCTGACATCACCTTCTGATAGAACACGACCAATTTGGCCATGGTAGGTAAGTCTTGGCCTTCCTCGGCTCCTACATCCTTCCACTTTTGCATTGTATATCTGCTTCGTCATTCTTTCGTCCTGCATTCGTTCTACATGTCCGAACCAATGGAGCATGCCTCTTCTTATTTTAACACCAACGCTCTCTTTCCGGCCAACTCTGTTTCTAACATCATCATTGCGAATACGGTCTACTAGGGTACAAATTCAAAATTCAAAAATTCTTTATTTATCAGCCTTACTGTGGTAAATATACATATTACTGAGACCCACCTTGTAGACTTATTAAAGCCTGTAGCAGGGGATCCCGCTCCGCCCGCTCCGCGTACAGTAAGTACCTTTAAAAACCTAAAATAATATCAAGTAAATTTTAAAGAAAGGAATATAGACATTATAACAGCAATACGAGTAATTGAGCCCACTGAAACATGAAATCATTACTGTGCCTGGTCATTTTATTCACACCTGCTTCGAAACACTTAACGCTCCGATAACAATGTTAAACGTAGAATGTAATACATATTTTGCATAATTTCCGAGATGATGGGCATCATACCGTATACTTCCTACTAATATTATAAATGCAAAAGTTTGTATGTATAGATGTTTGTTGCTCTTTCACGCTTAAACGGCTGAACGGATTTGAATGAAATTTGGCACGTTGATAGATTATCATCTGGATTAACACATAGGCTACGTTATTTGACTCCACGCGGGCGGAGCCGCGGGCAGCAGCTAGTTTATAATAAATAAATAATAAATATTGTCGGACAAATTACACAGCGCCATCTAGCTCCAAAGTAAGCGAAGCTTGTGTTATGGGTACTAGGCAACTGATAAACATACGTAAATACATTTTTTTTTGTAAATACATACTTATTATACATAGAAAATACCCAGACCAATACAAACAGACATGTTCATGCACACAAATGTTTGTCCTGTGTGGGAAGCGTAACAGCGCGTTTCACTACTGCGCCACCGAGCTCGTCGTTTTATTTTTAGGTCGTTTTGAAGTTGTATATAAAACACCTATTTCTACCGCCAAGCAGCTATATTTACATAGCTGTGTTCCGGTTTGATGGGTGAGATATGGCAGATTAATGGGTACTGTGACGAAACAGCCTTAGGTCACAAGATTCGCAGCGCGCGAGTAACATCTCCGTGGTTTTGCGAGCGTCAATAGGCTGCAGCGGTAAAAATCAGTATCTTCGCCAAATCCTTAGGCTTAGGTAGGGGACACCGCCGGTCCTGATGGATTAGGAAACGGGATAATGCTAAGAAGTAGATTATAGGGAATACATTGGACAAGATTCCTTCAAATAGAGAAACATGTTATATCACGAGACGGCCTTATTTTTAAAAGACATATTTTTAAGGCAAACCTAATGTAACGAATTAGTGTACAGAAAAAGGTTTATTACAGTCTAAGTGGCTAATTATCAAAAGTCAAAGTCAAAGATGATCTCACCTACATGTG
Source organism: Pyralis farinalis (assembly GCA_947507595.1). Lineage (NCBI taxonomy): Eukaryota > Metazoa > Arthropoda > Insecta > Lepidoptera > Pyralidae > Pyralis > Pyralis farinalis. The sequence goes on from OX382269.1 coordinate 24,297,035, forward strand.
GTGTTCTCTGGCAATTATTAAACAAGGGTAAGGTCAAAGCGAAGGAGGTCGAAGTATCCTGACTAGGGATTTTTTTTTCATATTTCCACCTCACAGAAGACCACCACATAACAGCTCCATGAAGGTTTCTTGTATTCCTACAAGTGAGTGAAGTTACTAGTAAGCTTCTGAGGAGCTGCTGTGTTAGTGCGAGTGGTACTGCTTTGCTTGTTTGCCTCTCGACTATGTATGAAAAAACAAAAAAAGTCGGTTTAAGTGAATGGGGAGTCAAATGAGAACTGTTACTTGACATATGTTGACATCTATATATAGGAAGGTATACACAATTGCCTTTTTTTACAAAATGTCGGGAGGCATATAAGCGTACGGTCCGGCTGATACAAAGCGTTTACCGTTGCCTATGCACGCTTGCAATGCAACACATTAAGTATCACGTGCGCAAGCAACTCCTTAGGAGTTTACTAGTGACCTCACTCACTCGCAGGAACACAGCAACCCTCCAGAGAGTTATTATTTGACTGCGCTTTTCTTTGAGAAACTTTTGATGTGCCCTTCAGTTCTTAAAAACACAAATATTTGTCCTGTATGGGAATCAAAACCAAGAGCCATGCTCTTTTCACAAACTAAAGAGGAACACTTGTAGGTACAAGGTATCGTCTTTGAGGGGCTACGGCTGAGCCCCCATCCCTTACCGAAAGAGAAAGGACGTAAGGAAAATAATACCAAAACCTTCCACTACTTACTTATGTTAAATTTCCGATGATATAATATAACCGATTATGCAATAAAATAACTTATACGCCATTCTATAGACATTTTTTTGTACTAGTTGGTGCAATCAAAGCAATTAATTATAAGACTGTGATGTGTTTATGCTATTAGTTGTTTTACCATTGTACAAATGTTTTAGGCTTTAATAGGGCGTCCCTATTACAGTGCCTGGCGGTAAATATTGCACTTCGACGTTGGGAAAGAGACAATCGGCTAGTTTCGGCTTCGTAAAGCGTTATCTCTATCCCATACTACCTATTATGACGTTTGCTAGTCGTGTTTCAAATGCGAGATTGCGATCGCATCCAGTTCAAAATATATATATAATACTATTAATAAAGTCATTGAAAGTACTAATCGTTCGATGTCTTACTCCTTTTGTCTACCCGTCTGTTACAAGGCTGTAATTGTGAACCGTAACAGTAATTCTGTGAACTTTTCGCAGATTGTGTATTACTGTCACCGCAATAAAAACATTAGTAAAATAGAAAAAAGTTAAATTTTAAATGGATCCCCATACAAGAAATGTATTTTTAAGGTATAAAATGTAATGCATGTGTTATATAAATCACAAATATACCACCTCCTTTTAATAAAGCAGAAAGTGGTAGGCGAATCTTGGCCTCGTATCCTATATCCCCTTCAATTGGAGTACTTGGAGTACTGCAGTCACCTTTGGGCGGGAGCACCTGGATACCTGCTTGATTCGATTCAGAGACGAGCTGTGAGAATTATCGACAATCCTAAGCTTACACACGGTATTGAACTCTTAAGTTTAAGGAGAGATTTTGCCTGCCTTTATATGTTCTACCGACTGTACAACGGGTTGTGTTCTGAAGGGTTGTTCGAAATGGTCGGCATCATTTCGAACAACCCTACTTTTTATAACGGCACCGCTCGCCGACGGCGGCGGCGAGGAGTTCACACACTGGAATCGCAATGGTCGCGTACTGTGCGGTTCCAGAGAAGTTTTCTTCTGAAAACGCTCAAGTTGTGGAATGAGCTCCCAGCCGAGGTTTTTCCAAGCGACTACAACATGGAGTTCTATAGAGGAGTACAGAGGAGTCAAAGTCGCGTCATTCCCGACTGAGCCAACGAGCTCGTCAAAGATTGCCACCTTAGTGGTATAAAAAAAATCGCGTGGTATATCTGTTTTGACATTTTTTCATCTCGCATTCTTTCTGCATACCCGAACCAAGAACTTGAACATGCCTTTTCTTAAAAGCGACGCTACCTTTTATACCAACTCTTTTTCTTACGTCATCCCTATTCTAGTACTGTTATGTCAAAGTATTCAGAGTAAGTATGCACAACAATTTTCTAAATCATTTTAATTGATGCCTCAGCGATTGTTAGGTACATGTGAGCGTTCATTGTTGAGCAAAGTCACGGCTCTGGCATAACTAGTTCGCTGCTATACAATGGCGGACAATGCGCCGCAAGTCACCGTGGAGGAACAAGTAGCTTGTTGCCACAATGTCACTGTGTTACTTGACACTGGCTCCCATACGCCTAGAAACTTGTCCGCTTTGCTTAATTATACCGCATTATATGCACAAGTACCTAACTGTACAGGAAACCAAATACCTTTCCAGTGTTTATGAATAGATATAGATCTCTATGTCGTTTTATACATACATGCATTTTATTTATCTGTGATGTGAACTAATATTCGTAATTTGTGTATAATACGAATCAGAACATAATAAAAAAGTGCTTGAAAAAAGCTGGTAAAAAATCAATAATAAAGAAGTATGACTTCTAAGCACGTAAGTCATGGAGCGCTCGTTTATTCCTGACTGTTACCCAAGAGATATTGGTATTTGAATAAAATGTTAATAGATCGACTTAAATTAAGTTTGTTTCACTTTTTCATTCAAATGTTTTTATTACAAAACCTGATGAAAAAATACAATCCTGCGAGAAGTCATATCAGAAATAAAATTGTTATGTAAACCTCTATTTATGATATTTGAGCATGTTATATAATTTGTTTGAGGTTATAGAATCTAACTAATCACTGATATTTTTATTCAAAAATATTAAATATGGCCTTACGTAGCGAAAACTCTCTAATCGCTACAAAGGACTTTGTTGTAATCTCTTTATTGCGCAAATATCAATAATATTTCAATAATAGCAGCATTTACAAAATTGTAGTATGTACAAAAGTGGACTTGTCTCCGTAAGAGATCTCTTACAACCAACCTTTTCTTTCTTTATATACTTAGTAGGAATATATAATACATACATGGACAGATAAACTATCTGTATATTATCTCACTTAATGACAATAAAGTGACAAGATCGTAAATAAATTTGCAATGAAATCATTGCAACATAAAAACAGGTACATAAATATATTATGCTTCTTCAAACTTCGCTCCTCTTACCATCTGTATGCACACGACTTACAAATTTATAATCATTTATTTGAAATTATTGTCAAACGCAATTTTTAGTATGAACGAAGATCTTAAACCCATATCGGAATGGAGCCAATCTTATAGAATTATCGCGCATCCAACTAAGACGCAATTTATTATCATATGTAGTTCCCGAATAATATCGAAAATTGACTGGCCCAATTTTCCCTCCATTACATTCAATGGGACTCTTATTAAGTACAGCGATACTGTCAAGAATCTTGGTATAATTTTTGACAAAACCATTTCCAGGACAAGTCAACTTGCTTTAATTAGTAGGAAGATGTTCTCTGCTGTTGGCTCTCTCAGAAGACTGCAATACTTTCTACCGACTGACACCAAAATTGCGTTAGTACATTCATTGCTACGTTCAATTCTCGACTACGCCGACTCTTCTTACCTCAATCTTACTGACGAACAATTGAATAAACTTGAGCGTCTCCAAAATCTTTGTATCCGGTTCATATTTGGACTTCGCAAATTTGACCATGATTCCCAATTCCGCCGCCAGGTCAAATGGCTTCCTATTGGACATAGCCGTAACGGGCACATCCTGTCTCTTCAATATCCACCTTGTTTAATCCTTCAACTCCTACCTATCTAAAGGAGCGCTTCTCATTTCACACTGGAGTGCAAGTTCGTAGCTTGCGATATACCCTGTCCCTTCGGCTGTACACGCCATCACACTGTACCAGTTATTACTCGAATCTTCCGAATTGAGCCTCTCGAATGCTCTATCATTATATATCCGTTGTGCTCAAACCTTGTCTACATTCAAAAATTTGGTAAAGCTCACTATCTGTCTCTCAACTCTAACTATACTTGTCTATAATCTCTCTCTATTCATTTTGTGTTATGACCCTAATTACGTAATAACTTTTATTAGATTATGCTTACCAACATACTTTTATATATTTGTAATGTGTATATATTTAGATGTATCAAAGGCCTACCCGCAACCATACAGTGGCCTATCTATACGTAAAATATCAGTGAACGTATACATTATATAAATTCTCTGAGCTCTTTGAAATTAATACAGAGAAAAAATATTTTTAGAGAATTGTAAGAACCAATCAATTATAATTGAGGTCTTATTTCGTGGAACTAGGAAGATTTTTTTTGTATGTTTCAGTTATCAGCCGCTGCGTATATTTTATGTATTCATTTATTTCCAACTAATACTTATTTTACGATTAAAAAGCAGCTCTGTTTCCAGTTAGTTCAGTTCTCTAAAATTAACAAGAAAACAATGTGAGTATCTGTTCAAGAGTTTCCTTTTATTTTAAAGTCAATTAAAACTTATTAAATTTTTATATACCACTAAGACGGAAAACAAGCGTACGACCTGCCTGATGGTAAGCAGTTACGGTAGCGTATGGACATTGACAGCACCAGGAGTATCACTCTTGCGTTGCCGACCCTAAAAATGTTTTCTACTGGAGGGTCGTTGTTATTATGTTCCTGCGAGTGAATGAGCTTACAAGCAAGCTTCAAGCAGCTACTGCTTTATGGTTTTTCATTTTGCAAGCTTCTACATACTTTTTTCAAAAGACAAAGATGACAAACATGCGTGCCTTAGACATAGCAACTTTCTGCAATCAAATAATCAGCGCCTATTAGTAAGCAGTTAACAGAGCCTATGGAGATTTGCCACACCAGGGGTATCACTCGCGTGTTCCCGACCCCGTAAAGACCTTTCCACGCCTTTTTTTAAGAACCGCATACTGTAGTCCGCAGAGAAAACCTAAACTGGTAGATTAATATATACGAAAAACGTTGTAATCCAGTTACATCGGGTAGGTCGTGTGCATTTTCGCACTTAAGCTAATCTAAGTATATAAAGTTGCTATTTTTGCCATTAACTTCTACTCTCAATAATTTAAATAGTTGTTACTCAACAGTTTTGTGAGGCAGATGACTGGTCAAACAAACGTTCACAAAATCCTGGATTAATATTTCCCCCAACCGCACTCAGTGATGTCAATCATGTCCACGTAACTACAGTTATCCTAAGAATAAGTACAATCGGGCGGAAGCGGAAGGCGGGTTTCGCGATCTCCCGGCGAAATTCGGCAGCTGCTTGCCTGGCAGCAGCTGTCGGACATCTAATAGGCAATTTCCGTTTATATGTAAGTACTGCTGCGACTACATTAATGCTAAGTGAATTTGCAGTATTGTTTCTCGATTATAATGAAACAAAAGTTCTATTACAATATAGCAAGGGTGGCTGTGCCCCCGGCTTTGCTCGAGTGGAAATTAAATCATAAGTAACCTATGTCCAACGTTAAATGTAACTCTGTGCAAAAAAATCACGTTACTCCTTATTTTAACCGCCGACGGAAATAGAAACATAAAAATCAAAACAGACACGTTAAATCAGCTTTTTACGATATCCCCTCTCTACTACTCTCCATTTGTTTTCCTTCCATTTATTGATTGTGATGTCAAGAGAAGCATACTTTCTATCGCGTCAAACGCTGTTGGGGGTGATAGCATCAACCTTTGATTGATTGCAACAAATGTCTTTAACAGAAACCTATTTCTATACTCCCTTTTCTCTCAAAAGTGCTGCAGCGGTTTGTCCATTGACAATTGAATTTCTTCGTCTTCTCCAATAATCTGGTATCAGTACTGACTACTGCAATGGTTAAAAATTCTGGTGACTTAGATGTAGCATGGAGTACTAACAGCTTACAGAATTAACATTACTGGACTTTAGCAGTAAGTACCATGAACACTGTTGATTTTGATATTCTACTGCGAATATTCTCTTCCTTGACATATCTCCTACCGTGGTTTCATAATTACCTGTATACACATGATTGAACACTACAATTCCACCTGGTGTGATATGACGTGCCGCAGGGTGGTGTGCTGTCTCTGCTGCTATTATTTCTTTTCATTAGTTCAATTACATACTAACAATATTTTTTCATTTTACCACTTCTATGCAGATCATTTGCAGATTTATTCTCAAATCTCGCTTACTAACATCACACAGGCTATTAATCATACCAATGTTGCTTTAAAATGGGGATTTTGGCTTGGAGCAAACGCTTCGGACTGAAAGTTACTGAAAGACAGTCCAGTGTTTGTTTCCAGGCTTAACATCGCTCAAATTCCTGCTGTTGTTATGGGCATCTGTATAATGGAACGGTAAAAAATCTTGAGGTTACTTTCCACTCTATATTATCATGGAGATCACAGGTTGCAGCACTTAACACTTAGATGTTTGCCACTTCGTTCATTGCCAACCGTGACCTTTGAATCTTTTCGATTCGTCATCTTAAGGCTGCCTTGATGCTTAATATGTATGTTTTCTTTTAATAACGACCTTTTATAATATTTTTCATTCTGTTTTAGCAAATGCAGCGTATTCTGTCTATATATCTATCGTTCAGTGCGTCCTGACGCTATTTTTTTTTTTCGGTCACTTGTACTTGTACGTTGCTGACTCTATAAAACCCGACCACGCTTTTCGTCAAAAATTCCTTATTGGTTTATTTTTTATATACTACATCGGGAGGCATTGAAGCATACGACCCACCTGATATAAAGCGGGTACCGTAGCCTATTAACGCTTGCGATATATTAAGTATCACTCGCGCGATACCTTCTCTGCTGCTTACACAGCAACTCCTTGGGTGCTTACTGGTGACCCACTCACACGCAGATACACAACGACCCTCTAGGGAGTTGTTATTTGGCTACGGTTTTCTGTGAGGTGGAGGTACTTCCCCAGACGGTTGGATGGATGGATTGATGACGGATTGATTGGATGCGCCCCACCTCTCTAAAAACAAAACTTGGTTATTTTATGCTACATGAAATTTTGTGACACAATCTCGGCAGGCAAACCAATGAACACTTTCGTCCTGCATTGTCACTTAAACGACTGCCTTCGTATACGACGGAAATTTTTAAAGTAATACTCCATACACTGCGACCCCTTAATATATCACAAAGTGCATAATTTACACTTCGGAATTCGCATCATTTGAACCACTCACAAGGACCATTTCATTATTGTCACCAAAACCTGCGAATTTTTTTATACAACCACTTTTCTTTCGGGCATCTCGGCTCTTATTTGATAATGGGAAGAGTAGTCTTCGAATGAGGACTGGTACTACGATCATAAAAAAGAAGTAGGAGAAGATTTGAGTGCTCTATTTAGAAATGCAGAAAAAAACGGTAATAATATTAATCTAACGAATATAAAACTTTAAAAATCCCAGTGGAGATATTCAAAATACTTACTCTCGGTCTATGTACTCATATGATACTGAACAAAAAGTATTTTATTTTTAACATTTCATCTGCCACTAGAATATATTTGGTAACAGTAAGTTATGAAATAAAAAACAAAACTATTTTCGGGTTCGCGAGGGGGTCTCTTTCTGTAATTTATCACCTGGATTACAAAAAATCATCTCGTAAGTTGATTGCTTGGGGTGATCCAAAATGTCTATTGCCTAATAAAAACGAACAAGAAAGACAGGGATAAACGATAGAAAAATAGAAAGTGAAACAAAGAGGTAGCAGTTTTGTTGATTTTCGTACTGTATCGTAGATAGTATAAATAGTTATAGAATAATCTATAGAAGGGTTAGTTTTTTACAAACATATGCTGCAGATATTTATATTTAGCGATTCAAATAAAGCCCTCAATTCTATTTTTATTTCACTAGCCGTAAATGCAGTGCAGAACACTCTATCCAGCCCATACTTAACAGCTTCATTTAATTTAACAAAATGTTACAACATTATGTGGAACAAAAAACAGAGTTATTTGGGTATTTGCATAACCTAGTATTTAATTGTGTATCCTTTTTTGCTGTTACCTTCTAAAATCGTTTATACAAATGAAAGATCATTTACAAATGTATTAAGTCAGCGTGTATTTATATATAAATAGACAGACAAAGCAATTAAGTAACTTTTTCTACTGTTTGTAAACTGAATTTCTTAGTAGCTTGGAATTTGGAAATAGAAGAAAAAATGTTCAAAACGTGCAAATTCATATATGTTTTCCTCAAATTTTCAGAAATGATTATGCTCGAATTTCGACTATAAGGGTGAACACTATCTATCTATCTATAACTTCACGCCAAATCCCTTGAGCGGTAGGCAGAGAGAACCGAGCGCCACGTGACTCGATCCTTGCATATCTCACTCGCTTCTTTAACATTCATTGCTCTTCTCATGCACGCTCACCGGTTTCTAGGACTCCTGACATCACCTTCTGATAGAACACGACCAATTTGGTCATGGCAGGTAGTAAGTCTTGGCCTTCCTCACTCCTACATCCTTCCACTTTTGCATTGTATTACACTAGTTATATTAAAATCATATGTTTTCATTCATTTTCATAAACCACAGTCAAAATAAATACAGTTCTTAAACCTCAGTCAACCAAACAGAGTTAATATAAAGTCTAGTGGTAGGTCACATAGTTATCGTTGCATTTAAAGAAACTAACACGAAAAGGATTGCAAAGAAAAGAGGGCGGATTAATAAAAAAATAAAAAATTCTACAAATAACGCAGATTTATCTAGACACAAATCCAGTAAGGCAGGTTATTAGATAACTGATAAACCTGACCATTTTTGTAAATACATACTTATGATATGTTAGCGTCATCAAAACTAAGACAACTAGAAACATGTGTATCTAGCACATTAAATTGTGTCTTGTGCGGGAATCGAACCCACAACTCTTGCTGTTAAGAAGCCAATTACTGGAACAAGGTGGCTGTCCGAATTCGTTTACAAAAAAACTGTCTATATACCTTGTGTTGCGTAATCACTTCAAACATGACTTAATTAAAAAATACGTAAGTAAGTAGTGAAAATAAGTTATAAATGGTATCTAACAAATAAACTATCTTTCCTTCTAACTTATTGTTTTCAGCTCAGACGGAAGCCATATATACAGATGTTTCATTTTTTGCTACAGAAATAGAGCCACAGCGCCATTAAACTTTGTAATCCGTATGTCAGTGTTGACAAATGGTCTATGTAGTAGTCTGTTCGTCTGTCCTATTAATTCGCCGTCTCCGACTGAGGAAATTTAATAAACCAGCGCAATTTATGGACTTCTGAAGTCTGCAGGAAGTCTCCATAACTTAAATATTTGTAGTCTCATTTACGTTGAATTGAAACTTGAATTTGACTAGCTATTACTTTGCAATACAGTTGATTTGTTCATTTTAATCTAGTCTAACTTCTTTAATTCACAGCATTGATAGAATTAATAGAATTATGCAAGAAGGTCTAACCTCAAATACTCTCATTATCATTTTGATATTTCACACATTTAGTTAGATTTAATTGTGAGTGTTATTGTTCTTACAGTCCCGGCCTGGTACCTAGCGAATTTTATTTATTTCCATAAATAACACATAAATTCAGGTGGATTTGCTTTATAAACTCTGAAGATACCGTGGCTGCATTCGAAAACAACCCTCAAAATAGTGGACTTACTACTTCAGTCAATGGCTCCATCGTCTACGATGGTGCTTAGACAAAGACGGATACTATTTCGAATAGCACTACCAGAAGCAATTCTGTGAGTGTTTTTTTTTATTTTCTGGATTACTTAATTGTAAATTAAAATCAGTTAATGTTGAAATTATACATTGTTTTTAATTCACTCTGTCGGCTTCATTAATATATATATATATATATATATATATATATATATATATATATATATATATATGTATACCCATGCCAAATTAAAGCATTCTAGTACCTACTTCCATGAGTTCTTGCGTATTTCTTTTTGAATGATGTTTCAACATTTCCGTGCATGGTTATAAAAAACAGTTTTACAGTTGCGTTATTGATGGATACAACAGGAAATAGTCCCATTATGTATCAATCAAATAGTTTATTGTACAAGTAGACATGCAATCGCTATTACAGACAATAAATAGGAAACCCACTTCTTACTCAACAAATAGAGCACGCAAATATTAAAGAATATTGGCAAATCGCATGCGCTTTTCTAGACATTCAATATTCATAGTAATAAAATATAATATATATAACACAAGTTTAGGTTAGATTACAACCGATTGTGGCTAATTACCCTGAATCCGCGCCGGTAGTTGGGGACGAAGGAAACACGACTAACATTGTTTGTAACTGGCATAATGAATTGAGGAGCGCTTTGGAACATGCAATGAGTGAGTACCGATATATGCCTACGAATCTTAGGCCTGCTGTGCCGCGTTTGCCCATGTATACACGTAACAAGCAACTAATGAGAGCCTTGGATTCACTGCTACCAAATAATTTTGATACGAGTAGTAGTGAAAGCTTGGTGGATTTGCACTCAATTTTGTATTGTGCAGCGGTCGCGGCGTGTCGAGTAGCTAATGTCAAATTTCCCGATTGCGACAAAACTACACGAACAGTAGTTCATTGTACGCCCGCTTGACAATGCAAAATTGAGAAGCGAATAGCCGATATCAGGGTTCTCATTGGCAAGCTTTTTTGTTTCAAGGAGGGAAATACTCGCCCGAGGGTTATGCGTTTTGTGATCCGGATAAACCAGGGCCGGATAAACTACAAAATTACTGGCTAAAGTGACTATCAAGTTCGCATGCTTGTTTAGCATTTCAATGCCAACATGCGCTGCGATTCAATGCAACATGCAATGTCGGGTCACTCTCAACTTTTATAACTACAGGGGTTAATCACCTTCTTTTTTTTTTTTTTTTTTTAATGTAGCCTATCAAAATGTCCCTATCGCGCCTGATGGAAAGCGTCAATAAGAACCAGATGCGAGAACAGCCATCTCAGTGATTAGCGCTGTGCTGGCTGTCCCCCCCTTAACGGCCCGCTAAGGTGCCTCTTCACGCCACGTCTAAACGACCCGGGGTTATAGGAAGTGGGGAACACATGCGCCGGAAGCGAATTCCACATTTTGATAGTCCGACAAAGAAGTTCTGTATAAATCCGGAAGTGCCACAGATCCAAAAAATTATAGACCGATTACCCGCTTGCCCACCATGTACAAACTATTACATCCATTCTAAGCAGCAAAATCGCACAGCATATTGATACCAATGATATTTTGTATGCTACTAAGAATGGATGTAGGAATGGGTCTCGTGGTACCAAGGAGTTGCTCCTCATTGACATGACCTAGCCAACACGTTCGTCAAACCTGTAGAGATCTCTCAATATGTTGGATATATCCTGTACCTCATACATGGCTTTTAGAGATCTTAGAATTGTACAAAATTGAAGCAACGAACCTTCTTAAAGTCATGTATGGAGCAATGGAGAACAGTCCTTTTCTACCCAGGTCGCCGATCGATCAGTGGTGACGACGAACCAATGGATATTAAAAGGGGCATATTCCAAGGTGACAGTTTGTGTCCCTTGTAGTTTTCTTTGGCCTTGAATCCTCAAAACACGCTGTTGAAGGATTCATGACTAGGCTACAGGTTGCGAAGATGAGGTCAGGTTATATCGCATCTTCTTTAATTTTTATGGTTCTGTACAACAAAAAAGGAACCCGTCTAAGTTCACGTCGTTATCCGTCTGTCCTTCTGTAAATCAGGAACGCGTCGAGTTCTTCTTCTTCGTTACCCCGTTTCCATTTAGGATAGGCGGGGTCCATAGCCTATAACTATTTGGGGAAGATATTAAGCGACTGCCATCAGATCCCCATCACTCAGAGGGAAAATCAGACCTTTCTTACTCGTAGTTTAAGTCACAAGTCTTTCGAAATATAATTTTTTGGACAAGCCACGCCGAGCAAGTGATAATTAGAAATATGTACATTACGAAAGATATATTCTATTGCAATCCATTATGATGATGAAGTTGAATAATAAGTAATTATTATATTAGTTTGTCAAGTTGTATTGAACGTTTATTTTTTTACCACACTACTGAGAATCTCACTCACCGGAAGACAACACACAAATTCCAGGATATTGTTATACGGTCTACTCTAATGTAGAGATTACTTCTCCGTTGGACTGCTTATTTTTTCATTGAACTGCCATTTATACCACTGCGTCCTACCTCTTATCACTTAACTTTGATATAAGAACTTGTTTGCTAGTTGGTAGAGTACACTATAAATAATATATTATACCACGTGAATAAAATATGTCACAAAGTATAAACCATTTTCGTCCACCAGCTTTCAGAGATTTCATTAACTTTCAAGGGTTTTTTTTTCTAAAGCACTTGACAAAAACCAAGTCGAAAACAGCGATTAACCGTGAACCAGCGTGTCTTCCCCATCTGCTGCGAAACCCTCCAATGCTCAGCACAAAAGCCACGCGTTCAGACGCGAGTGCCTTCCGCCAACCTGTTTCCGGTAAACGGGCACACTGCTGATGTGCCTATCAGGTGTATTTACATTTTCGAAACGATTGTAATTCGATAATCGACAGCAATATTCACTGAGAACACTTGCATTTTCAACATTTATTTATACTAAAATTAATAAAATCAACTTAGTAAATCATGTTGGTAATTTACGTAATTTTATGTCTGTTTTGAGCCTGTAGGAACTCTGGAATATTAATTTTGCAAGTATAAATGAATAATTAGGATTTGATGACTATCTGTTAAAACGATAACAGGTATTACTAAGCTATATATTAAGGGGCAGAGTGGGAATTAACATTTAATTGCTTTTAGAAAAGTTGTCAATAAAGTCTCCAAAAGTCAATTGAAATAATGGGCGCCAAAAGAGAATTAATTTAATTACGTGAAATATAGACCTAAGATCCTATAACCGTATTAGCTATTTTAAACAAAAAATAAAGAAAAATGCTTTCAAACTATTTTACTTAGATAATCCTATTACTTTAAACGAGCAATTCTATTTTATGGTATATTTATTTATTTGGTATATTTAAATAAGGTTTTTCGTGTATCTCGGAAACGAGTTGGATAAAATTTTGAATTTAGATAAGTTTTGATTTTATATAACATTAATAATTCGTTATGCATTTTTAATAAACGTTAGGCTACATTTAATGAACATAAAATCTATGCATGTAATTTCTCAATAGGCAAAGTTTAGCCTCTATAATTTGTTATTCAGAAACACCGTTCCTATATGAAATCTATATGTTTGTCTGTTTGTTGTCTGTCACTTTTTTCGAATATTCGAATTTTGACTTCAGATTCGGATTCAGCATAAAAAAGTAGAATAGGAATGTTCACGTCAACACCATTCCGGTCTCTTAAGGAACATGGTCAAAATGGCCTACAAATGAAAAAAAAAATTGAATTGTTATATAATTGACGAGCCAGGTGTTCCTCTGGCAATGCAAGCTTGCGCATTTTCAACTGGTGTGTTTTTTTTTGCAGAGATGTAAAATATATTATATGCCTCAAGTACGTACTAATTATGAAAACATAGTCGTGCCTTTCAATATTTACAAGTCTTGATATATATTGCATCAGTAAACCAAGATTTCGTATTTTTTTTTAATTATGTTTTTAATGTCTAACTATACTGTTTTTGTTTTGTTCTATCTTGATGACGAAAGCTGGGAACCAGTAGTAACACAGGTGGTTTCAGACTTACTTAGCTCGGGGGGCAAATATATCCAGTTTAAAAAATTTAAGTGTACCAATCAACTACCTCATAATTAAGACGTCACAAAATCTAGGAGAGAAATAAATACCATACCATTTTATTGCATTAATATTCTAGTCGATTCGACAACATGCTCCCGGTAGGCCCGCCCAGTGCAAAAGTAACAGAACATCTGGCGAGGCGCGATGAACGCGTTGACGGCCGCGAAGACGCTAACAAACAACCGCACCACTTGAAGTTGTTTATATGACTTTTTTTCGTTTGTTTGCATACCATTCTTATCTAAATGTTTATTTGAACATTGATACTTCCGCGCTAATTACGCAATATATTTTAGAACAATGACAACTATGCAAATAGTATGCGGGCACATATTAGGTTGTGTGCTATTATTGACCAAAAAATTACATATATATTGTATGAGCATGCTAATAGCATGCCTCTAGATACAACTATTATTAATATTAATAAAATACTAGATGAACTAGCGACCTGCCAGGAGTATGGGTGCAATTTGTTAATAAATAAATGAGAAATAGGAAAAGTGTCTGGTAAACTAAATGTCCGTTTTTTACTGAAATTTTTATACGGAAATACTGTCAATTATTTTTACTTTTCTGGTGGATTTCTAAAAAAAAAATCCTTACTAACCTTTCATCCAAACCAAATACAACCAAAAATCTGCCGAATCGGTTTTACATATATGCGGCAATAGATTTACGATTTATATAATGTGTTTAGTTTTATTGCTTCTATTAAGTTTAAAGACGTACCTTCGGTGACATTAGAATAATGACCGATCTAATCTAATAATGGATTCCGAAGAATGTTCACTGTATCTTAAAAGTACGAGTAGATATTAGCTTGGTACGAGTATAATATTCGTTTTCACATGTGATTTAATAAATAAACGCTTGCCATATTTAACTAATTAATTGTGTTAATTTTGTTAGAAATCATCAATTTATTTCAAAAATAGGTTTATTATGCCGAACTCATAATCATTAAGTATGTGAATTAAAATAAACCAAAGGAACCTTTGTATTCCATAGATGTTTTATAATATCCGTAGATAGTATTATCTAAATATTGTTAACAATTTTTTTTTCTTTTTCAGGTACGCATCAAATTACGGCCTAGCAGACATACGGTAGCGAAGGAGACCATTTAATCTTATTACCGTAGGGAAACTGTAAAATGAGATTAGGCTCTTAACACGATCGGCGCTATGATCTATTATTTGTTGTAATCCATTGTGCGCATTGTATCTACACGGTTCGTCGTCTGCTAAAACCTATCGCCCGTATATCTTGTTTTGTTTAATAGCACAGTATACACATGTAGAAAGAGTAAAGACATCGCTCGCCAATTTCGTGTGTTCATATAATTTTCTACCAGAAATATAAAGATTGCCAGAAACCCGTAGAAAAGTATGACTCGATTTCATTCATTCATTGATTTTACGTATGTATTGATTATAAGTATGACTCAATATATGTGATATAAACAACATGAAACGATAGGTCGCCCGCTTACATATACAAATATTTCGATGGAATGATTTTAACGCTTTCAATTATTATCTGCTGCATGTTTGTTGTCTTAGAGCTATAGAAACCTCTCAGATAGCCAATAGGCATGCCCTGTAAAATGTCACCGCAAAAAGATTTTTTGTTTTTTTTTTTCATCAACGAAATGCTGTGAGCTCCTAGGAAAATCTCAAAGAGCCCACCACTAACTACTGACCTTAAAAAAAAATCCGGAATCTTTAGTAAACAAACTTACTGGCAGAATCTTTTTACTATGGCAGTGATAGATGCAATAGTCGATAACAGATAACGTAACTCAATCCTGTGATCTATCTGTATTGCTACTTAGCCTTATTTTGCTTGGAGTTTTTGCGTATTGCTGTATTCATGTGTAAGAAGATGACTGTTTCCAAAAGTTTTTAATAGAATTAACTTTAATTGGTACGATGAGTTCTACAAATTACATTATATAGTTATTGAAACAAGTCCTCACATTTTTCTAGTTACGTGATAGACAAGGAACCGTTATAGTTTCGTCATGTATGTGTATCTGTCCATCTGACATATAAACGTCATAGCCACATACTGGACTATCTGAAACTAAAGTTGGTACGGTTATAGATGTTTATACCACCAATAAAGCTATGAAGATAAGTAACATTAAACACATGAAATTAAAGAGCCTCCACTAACCTCCCCTATACGATTTATCAGTGCACGCAATCATCGTGTAGAATATCATTGAATAAGTTTTTCAATAATACTAACGGTTGTTCAACATATATTTTTATATTATTTTGAGATTTTAAATTGACTTTTGTTAGAATTACCTGCGCCATCCCTCTAATAATTATACCGCTCTCTTTTGATACCAAACTTATTGTTTTAATATTAGTCAATACCTACAACGATTAAATAATACGATATAAGATAGTTTTATCACGAAGAATAATGTTTTGTTAGTGTACTATGTAATCACAGAGGTTAGGCTCTTCCCTAAATAAGTTTCAAAGAAATTGTATGCATCTGATCATGAACGAAATAACCTATGGAGAACCAATGAGAATGATATTACGTAGTTCGCCGCTCTTAGTGGCTAGTTCGCGGATCAACATCGCGGCATTGATCGGTTTATTGGTTAAAATATTCTCACATTAGTCAGTAGGCACGAATCGCTGATATTTAGGCGCTAAAAGACAATGTTTTTATGAGCGCGGGGTACCCTTATGTCCAGTCAAGTGACTTATTAATTTGTGCATCAGACATAACCAAAATAATCTTGATATTTAAATCAATGTACGACCATAGTCGTAAAAGTAACGTAGCATTCATTTAAAGCCTAAGTAAAACTGTTTACTAGTAAACAAACATACTATTTGATGCACATATATATTCCACACATACACTATTTTGCAACAAAATACACATTCCATTAAATCGCATCGGCATTGCAACAATGCGTGAACAATTCCAATCCATCCGGGGCGGCCCCCGATAACATCTGGGCAAGGTGTCTACTGAACTATTGAACCATACCGCACGTGTCGTGTATCTACCTTCACGATACCGGATTAGTAGCAAATTTTAATGATTCTATCGAATCGCGGTAGAGCGTATAATTTTTAAGCTCGATTTAGTATTGATGGGAAAATCTATACACATTCGTAGACATTTTAGTACCATTCTCGCCTTTGTTTGCCAATCGACTTTCATTGTATAGGTATTGTTAGTAATTATTAACGAGATTTGGCATATTTTCCCAAAAATATTCGATATACAGATAGTAGTAGTAGTAACTATTGACGAGATATGTCATTTTTTTGTCTAAAAAATATTTATTACGTAGACATGACTAAGTTACAGTTTTATTATAAGTTTAAATGACGTTAACCTGTTTTCTAATCTAATAGCATTGGCGGGATCCGCTATATAAATCTAAGGAATTGGCGAAGATTTTTACATGGAACGACTGCCGTCAGATCACCAAAACCCAGAGGGAAAACCTATTCTTAGGTTAGGTCATACGTGTTTCGAAGTGTAATTTCTTGGACTTGTAGGTTTCCTCACTATGTTTTTCTTCGCCGCCGAGCACGTGATAATTACAAATATGGTCATAAAATCCGAAACACTAATTTAGTGATACATACCAAGATTCAATCCGGGGACCAGTTGGTCAATTGACCGGTTCTTTATCCACTGGACTATCTCTACCCCATTATACGTAAAAAGCCATCAAAACTCCTACACAAACATACTTAGTTATGTAACCCAAAAAACAATTTTTGTGTTCAAAGTCGTACTGCGAAACCCTTGGTTCGTTTCATCCTCACGCCATTTATTTTGAGTCTCTTTTATTCCATCATGTTTCACTTTACTTACTACACCTTTTACTTTAACAAATAGCATGTGTGCATAAAATCTCGTCCGTGCCACCGACCGTTCCTCAGCAGAGGGGTCGCGGGATCAATCTGTGCATTAGCCGGGTGTTAATACATTTTTTCTAAGACATGTGCTACTGACTACTGCCAATTTGTGAAAGGTGTTCGTTTCACCCTCACGCCATTCCGCGGCGCCCATTCGTAGTCCTCGGTCAGACGCGCCGTGATTTGACAGATTTTGACTACATACGCCATGCAAAACATGGTACTGATTCAAATTTAGTCGAGTCAAAATATCATAAGAGATTCTGTCGGGAACGGCGTCAAAGGTCAGTTAGAGCCATTGATTATTTTTACCATTTTTGAATATTTCGCGATTTAAGATATTTGTAATATCAAGCAGGAATTTTCCACTACCACTCGCAGGAACACAACAACCTGAGAGTTGTTATTTGGCTTTCCCAGAAGGGCTGCTTTAATGCGCTCTACCTCTCTTAAAACACCCAGACCGAGACAAACAGACATACATGCAAATGTTTGTCCTGTGGGGAAATCGAACGCACGAGCATTGGCGTCTAAGTAGTGTTATTAACCACTGCACCACCCAGTTCGTCAATACAGTCAGTACTTTAACAGCTTAGTGTATGTCACTTTGATCCTTGTACCGTTCTTATGCATCATCCTAAAGAGTCACAAAGAGAACTACAAAATGTTGTAATACGCACGATATGAACTAATTATTTTTCAGGAACACCGTTATATATGAAATCTATATGTTTGTCTGCGTGTGTGTGTGTGTCTGTCACTTTTTTCGAATATTCGAATTTTGACTTCAGATTCGGATTCAGCATAAAAAGTAGAATAGGAATGTTTAGAAACACCGTTCCTATCTCTTAAGGAACATGGTCAATATGGCCGACAAATAAAAAAAAAATGGATTGTTATATAATTGACGAGCTAGGTAGCCAGCCAGCCAGGGAAAATAAATAGCATGAGTGTACCTCAGAGAAGCATTCTGGGACCATTATTATTGTTGTTGTACATAAATAACCTACCTAAAGCTACCAACCAATTTTGCACATTATTTACTGACAATGTTAGACACATTGTCAGTAACTAATGTGCAAAAATGATGTAGTCATTCCAAACTTGTTTAACCTAAATGATTATAATAACAACATAAACAAAACTATTATTGACATTACAAATTGGTTAAATATTAATAATTTAAAAATGGAAGTAAGTAAAACTAAATATATACAATTTCCCAGCCAAAGAAATAATCAAAGTGCTTACATAAAAGTTCAACATGATAATTATATTATTGATGAATGTACGAGTACTAATGTGTCATTTTTGGGAATTGTACTTGATAATTATTGCACGGGGACGCCACATGTAGCATAAGTGTCCTTGAATGTCAATGGTTTCTCGCATATAAAAATGGGGACTAGCCAATATAACAGACCAAAAAACAGCTTTGCTAGCATACCATGGATACGTAGCTTCAAATCTTCGATATGGTATAATAGTATAGGGCAATTCATCAGATAAAGATAGTCTTTATAGCACAGAAACAGTGCATACTGTCCTAATGTAACTTATCTCCTAAAACAAGTTGTAAACCATATTTTAATAATGCAGATTTAACATCTGCTGTCATTTATATTTATTTATTTATTTTTCCTCTGGCAATGCAAGCTTGCGCATTCTCAACTGGTTTTATTTTAATTTTATTATTTGCTTTTGTACTTTATTACATATTACTAGCTGCAGCCCGCGGCTTCGCACGCATGACATTTGGGCTTTTAGTAGCCTTTATTTCTTCATAGAACTCAAATTCTTTCTGTTTAAAAAAAAAACAAAGTTTAGGGTCGTAGATGGAATCATAGAGCGATTCAATTTACATACAGCGCCATCTATTGACCTTTACGGGATACAACGTATAATTTTTTTTTATTATTACATAAAAAATGTGTAGTTATTTTATGTCACAAAAAATACGTATTCTGTGGAAATAATAAAATAAAACTGCAAGGTCCCCCGAAGAGGAAGATTTCCCCCTAATTTTAACAGTTTTTCATTTTTTACGCAGGGATCCTAAATATTTAGGGGATAAAAAGTACCCTATATTCTTCTCTGAACAGTCCTCTACCTACCAGTGAAAGTCCCGTCAAAATCAGTTGAGCCATTTCGAAGATTAGCCCGGACAAACAAACAGACAGACAGACAGACAAAAAAGTTAAAAAATGCGTATTTAGTCTTTGGTAACGTGAAAATAATAATATGAGCTTAAGATAAAGGCTTTATTTTGAAATCACAGACAGACACTTCAATTTTATTTATATGTATAGATAATGCAGCACTGAATAATTTTATGAGATTATGAGAACTACCCGCTTGATTGTTGTTTTTTTGCTTACTATTTTACAAGTTATTTATTCTTTAATTTTTGTCATTACTATATTATTTGTATCTTGCGTAATTAAATTACATACATACGTACATAGTACATAGGCGACTGTGTGTCGCTCGTCTTTTTTATGTTTCTTTGTATAAAATCACATTTATGCAATAAAGAAGATATTTTTTTATACAATGTCGGGAGTCATGCAAGCATACGGTCCACCTGATGTAAAGCAGTTACTGTAGCCTATTAACGCATGTAATATGTTGAGTATCACTCGCGCGATGCCTCCTCTGCTATCACACAGCAACTCTTTAGGAGCTTACTGGTGACCTCACTCAAACACAGGAACACAACAACCCTCTAGGGAGTTGTTATTTGGCTGCGGTTTTCTGTGAGGTGGAGGTACTTCCCCAGACGGGCTGTTTTGATGCACCCTACCTCTCTTAAAACATTCAGACCAAGACAAACAGACATGTTCATGCACACAAATGTTTGTCTTGTGTGGGAATCGAACCTACGAGCGTTGGTGACAAAGTCGCGTCTTTTACGACGGAGCCTCCGAGCTCGTCAAAAATAAATTTAAAAAGTAAAACCTTATCTACATACAAAATTAGATCCAAACATAGAGCCGTTTCCAAAATACAGGAAATTAATATATATACAAGAATTCCTAGTTTAAAGTAACATGGCCAGGTTAAGGGTATCTGTGAGTACGGAACTATATCGTATAATATATTCAACATCGTTCTTCGCCGTCGTAGAGCCGGCTTCTAAAGAATATTTCGTTCGTTCGATCGTTTCGTCCGTAAATTGTTTATTACGTTCTTTGGCAGCACACATAAAATCCCGTCTGCGTTTAAATCCTTCCTCCCTCACCCCTACTCACCTGATATTGATATGTGTCCATTATTTTATTGAGCGCACCCGTAGCGCCCGGCAGCGCTATGAAAATAAATAGCATCGTAACGTAACATTCACTAGCGCCCCGTGAAAACCCATGACGCGGCGCTCGTAAATCGAACGACTACGAAAGGGGAATCCGGGAAATCGCAGAGGTAGGGTTCGTTTTACTAGTTTTACTATGTAATGCAACGTTCAAACTTGTTATTATTGCCGTTTATATCAATCATGTCGGTTATTTTTACGCACTAAAGAATTAATACGATACATGCGCTTCAGTGTTAGTTTGTGCATGACTCTTAGTTTCCTAAGCTATGTCTATAATTACTGTTCTGATTTCGGTTGAATACCGCATTAAGTTTTATTTTAGATATACCCATAAACTGATTATCCCAAATTTCACTTCAGTATTTTTATAATCATATATTTGTAGTAGGTTTTCTTTTCCCTGCCTTCCCCACAAGAGACCAGCGTGAAGATTTCCATACATGCATGGTTCCTTTGTACAATTTTTTTGCTTTGTACAAAATTGAAGAATCACAATATATTACAGTTACCTGCAGACTAATTACTGCACGCGGCGCCGTTCACATGAATTTCGGTTTATCTGAGTTTAACGAAATAACCCTAAACAATTCCAGGATAGAAAGTAAATAAAAATGATTAAGTAGATAGCCTGAGGTTTGTCCCGGGATGAAAAGCCATCAAATCCATCCAAATACGCTCAGTAGTTGTTGCGTAACGTGCGCAAAAGAGTAAACTGATAGAAAAAAAATCAAATAATGTCTTTTGGTTTCCGTCTAATAAAATAAAATTTATATACAAATGTATACTACATATCTTTATATATTTAATTATTCTGTACGTGTGTATATCACTAAACTCTTACTAAACGGCTGCTCCAATTGTTATGAAATTGTTTGTGTGTATTTGAGGGGTTCCTGGATAGTTTAGTTTCATAATTAGACCCGGTAGGTGGCGCTGTAGTCGGGTTATATGATTTTATATTATATTAGTTCGTTAGCTGTCAATTGTATTTGATTCTACATTAAATTACCTAAAACAATCTGCTGCTTTTTGTTCATTTAAACTATTTCATTAAAAATTTGTCTAGATAACTATAATGAACTATATACTAGATAGAGTCTAGATAGTCTAGAGAGTACTAGAGTTCATTTGGTATATCAATTAAAAAAAAAATAGGAATTTAAAAGAAAGTTTGACAACCATTTCAATAAGATAAATAAAAATAAATGTCAGCGTTACAACGCATGCATTGTGCTTACGCCTATGTTACCCTGAAAATTAGGAATATTAGAGCGAACATAAAACTTGGGAGCGGAAACGTTATTTCGATTCAAGTAATTACTACGATTACTTCGATGATTACACGGTTTAACTGTTCACGCGAAATGATCCTATATAGTGTAGACTGTGCCTTTTGTAAGGCCAGAACACTCGATTGTAATCGTATTTAATTGCTCGTGTCGCATTCATGGCATTCCGAAATGTCCTGCCCGAATAGTTCAGCATTTTCGAGTGGCCATTCATAGTTTATTTTCAATGTAATCGCCATGATTGTACTGTTAAATATGTTTAATTGTAAAATGCGAAAGTATTGAGCCTCGTGATTCGGTTAGGAGACGAGTTGTTGGATTTGGCAACGATTCTAAGCACACGGTACCTTTTTAACCCAATAGGTTAAAGAGAGACTTTGAAATATCCCAATGGCAAAATAGATAAAGATTTTTTATCTTTTTCCTTCATCATATTTTTTACACACTAATCTAATTCAACATGTATATGTAATTGAATTTTAATAGTTAATTGTTTTGCCCTATTTGATTATAATTTAAAAAGACCGGTCAAGTGTAGGTGGGACTCGCGCTCCGAAGTTTTACATTTCATAGAAAAAAGTAAAAAGCTTAAGAAAAAAATGATTATACGTTTCGCCGTTATATTTTTCCTGTGAAATATGGGCGAAGCTGTTTTGATTTTAAATTTTCTCGTGTATTTATGGTCTATGGCAATCTACACAACTTTCCCCTATATGTCTATAACAGCCATCTATACATTATAACACATGCACCTGTACGAAATCAGTCTTAAATCAATAACCGATTTTGTGCCAAATTTCGCCTAAATTAGTTGAAAATTGGAATTTATCGACTTATCGAACTATACGCGCGTGAAGTCGTGGGCCGAAGCTAGACAAAAATAAAGACAACTGCTAAATTTCCTGATAATACGACGCATTAGCGGCATAAATTATTTAATTACTTAATTTATATTAAAACCACATGAGAGATTCGCGTGCAAACCACACGCGATCTACGTACCTACTATAGATCAGATACATATTCAGATCGAACGAAAAATCTATTAATAAACACATATCTACGTATGTAAAATTATTTAAGTACTATTTAAGCCCTACATGCTCTTAAATGGCTGCGGGCTTGTTTTAGACATTCACTTTGTTTCAAATAAACTGCTAAGTACGAATCGGATTCGCACTCTGATAGTTATATGTTGTATATAACTTCGAAATCGTGCAATATTTTCTTGTATCTCTTTACAGGATCCCCCTGCCACTGTTTTGTTACGGAATCCCAAAAACTAAGATGGTCTCAGACAAAGAATACTTATAAAACGAGACTTCGAAACTTGGAAGTACTTTATGGTATTTGAGACTGGCGCCACGACGACCGATATGTCTGAAGCTAAAAGCCCTATAGATCAATCTTTTCAAGTCATCGCCCTAGATAGCGGCTAGATAAATACATTTGTGCGTAAATATTATGTTTATCATCCTCATTCGTTCGCTCTTCTTTATGGTTTCGGATATTGACTTAGTACCCTTCGGCGCGGTATCCTTCAAATTTATTTCCATTTTAAATAAACCGATCAAGTGCGAATCGAACTCTCTTCTTCAACACATGCGATTTTTTTGGTATTAAAAATAAATTAAACATATATTTTTGGGTGTTTTGAAGTATCATTAATATCATTTACTGTTATAGTTGTTGCACCTGTAAAGTACAAATAAAAGTAAACAATTTTTATCAGATTTTTCCAATTACAAACTTCAGACATAAAGTGAGTCCGTCAAATTTTGAATACAACGTTCTGTCCAAAAATACTATTGGCACCTTAGTTTGCTTTCATTATTTTTATAATAGACTAGCGGCCCGTCCCGGCTTCGCACGGGTGGACATTTATTTTTTAAACATTTTGGGATAGGTAAACGAAGAGTAAATGTATCTTTAGAGAGTTTTTTAAATAGTTTTTCTTAAGTAGCTTTTTTTTCAGACAAATTACTTTAAGTGGTACGTACTTAGTGGTATTTAATTTTTTATTAGTTTTTATCCATAACCCTAATTACAATCGGAAAGTTTATTTTTATTTTTTTATATTGTTTTTAGTTTTATTTTTACATTTCTTTTTTACATTTATTTTAATATATATAACATATATTTCGAGACTTTATATTAATTTAATTTAATAGGTTTTACTTTTTTAGTTTCCAATATGTCTACCTTAAGGCTGTATACTATATTGGCTGTGGTATTCGTAGATGGCAACAAAATATATTGATTTTTAGGAATCCTACTCGAGAAAGTGCAACATATAATTGGCTATGAGAAAAGCATTCTTCTCTTAGGTCGATGCCAAAGATCGAGAAAGTTAGTCCCTGGGATTTATTTATTATAAGGACAAACGATACCTTTACAGGAAACTGTAACCTTTTAAAAGACATGGGCAAATCTGTTGGTATCATCGGGATCCGCGGAATGTGAGCTAGCTGTCCGGCCGTGGGACCGGTGATGATGATTGTTGCTATAATCAGATTGTCTCGTAATATATTGATTTTTAGGAATCCTACTCGAGAAAGTGCAACATATAATTGGCTATGAGAAAAGCATTCTTCTCTTAGGTCGATGCCAAAGATCGAGAAAGTTTGTCCCTGGGATTTATTTATTATAAGGACAAACGATACCTTTACAGGAAACTGTAACCTTTTAAAAGACATGGGCAAATCTGTTGGTATCATCGGGATCCGCGGAATGTGAGCTAGCTGTCCGGCCGTGGGACCGGTGATGATGATTGTTGCTATAATCAGATTGTCTCGTAATTCCTTTATCAAAAGCCTTGTGCCATTACACATATTGGGAGGGCTTAAATTTCTCAACAGCATAATGGGAGTACCTACTTTTAATTTCAGTTCGCGTGGTGGCAAGCCGGCGGGATAGAGAGAATTTAATAACTCTTGTAGATAGTGCACTGTATCTTCGATGTTGCACACGTTATCAATAGATTTGTAACATTTAAAATCACCTGGTACTTTTTCAATGATCATTTTGTTTATCTCATTTACTGAGCTGTTTTTCGGTGAGACGATCGCCCTCGAATAGAGCCAATCGAAATTTCTTTCTGTTAGATGTTCGATGTCGGGATATATTGTCTCTATAAGGATTTCTAGACTGTGAACAGTTTGAGCCAATTCATTATCCAATAATACTTGGAGGCTATGTGCAATTGGAGATGGTAATTTTCCGCTTCCAAGTTTAAGTAATTTTTGTGAGAAATTGGAATTGCAAGGGATTTAAACACAGAACAAAATCCGTAATATCTTTGGAATGGAATGTCCGATTTCGTTAATTCAAAGAGTAACCTACAGCCTTGTGCCTTATGCATTGAAACAGTCTTGAATACGAAATGATTTATTTGGATAAGGATTAATACCAAGGTACGAATAATGTGGCCTAGTTTGTACCGGCGTTACTATAGCATATTTTAACATGAAAAAGTAGTTATTGTGACGTAACTGTAATAGTTAGACATATGATATCGCGGACTTTTTTGTAGATATTGATGTCCTCTATAAAACTGTAGTACATTACTTTGCTCTATTGTCAATAGTTTCAGCAGCGTACGCGGTATACCTAAGGATTTTTTGGTATCTTTTTCACACATTATCGAAATTTTCATACGGATCCCTAACTATTTTCAAAATATTTTATAGCCTATGTTAATCATTTATATTGTAGCATTCTAATGGTGAAAGAATTTTTGAAATCGGCCTAGTAGTTTTTGAGTTTATTCATAACATACATACAAATCTTTCCTCTTTACAATAATACTATAGAAGTATAGATAGTATAGATGTCACAACGGGGCACAATTTTGGACATTCTCTTTTCGCGCTCGTATTTCTTACAATTATTAAATGCCTGTGACTGACAAATGCGTAGTAATCTTATAAGATTCCTTTTTGTATATTGTAACCCTAAAAACTTGTATATTATTTATGACATGAAACTTTCTCTTTATTTTTTTCCCGAAAAGCAAATGTTGATGTTTATGTCATTTTCCTCTGATTCATATGATGATTATTTCATACCAGCAAGGCAACAATATTAGGTATACATTGCTGTTGAGGGAAAAAAGCGAAATAGTTTGCCTTATAAACCTGAATCATAATTAATGAGGTCAATTCGGTAGAAGAACAGATGAGATATGAAATAGACAAGCTGGACATAATAAACAAAAATACCATATTTGCCAGATAGAAGAGGTAGATAAGATTAACGAGATAGATGTGGTAGAATAATTTTATACATATCTTCACGCCAGGTCCCTTGCGGGGTAGGCAGAGTGAACCGAGCGCCATAAGACGCGGTCCTTACACACTTCACTCGCTTCTTTCACATTCATAGCTCTTTTCATGCACGCTCGCCGCTTCCTAAGGCTCCTGACATTACCTTCTGATAAAACACGATCAATTTGGTCATGTTAGGTTAGTCTTGGTCTTCCTCGGCTCCTACATCCTTCCACTGTATATCTGTTTCGTCATTCTTTCATCTTGCATTCTTTCTACATGTCCGAACCAACGGAGCATGCCCTTTCTTATCTTAACACCGACACTCTCTTTCAGACCAACTCTCTTTCGTTCGTCATCATTTCGAACGTATAATTTTATCTGTCAGAGAAATAGTTTATCTTACAACAACCGCTCGCTTCTCTATAAGAACATTGTCGCAGTTTCTGCCTTGTCTAATTGATATGATTAATACGAAAACTCCTTGTAATATATAAGTTACAACGAGTTTTCGTATTAATCCTATCAATTAAACAACTAGGCAACTGCGATAATGTTCTTACTACTTATTTATACTCTTACAATATTTACGATTTTATTTAGCTTTATGAGCTATCATCGCAAAATATTGTATATTAAAATTTTATAGTATGTGGTAGCAAACAAACATAAGGCTCGACTGATATTAACGGGCTATCGCCGGCTATGATCGCTTGCGATACAATGAGGGTGAGGCCTAAATATTTTTTGTTCCAGGCCTTTTGTCCTCATTCCCCACAATTCACTATGCGGATGCATAATACATGAGATTCATGTAACGCTTAATATATTCAGTTTGCGGAAAATTCTGGATTATTAACAAAAAATATAGCCAGCGTAGTGAAATGTCGATGTCGAGACTGAATGGCGCCCTGCATCGAATTAACTATTCCATGCAATGAAAGTTTTACAATCACTTCAATTAATTATATCATAATTCTTATTTACAATGAGATATTTTACTGTATAGTATTGACTAATCTTCAGGTGTTTGTCTCCTCACAAACTTCCTGACTCAGCCTGGGAAAACAACATTCCTTCATGAAATTGTTATTTGGCTGCAGAATTGTATAAAGTGACTATGAGCCACTTATACCCCAAAACCATTTTTATTCAACATTGTAAGCCCGTATTTATATCTGCAAAATGCTGTATATACGAGTACATTCTCCCTAAGATATTATAAAAGGCAATAAGCAACCGTCAACAAAATTATTATCAATTTATGTCCCCAAAAAAGATAAATGTCAATTTACTTTTATGACGGTAATAAAATTATAATAGCTCTTGAGCTTTTTCAATAAATACATGTATACAGGCTAGCTTATACGGGAGGTATAGAACACAATCACAAAATGGTTACCATGATAAGTAGGTAAATACAATGTTAATTGAAATATTCTGTTAATAATATTCTTGCAATGGTCACGTGTATACCTATACTAATGTAGAAAGCAGAAGAGTTTACTTTGTTTGTTTTATTGTTTCTCTGTTTGTCGCGCAAACCTCGGCCAACCAGTCGGATTAAAAAAAAATTGAGTGAGGTAGGTTTCTGTGAGGTGGAAGTACTTCCCCAGATGGGCTGCTTTGATGCGCAGAGCAGCCCGTCTGAGGAAGTACTTCCACCTCACAGAAAACCGCAGCCAATTAACTGCCTAGAGGATTTTTGTGTTCCTGCGTGTGAGTGAGGTCACCAGTAAGCTCCCAAGGAGTTCCTGTGTAAGCAACAGAGGAGGCATCGCGCGAGTGATACTTAATATATCGTAAGCGTTAATAGCCTACGGTACCCGCTTTACATCAGGTGGGCCGTATGCTTGTATGCCTCCCGACGTAGTATAAAAAAAACTTTTTTATTTGATAGCCCAAGTCTAGAGGAAGGTTATATGCTATTTAACATCTTGATACGAGCCTTAGTAGCAGAACAAAAAGAAAGAAAGTAGAAAAAGCTGTTCCCACGGGATACCAGAATATAGCGCGGGCGAAGTCGCGGGATGCAGCTAGTAACCATATATGTATTGTATGCATGCGATGTCAGGAGCCCTGAGACACGGGCGAGCGGGCAATGAAAGAGCTATGAATATTAAGAAGTGAGTGAACTATGACGAGCTCGGTGCGGAGTGATTAGCAATGCAAGTTTAACTCCAACGTTCTTGTGTTCGATTCCCACACAGGACAAATATTTTTAAGCTTGAACATGTCTGACTTTTTTCTTTGAACTACAAAAGGTAGGGCGCATCAAAGCAGCCACCGTACCGCCACCTCACAGAAATATGCAGCTGATTAACAACTCCCTATAAGGCTGTTGTGTTCCTGTGATGAGTGAGGTTACCAGTAAGCTCCTAAGGAGTTGCTGTGTTAACAGTAGGAGTGGCGCGAGTAATACTTCATGCGTCACGTAAGCGTTCATAGCCCTCGGTAACCGCTTTACATCTTATCAAGTTCACATCAAGCCGTATGCTTGCATACCTCCTGATGGGTGAAATAAAAAACAATTAGTGTGTAAGGGCCGATTTATATAGTTCTCGGTATCGTTGCCTACCTCAGTAGGAACTTTGACGTGAATACAATATATTGTTTTAGTCGACTTAGATTAACACATAGACGTAATTAACAGTATCATCGCGGAAACTATATTTTGACTTAAAATGCAATTAGATGGTCGCTTGCAGTTTTTCTTCGATGACCGAAGTTCGTCGTAGGAACACAACAACCTAACAAACAATTGCTATTAATCTATAACGGCGGTGCAATTGGTTAAATTAAAGTTTTGTCATGAAATGTTCCTCATAATATTTTACTTCATAGTAATCATTTTTCAGAAAAGATCTATCTATCTATCTATCTATAACTTCACGCCAAATCCCAGAAAAGATCACACACATAATACTTGTTTTTCATAATATACAAAGTTATTATAATTATAAAATCATAATATTAATTGTACTATTATTACTAATTATATTATTAGAAATTATATTCGTTTTGTATCATACATTTTATGATAACATATAACAACCAATAGATTTAGTAAATTTTATACCAATATAATTGTATACCAAAGGTTTGTTAGATTTTATACATTTGAAAAGTATGTTTTATTTTAATTGAAAATTAAACCAACCGGAATTAAAAGTTTCGTTGGTATTTATTTTAAAAAATATATATTGTGTTATTATATCTTATATTACTTACAGGGAGGTATTTGAAATATTAAAAAAAGAAACTAAAAGTCTTTAACAGTGAAATGAAGGCTAAAATCCATAATTACTTGAAAAAAATACTGTCAGTGCTATCACGTGATTGGATAAGTCTTACGATATAGACCTTTACAAAGTCTGAGGTATCTAAAGCATCTATTGTTTCTATAAACTACGTTGACGTGCTAGCCATCTACAACTTTAGAGTCAAAGTCCACATGTAAGGCACCCTACCAGTTATGGGACGAGGCTCAAGCTAAAGAGAATTATGGTAATTGCATTTTAACAACCCGGCTACGGATATATATAAGTACATCCACCGGAAGACTCAGTTCACCACACTCAGACTCAGACTTCAGCAGTCACATAGGTATCTCTTAAGTACTCTTTGATTATCGGGGATGGCGAGTGGTACTACTTGTTACTACCAAAATGTTTAGTTTTTCCGATGTTATATGTATGATGTAATATACAAACGAATTTAGGACTTCACATATTTCTTATGAATAATTTTATTGACATTCATAGTATAAAAAAATAATGATTAGGAACTTTAATTTTATTACAAGCTATCTTATGACATACAATGTTATGAAAAGAAAAATTATGAACAGTGATGATTATATACTATGTATGTGTATTACATAGTACAATTATTTTATATGTACAAATATAGACCCATCTATAACCATTATAAAAGGGGCTTTCTTTTCTACAAGCATAATACTTAATACACACATCAAAAGTGTCTAGGGATCAACATATATTTTTGCAATAACTTTTCTCCTGATTGATATTAATTAAAATTTTCTTTAAGGATTCATCAAATAAAGTGTTTTCGTTTGTCTACAGTAACGATAAACCAAGTCACCTTTGCATTAATAAAGAAATTTGCCATTTTCATAATAAAGGGATTTTTGACATTTGAACCACTAACATTAAAGTTCGAAAAAAAGACTGAAATAACAGTTTTCTTTAAAATTTTATTGGGTAACTTAAACAATTAATAATCCGTGTTTCTACCGCGAACACTAACAACACAAGAACATCGGTTTGGCATACTCAAAATGAGTTCATCCAAATCACGCTGTGGAATGGCCGCCCATGTTCGTTGCAACAACAAAAAAAGGTCTTCTTGCGACTGGATACCCACCATATTCGGCAGAGCTCTTCTCTGTAGCATATCCCATGCATGCTCAATCGGGTTCAAGTCTGGCGACTGAGCAGGCCAGGGCATGACATTGATGTTAGCTGCGGCGAGAGTCTGTCTTACAACTCTTGCGGTGTGCGGTCGTGCATTATCATGCATTAACTGAAATAAGGGACCGATTTGCACTTGTAGAGGAACGATGACGTCTGATACAATCGTCTCAGCATAAATTTGAGCGTTGAGGTTGCCTCTGATCCAAATCAACTCAGTTCTTCCGCCGATCCAAATACCCGCCCATACCATGATGGTTCCACCACTATAAGGATGGACTTCCTGGCAGGATTTTAATCGCTGTTGGCGTCCAGGGGTTCTCCAGTGTCGTATACGTCTTGTATCCGGTCTCATACCAAAACGAGACTCATCAAAAAAGCACACGAAACGCCATTGTTCTTCTGCCCAATTTCTGTGTTCAAGAGCCCATTGATATCGAATCCTACGATTGTGCATTGCTATAGGTGGTACCCTTAGCGGTCTTCGGGAATGAAGGTTCACTTCATGCAAGCGGTTTCTGACTGTTTGGTCGCTAATTAAGTTCCCTGAAGAGTGATGAAGCGTCACGGCTAACATCATGGCGGTTATTGTTGGAGCTCTTCGAGTTGTGATTTGAATGTATCGGTCTTGTCTCCGTGTGGTGCAGCGATACCGTCCTCCATGGCGCTCAGCCACGGTACCAGTGCTTCGGTAACGTGTCCAAAGTCGACTGATAACACTCTGACTTGTATTCAGAGCTAAAGCCACAGTACGTTGCCGGGAACCAGCTTCTATCATTCCCACGGCTCTGAGCATTTCTTCCCTGCTTAAATGACGTCGCCGCTCCATAATAACGTTGGTTTTAATCAGTAGTAGGGAAACAGTAGCACTAATAATGTCTTCAATGCGTTGTATGTTTTTATAGGGAAAATATTGACAGCTGATTTTCATCTTTTTTTTTAATTTGATTGACAGTTCCTGTTTCAAATTATGAAATGCACCAAAAAGGATCCATATAAATTTATAAAATCATAAATTTATTACAAAGCCACATCTCAATCTCAAGAAATCCGCATAAAAATGCTTGATCCCTAGACACTTTTGATGTGTGTATATAGGTACACATAATAAGTAAATGATTTTAATTGTAGTAATCATAGGTTAACTTAAGCGAGCGTCAAATGAATTGACCAATGTTAAGTTTTTATGCCGCGTTGGAAGACAGATAACACCACTTGATGGAAGTATTGCACCGAAAAGCTTGCTATACAAAATGTCAGTATCTCGCGCTCGATTCTCCTCCCTCATTTTCGGAAACAACCATTTCCCCGAGGATTGTTACTCGCTTGCACTCTTCTATAAAGGAGGAGTACTTTCCCTTTCAAAGTGCTCCTAATTAATAATTATACTAATATAACAGTGCCCTCTCCTGGGTCACTTCTTCTTCCTAAAGATTTTCCGTTTCGTAATACATTAGTTTTGGCGGACTTCACTACATTAGCCTAAGGTTTTGATGAACATAATGGTTTTTTACATGGAGCGACTGCCGTCAGACTTCCACAACCGACAGGAAAAATCAGACATTTCGTAGGTTAGGTTACACGAGTTTCGAAATATGGGCACGCGAGTTTCCTCACAGTGTATTCTTTCACCACCGACCGAACAAGTGATAAGTGATCTCTCTCTAGACCTCTCTCTTGTCACTGTCACAGTATGTATCATTATAACATTTGAAAAAACGAACCAGAAAATAATACTGCAGACATCACCTTACTGTACATACACAAACCTAACTTATAGGCTATGAAGCCCGTCAAAAGCGGAAGACGTTACTCGCAACTGCCTCGCAGGCGGAGGGGGTCTGCTCGCCGAATTTATTACAATCCGATACTGGTTCGTCGACATGGAAGGGGGGGCCCGTGTCGTGTGTCGACGATAGCATAACCATTTCTAGCACTTATTTGAGGCTTTCACGTTTACGGCAAATGTTGTGTGTACAAATGTACGTTTATGTTTTGATTTACCTCCGATATATCTTTTTTTATGACCACGGCAGTGGTCGTGTGGTTAACAATGTTGGTTGCATCACGCACCAGACAAAAACTTGTATATATGAACATCTATCTCTGTTTGTGTTGGATATTTTCAATGTTCACAAAAAAAAAGGAATTTGAATAGGTGATTAAGCGTAACCGTGTCTGATAGTAAGCACAGTATTTAATTACCGTACCCTACGAACGCGTGCAAAATCAGGCATCACTTGACCATTGCCTCTGTTAAATCAGGCCAGGTACTTAATCTCGATAGATAGTCCACTCTACAACTTAATATTTGACTGAAGCAACCAAGTTTTACCACAAATAGGCAAAGTTACAGTAAAAAATATTAAAATGGTGCACGTATAGCGTTTGGCCTCCACAAGACTTAAGCACGTTTTGTTAATTGAAATATGTACGTCACATTTTCACCCATATCTATGCATCAATGCCAGGTTAAGGTTTAAAATCAAAGAATGCATACAAAACTTTAGTTATTAATACTACTAGTAAACTAGTTTATTGACGTCTTGTCCTCACTAGTAGATCGTTACTGCCATTATCGACAGTTCATAAATTATTTAATTTTTAATTTGTGCTCATAAACGATACCCGCTATTTAAAATGTTAAAATGATTGCAAACTAGTTAAAAGGATCCTAAAAAAAATAATAGAGAAAGATGCTTGAAAAGAAAAAGCGCCAAACATAAAAAAATAGTACAAATTTGACTACGCTAAGCGTTGAATATCTGTATAGTGTTGGCGTCAGAATCCTATAAAATATTTTATCGTTTCAAACTTTGATTATTAAATGCATTTATCCTTTATTTTACAGTTTCTTCAGTGCTTCAGCATTTTGTTATCCATAATAGATAGAATCAAAAGAAATCATAGCTGAATATCGGTCTTTCACTGGCCTTCGCTTCGACTTACACACAAAACATTTATATTGTTTGTGGAATGAGATTGCCATCTTTTTTACTTATAACCGTATTTTTGGTGCCTCTGTTCATTCAGCTGAGTTTTGGTACGTTTCTAGATATTCTAACAATCAATTTCGACTGATATATTCTTTAACTTTAGACTGACAGTCATTTTAGCCATGCCTATGCAAAAGGTATATTCAAGTACTCGTAGTTTTTCCCCGGACAAAGTTTGCATTTAAGTCCTGTTCATCTCCCTCTTTGTATAAAATAAATGCAGCAGTTTAAACAAATTTTACTATCAGGAATATTTAAAAAGATCGTCGACTTAGCCATTTAAAATTTACCAAACATTATCTTATAGAAGCGTTGCTTTAAAGCAGCCCGAGTCGGTTAAGCACCTCCACCTCCGCTGAAAACCATTGTCGAATAAACACTCCCCGTAGGGTTATTGCGTTCCTGCGAGTAAGTGAGGTTACAATTAAGCACCTGAGGAGTTTTATGTGTTAGCTTGTTTGTCTCCCGGCGTTTTTTAAGAATAATTACTACGGACGGAAATTAAATCGATAAGAAATGACTTCCCACAACGGCTATAATTGTATTAAATATATTATTTTAGCAAATCTCCTATTAATTTCAACCGTCCATTGCACGACGTGTTGACCGTTTTAAAACATTTGAGTCGTATGTTTGTTTGCCACCAGACGTCGTTCTTTTATACAACGTCGGGAGACATACAAGCATACGACCCACCTGATTTAAAGTGATTAACATAATCTATGAACGCTCGCAACAAATTTTCACTCGCGCGATTTCACCTCTGCTGCTACTCCTTAGGAGCTTATTGACTTCACTCACTTGCAGGAACACAACAACCCTCCAGGGAGTTTGTTATATGCCTGCGGTTTTCTGTGAGTTGGAGGTACTTCCCCAGACTGGCTGCTTTGATGCGCCCTACCTCTATTAAAAACACTCAAACCAAGACAAACAAACGTGTTCATGCACAAAAATGTTTGTCCGACGTGGAAACCGTACCCACAAGCGTTGGTGTTTAAAACATACCGTAAAAGAAGTAAACTGATACTTGATTCCTTTTTCCATCCGGCATATTATTGACCATTTAAATGAAATGAGATCGCTAAATTGGTAAATATACAAGAAACAGCTACTACAGTATTATAATGACATTTTGTTAAGAAAAGATTTGCGTATAATGACTCCTATTAATTCCACGCATGTTTTCAAACGGTTAGTTTATTACATTTCATATTTCCATAACAGCGAACATTTAAGGGTAGAATGAGAAATGTAGGGGGCGGGCTCGTTTAATTCCCGGCCTGAATGAACCCCGACCGTTTAATGTTAAGTTTCGTAAATATAGTAATATATCATTCGGCGGCAGATTATACTAAAACTTCACGTAGTATTCAGCGGAGCTATCAAAAATTTTATGAATTTTGTCAAGTAGTATAAGTCAGAATCGTCGCAACATAATCTTACATGGTAATTGGTTTAATAACATTAGCTCTTTGATAGAATGGACGTTTATATTAATTTTTACTAGCACTTCGAAATTAATTTGTGAGAAGTATACCACTCACCTAAATTGACCTTACCAACTAGGGTTCAAAATGGCAAAAGATACACTTTTAGATTTTTCGCAACTTTGAGTCTTTTTTATAAAATACAAGCAATTTGAAAAAAAAACCTTTTTTAAGTTCATCTGAAAAATACAATTACACATGTATATTATTGGTTTTAATTGATATGTTTTTCATAAATTACAGTAAAAAGAATCTAACATAGGGACACTGTCTCTTTTAATATGTACGTAATCATTATTATAAGGAAAAGAGGTGGACAATTATAAAAAAAAAAACAATCTTGAACAAGTTTTATTTCTGAAAATTTTGTATTTATACCTAATACTGTTGATTTTATTTCGCATTCTCACTAAGCGAATAATGCGTATTATGTGTATATATTTCACAATGTATTACAAATATATATACATTCTGTGTACTAAGTATCGGGAATTTGTCAATAAAACAAAAAATACAAATTATTCATCTAAATTTATTTTATCGCCTTCAAAGTAGGCCCCATCGCTTGCAATACAACATCTCCACCGCTTCACCCAGTCTTCCATACATTTTTCATAGGCTATTTGCGGTATGGCCTTTAGCTCATTCAGCGAATTTTCTTTTATGGCTTCTATCGACTCAAAACGTTTTCCTCGAAGTGGTAATTTTAACTTGGGAAATAAAAAAAAGTCAGACGGAGCCATATCAGGTGAATACGGTGCTTGGTCGAGAACTTTTGTTGAATTTTTCGCTAAAAACTCTTTCACTATAATGGCTGTGTGTGATGGTGCATTATCATGGTGCAGCATCCATGAGTTGTGTTGCCACAAATCTGGACGTTTTCGGCGGATACTCTCACGCAAACGCTTCATGACGCCTAAATAATATTCTTTATTCACTGTTTCTCCCTCTGGAAGGAATTCGGAGTGAACCACACCACGGTAGTCAAAAAAAACTGTCAGCATCACCTTGATTTTGGAGCGACTTTGCCGCGGTTTTTTGGGTTTCGGCTCGTTTTCGAGACGCCATTCTGAAGACTGTTGGCTTGTTTGCATGTCGTACTCATAAACCCATGTCTCGTCGCCAGTTATTATACGTTTCATAAAGGTCGGATCCGTAGAAGCTCGGGAAACCATGTCTTCAGCGACATGCTTTCGCTGCGCTTTTTGAACAAAATTGAGCTCTTTTGGAACTAGTCGAGCGGCGACGCGTTTCATGCCTAAAATGTCAATGAGAATGTTGTGGACGGACTTAAAAGATATGTTCACCTCACTAGCCAACTCTCTCAGACTCATACGTCGATTTTCGAGCACTAGCTTCTTGATTCTGTCGATGTTTTCTCTGGTCGTAGCGGTTGAAGGTCTACCAGAACGAGGCAAGTCTACTACTACTTCTCGGCCTTCTTTAAAAGCCTTATACCATTCATAAGCCCTTGTTTTCGATATACACGATTCGCCGTAGGTATTTCGCAACATTTTTAGTGATTCACCACATGAAATATCATTTGAAACACAAAATTTAAGGCACACTCTTTGTTCAACAATATTTTCCATTGTAAAAATCGCCGAGGACTCAAAACTATGACCAACAAAAAGTGTAGTTTAAAACAAATTAAATGACAGATCCCGCTCAAATTTTGCGCGCTAAATCAGTACAGTGCTACCAATATGCAGTAAAAAAATTAGAACGACCTCTTTTACGCGGGTCTTTTTATTGACATATTCCCGATACTTTTTACACAGAGTAGTATAGGTAATACATTGTAAAATACATGACTTTTGTGCAGATATATATATATATATATATATATATATCTGTCTCTGTATATATATATATATATATATCTGTCCACCAAGCGTCCGGTGACATCGATAGCGACGTCAAAGCACGTATTTCAGCAGATTAGGCTAACTGGCGTGAGACGACTGGTGTCATCTGTGACCCAAGAATGCCTGTTATGCCAAAAGAACAGGTTTATAAATCCATCATTATATCTGTTATATGTCAGCGAAGTGTGGCCGGTACTTGAGGGACAGAAGCAGGAGCTGCGTGTCACGGAGATGAATATATTGCACTAAATATGAGGAGAGACGCGGGAGGATCGCGTAAAGAACTCCCGCATTCGCGGTAGCCTTCATGTCCGTGAACGTAGACGACGCTCTAACAATTTGTCTGCTATAGACAAACTGCAAGAGCGACGTCTATACCGGTACGGCCACGTCTTTCGAAAACCGGCAAGTTACGTGGAGAAATGTCTGGCCATGCCACCTCCGCCGAGTTCCGATAGAAGGCCGCGCGAAGTGGTAAAGTAGAAGTTGAAAAGCGGACCCCATATTCTGAAGCGAGAGCTTGCCGCATCCCAAGCTCTCGCTTCTCCCAAGTCCCAACATCTCGGATGATGATGATATACATAATCTATATATAATTTCTATAAAATTGCCAATCATTTTTCTACCGTCACACTTTGGCTAAAAATAGCCTCAAATAAAATACCTATGTAAATAACAGTTCGGTTAAATTAAACAGCTCTAGTGCACGCAAGTAAAAGGTTAAAATATAGTTATACAAAATTATTTCGTTAAACCTTATGAAAATCCTTGTCCATTTTCCAGTAGAATATATTTTTATGTTCTTGGAAAACGGGCTTGAGTAATGGACTAGGTAAACACTTACACTGGTAATGTAAGGAAAGCCTTAAATTGCCGTAGTGGTCGCATAAATATTTCGGATAAGCCCCGTAGGAAGTTAACTTGATTAAGACATGCGGGCCTCTTGATATATGCGAAGACGCAACGCAATTATCTATCTAATAAATTATGATAATTAGGCAGTTACATATAGTTTGTAGATAGAAAAAATGTTAGGCCTAAAACACAGAGTAAGGCGATGTTGGTGCCGAATTCTTTGTTTTATAGGTTGTTCATCGTGCCGCAGGAATTCTTATATATATGTACATACATTTGTCTATACACATAAAACGGAAGAGTTTGTTTGATTGTTTGTTTGTTTGAACGCGCTAATCTCTGGAACTACCAGTCAGATTTGAAAAATTCTTTTTGCAGTTGATAGCCCAATTCTTGAGAAAGGTTATACTATATAGACTATTCAACTACGAGTATTGTATAGTGATACAACTCTTAGAAGCTGTTTACAAAGAAAGAAAGTAGAAAAAGCGGTTCCTACGGGGTGCAGTTAGTATGTTTATATTGTTTATTTTTACAAACTCGCGAAGAGAATCAGATCATGTAAAAGTCCAATGGCCTCATCCACCACAGTGCATGACAGCAAACAGCGGCGAAATATTATTTTCGCGATTTGAGAATTTGTCCGATAAAGAAGTCGTAATTATTTGTGAGTATAGTCACCACCTTTTACGTGGTTATTTAATAAAAAAAAGTCACCTTATCTATATATAGGTAAATAGAAGACGAAGATAAAACAGTTCAGTGCTCTTTTCTCCTCTATTTGACAACCTATATGTGTTTTTCAAGGAAGTTAGGGCGCAACAAAGCAACCTATCTGGGGAAGTACTCTCACCTTACAGAAATCTACAGCCAAGTAATAACTCCCAGGATGATTGTTGTGTTCCTGCGAGTGAGTGACGCTACCCGTAAGCTCGTAAGGAGTTGCTGTGTTAGCAGAGAGGCGGCACCGCGCGAGATATACTTAATGTTTTAATCCCTTAAATTGAAAACGTTGATAGGCTACAGTAACCACTTTACATCAGGTGGGCTGTATCGGGACAGGCCCACCCCTCATTTCCACCACTGTGTCTCCTGTGTACCCAGAGTTAACAACGGCGACCAACAAAAAGGCAATGAACAGTGAAATTCATTGCTGTCCCGGGAGTGAAACTACAACTGCCTTCACATCACAACGAATTCAAACAGAAGAAGTTTGTAAAAGTAGGAAGTTTTAGAATTGACTTCCCCTCTTGGCAAAGTGAGTGACAGCAATATGACAAATAAGGCATTTAAAAATCTCAAAGAGATGGCTAGTCAAGTGAAGCTCAACTGCCGTGCACCACGGTTTATCAAATATCTAACACTATTGGGGCCTAAATTTTGAGTTGCTACCTAACACATCGATTCGAATAATATAGATTGCAGAACCGCCTAAACGCCGCCTAATTCTCCCTTATGCTTGCATCCGGGCCGTATGCTTGCATACCTCCCGACGTTGAGTAAAAATAATATTTTTTTGTTAAGAGTTTCATCAAAAATGTAACCTTATAATTTCACCATGTCTGTTCGTCCTATGTCTGTCTGTCCGTGGCTTAGTTCAGAGACTCTTAGTTCTAGAAAAGCAACACAGCTGTTATTTGGCATTGGTGTAAATTTTTTTTAGGGTACTATCCTATCCCTATACGTGTATACGTGAAGTGGGGATGAATTATTTTTGTATTCTACCCCGTGTGGGCTAACGTTGGATAGATTGTTGAAAAATATTGGAGATAGGATGTGCAAGAAAATCACTTTTCAATTCAGGAATCCGTTTAGGTATTAAGTTTTAAAATGCTAAATTTTTTTGGGCATTTTCATAAAGCTAAACGGTAGTTTTTGAATATGTGAAAATAATCATGGTAGTAGTACCTATCTAAAAAGTAATTAAGAGGTATGTGACGAAAAACATATAACGAAATTACAACTCTTATAGCTTAATAGACCTTACAAGTTTACAAGTAATAGAAAAAATAATGCAGAAAGAAAGAATTACGAAACAGATCTACAACGCGAAAGTAGAAGGACGTAAAGCCGAGGAAAGCTAAGACTTACCTACCGTGACCAAATTGATCGCGTTTTATCAGAAGGTGACCAGGATGAAAGAAATAGCCTTAGTAACAGGCGAGCGTGCATGAGAAGAGCAATGAATGTTAAAGAAGCGAGTGAGGTGTGTAAGGATCGAGTCATGTGGCGCACTCTGTCTACACCGCAAGGGATTTGGCGTGAAGTTATAGATAGATAGATAGAAGTTTACGAATAATAATCACTCACCTTAAAAAGTGATTGGAGTAGTAAAAAGCCACTTTCAAAATCCGCATATTGTGACGGACAAATACGAAACCCTACAAAGCACGTGGCGCGATACGCAATCAATAAACAAATGCATAGAGTAGAATAGTTTAAAATGTGCATTTGCATTTGAAAATTTTCATTTATTTTAATTAATTTTCATTTCAATTCTTTCAAATTCATTTATTATGTTTTCTAATTTTCAATGATTATGGTCGAAACCTTTCTAGTAATAACTCGTATATAAAAGATGGATCAACGAAGTGATTTTTAGTTTAAAATATTTTAATATTTTTTTATGCAATGTTACGCTCTCTTATTCTGCCCATGCTGGGCGTGCAAATTTGGAGCAGTGATAATCCAGTGGATAAGAAACCGGCCTATTGAGCAAATAGTCCCCGGTTCGAATCCAGGCGGGACATATACCAATTTAAATTCGTGTTTTCGGATTTATGTACATATTTATCACTTGCTCGGCGGTGAAGAAAAACATCGTGAGGAAACCCACACATCCAAGAAAATATATTTCGAAAGAGGTAACCTAAGAAAGATCTGGTTTTCCCTCGAGGTTGTGGAGACGGGATAACGCGAAGAAGAAGAAGTGGGCGTGCAAATGTACAGTGACCTAATAAATTTTAAATGAAATTTTTCATATTAATTAGTTATTACAATATATCTGTTCTCTCTGCCTACCCCGTAAGGGATTTGGCGTGAAGTTATCGATAGATAGATAGACAATATGTCATGGATAGGTATAAACAATAGTTAAATATTTAAAGTAAATAAATTAAATGTTACAATAAAAATTAATACGCAAATACAAATACTTAACGAGCTCGGTGACTCAGTCGTCAATGACGCAATTTTGACACCAACGCTCGTGGGTTCGATTCCCCCACAAGTAAACTAATTTGTAATTTGTGTGCATGAACATGTATTTTTGTCTTGGTCTGGATGTTTTAAGAGATGTAGGACGCATCAAAGCTGCCCGTCTGGGGAAGTACCTCCACCTCACCGAAAACCGCAGCCAACTAACAACTCCATAGAGGGTTGTTGTATTCATGGCTATTTTCTGCACGCTCGCCGGTTCCAAAATACCTCAACGCCTGAAGAGCAAAGCCTTCGAACAGTGGGTGTTGCCAGTGATGACATACGGAACTGAGACGTGGCCCTTCACTGCGGGCCACATGAGGAAGTTCTCAGCGTGCTATGGAAGAGCTATGCTCGGGGTTTCTCTGGGTGATAGAATCAGAAATGAAGAAGTAAAACTAAGGTAACCGACATAGCCCACAGGATAAGCAAGCTGAAGTGGCAGTGGGCCGGCCACATAATCCGTAGAACCGACAACTGCTGAGGAAGACAGATTCTCGAATGGCGTACACGCAGTGTAGGACGACTCCCCACTAGATGGAGCGACGACCTCAAGAGGTTTGCAGGGAGTCGATGGATGCAGGCGGCACAGGATCGAGACGAGTGGCACTCTAGAGGGAAGGCCTATGTTCAGCAGTGGACGAATACAGGCTGAGATGATGATGATATTCATTGCGGTAAATTATTCGATTTGTTTTGAAATCACATAATTTTTATGCCTATTCTCTACATATGAATGTGGAAAAGATCTAGCACTCCATTATATGAGCCATTGTATTTTTGGTAACTCTACGATCTCTCCAAATTTTCATTAATGTTCCAGTTATCTAGTCATAGCACTAGGTTAAACAAAACTGTCAAAAAGAACCGACTTGTCATATTTCAGTCAGCATACCACAAAAATACCTAAACGTTATTCAGGTATCTTCTAGTATAGTATAGTCTCGTCGGATATTACGAGTATATACGATAAAGGAGTCAAGACGCAATAATGAAATCTAAAGAACTACACACCATAAAAACTAACAATAATAAAACATAATGCTTCTTATAGTCGACACAAAACTTTCTTCGATTTACGCTATTATTGTCAATCCGTTGTTATCTGTTCGAGAAAGCTTCCGATCAAAGAAAACGTGGGAGTCTACAAAGAAAGTATGTACTTACTTTAAAACGTCAACATTACAATATGATTTCACTATATACCGTTTCCAGTGTCGTACTGTTTTTTAGCTTCTGTTCACAATAATCAATTCATATTCAAAAACAAAAACCGCTTAATAACTCCAGTTTGTTTGTTGTTCTTCTTCGTCTTCGATCATTTAGGCATTATATGTGAAAATTACACTTTTGTAAAACATTGTTTCATCAAAGACGCCGACTGCGGATTGTGTTGTGCAAAAACAGATCAAATTTTCGTAATTTGTAAATAATGAATCATTTTTCCATTATCTTTAATATTATTTGAGAATTGAACGACGCAGAAATTTTTGGTGATACCATGACTAAAGTTTATTTTGTAAATGAAAAAACAGTCAGATCCATCTTAGCATTGTGGATTCTCAAATGCTATTATAATTAGCACATATATCAATGAGCAGTCGTTGCGTTTAACATTAGTATAAAAATTTGATTTGTTAGCAAGCTAGATCAGATCGCGTGTTTGAACTATAGGTATTGCGGTTTGTTTGACCTCAGAGAACACGGGTGAAATGAAATGGAACCATTTCACCCATGTTCTCTGTTCACGCGGCAACATACCTAGCGTAAAAAAGTATACAAAAACCTAATTAAATAAATTTAACATTGAATAAAGTTGGCGGCACGTGTTTGAACGTTGGCATATGAGAAATGTTATTTAAGATTGAAAGCGTAATTTTAGATACCTTGCTTTATTAATTACGTATGGAGAAATATTCTTTACGTTGATTTCGATGCCAAGACGATATTATGATTCACTCTAAAATTCTGAAATATTGTTAACAGTGGTGAGGAGCGGCAGGAACTAGAACAAAAATCGTTTGTATAAGCACACCCTGCAGTCTTATATAGGAACACAATACGTGTTTAAGAATTAAGTGATACCAGTACACATGTACAGTGATGTGTACTGCAACTGGACAATGTGTCAATATGCAAAATTGTACAGAAGTATCCGAGCGACTGAACTTCGCTCACCATATTTATCCTTTTTTTGTGTAATATAGCGTTTTTTCAATACGGATATATATGTAATATACATAAATTTAAACTGAAAATTAAAGCAAGAATTGCTCGTGTAAAGTAAAAAAGAATACAACAAAAAAAACTTGTTATTACATATATTATTATCTTAATAAAGATCAGTTTTTTTCCTACTTATGTGAGTTGATATGTGATGTATTTTGGATCTTCGGTTTACTAACTAAAACTAACTCTAAAACTTTGATTTTCGTATGTAATGAACTACATTATCAATATTAATAAACCTGTCCAAATAAACCGAAATTATTACGATACATTCAATATGAAATTTCACTTAAAAGCGTTATTATTAAATACAGGGGTAAAAAAAAGATTTGCACATATATTGCAATCTGTACGTAGGGTGACCTTAATTTAATTTTTGGAAAAATGTAGCTGTTTCCATGCTTTTTCCTATGATACGTGCTAAACTGAAATGAGTCTTTGAAGATAGTTCACTTTGATAGGTTCTGCGCATGACTTGATGAACTGTTATATTACATTCTTCGGTTGTTTATTTTCTATTCAAGAAATCGACCCTCGCAAAGCTTCCTAACTCGCTTAAATCGTTTTTAAT
This sequence comes from Pyralis farinalis, assembly GCA_947507595.1. NCBI lineage: Eukaryota > Metazoa > Arthropoda > Insecta > Lepidoptera > Pyralidae > Pyralis > Pyralis farinalis. The sequence continues at coordinate 24,341,279 of OX382269.1, forward strand.
AGGTTCTACAATCGAACTTTTCGCACTGATTCGCTGGATATTTTTTTTTTCCAAGTACCTACTACGACTGCTACTCGTACATTAGTATGTCATTCTCATACTACACTAATATTTATGGTGAAGTTTCTGTATTTTAATTACATGACATACAAATATGGTAGACGGTGGAAAAAAGGATATAGTCAAATTTATATTAGTTGAACGCAATCAAAAATTGACAAAAATTACGCGCTTGATATTTTAATGATATGTCGCAAGTAAATCAAATTCTATAATTATCCTACTTCGGGAGTAACGTACTTGCTCGTACGCATATAAATCGAAGCAAGGTCTCGCAATGCAAATAAATCAAAAATTCCGAAAATATATACGTTTCATAAAAAAAATTGTGGCCGTCACGAGACGCTCGACAGATGTGAAAAATCTCAGTGAATATTGAAATTTTTAATAAATAAAAATCAAAATCCAGTAAAAAATATGGAGTAAAATGATATAAAAGAGTACATAGAGTTTTGTTAATAAAATCAACATTTTTCTTTTTGAACTAACTTTAACAATAATTACAAAATATGTTATATTCATAAATAGTAAAATAAAGTAAATAATTAATAGGGACTATTAAACTACTTTTTAATATCAGTGTTGTTAGCACAGTTACCCTTGGTACTTGCGAGTTAGTGATGTCGTCAGGGAGGACAGTATTACTGCGTTGGCAGCGGAGATAGCGACGTTGATGTCGTCGACGGGCCTCATTGTTGTTGGCAACTGACGTAACGATGTTCATTTTTAATTCTTTTAGATTCCAATTTACGACAGCATATTTAAAAATAATTTCTCGTAGTAATTAAAAATATAGTAATAATATATATTTAAGAACTTCATTATTTTTTATATATTATTGATAGGTTACGTTGGGTTATTTTCGTTCCCTACGGCTTTTACAGCCAATTATACAGTAATTAACCATGACTGCGTCTGCACCTTTTGACATAATCTCTAGGTCACAATTGAAAGAAATATACAGGTCTTACACTTTTGTCAACAAAATTCCGTGCCAACAAAAACTTTTGGTAGCAGACAGCAGAACCGTATACGCAAGATACAAAAATGTCATGCTCTGTCTTGCTCACACATTGTGTTTTAAGATAATGCCATCTTTCTTCATGGAGGTATTGTTCACATTTGTAAGTTCAAATGAACAAATAAAATAGTGTCGTACTATAATTAAATGGTATATTAACAAATTATTTACTAACCTCACTTCATATAAATGACTTAAATATCACAAATTCTCAACTCATTTAGGATTATAACTGAATTGTTAATATTAGTTTTACAATATTTTTATTTGTAAGTTTTTAAACATGACCCTGTTGAATTTCTGAACGGAAGTTATAATGGCAACTTATTTGGATTTGAGTAATAAAAATGTCGATGATTTCCTTTTTTATGTTTTCTTTTTTTGTTTTATTGTAATAAATCATTTAAGAATTTTACGTACTATTTCTTCAGTGGTTCAAAAGCCCCAAAGTTAATCCTTTGACGCATGACGGCATGAGAGAGCGTCAAGCCACCTTCCGTCACGACATACGGTTCGATTTTACTGCCATGGCGCGCCAAAAGATGTTTAGAGTATCGAGAATGATCTAAACCGATAAATAATAGTGCATTTTCTTCAACTGTAAAGTAAAATTTGGCAATACTCGTATAAGTCGCATACGATTTATATTGCTAAAGAATGTACAGTGCTTAAGTTGTGCAGTGAATGAAGTGTACACTAACCCTTAATAACACTTAATACCAGTTAGTGATTAATTTAGTTAAAAAAATCCTTAGAACAATTTAAAAATAATTATTCTGCAAATTCTATAAGGTACCGTCGTGTTGACAATTGTCGTTGTGATATTTTTTGTAATTTGAAAAGAGCCGATCGACGTCTTTTTTTATATAATGAAACAATGTCCGACAACGTAGGAGAAAACGTGGTTGCTCCAGCGAAATATTTTCGCTCGTCCACCTGTACACTGGTCCAACTGCTCCGACTAGCTGGGCGACACGTGCGCGGGCTTCAACGCAAGAAACGCGTGTATGAAATGTTCCTGCTTTCCTTGAATTATGCAACAACGCATCATATCTTTCGATCGGCAGCTGCTTTGGTATTTATTCAGCCAGTCAGAACGTAATTAGCCCCTAATAGTCACATATGTGCTGTACAAATAAGTAACAAGCGAAAAATTTACAATAACAGTATATATATATATATATATATATATATATATATACAATACAGAGGAGAGTAACTAAATGTGGGCTAGTGCTTTAATATGCGCTAGTGACATATCTCGAAAACCAGCAATCGAAAGACGTTACAAACGACGATCGTCTATCGCAATCATTCGCTCTAACATCGCACTCACTTTGTCTTGTCTGTCGTGCGCGAGCTGTCGCCAGTGTTCGCCATACTTGTGTTACCGCTATCGAAAAACTTTCTGAGGTACGTATCAAAATGTTATTTAATAAAAATCTAGGTCTAAATACTGTAACTATATGTTTTATTGCAGAATATAAGTTTAATTTTATGATTTTCGGTCGATTTTTTGCTTGCTATATATGATTTGTAAGGTATACGATCAAGTTGATTTTGGTGGAGAATTTCGAATATGGGCTATGACTATTGTCCTATATTTAGGTATTAGTATTTAGTTGGTCGGTTATGTGGTTCTAAACATACCTACTTATATTTTTTTCAGAATGCCGCCATGACAATTAAAAGAACCAAGGAAATCTTAACTTAATAAGATAAACATTTATAATTGTTATTTTCGTACAAGATATTATAAGTTTCTATCTAGCCCATATTTGAGTACCTGTTCCATATTTAACGTCTATTTTGCAGTTTTGTTTAATGCTCAATTTAATAATACTCGTATATTAAAATATTAAGACCATAAGATTGTTACTTAGCTCTTTAAAAATATATGTGTGATTATTTTTCCGTCAATAAATGGTTAATTTTTGTATATTTTTTTATTTTTGAGACAAAAACAAATTGGTAGCCCATATTTGGTTACTTTCCTCTATCTAGGTTCCGAAGAACTGAGAGCCGCAGGACTCGCTTCTTATACACCGACACTTCAAGTAACGCGACCAAAAATCAATAAACCAAGTTTATTTAGTAGTTTATCAAGTTGTTGATCCGTGAACTAGTTAATAAGTGCTGCGCATTCTATTAATTCTCTTCTTCATTCTTCTCCCCCCCCCCCCTCCGACCCGTAGCGGTGTATTAAGTTATAATATGCGATTGAGTTATACTATGCAAAATTGGTCTCATCGGTTCTTCATAGGTTATTTCCTTCATGAACGATACAAATCGAACGCTGTCTTATTAATTTAAATTTTGGTGAGTGCTTATGGTGTGTAAATATGCAGTATATAAACATACATTGGGCGTAAGTGGCTCATTTTCATCTTTCATTCAAAGCGAACCTCAAATGCACATGGTGCACCCTAGTGATTAACAAACAAGGTTCTAGCGAACGAGCGGTAGTGTAGACTTGACTGGAGAAATCCCTCACCTTACAGAGATCGCTAAATAACAACTACCTGGAGGGGTTTGGTAATTAAGTCAGGTGTACCTTATGCTTGTGTAAAAAATCATACGGAAATGGTTATGTTACTATACTATAATTCCTCAAAATGCATGGCGACATACGTGAATGCTCGAATGGGTAACTCACGGACACATAAATTAGTGAGGCAACGTAAGAACTCGTCCGCGGAGAGCGCGCGTCCGTTCTGCGCCCGCGCAGCTTTTTATTTGCAAGCCATTACTGTGATCTTCAGTATCTGTTGCTGGAATATCCTACTAATATTATAAATGCGAAATTTTGTATGTATGGATGGATGTTTGTTGCTCTTTCATGCTTAAACGGCTGAACGGATTTGAATGAAATTTGGCACGTAGATAGATTATGATCTGGATTAACACATAGGCTACGTTATTTGACTCCACGCGGGCGGAGCCGCGGGCAGCAGTTAGTATACAATATTTATTCTATGATGTGTATACAACATGTAGGAAATAACGTACGGAGATACAATGAGAACGAAACTACGAAGTAGCACAATTCACTACTACGGGTCGAATAAAATAGAACGCGCAGCTGTTATTGGCTAGTTCGCGGATCAACATCCCATGACTTATCGGCTTATTGGTTAAAATATTCTCCTATTGGTTAATAAGCTCGAAATCGTGGTGCACGGCAGTGGAACTTCACTTGACTAGCCATCTCTTTGAGGTTTTTAAATGCCTTATTTGTCATATTGCTCTCTTTCACCTTGCCAAAAGGGGAAGTCAATTCCAAAACTTAATAAAAGTACTATCATGTATGTGGTAAAATACAATATTCATTTATTGCGCTATCGTACACAAACATGTTAATTTATATTACTCGTACATTAAAAATTTAACACTTCAGAACTATTATAATTATTTTACATTAAAAAGTTTATCTCTCAGAAAAATCAACTTTCAATCCATAATTTCAAAGACTCTTTCACCATCATCATTACCAGCCCCATCTCCAATCTCTAAAACTCAAACACACACGCACACTCTTGCAAGCGCCCTGCGCCGCCAAGAATTTCATGGCACTTACAACGTTTTGGTCACGAGATAATAATGCCCTATGAACGATCTAGCGTTTCAGGTTTTAATTGTTTAATTAGAGGTAACTAATGTTTTAGCGCTGCAGCGTACTTATGTTCTAATTCTCACCAAAATCTTACGGTCAGGGTCACGTGTCCTCTCATCCCAAAAAGTGCACAACGCCGCTAAAGAAGATTTTACTTCAAAATCGGGTTGCACTCCGGGAGTGCCGTTATTGTTTAATTAGAGGTAACTAACGCTTTAGCGCTGCAGCGAACTTAAGTTCTAATTCTCAACAAAATCTTTCGAATTTTCGATCAGGGTCACGTGTCCTGACGCGAGTTAAACATTTTTTACTCGTCCCAAAAAGTGCACAACGCCGCTAAAGAAGTGTTCACTTGAAAAAGCTCGAAAGGCTGCGATATAAAGGCGCTAAAACACGTTTATGTGAGCGCGGGGTGCCTTCATGCGCAGTCAAGTGGTTTATTGGTGTGTGGTATACGTCATAAGGAAGTCATTTGGATTTGTTTAGGTTTTGTCATAAAAAGTAGAAAACTGTATACTACGAGGCTGTTGTGAATCTCGACGTCTTAGTTGATAACAAAAGGCTCTGTGCAAGAAGATTTCAGCGACTTCGGTAGCGTAGTGGTTACTAATACTACTTTAACACCAAAGCTCGTAGATTCGATTTCCACACAGCACAAACATTTGTGTACATGTACGAGTATATTTGTCTTGATCTGGATGTTTATAAGCGACGTAAGGCGTATCAAAGCAGCCTGAATAGGGAAAGACCTCCACCTCACAGGACACCGCAGATAAATAATAACTCCCAGGAGGGTTGTGTTCCTCCTGGTGAAGCGAGTTACCAGTAAGTTCATAAGAGATTACTGTGTTAGCAACAGGGGCAGCAACTCGCGAACAAACCTTACTTTATTCAAATGTTCATAGACTACTGAAACCACTTTACATCAAGTGAGCAGTGTGTTTCCGACGTTGTACAAAAACATACTTATATATTTCCGTAACTTATTGACTTGTAATTATTATGACTGCATTCAAAGGAGCATCACTCCCATGTCACCACCTCCGCTGCCACGCGCACCACGCGGTTCATAACGCGACTTTGTCGCCGACCTCTTGGGTTCGATTCCCACACACGTCAAACGATGCAGGACGCATCAAAGTGGGGAAATACTTCTACTTCACAGAAAACCGCGGCCAAATAACAACTCGCTGGAGGGTTGTTGTGTTCCTGCGCGTGAATGAGGTCACCAGTAAGCTTCTAATGACTTGCAGTGTTAGCAGCAAAGGTGGTATCGCACGAGTGACACTTAATGTATTACAAGCGTTCATGGGCTACGGTAACCGCTTTACAGTCTTTACATCTTTTTACTCTGCTTCTTAGGATCGTATCGAGATATTAAATACCTTATTCTCAAGAATTGGGATATCAAATATCATTTTTTATTTTTATTTTGCATAGATTAGCGCGTATAAATAAACAAACCCTTCCGCTTTATTATATGTACATATAGATAAGTTTAAAATTATACAGGCTGGTGTCGCAATATGGTTTCAACTACTAAACTTAAACCCAAAAGAAAAATTAAGACATAATATTTAAAGAATAGACTCTACAGTCTACACTATGTACATGACTAAATTTTAACGAATTAAGTATAGCGTGCATGAATTTTTTAACTACACGCGTTTTATAGCTTCCTTCGTTACGCTTTCTAAACATTTATTTTGTAACCGTTTCGCCTATGGCGTAACACATGAAATATTATTTTTATCTCAATAAAATCAGAGTGCGTTTTAATTACCCATTAGCCCTGTTGGTATGTACCTACTTGTAAACGGCTAGCTGAACCCCGCGGCTTCGTTCGCGCGTATCGTCGTATCACGTGGAAAGTGGTTTTCCTTACTTTTTCTTTTTTCTCGGTTTCGTATAGTGATGTTGAATAGCCTATAATAACGTTTCTCAAAAATTGGGCTATCAAAGGTAAAAATATTTTTTCAAATCCGCCTGGAAGTTTCAGAGATTAGCGCGTTAAAAAAACAAACAATCAAATAAACTGTCTTAGGTTTTCGCGATTGTTACACATTGAATTAAAAATATTTTATTTACTTTCCTGCGACCACGGATGCTGCAAAGCATTCGAAACGTCAGGTTCAACAAAATAAATAAAACACGCGATACTTCCTTTAAAAATTGTTTAATTCAAAATCAAATAAACTCTTACTTTTTTTTATACTACGTCGGGAGGCATACAAGCATACGGCCCACCTGATGTAAAACGGTTACCGTAGCGTACGCTTGCGATATATTAAGTATCACTGACGCGATGCCTCCGCAACTGCTTACACAGGAACTCCTTGGGAGCTTACTGGTTACCTCACTCACATGCAGGAACACAACAACTATCTAGGGAGTTGTTATTTGGCTGCGGTTTTCTGTGTGGTGGAGGTACTTCCCCAGATAAGCTGCTTGATGCACCCTACCTCTCTTAAAACATCCAGACCAAAACAAACAGACATGTTCTGTTCATGCACACAAATATTTGCCTTGTGTGGGAATCGAACCCACGAGCGTTGGTGTCAAAGTCATTCACGACTGAGCCACCGAGCTCGTCTTCTGCTTTGTATATTCTATCTATCTATAACTTCACGCCAAATCCCTTGCAGCGTAGGCAGAAAGGACCGAACGCCACGTGACACGATCTTTACACACCTCACTCGCTTCATTGCATGCCAACGCCTAAGGATATTAATAAAAGATGTGAAAAGTTTCTAAATCGGCAACGCACGAGTGATGCGTAGTAAGTAATCGTTAGGCATCAGGCAGGCCTATTCGTAGGTATGTTTACTCCCTTAACGGTATAAATAAATTCGATTCTCCGCTTTCCATATCCACTCCCTTCAGACCGCGTGTTTGAGGTCATCGATCCATCCAGAGCAGTCCATCCCCTTACTCCACCCACACGCAACCTTCACTCATCTTTCGTCATGTCAGACTTTCATCCTACATCTCTCATCTCAGGTTCTGCAGATATGTATTAGGATATTCCCGTGGTAATTAAGATTCTATCCAGTACATCCATGCGCATGCCATCATCCATTACTCACTATGTGATTTTTAACCTGCAGCAACCTTCTCATGCTATTACGATGTGTATTAAAACTTCGAATTATTTCAATCGTTCTTCCTCATAGAACCTACGTACCAATTACTGTCTAAACAGTGAGGAAGAGCCTTCACGGGCATTCTTAGCATCGAAAACACAGGTCGTGGGAGCATTTTAGTGAGTGCGTGTGAAATGAGTGCGACAATAGGGCGAGCACACATGTGACGCACAGAGCTCTGATTTAGAGGAGACATTAAACAACAATGCCGGATCGGCATGGCGCAGTGCGATAATTGCGCGGCCATTGCGTGGGCGGCATGGGAACACTGCCCCACAATAAATTCGTGAAGCATTATTATATCTATTCAAGTAATTAATGCACCTAATAATTTAATGTAAATACAGTGACTTAATTAGAGTTCGGTACCAAAAAATAGGAACCCGTATGAAACGCGTGAGTACCTCTGTCTCGCCTATTTCTACCGCCAAGCAGCTATATTTATATAGCTGTGTTCCCGTTTGAAGGGTGAGATATGGCAGAGAAATTACTGGGTACTGTGACGAAACAGCCTTAGGTCACAAGACTGGCAGTGCGCAAGTAACATCTCAGTGGTGTTGCGAGCGTCAGCATCTCTGAAATAATGACAGTGGATAAAGGGATATGTTTTTAAAAAATAATCAAATACTCGTTTTGCTTAAAATTATATTTCTATACACAACACAATGTTGATCCCAATACTAACTTATAAAAGCGAAAGCTGGATATTGAGAGAGCATGTAAGTAAAATAAACGCGGTCGGAATGCGAGCGTGCATCACGTAGAATTTGTGGCATAACGCTTGCAACGCGTTTCAAAAAGACTATCGGAGTTAAAATAAGAGGCATGCTCCTTTTGTACAGGCGTGTAGAAATAGCCCAAGAGGAAAGAATCACGAAACTGATATACGAGTACAACGCCAAAATTGAAGCTGTCGTATGAAAAAAGAGCGTCAGAGCTGAGGAAGGCTAAGACTCATCTGTCGCAACCAACTTGACCATGGTTTATTAGAAGGTGTTGTCAAGAACCGTAGTAACTGGCGAGCGTGCATGAGAGACCTACGAATGTTAAATGAGTGAGGGAGGCGTGTAAGGACAGAGTGGTACTTCTCAACCTGAACTTCAGAACTGGCGTTAAGATATAGATAGATAGAAATCATATTCATAAAAACTTTAGATGTATAGTTTTCTATCAGTCGCAAGAAAAAAACGAGAAGTATAAGATAAAATGTATTTCGATTTAGCGAGGTTCAATGAAACTGCTGTAGTTTTCAGAGAGGTGACGGGTGGAGTAGTCACATTTGAAACATTTCTGTTTATAACTCATAAACTATAAGAATTTTAAAAGTTAATGAATGATAATTGTCGTGCAGAAAATATAAAATAACTAAAGCAATTGACGAGTATTAGTTTCTGCTGAATTTGTTTTTCATCATTTGCAGTTCTTCATGATAAATCTCTGCAATGATCTTTGTGCTAGATCTCAAGAAGATGCAATGAACAATACCGACGCAGGTCCACCGTACACTCACAAGTCTTTGGTCAATATATCTGCAATATCAGGTTGAAGGCTTGATCCAGGTTGAACAAGTTGTTATTATTTATTATTATTTTATACGATGTCAGGACGCATACGAGCATATTGCCCATCTGACGTAAAGCGGTTACCGTAACCTATGAACGCTCGCTATATCTTAAGTATCACTCGTGCGATGACACCTCTGCTGCTAGCACAGTTACTCCTTAGAAACTTACAGAAGACCTCACTTACTCGTAGAAACACAACGAGCCTCCAGGGAGTTTTCATTTGGCTGCGGTTTTCTGTAAGGTGGAGGTAGTTTCCCAGACGGGCTGCTTTGATGCGCCCTACCTCTCTTAAAAATACCCAGCCAATACAAGCAGGCATGTTCAAGCACACAAATATTTGTCCTGTGTGGAAATCGAACTCATGACCGTTGGTGTCAAAGTAACGTTACTGACCACTGCGCCACCGAGCTCTTTCCAAATATATAATATCTGCTTTCCACCACAAAGATAGTGGACATGTTAGTAAATTAAAAAACATGACGTCTTTACATTTCTTATAAAGAGAAGTATTTGTTACTTGCCAATATACAAAACACCACCAACGCTGGATTTTTTTTAATTTCACTTTGGAATTTTTTCACCCGTCATTCGTGTTCAAACGCTTCCTCCATATTGGCTGCTATAAACGCCATCCTGTACAGATTGTAAGCATTAGTGTTCACGGCTCGTGGTTCAGAAATCAAAAGATATTAACGCTTATTAGATACTGTTGCGCGTACAAGATTACAAGAAATTAATCTTGCGGGCACTTGGCTGTCTGATACAGCGTATAGCAATCCATCAGGAACTCAGGCTTTTGTGTGTGATGTAACTGTGAACTAGTTCATGTTATCGTATTTATTTTGTTGACACTACTAGCAATATAAACAATGTGTAAATGAGACGTCAAAGTATGGCGGCGCAACATCTGTCTTTTGGTAGAAATAAAAAATGAATATTTTTAGCCAAGGTATACAATACGATATCTCAAAGTGTTATGTACTTACTTGTCTGATTTGTATTTTACTGTTGAGGTGGCAAATAAGCGTACGCCTTTAAGGCTGTTTTACAATACTAGAGATATTTAGCCTAACAAAATTCTTTACACAAATGCGGTCAATCTGCCTCAGAATGCATAATAATCCACCCGTGATTATTCATTGATGCAATTTAAAACCTTCACTTCTTTAAATGCACCTTTTCCTTCCTCAGTTTAACCTTTAAATCACCGGCAATAATTTCAGTGAAGTTCGAAATGAAGGTTGAAAAATAAATTATGCGAATAAACGATATTGTTTTGATAGGTCGATTAAACTATTTCTACTTCTGAGTGCTGTATTACCAGTATCATGATATTTAGTAATAGGATGTAGTACAATACCATAGAATATAATATTATGTTACCGTCCCGCTGGTCCCATGATACTACTAAGGTAATAAGTCTTAGTGAAGTTGTAGAGAACCCTTATGTGCACCTTATGTAAACCGGTTATTACCGAATAATTGTAAAATTATTAAAACACTGATACCTCTATACAGACCCAATGAAGGTAACGATTCGTTTGTATAACCAATCGCAAATTAATCTTACACTTTGTACCGTCCGACGTTTTTATGCCATCATAATTAGAGATGGTTTTTAACAATGCAGCTTATTACGTACTCATACAATATGAGGTTGACGGTAAATATGTTCAAGAGTACACGGTATACGCACTCTGATTTTTGTACAGTCTACACTTGCAGACGGTTGTGTTTAATGATTGTACTATGTTACACAACACTCAAAGAAATTATCTGAGTTTGGGGCTATAACTACACTTGATAAATCATATTATAATGAAGCATGAAATTAGTATTATCTGCAATATTTTTTAATTTTTCTCCTAACTACTCTAAAACCACTCTACCACTTGAATAAGAAGGTGAACGGCATGAAGAATATTACGTTGACACGCCAGCACTAGGGATTGCGTCAAATGTCCATAATAACCAGCGCCACATCATCAAAAGTTATCAAACAAGTCGCTTACCCTACATTCGAAACGTGAAAGTGACAGCGCTAAATACAATGTTTTCAATTTCGTGTATAAAATTATAACTTACTTTACTGAAAATTTAACAATTCGTTCCAATTCCTAAACGTCAATATATCCATTTTTAACTTAATTAACGCCCAGCTGTTCATGAGCAGGAGTTTGCAGACCATTTAGTTGATTAATCTGCTAAATGATATAAAAAATATGTCATCTAGGTTATATAACGAAGTGGACCTGCCCGACGCTAATTTGACAACATATAACCGCATCATAGCGTGTCACATGCTCGCCATGCTGCATGCTCGAAAGACATTTGTTTTACTAAAATGTATACTCTACTAAAACCCTTACAGAGAATATCAAGAAAATTCTATTTCATGGGGTGGCGTAATAAAATTAATTCTTACTAGCACACTTTCACGCAACAACGTTGTTTTTATAAGTGGAAATTTTGTGTTTATACCAACTTCATTTAATATTTATTTATTTCTTGTCGCCGGAATCGACACGTTGTTTTGCCTGTCACTTCTTCCTAGCGTTATCCCGTTTCTAATCTAATCGATTAGGAGAATAAAACAAAAAGGCTACCGAAAAAGATAAAATGGTAGTCTAATTTACTTTGACTAGTCTAATTTATACTATTTAATCAGATTTTTTGTATTGTAGTTTAAGTAAATTACTCGCACTGTCCCATCACGAGATAGCTTAACCTCTCAATAAAATTAGATAACGTAACTCTATCTTACTGATCGTACTTGTCTAACATGGTTATGTAACTATGTTAAATATCTCGTACTTCTATATAATACACAATATCAAAACGGTAGAAATTCGAACATAATGGTAATAGAAAATATAAATGTGAATATTATATGAAATTGCACGTTTCCAACTTTAGGAACTGACTCTTATTGTCAATTAACTAATTGAAAAGGAAATGTACTCGTATCCTACAAATAATTGTCAAATGAAAAGCAATAAAATAACACATGCATAACATTTATCCTTCAAATGTTTCAGAATCAGGAGCCGTTTTAAATGCAGACAGATACATTTGCGCCAGTACACTGACGAATGCAGAGACATAAAACGCCGGTTATTTTTACACAGGCGCGGCCAGGATCAGTTATAATTGTCGCCCGTGGCCTACAGCAGGGCGACAATTATATCTGTGCAAAGTCAAACGCTAACTTTTCACTGCTACTGCGGTTTCAAGAGCAGTGAAACGTTAGCCGTACGTAGAAAGATTTCGAAATCGTCGCAATCTTAAATGCGCTTCACTATACAATTCTAAGTTCCCGTTCAATTTATCTACGAAAAGAGTGGATCCTATTTGATTAACTTAATTTAACTTCATTTTATTTTTATTATGAGTTGTTTAGCTGCCACGATAATTAGTTCACGATTCGATAATTACGAGTCTACCTATCCTATATATATATATACTGATCAAAAGATACCTACGAACATACAGACGGGCAGACAGCGAAATCGTAGTAACAGAGTAACGTTAGCATCCTCTGGTTACAGTATCGTAAAAACGCATAACGAATTCTAGTATAAGATAACCTACAAAAATACGCGACTTCATATCACGTCTATAAAATTTTAAATTCCTCTTTGAACTGTCGATGAGTTATCCCTTAAGAGGGAGTATAAAGCTAAGGGGCACCCTGCTTTTGCTTTTTATTAACAACGCTGAATTTAAGGTCAATTCGAAAAAAACATTCAATACTGAAACTGTAGAACAATATCTTGCCATATATAATATCTAACCATATTTATGTTTCAAAAAACATAAATATGGTTCTACAGTGTTTCTTTTTTGGAATTGGTCTTAAATTCAGCGTTGTTAATAAAAACAAAATGAGGGCGCCACTTAGCTTTATATGCCCTCTTAAGAAGCGGGACGACGTCGCAAAGAGAACACGTTAAGGCGGGCGACGCGGATGTCACCCGCCAAATTTAGATTCAGCAAGGATTGTGACTGGCTGGAGTGCCGGCTATGGCGCCGAGGATATGACTACAACGCCGGCTCTTCAGCCGCCAATTTGTTCTAGTAATTCTGTCAACGGGGGCTTACTTGCTTCGTTTAAAATACAGTCGTTCAACTATTTCCAACATTTAATTGATGTATTGCGTAGCCTTATAGCGTGTGCATTGTTTCCTGCTGCTTTTATTAGCTGCTTTTCGAGAGAGAGGTAGGTAGGATTAAGAGCAAGTTAGTTTCAATATTTGGCCAAGTTTTATTATATCATCAATTAAAATGAAACTAGCAATGTGCAAGTCAGATATGCGCTCCGGGGGTCCCACTTATGACAAAAAGGAAGAACCAAGAAAATATGTATTTTCGGTTTTTCTCGAGATCCATCACAATATCGTTAAACGTAAAAGCTAAATTTTCGTGTGACAATATGGTATTTTTTTTGAAGTGAAAACTTCTTTAGCGACGTTGTGCACTTTTAGGGTGAATAAAAAATGTTAAACTCGCGTCAGGATACGTGACCCTGACCGTAAGATTTTGGTGAGAATTAGAACTTAAGTTCGCTGCAGCGCTAAAACATTAGTTACCTCTAATTAAACAATTAAAACATGAAGCGCTAGATCATTCATAGGGCATTATTTTCTCGCGACCAAAACGTTGTATGCGCCATGAAATTGTTGGCGGTTACGCGTTTCGTTCAACGTAGTTTATCAACATCGCTGTTTGGTTAAAACGGCGCAGGGCGCTTGCGCGAATTTGCGTGTGTGTTTGACGTTTGTACTACAGCCTGCTACGCGTATCCACGGATGGTGGCTGCTGATCGCTCGAGATAGTATTTTATACTGATAAATAAAGCAATTCCAATAACCATTCCAAAATATTCAAAAATGCACAACGTTAATGTTCAAGTTTTCACTTCTGCCGGCACTACCGGAGTGCAACTCGTTTTTTTTTAATTAGATATATACCTAGAGTGCATTTTTGACTTTATAGACTAGTATTCATCATATTAGAATAATAGTTATATTTAAATATGAAAAGGGAATTTTACATAACTATGCCCAATACTTAAAAGAGTTTACTTTTTCCTTTTAGTACAGAACTCTACAAATCAGCTGTTCCATACAAAGCTGGGATATCTTCATTACAAACTGGTACCAAATATATGTGTGAAACAACTTACATTTTCCGTGGTGTGAAATCATGGACAGGTTTGACGAGCTCGGTAGCGCAGTGGTTAATATTAATAACACTGCTTTGACACCAGGGGTCGTGAGTTCGATTTACACACCAGACAAATATTTGTATGCATGGACATGTCTGTTTGTCTTGATCTAGGTGTTTTTAAGACAGGTAGCGCGCATTGGAGCAGCCTGTCTGGGGTAGTACCTACACAGTAAACCGCAGCCAAATGACTACTTCCTGGAGGATCTTTGTGTTTCTGGGAGTGAGTGAAGTTACCAGTAAACTGCTAAGGAGCTCCTATGTTAGCAGCAGAGATGGCACCACGCGAGCAATACTTAATGTATTGCAAACGTTCATAAGCAACCCCCGACGTTGCATAAAAAAAAAGTTCGCCCCCAAATAATAGTTGTTCGACTAGCGATAACTAACGATTTAAAAAAAAATGTTACTATACAAATTCGTTTCTTTATTTGCTATTTATTACACTGACTAGGCATCTGCCTACATGGGCATTTTTAACAACGTGCAAGCTTTTGGGCCATGTCAAGCCTATCTCTCATGCAATTATCGCGTAGTTTATTTTTACTGCATGTAAATTACTAAATACTTGTCAATATTAAAACCAGTATGCAGCTGAAACCGCAGTCCTTGAACGCGCAGCGCACTCCACGCGTGCAGCTAGCGGGTCGGCCTTGTGACCTATTGGCGGCCTTGCAGATGCACGCGCCGGTGCAAGCAGGTGCCAGCGAAACAATTAACAAATGCAACTGGTAATGCATTGTATCCGACAGTACATGGACACCCGAAGTTATAAATAACCATCCATTTTATACTAAACATTTCTCCTCTGCAAACAGATGACTAGACGTGCGCGTGTATCGTATTGAACATTCGTAATCCCTCCCTTATAAGGACGGCTAAGCTAATATTGTGTCTATTACAAAACGATGTTGATCAACGGTGACACTTGTCGATATCCAAACACAAACAGTGACGCGCGTCTTTACTTGAAAATATCGATAGATAAGTCAGCGTCGCGTGTCTGGCCGACGCTACGACGAAATCTACGTATAACTTTGTTAAGATATATTTAGCATAAAAAGTAAACATGTGTACGTTTAGAAAGTGGACCACGTCGAAACTTATTATCATTATGATAAGATTGAAAATTGTGTACCTTTTGTGTAGATGTAATGTGGTTGAATGGTGTCGGCTATGGCTCAAACACGAGGTGTTTGCAAGAGATAACAGCTATCGCCTGGGAACGTCAAACAGGCGAGCCCGACCCGCGTGCCACCGCCTGTTACTCCCATCGGAGGGACACCGAAGTGGGGAATACCTCTGACGCTATGATAACACTCATTTTGGAGTGGCCCTTACTCAGCGTGTAAATAAGCGTGAAAAGTCTAAGATCTATGTTTCATAGGTACCTTTGTCTGCGCCTATATGTATAAAATCCTTGTGACAGCATTACATTATTGTACAAGAAATGAACATCATAAGATTTCAAAAATAATGATAATGTTAGTAAAATGGTAATAATCCGTCTAAAAGTCCAGTATTCACATTCGGGGTTATATCTGGTCGTGATGCACCCTGGTAAGTAACAAAGGAGGCTCTTGCGAAATATGACGGACTAGTCGAAATAGTTCGACGCATTAGCAAGAGCTCCGAGTACAGCAAGCATTCATAAGCTGCGGTAACCACTACACATCAAATGAGCCGTATGCTTGTGAGCTCCACGACGTCGTATAAATAAGCGGTAAATTGCAAGTTGCATGCGGGCACCCAGGGTTATGATATCTTGAAGACATAAGTCACTTCTTTAAAAATAAAAGTTTAAAGAACTATAAGCATAACATAATAATATATAAGGATATCTTGTGAGATATCCTTATGTATTATAACCTCTGATACCTAAAGTAAAAAAACCAACCACTTAACTAACTATGATTGTGAAGGAATATGATGATTTTTAAAAAGCTATTCGAGTTAAAGAACATCATTCCATGTGTACAGCACATTCAGGCCAGAGTTTGAAGTCACTAGTTCACAGTGACTTCAAACTCTTTTGCAAAAAATATATTTTAATTTCAATAAGGTTCGATAAGCATTATTAAACCCTATTTCTGATTTCAAATGTGTATTATTACTTGCTGAAATGTGCCTGTGAATAAGGAATCCTTTTTAATAGACGCACATCAAAGTAAATCCCCGTCCGGGGAAGTACCTTGACCTCACCGAAAACTGCAGCCAAGTAACAACTCCCTGAAGGGATGTTGTATCCTGCGAGTGAGTGAGGTATAAATATGAATAAAATACAATTAGGTATAGTTACTATATGTGCAACTACGTGTGAGAAGCTGGTGCCTGAAATAGACTTCGCAGGAAGTCTGTAATACAGGTCGCCAGGTTCTCACCCACGGCCGGTGCCGGCAGATTGTTAAGAATCTTCATTCAGTGGTGAAAATTAGAATAGTAATACATGAAAAGTTTTTAATTTATGACAAGTTGGTGTGTAACAGCAGAGGCGGCATTGCGTGAACGATACTTAATATGTAAAGCGACTACAGAAACCTATGAAATTACACTTAATGCAGTGCAAGCGTTCATAGCCTACGGTAACCGCTTCACAATAGGTGGGACAAATGCTTGTATGCCTCCCGACGTTGTATAAAAAAAAATACCATTTTGGTACGAACCCCTAAAAATTCCCTCTATACCTTTCTAATATTTATTACCACATCTACGTTTATAAATACCTTAATTATGACGGAGGATGAGGATATTACGTATAATGGCTTCATTCTACTTATCTCTAGGTCTATATTCTGCGTCTTAACTAGAATGTAAGTGTACATTAATATAGTCATCCTGTGTAAAATTTGCTTTGCGAATTCCTCCGCGTTTGATTATCTCGGTACTATCAAGGAAACATTGTTGCCGGTTATGTGTTGCATAAATAGCTCGAAATTTACAAAGCGAAGCGAACAGTTAGTACATTGACGTCGCGTTCTCTGCAGGAAGCGTGCCATCTCTGTCTGCTGTGCTACTGCCAGAAAAGGCCGAAGATAGGTTGCATTCAGAGACTAAATATTCTGCTATTTGTGGTAGTACAGTGGAATTAATTTGACGTGTGTCGGAACTTCGTCATTTAGTATGCAGAGAGCTGACAGCACGTCCATCCGGCGCCGCCAATCGCCAACCCCTCACATCTCACTCAGCTCAAGAATTCGCAGACAATACTGCAAGATATTTGCAATTCCTACTAGAATGTTTGCTTTAGGAATACATCGGCGTTGATATCTTCCTCGCCCAAGACAATTTTAGATTTTATTTGATCAATATTTTGTATCGAGACATGACAATGTCAACTTTATAAGCGAATTGATCAGGATGCGAAACTTACGATTACGTGCAGGATTACCTCGAGTTACTATGTTATTATATTATATACTTAGCTTTTTGTGTGACTATTTATTCTAATTTACTTATTTCTTATATTCACTGATTATATAATTTATATGGGAATATTGAAGCGTTAGAGAGTGTCGATATGAAAATTAGAAGTGTTAAAATGCTCCGTTGGTTCGGACGTGTAGAAAGAATACAGGAGGAAAGAATTACGAAACAGATATTCAACGCGAGAGTAGAAGGTTGTAGGATCCCAAGAAGGTCAAGACTTATCCACTATGAACAAATTGGTCGTGTTTTATCAGAACGATATGCATCAGAAGACTTAGAAACCGTGCATGAGGAAAGCAATGAATGCTAAAGAAGCGAGTGCAGTGTGTAAGGATCGAGTTATGTGGCGGTCGGTTCTCCCTGCCTACTCTACTACTAGTAACTAAGGATTACCAACGTACTGGTTAATATTTGTATAACATGGTATGGGATAACCACCTACATACACCTTGTCAATTAGAAAGCAAGGTTCTGGTCGATGAGAGGTATGTACAGAGAGATTAGAGATCGTTACGTGTTGGACGACTAATGTAGACGAACAAGGGAACTTAAAAGTGGCCGCTAGAAGCGGGAGGATAACGCGCCACCGCTACGTATTACGTTGCAAGCATCTCTAAGGGGTGGAAGCCACTTTAAATCAACTTATCTGCTAACTACTACCCGTCACGAACAAAGCAATATACC
Source organism: Pyralis farinalis (assembly GCA_947507595.1). Taxonomy (NCBI): domain Eukaryota; kingdom Metazoa; phylum Arthropoda; class Insecta; order Lepidoptera; family Pyralidae; genus Pyralis; species Pyralis farinalis. Next base: position 24,360,017 of record OX382269.1, read on the forward strand.
ACTTGACAGCGTACAAAAGCACCCTTTACTGACTAAGACTTAGTGTTTTAGCGCCTAAATATCTCACCGATTCAAACTCACGGTCCAGTGAGTTGAGTTTTAAAGCAAAATCGTTCTATCGGTTCATGCCTTCCTTCTTTCATGCCGTCAGAGTATAAAAAATATTTACATACAAATTGTGTGAGCTTGCTAAAAGCACATATCCTTTGATTTAATTCGACGATAAAATTAAAAATTAACACAGAAGCTACCGGCTAGATACCGACCGTCGATAACCCGTCGCGCATTAAGCACGCTCCGGACGAACGCGCATGCAATCGCCTTTGAAGTGATGCTTGTTATAGTTTTTCTACAAAATTAAAGATTATTGATTGAAGGAGAATCGTTGCCGATAATCTCTGGACGGTAGTCGGCATCGAGTCGAGTCTCGGAATGCAACAATCGAAGCACAGGTGCGGGCACACCTGCCGCCGCCGAGTCCAGTGCAGCCCGCGCGCCGCGGAGCAGTGACAATTCGCGGACAACTCGATATCGATGAGAGATACTTAATCGATACAATCAATTAACCTGTTAGCTCGTGACAGGAAAAATAGCACATCGCCTTAAGATTTATTGGAATGTAGGCCCATTTAAGAGTGTTTAATACTTAATGCGCTAATGAACGCTTGCCGCTTCGAAATAAATGTGTCTTTGCACCACTATCTCCTAATGAGTAAGTTTTTCCTCGCCATAATGACCGGTAAAACATTGTAAAGATATAATAATAAATACGTCACTGATAAGTTAGAGTTCACATTGAATTACTTTCTTAAATGTATCAATAAAAATTATTTACCCTTTTATTACACATCTCTATACGACATTTTTATAACTCTATCATTTATATTCTATCATATATATGTATCTGCTTCGTCATTCTTTCATCTTGCATTCTTTCTACATGTCCGAACCAACGGAACATGCTTTTTCTTGTTTTAACACCGACGCTCTCTTTCAAACCAACTCTGTTTCTAACATCATCATTGCGAATACGGTCTACAAGCGTTACGCCACAAATTTTGCGAAACGCTCGCATTTCGACCGCGTTTATCCTACTTTCATGCTCTCTTTGCCATACCCAGCTCTCGCTTCCATAAGTAAGCGTTGTGACTAGCACTGCATTGTATAGCGAGCTGTGCCTTCTGGCTCAAGTTTTTACTGCCAAGAAGTTTTCCAACGCACCATTCACACTATTCCCAGCACTCACTCGTCTTTCCACATCTGCGGTGTAGGTACCTTCCATCCGTGCTGAAAGCGCATCCAAAATATACAATCTCATCCACTTGTTCCAACACTTCATCATCAACCTTAATCCTTACATTGATCAATACAATCATGTCATGATGGATCTGTGAAAAAAATAATAAAATATTATTTCCCGGAGAAGCAAGATTATTTATCCGTGAACATACATTGAACAGGAAGATGCGACTAAATATCCTATAGAGTTTTTAATTTTTTCTTCAAACGTACCTGTAATCACGTCACACAAATAGTTTTAAAGATTAAAATTCCCATGAATTCACTATTAATTTCCACCGAAATTATGCAACGGAAGCAGCTTAAGAATTACAAATTTACAGAGAAACGTAATCGAAGCTGACATTTTGTCAGACTGTGGTGCAGGCGATAGTGTTTTTGTCTCCAAGATTCCCATGATAGCAAATAATTATTTTCTTTTCGCTTTAAGCGTCTACATTTCCCATAAATATGTGGTACGCAATTGACAATAAACAAGGCTCAAGGACAAAACTGAGCACCAGCAGTTTTTCGCACGGACAACTATCCCGCGTACGCTAATAAAATATTTGCTTACATCCCCGACCGGTTCTAAAGGAAACATTGTGTCGAGAAGTATTGTAAACAAATTCTTGTGGATCACGCAGGCGAAGTCGCGGGTACGGCTGGCCCGATAAAAATTAGGGAAGGTACAAGTACGTTGAAGTTAGTTTTAATATTTTAAAACTTTATTGTGATAATACGACTATAATTTTTTTTATACAACGTTGGGAGACATACAAGCATCCGGCCTACCTGATGTAAAGCAGTTACCGTAGCTTATTAACTCTTATAATATATTAAGTATCACGCGCGTTGCCTCCTCTGCTGCTTACACAGCAACTCCTAAGGAGCTTACTGGTGACCTCACACACACGCAGGAACCCAAAAACCCTCTAGGGAGTTGTTATTTGGATACGGTTTGTCTGTGAGGTGGTGGCACTTCCCCAAACGGACCGCTTTGATGCGCCTCTCTTAAAACGCGCCAGCGGGTCAACTAACGGATTGAATATTGAAATAATAATTGAAATATTGAGAAAATGTATATTTTAGTAAAATAATATTTCAATTTCAGCTTTGACATTGAACAAAAATCAAATTTAAATGCTTTTGTTTCTAAATAAACATTTTAAATCAGGAACAGGTATCTCTCACACTAAGGTCATTGACGCGGCGCTACTAATTACAATAGCACACAAATCAAACCATAAAGGAAAATTTAATATTACGGAGCATATAAGTTCATATGAGATTATGGAGTGGTGCGGGGGCGAGTAAACTAAGACGAAGACCCGTATAGGTTGTATTGTCCAAATATAGTCTGCACTTAATGATTTTAGACGATATATATTTAGAGATACCAAATATTAGGACATGGAAGGTGAGCAAAAGTAGCACGCTTTATTCCTAATGCATAACTCTACATTTCTTAACGAAAAGCTCATTGATGAGCACAAACTCTTCCGCCTTATGTCCTGAGATGTTGCACCATATGGTGCCAACCGCTTTACAACAGCAACGCTCACCGTCGTCGGCAGAGAATTCATCCTCACTCTCTGGAAATGCAATGGATACCGTGTCAGAAAAAAAACCTTCGAGCATTCGTACTTGTGGAATTAACTGCTAAGGTTTTAGCGTCTCTTTAAACAAGTCCGATGTGATTTTTACGGGATCGACAATACACGAATATAGCCCCTATGTTGCAAGCGTCCATTAACACAAATGTCAAGAAAAGTATTGTATGTAACACACGGGCGTTATAGGACTTGAACTTGAGTCATTAAAGCCTTTGACCTTCGACCTCAAGTCTCTAAATAGAGTCTGATTTGTTGCATCATTATAGACCTCCCCTAATGTATATACTATTTATAATACACATAATGTATAAACCGAAGTAGGAAGTAAAAGTTAGCCTTAAAGCTAATTACAATTACAACGTCTTAATTAATCCCAACAATGTTATTTATTCGTTCGACAAAGATAAACTGCCTCATTCTATAAACATGTGTGAGAACTTAAACAACAAAAACAGTTTTAATCGACTTTGAAAAAGGAGACGCAAGCCGCCTATTTTTATGTATTATATGTTTTCCGTCGTCTCGGAACCGGCTTAACTAATTTCAATGGTTATATTCTATAATAAAGTTATCCCTATATGTATTATAAAATACGTATAGGAATATCATTAGCGTCAAATAAATTTGGTGATAATTTGATAATTAGTTAATAGATTCAGGTGTTATTTATTATGCAGAAGTCAAAATTGTACACAATTTAATAGGTTAACAACCAACGTTAAACCGAACGCTACCACAGTCCCTCTGGTTCTGTCTGCCTAGTCTTCGACGGTTCAGAGGTCATCTCTGAGATTGTCCACTATCTGGAACACGACGCATTTGATAATTTTATTGAAAGCTTTTATTATCATTTCATCTATTTTGCTCTGTTTTCAGGTCTCATTTCATATGATTGTTATTTCATGAGTATGCTCCTGTTATTTGGGTCGGCAACGCAAGAGTGACATCACTCTTGTTACAAATGTAAATAGGCTACGGAAACTGCTTACCGTCAGGTAGGCGGTACGCTTGTTTTAGACCTTAGTGGATTAAAAAAAGTGACATGAAATTTGGTTAAGATTTAATAAACATTTGACTGTAAGCCAAATGTTATATATTAGGTAAAACCTGCAGATAAAACGGTGTAACCGCCTTCCTTTAAGTCGACATTAGTAGTAAAGCGACAATTTAGATAGGCATCGGATACAATGAATTAGATTTCCCGTTTTTATTTTAAAGTTTTTATCCACTGTGCCGATTTGAATAATTATCACAGGTATAGCGTCGATAATTCGAGTGATCGGAACGTCGCCAGTCGAGTGGCGAACTTCAAACGAGCCGATTTATTCTCTGAGAAGTGGATAATGAGAGCTGCATTCAGCTTCCGAGTCGGAAACCGCAAGCATTCCGTCCGCGGCCACCGCAACTACGTTGAGCTATATTCACACATAATGTTGCCATTTAATATTCTACTTTAATATACGAGTAGGTCTCGTAAATATTGTATATCTGTATTTACATATTTTTTTTTTTATTCTTAGTTAAACCCATACATTTGTATATATTTTATTTACTATGAATGCAAAAGTAACCGTGTCTCTGTCTCCGTTTGTCACTTTGTCAAAAGTACAAAAGTTTGAGTACACTATTTTTATTCGACGTCGGGAGGCATATAAACATACAGCCCAACTGATGTAAAGTAGTTACCGTAGCCTATGAACGCTAAGTATCACTCGCGCGATGCCACCTCTCCTGCTAACTCTGCAACTCCTTAGGAGCTTACATCTAACAAAGTAGTCAAGTTCGAATGTTCAACATGTCCAAATTTCAAATCGATAACATAAATAGTTGCTGAAATATGCCACTCTGACAGACGGACACAAGTCACACCATAAGGGTTCAATTTTTACCATTTTGGTGCGAACCCCTTAAAAGCAAGAGACCCTGCACAGATCACCAGATTTTATTTGAATAAAAATGAATCAACACAGTTGTTAATTGCATAACTTAGTTTGCTTGACGAGCACTTTCAATAGGGAAAATTGTAATAAGATTTTATTACAAGCCGTATTTTCCCAAGTTCGGTATATTCGGAAAATAGTTCATTATAAAAAGACCTTATAACTTTTTAGTGTACTGGCGCCCCGGCCGGCGGCGCCGCTAGCCGTGAGAATCGCACTCATTGGCACTTCGACCGTGACGGACGGTGCTTCTCTCGCCTCACAAAAAATTACACAGCAATATCCAAATCGATTATCATTTGTCATGCAGTCGATTTAACAACTCGCATCGATCTATCGATTGCTTACACTATCTCCCTATTGCGAGATGAGACACCTGACGAGCTTAGAGTTTGCCAGTGAGGTTGGCTGTTGGCGACATATTTTTTATTAGGACGAATTGTGTATAACTGATAATTCTAAGGATCAACATTTTAAATACCTCTATTTGTTGTATTATCTTGAAACTTGAAAATTTCTTTATGATACGTTGTTGATGATGCAAGTTCGAGGTGGTAATAGGGACTCGTTAATGGTTTGCAGTAAGTTTATCTTGTTTGAGATTGTTTGAGTTGTCTTATCCTTAGGCTGCAAATCGTATTTTATTTTTTAATTTTGACTAAAGATAGTTATTATGAAATAATGTTAATATTTGTAAGTATTTTATAAAATTTGTCCCAATACGTGGCACAGCTTGCCTTTATAAATAAAAATAAAATATGACGCTTTGTATTATTCTACGTCTGGTATCAAACAAATATGCGGCCTGTCTCATGTAAAGCGGTAGTAAAAAAGTTGTAAATAAGTAAATTGGCACATATTTTATTAGTATTATTTATTTTAAGTTTATTAATAGAATAGAATTAGAATATTTTTTAATAATATGTCATTAATAAATACATACTACTTCTTGTAAACAATATGACATTCTGATTATCATATTGTTATTATATACTAAAACATACATCGCAATAGCCGATCTCTATCAGCAATATGTATGTACTATCGAACTACACAAACTATACGAACTTAGTCCTTCATATTTAATATTAACTTAGAGTAGCTAAGTAATCGATCGATGTTTTTTTTTGTTTTGGTTACGTTTTATGTGATAGACGTTTTATGATTTTATGCAATGTGTAAAATCGCTTTCAGAAGATACACGTACATGAACAAACTTAAAAACTAAAAAAGAACCTTCTTTAAATTGTTTGTTTGAAGTAATAGGACTCAGATATATTGATATATGTACTTATTATAACTAGTTTGGCCATAATACTATTAGGTACATAGAAACTTTTCTTTGAATTTAGAACGCTTTCATTACGTTAAAAACTTCTTATATTTTCCCGCCGTTTTACTTATTTTTTTCGTGTTTATTATCAAATTACAATATAGAATGGGGTGTTAAAGAAAATAGGATTGCAGTGATTGCCTTGCACAAAGTGGGTATGAAATTTCGAGTAGAATCATTTTATTTTTTAATTTTTATTGAGACTTTCATAAATATTTTCGTTGCACTTTTGCAAATGGAATCCATATCATTCTGCCTCTACTACAGAAATCCTGGGCACAAAAATCTGCGAATGTGAATGTGATGATAAATAGTCTTGTCAATGGCAAGCATGGGCAATATAACAAAACATATAATCTATATATATTAAAATGAATGTTTGTCTGTATGTCCTCTATAGAGTCGAAAACGGCTGGATGGTTTTTGATGAAATTTTCAGAGAATATTCAGATTAGCCTAGCGCAGGATCCTGCGAAGTTTGATAACGATCGGACCTCCCATGCGAAGCAGGGTCTGGTAGGTAGTATAATATAACAAAAAGTTAAGGTAAGCGTCTACACGCTTTTGTTGTTGTAATGCAGTTAGTTCATACGACACTTCGATGACTTCTAACTCTACTTAAAAATAACGCAGAATTTCACAGAGACAGAGATATCAAATAAAAATAGAAAAACAATTGAACAACAGATTTTTAAAAAGAAATTATAATTTTGAATTCTAAACAACCTTTCATCTTATTTCATAGATAGGGTAATAACCCTCCATCTAATTTCATAGATACTTTAAAGACATACTAAGTCAATGATTATTTTATTAAACAATTGTGTCAAGAAACCTAGAAACAAGCTAAAGCGCATACATAATTTTGAAGTTTAACTGATATTAAATAAAAAAGTGATACTTAATAATTTTAATCGAAAATAACACATAGATCACTTGGGTATCAGTTTGGCAACCATAATGTGAAGTGATTATAATGGGATCGAGCATGGCGCCTGCGCAGAGCGGTCGGCGCGGGTTTGTTTCGGTAGTGTTTTAACAGCAGTCAGGTTAGGGTTAACGCAATTTAAATATATTAACCAGTAACTAAATTTTACCATTCGGCTCGCAATGTTGGTTAAACGGGGTCAGTTTGTCTTATAATAGGGCAATGCTTAACAAAAGTAGTGGGTAGAATTAGCAACGAGACTACGACGGTCGGCCTCGCATCTACACCGGTCGAGCGTTAGTCGAATGCACCCCCAGTAAGCTGCGGCCCAGTAACTCTCGGATATGTTTTGGCAAGTGGAGTCGATTTTAGGTAGGTTAATATAGTGTTTGGACGTCACGAGAGGCCGTGCATGGGAGGGTCGGCCGCCTGGTGATGTAGCGCATGTTCTGGACTGCTGGATTATGCCTGCGGATAGAAAACTTTTTGCTTACTAAGATTTCAATTCTTATATTTTCTACATTTCTTATGCTACTCTATGTAAAAAAGGTTTTTGTGAAGTCCCAGATATCATATTTCAAAAGATATGTGACACGATCTCAGAAAGGTCTGGTTTCCGCTCTGAGTTGCGAAGGTCTGACCGCAGTCGCTCTATGTCAAAATCAGTATCGTCGCCAAATCCCTAGTCTTGAGTAGTAGACCCCGCCAATATTAATGGAATTGAAAACAAGACCACTACCGCTAGAAAGAAGAAGACTGTAGTCGTCATTGACGAATCAATTAGTGGAATAATCACGTACATAAATTTAATGAAGATCGGATAATAATTACTAACAAAAAAAAATACTAGTTTTAAAAAACTCCTCTCGTAGCTCCGTTAAATAAGCATTGACTTTAATCGATAATTTTCTTTTTTATTGAAACGCTTCGATGATATGATATTTATATATATATATATATATATATATATATCATATCATATAGTACAGCTGAATTTACAGCATTTATACTAGTAGCGACCCCACTGAGAACCACAAAGAAGCCAAGTCAAGTAACAATTCACTAATAGATTGCGGATAAGCGCAATACAAACTATCATGATAAATAGTACGAGTAGTTTAGTTCTGTAGTTTTTTTTCCTAGTTCTTAAATATAAACAAAAATGAAACCGATCACAAGGAACCTAGCATGAAGATAGATGAAACTTTTAATGTATTGAATGCACTTCAATATAATATGAATTTTAGTTACTTACTATATACTTTTGTGGGTTACGGTTAAGTTAGGGCCGAGGTGATTAAAACCTGTGCCGCGGCGCGCGTGCCCCGCGGCACTGCCCGCCGCCGCCCGCACGTATATCACATTCCGATATAAATTAGTTTCTGACGGCGGCTTGTGCCGAAAAATAAGGCAACGGATAACTCAGATAATTAGCCGCTTAGTGTAACAGCTTTAGTATATCATACATATATTGTTATAGACTTAGTACTTTTACAAATTCTTAGGTTGCTTCACCTGTCGTTTGACTTATTGGTCAATCGATCTACAATAAATTCTGAAGCTAGTGTTAAAATGTATGTCAAACTATACAGCATACTGGCAATAATTGCCTCAAAAGCCATGACGTGTACGTGATACACCCTGCAAAATAATGTTGTGTTCCGCGATCGTGTCAGACCACCAGGAATATCCTGAGGCCTATTCGCGTGAATAGCAACGAACAAGCGGGAATACTCGTGTTGCAAGTGTCCGTAGGTAGACAACGCTTCACATCAGGTGGTCCACGTCCACGTAATATTTTAAAAAACACGGAGCTTACGCACGAGTTATTTATACAGTACCTGGGTGACCAAGATTCACTGGGCACTTTTTTTTTTTTTTTTTGTGTAAAATCGTGTTTCTTCATGAATGAAACGTTAAATTATTCGCGAAAAAACCCTGCATCGATTAACTTAAAAATCAAAAACATATCCTTAACACATAATTTGATGGAAATCGTTAAAGCTGTTTTCCAACATACACGAAATATATTTATTAGTAAGATACATGTATAATTAACTATGTTTAGTTTACATTAGTCTTGCGCAAACCTTCCAAGAAAACCGCAAAATTAACTCCATGACGCTTCCGCTTACCAACCATTAATTACTATTTCATAACTTTATTTTATTGTACTCACAGTACAGGCTACGGAACCTTTCACTAAGCACAATCTGGCATAATTTAATTAACTATTAAAGTTCTACGTTAATTAATTCATTTAAAAGATACGTAAGAGTAACGATCACTGTTAGTAAGCGCACAAAAAGTTGCATTTGAAGGAGATAATTGGCTGGCATTAAATTATTATATGAACGTACTGCGGCCACACATATCATTAATGCAGTCGCATTGGAATTTACGATTGGTAATTGAAGAGTGTATTGCAAGTGGCGGCGCGCTGCGGTCTGCTGTGTGACGCGCCGCGCACGTGATCGCCCTGCATTTTACAGATACATTACACGATGCCAGCAAAATCAATGTCGTTTCATCCAAAACTAATGATAATATGCTTTTTTTATACACAATGTGATGAAACAACGATGCCGCCGTCACATTGTATTGTTTACATAACTTTTTCATATTTTTAATTATTGTCGGGGCAGCGTGACCATACGGCAGCAAGTCGCACATACATAGTAAAGGTTTAAAATAGAACGCTAAATTTTGTCACATGTTAGAAAATTCTATTAGTGAGGTTAATTTGATGTCGCCATGTAGGTATTCTACATACAAGTTGCAAGATGACGTTGTACAGAGTAAGGAGCTACCTGTGGAACGTCACAACAATTATTTATTATACAAAATTACTTTTATATAAGTGCAGATAAAAAATATTTGTTAAAATATATAATTAAGTTAATTATAACATAATATCGTACGTAGTCGTTATAGTAAGTAACCTTTTTTATGTGACAATATCGTAAACTAATATTACTCGTATGCTATACTGGCACCATGTAAATCAACCTTAGCAGTACTTTAGTGTAAGGTGTGTTGCTGAAAGAGCGCAATTTGTGCGTTGCGCCTGCGGCGATTTGAAAATTACAACACCCGGTATAATTGCGAGCGAGCCGCGTGTGGGAACCGGCCGATTTATTAAGATTTAATCGCGCCCAATTAAAATACGCACCGCATTATTACCGAATACAAAAAGCTTATGCAAATTTTTGTGGATTTGAGGCATTGGGCGCCACGCGAACCGGTCGCTGCGCCGACGGATTGTCGGGGATCGGTCGCTACGAGCGAACTACGAACGCGTAGCACTTTGTAGCACGTCGTTATTTACTGACTAACGATACTACTGTGGGATTTAAGTATAAGTGGATCCTAATCATCTTGGCGAACTTTGAAATAAGGCCGCGATAAGGAGGAGGAGGTAACCGATAAGGAGGCAAATGGAGCACAGGAAGAGCGTTAAAAGTAGTTCTGAAGTAGAGGAATGAAGTGTAAACGGCTCGCCATCATCTTTAGAACCCAAGTCAACATCACCTCCTGCTAATGTACCCTATAGCATATAGGTATATCGATTAGCAAATCAGAATTTGGGAAAAGAAAAAGGCAAAGAGGCTCATTCTAACTGATATCAAGATTTTGTGATCATCGGCAGGCTGTGCGTTGATCTATCAATTAACCCAAATGAAATACGTTTCAAGCATTAGTTAACGAACTTTGTTAGTTATTATACCACTTTGATGGTAAACTAGTGTACGGTCTACCTGTTGGTAAGGAATCACCATATCCTAGAGCAATAGCAGCACTAAGTGCAACACTAGTGCGTGGACATCCATGTAAAAGCCTCTTCACGCCGTTCATTTTACTGAGATTTAACTAAGATGAAGAAGAAGACATTAGAAAAACTTCGACAGGAAGTTCACTCTATAGCCTAAAAGTTGTCGTAGAACAACTTACCTGTAATTGCACAGTACGCGACCAATGTATGACGAATTCTTCGCCGTCGGCAAATGGTGCGATGTAGAACATAGCTATACGTATCATTTCAAACAACTCATCGGAAGAACATTAATAAAAAATCATCCATTCATTTTAGATACAATCAGTAAAACACATTAAGGGAGGCAAAATCTACTAAAATTTAAGGACTCAAAATGTATCAGCTATTTCATATTCAATTGAATTCGTTGGCAAATTTGAGGCTTATTCTCATAGTTGCTTAAATTCTTACCGGCGTTGGTTTCAATGGTTCAGTTCCCCTATTTTTTTTTATATTAGAGGGGAGCAAACGATCATGTGTGTCACCGGATGGCAAGTGGTCACCATCGCCCATAGACATTGGCAACATTAAACGGGTCACTGATTCATTGCCAGCCTTTTTAGGGAAACATAGGCTGTTTTCTTGAAGGCACCAAATGTTTCACTCTTTTATATACTTGAAAGTTTGTTATAAAATTTAGAGTCATATATCAAAAAAAGGTATGATCCGACTGATGTGAAGCGATTATCACGAGCTATGGAAATAGCAAGCAATAAAATGTTATAATAATCATACTATACCAACCCTCTTGAAAATTGTTTCCTCCGGGAGTCAAATAAATAGAATTGAACTTTGTATGACAAAATAAAATTGATAATTAAACAACAATTTCAGGGTATTTTAGCTATACAAAGTAGAGAAATGGGGATGTATAATAGAATACAAGAAAACCAAAATCGAGACTGAATGATATTAGAGCCACGAATTTGGACACGAGTGCGAGAAAATATGAACAAAAGGTATGGAGTGGTCGGAAAGTGGAGACGAGTAACAGGGATCGATTGCAGAATGAAATATAAGAGAAACATATGAAACTGTATCAGTAGAATCAAATGAATATAAATTAACGTTTAATGGAATTTCCATGTAGACAAAACTGGGAGTAGTCGCTAATATTTAATAAGGAACAAATACTTCTACATTACAGACTACGGGCAAATAAAAAAAAAACATGTAAAGGTCTTATATGTGCGTGAAAGTATCATCACCAGGAATTTTGACGTGATTTTTGAAGTGAAAACTTCTTTAGCGGCGTTGTGCACTTTTTGGGATGAGTAAAAAATGTTAAACTCGCGTCAGGACACGTGACCCTGATGTAAGATTTTGGTGGGAATTAGAACTTAATAAAATAATAAACGCCGCAGCGCTAAAACATTAGTTACCTCTAATTAAACAATTAAAACATGATGCGCTAGATCGTTCATAGGGCATTATTTTCTCGCGCCAAAACGTTGTAAGCGCCATGAAATTGTTGGCGCTTACGCGTTTCGTTCAACGTAGTTTAAACATCGCTGTTTGGTCCGTATGTTCAAGTTTTCACTTCTGTCGGCACTCCCGGAGTGCAACCCGTTTTTTTACAGTAACGGAGGTGAAAATGCACGAGCCCATACTCTTTGTGTTTTCAAACATCCTGAAGCTACGGCAGCCCTTTAACATAAACGTATGCGTATATAAGCGTACCATATTAATTTTAATTTTGTAAATCTCGCTTAAGCATTTATTAGTATACGCATATTATAAAAACAACCAGCGCATTTCCATATTTTTATACAAAATATAAATGGATAGGTTTATCTCTTTATAAACATTATAACTGCTTCTTATGAAATCTACAATCGGCTGGTGAAATTGTATAACAGGACCTACGAACGGTGCCCTAAAACTGTGAGCACCAGTCTGAGCAGATCTCGACGATATGTCTTCCCACGGCGGCGCGGCAGACCTCCCCTGCGTGCATATATTACCACAACACGCATTGTCGCCGATGTCGCTCGGCCGCACCGCGCCGCCGCCGCCGACCGCCCATACCACCGCCCGGCGCGGCGGCCACACACGCACGACACTTTCATACGCCCAATATCATACATACTTTACATACGATTCAAAATGAAGGTATGTATGATGCTTTCATTGCAGTAAATCTGTTACCAGCTTAGATAGCAAACCACTTTAATCAGGGCAAGGATTGGACTACCTGAAAGAGAATTGTCGTTGTCGTGATCAGAGGCTAGGACTCCTGGTCAATTCACCCTAACGTCACAACCACTGACTATGAGTAGACCTTAAATTTACCGTATACCCGACCAGATACTTGTGACCTATTGACCAGTTTCGTTAATTCTCTTCCCACTGTGCTGAAAGCCTACAACTTCTAACCTAACAAAAGTTCGATTTTCAGGATCAAGTCGTAGTCAGTTCATTCAATTGTGTCTTTATACTATTTCAGAAGGAATACACGTATACGGCCAACCTGATGTGAAACGGTTGCCGTTGCCTATGCCTACAGCCTACAGGAAAGTTCTCTCGAATCACACAGTATGCCACCATCGTGGTTCCAGTGTGTGAGAACAAATTCCCTGCTGACCGGGACGCGGTGCGGTTGCAGAGGGACCTTGTGGGCACCATATAAAACAACTCCACAGTACAAAATCCATTGTGCAATCGGTAGTACACACAAAGGGAGAAAAAGTCTCATTTTGACTCAATACAGTGCGATGCGATAAAAAAAAATGAATACAAGTAAAATAGAAGCTTTGGATCGTCAGCAATGCCGTCACCTCGTCTCTGACAAGGTCTTAGTAACTAACTGGTATTCAGGTCCTCCCGCCCAAAAAGTGACTACAGTACACCACAACAAAACTGTATATACAATTTTTTAGAGTTTTCGGAATGAAATTTGAAAAGCTAAACTCCACGCGGGCGGAACAACGATCCGTGGCTAATAATATACGCTTATGAGCTTTAATTTCTTGACGTCCCTGACGTTGAAACCTTAATTAAATTTGAAATGCATGAATCATTATTTATATAGCACGTTCACACAGGTAAACCAATCATTACTGTTATTTGACTTATTCAAGGTTATAAGCACGATATGACATTGGAATGGTTGACCTCACGTATATGGGTATTACCGGGGGAAAGTTCACTATTATTTTCACCCGGATTTAAATTGTATCCTTGTTGTAATTACACGACAAATTAATGATTACATCCGCCTGTATGATCTGCCTGTCAATATTACGTGCCATTCAGAAATAGAGCCAATATATCTGATCAACAAAGCAATAATTAGGGTATCTCAAAAACACTCAATACTCGTACACGGCTGGCATGTACGAGTATATGTTTAGTTATTCTAAGCGAGAGTTTCATAGAGTATCTACTTCAATTCGGGACAAAGGAATCCCAAATATCAATTCGGACTATAAAGTACTGTAGTACCCGGAATCCATCTTGGAGCTTGCGATTAAATTCAGAGTCGAGCTGTATAAATTGTTGACATTCCAAAGCTTACGAAGGGCATTTAGTCCATAAGCCTGTGTCCCTAATTGCGATCTATTAATTGTATAATCGGTTGTATTTAGTGAATTATTCGATATGAGGCTCACAGCTTCTTGAGTACATTCATGTCACTCGCTATCAACGTCCCATTTCATTCTCAAATATTAGAAGCACAATGGACGCGTTCTGTATAGTTCCAGCCAAGTGTTCTTCGGAACTTTATTATGATGTCGAATAAACTTTTTACTGACATTTATTTAAGATTTTACAGCATGGGGATTTCAAATATAGCGTGAAAGTTTTTACAGGGTCGGCAACACAAGTGATGGACCTGAAATTGCATGTGTCTATTATACCAGCAGATTACCGTAATTGCCGTTTTCGCAAATTCATTAGCACAAAATTCTGATTTTGTATTTAAGTAACTCAAGTACTGTTAACATAGCGCATCGTACATCGTTTGACCTAGAAAAAAGAACAAACAAACACGGTTTCCCATTTGTAATGTTAATAACAATATTGTACCGCAATGCGGTGTTCAATAGAGGGCGCAACTTTTCGAATGGAGTCCCGATCGCTCCAGAATCAGCATTAGCATGTTAATGAAGGGGCGGATCCACAGACACACACAAATCACGTCCTGTGGTCCCGTGCATCTCCCAGTCTCCCACGCGTACCGTGATATATGCGCTTTTTAATAACCAATTACATTGTCCATCGCACGTTGTCACAATGTTACAAGTTTTAATATTCTTGATATTATATACGGTAATTAAATAAACTTTTGTCTGTCATTCTGTATAAAAGAGGATACTGACAAAATGG
Organism: Pyralis farinalis; assembly: GCA_947507595.1. NCBI lineage: Eukaryota > Metazoa > Arthropoda > Insecta > Lepidoptera > Pyralidae > Pyralis > Pyralis farinalis. The sequence goes on from OX382269.1 coordinate 24,375,255, forward strand.
CAGTTTTAACACACAGCTCAAAGCGCTGAGTCTAGGTAGCTGAAATATTTCAGGAGTTGTATACGTTAAGTTTCTAGTATTAAAAATATTGAAATGACCAGGCAGGGCAGCCAGAATTCAGTCGGAATTTATACATTTGTTGTTTTTATGTTTATGCATGAGTCTGTTGTCGGGAATCCGACGTCACTAAGGGCCTGACGAAAAACAGCGTTGGAGTACACGGTCACCCGAGCACTCACTGACATGATGCTGAGAAGGCACCTTGTTGGCAGCCATTGTAATACACATATTTTATATGTATTTTCACCCATTTTTCTTTGTGTACCTTCTTTTTTTTATTTTTTATTATGTGTATTGTTTTAGTGGTTTCTACCAATAAATATTTCTTTCTTTCTTAAAAAAATATTATGTGTATAATACATATATAGTATTGTTAGGATCCGTTAGTATTCGTTAACAAAGTATAAAGTTCACACGCGCAGAAGAAGCACAATGTGCTGCACTGAATTTAGGAAATCTCACTTGGTCAATATGCCATGCAGTTGTACAACTATTATGAGAAATTAACTAACTTGTAAAACAGATTTCAACCACTGCGGTGCGCTTCTTGGTTTGTGAACTTGAATTATCGCATGAAGTAAACTTAAAAGTTGTAGGTGTAACTATGTCAAGAATAGACTTAAAATTCCCACGCAGCTATGAAGTCACGGGTAATCCGTATAATTTTTGAAGAAACGATTGCCTTACAGACATATCAACACAAAACCGAACTCACTGAGACAAGATAAATGAAATTTTGTACAGAGATTCCCTCAGCAGTGCAAGAGAGAGAGAGAAAGAGAGAGTTAATAATACCGTAGATTTTCTATAGGTGCAAGTTGCAGCAGATTAGATGCCCGGACAAAAACAAGAACAACTAAAAAAAAATTCTCAACACTTATTAGTTTGCACCAATCTGAGTATAATAAATAGTTCTCAGCGCTTTACCATTTTCATAAACATAGTATTTTGTATTTATTTCTCGCTTCTTTAAGATCAAGGGCCCTGCGTCGTAGGCAAAAAGAACTTGTTAGGAATATACATCTAATATAAAGATAAATTCTTCAAGATTTGAAGTAGACAGCCACACAGTCATAGTAAGGTAACAAAAAATCTTCACAACAATTCTTGGAATTTGTTTATTTAACCACTGTAATTCATAGAGGTGTAACCAAATTAAAGGCACCCAAAAATCCATCATAACAATTAGTTCATTAGAAGCTATGGCGTAGGTAGCGAGAATTAACATAGTAACGAAGGGGCGGGTCGCTCAGTAACTCACGCCCTACAAAATAAATAGTTTTGTGCAGGAATGCTGAGGATAATGGACCGCGGGACTGCCCGCAGGATAACTCGCAGCAGATGAATTTAACTGATAACTTAGGACATTTAGACATTTTTGTGTTCAACTATATCTATGTATTCATAAATGTTTAATTAATTAAAATATCATGTTTTAGTAATAGATGTATAGAGAGAATTTATCGTCCAGCAGCTTAGAATGAGAGCTCGATGATATTGTTGTCATTCTAATCAAACACGCAAGTCAAGCAACATCGACCGCATTTTGTTTTTGGATGGGTTTATCCATTTCTAACTTCTTCCTGCTCGAAGGGCACGTTAAGCCGTCGGTGTCGGTTGTTGTCGATAGATAACAATCGTTAAGCTAAGTAAGTTGCCTTCGGACAGCTTGAAAATACTAACCTCTGCCAATCCTCAGTTGAGCAACGTGGTTCAGTACATACCGAAAGCGTTTAGAGCTTTCTAACCCCCTTCGATCGAAAGGAGACCAGTAGATATCCCTTCAGTGAGATGAGTTAGAGTTAGTAGAATATTCTAAGCTACTACACCTACACCAACCTTAACTCATCAATAAAATTATTTAAATTTCATTTATTTTACTATTTGTATAAAAAAGTGCAAATATGTCCAATATGTCCACTTTTGTAACACAAAAAGCAATATCATTCTAAGTTATTTTACCTACATATATACAGTTCTACATATAAACAGAGATCACACTTTACCCTCCTAGTACGATCCTAACTTTTTTTATTAATATACTTTATTGCGTACGGAATAAAATCGGTAATTTTTAGTTGTAATTTAAGTTTTCCAAAATAATGAAATGCAATTCACTTGGTAGTTAATTTAATATTATAAATCTTCAAACACGTCTGTTTTAATATGGCAAACAAGATAAAATGTTTTGTGACTATTTGACAGGTAGAGTTTTTATTTAATATTTAATGCTAGCTCTATTACCTCAAGTTTTTGCCGAAGCGACCTTCGCCTCATGAAGTCAAGTCCTCGACGTCCTCTGGCGCCGGAACATTTTATACTCGCATTATCCTCTAATTTACACAAGCCGACCAATTAAGTATCGAAATAAAACATTACCATTAAAATTTGCTTTACAAAGAATGTTAAGTGTTTCGCCTCCAACATATCATAATACACAGGCAAGTTTATTTTTTTCTCCAGTTAACAAACAAGTACCAATAAAAAATATGAAAATATAGCTTACGGAATTAAGACATCACCGTCTCGTGGACTTTCAATGAAATAAATAAAAACATGGGGATATAAATGTATGTTGTATTTATTGGATCGCTCGGCGGGGTCGTGCGTGCGGTGGGTGGCGGCGACATTTGTCACTGCCGCCCGCGGCCGATGTCGCCTCGGAGCACACTTCCAACTACTGAGAGCACACTTTAAATTATTTACCAAAGCGTTCTTAATAAAACCTTATTTGAATGTCTGCATTTGTTATTTTTATAACTGTTTCACGACGTGAAGTCCTGTTGAAATTGCCGTCTTGACGATCCCTAAACTGTTATTCACTTTTAACCCAAAAACTTATAATTGTGCTTACAAATTTTAATCGTAAAAAATATACGAACCATTAAATTTATTATTTGATATATTTTTTCTTAGTCTTATGGAATGATATATATACATAGTTTTTTGAAAACAACTTTTGCTATAGGTATGTTAGGATCGAGTCACATGGCGCTCGGTTCTCTCTGCCTACCCCGTAAGGGATTTGGCGTGAAGTTGAATTGAGCGTGGGGTTGGATGGTGTGAACGAAAAGATATTTAACAGTGGGGAATTGTTTACGTCAGTTTGTTTGTTCATGAGAGTAATTGTAGTATTTTTATGTTTATTAATTTCTAATTGTTCCCTTCCCTAACATTTACTTTTAAACCTTTGTCTATGGTATGTAAAATTTGATATGTATTAGTGGGGGATAAATTACTCTCATGAAGAAACAGACTGACGTAAACAATTCCCCACTGTTAAATATCTTTTCGCTCACAGCATCCACCCCCACCCTCAATTCAATATATGGGACGGCACTGCGATGGATTTGTCACTTGTAGCATGTTATTGGTACGATTAACGTCTACAACGCCTGATGATGCTTCGTGGAGAGGCGAAACACGTGTCGCAGCGACGACCAGGCCAGTTGTGGCAGCGATGGTGGTGGGGGCATGCGGTTTCTGTTCCAGATGGCGGACGACCGCAGCAACCGAGGCAGAGACTACCGGAGCAGCCATGGCAGCGTTGGCATGTTGCATCTACTAACGGTAGTGGGTGGGTGCCGGCCGGCGCTAGGCCGCATGTACTAATTGGTGGCGGAAGCACACAAAGCAGGTTAGATCAAATTGCATGTAAATTTGACTTTCGCAAAATAACGCCTGAATCTATTAACTATTTTTTATATGTTTTGTTTCACCTAAACTATGCCTTTTTTTGTGACGCGGAGAAAAATGCGTTACGCACACCACCGGTGTCTGGTGGTAGTGTGGGACTCCCCGTCGGCTGTCCGATGGTATACCCACTAAACGACCCTGCGAAATGCCATCGGCCGCGCTGGTGTGGTGCCCCGGATCTGTTGGCAACAGGGCACCACTGCACCTAAACTATGCCTGCTTGACAATGAATTTGTTGAATTTATTTTGCTTGCATTATGCCTACATTAGAATTGCAAGTTTTCTAGTATAATTTGGTTATACGTTCACTATATATACTTATATTCACTATACAGTAAATAGTAGATATTACAATTTTTTAAAGTCATAGTCTAATGAGGACCTGGTGTCCTGTGTTCGTTCAGCATTAATGAAGCGAGTATTTTTTTATATACAACGTAGTATAAAAAGAAAAAATACGTCGGAAGGCATACAAGCATTCGGTGAAGCAGTTACCGTAAAAGTAAAGCGGTTACCGTAGCTATTGACGCTTGAAATATTTTAAGTATCGCTCGCGCGATGCTTCCTCTGCTGCTTCCGCAGCAACACCTTAGGAGCTTACTGGTGACCTCACTCACACGCAGGAACACAACAATACTCTAGGGAGTTGTTATTTGGTTCCGGTTTTGTGTGAGGTGGAAGTATTTTCCCAGGCGAGATGCTTTGATGCGCCCTACCTCTCTTAAAAAATGTAAATGTATAGAAGTCAAATTGTACTTTGAAGAAATACAATGTTTTTATTTGTAGTTTTCGTCGTCAGATTGCTATTTACTTTTAAACGTTTTCTGCTAAGATTTTCGACTACTTACTGTTTTGCCTTTTCCATCATTGTTTTAATGCCTTTATTTAATTTGTTACCTATTGCCAAAGAACGCATTTTAAACTTCTATCTATCTATATTTTCACGCCGAGGCTCTTGCGGGATAAGCAGGGAGGACTCACTGCCACCATGAGTCGGGCCTTACACGCCTCACTTACTTCTTTAACAATCATAGCTCATTTCGCCCCCTCGAACGTTCCTAGGGCTCCTGTGGTCGTGATATGTGAGTCCCAAATCCTTCAACTTTCGTGTTGTAGGTATAATATGTGTAGCGTTTCCTCCTACGTTATTTCTACATGTACGAACCAATGGATCATGCTTCTCCGTATTTTAACACCAATTCTCTTTTTCCGACTAACTATCTTACAACAGAAACTTCATTTTTATTAAATTGTAAATTTTCAGCTCAATACAAGGAATGCCGCATCCAACAATAGCGGCATGTATGCAGCAGCTCGGTGGTCGCTATCGCAGAAAGCATCGAGCAGTCTATGCAAATATAGTTTTTGCCAGCTACCAATTGAAGCAGAACCGAAGGCGCATCTCGCCACTGGGTGGCCGGACTTACTCGCACGTAATGCAGGAAATTGAACAAAATAGGAAATACTAAAATAACTGCACGTGCATATTGCTTTTATGTTTGAAATATTATCATGATGAGAGGCAATCCACTACAGTACGCTTTTTGAGACATTTTCTACCACGTACAGTGAAATTGTGGAATAAATTACCCTCAGCGGTGTTTGGAAACAAATACGATATGGGTGCCTTCAAGAAAAGAGCCTATGTTTCCCTAAAAATGCTGGCAATGGTTCAGTGACCCTTTGGTACTGCTGATGTCTATGGGCGGTGGTGACAACTTACCCTCAGGTAGCCTACATGGTCGTTTGCCCCCATTTTTGAATATTTTGGAATGGTTAGGGAATAATTTCGCACGAATTGCTTTAATTATCAGTATAAAAGTACTATCATGTATGTGGTAAAATACAATATTCATTTATTGCGCCATCGTACACAAACATTACAATTTATATTACATAAAATTTTAACACTTCGGAACTATTACGATTATAGTATATATAGTATATATATAAAAGTTTATCTCTCAGAAAATAGTATATTTCATTACAAGTGCGGAAAGCCTGTCATTGCAAAGAGTTCCGACAAATATCTACCCGAGCCGAGGCGTAGCCGAAGGTTGGTTGGTTGACAGTCGGAATCTTTGCAATGAAGGTTCCGCACGTGTACTGAACAACTATTTGTAATACAGTTGCGAAAAAATGAAGCAATGTAATAAAATAATAGAAACACAATAAACTCAACTAACTAGGAAAATGGCGCCAACCGTAAAAGAATATAAGCAGAGATTTTCTTTTGTTTTCTTCACCCATTCTGGGTAGGCAAAGGGAACTATGCCCATACAGCTAAGTCGTCAGTAGAATTTTTTTATTGATATGAAATGAAAATGAAATTTAATGAGATGAAATGAAATGAAACCTAACCTAACTCATTGAATCAAATCATTAAATCTGATATTGAAACAAATTAGTAGCTTCTTTTTAGAAATATTTGCATGAATCATAAAAAATTTTTTTAGTAAAAACTTCGTGGTTGGTTTTTTATTTTTAATAGACATTATTTTGACAGTTGGGAAGAGAACGCACGAGTTCGGAAAAGGTAAAGAAAAAGCTCGAGTATGTAATAGCCCACATCCCGAACGCTATACGTCCCTGCAATACGCCACTTTTTGAGCAACTGTATTGAAAATCAACTTTCATCCATAATTTCAACGACTCTTTCACCATCATCATAACCAGCATCATCATCGCCAATCTCTAAAACTCAATCACACACGCACACTCGCGCAAGCGACCTGCGCCGCTTAAACCAAACAGCGATGTTGATAAACTACGTTGAACGAAACGCGTAAGCGCCAACAATTTCATGGCGCGTACAACGTTTTGGTAATGATGAAGAAAATAATGCCCTATGAACGATCTAGCGCTTCATGTTTTAATTGTTTAATTAGAGGTAACTAATGTTTTAGCGCTGCAGCGAACTTATATTCTAATTCTCACCAAAATCTTACGGTCAGGGTCACGTGTCCTGACGCGAGTTTAGCATTTTTTACTCATCCCAAAAAGTGCACAACGCCGCTAAAGAAGTTTTCACTTCAAAAATAATTCAACAGATTACATACGGAAAATGAGATATCAATAGACATTTGACCGCTGAGGAAAATATAAATAAAGGTTTCCCGACAAATTACTACTAAACGGTTTTACTATGGTTTTACTACTATTGCCACTAAGTAATTAATATAAACATAGGTATTTTTTTCTAAATCTACACATACAAATAATTCATAGATAATACAAATTGGGCATGTGCATGGATACAAACGTATGTCTTGCACGGGACTTCAACCCGAGACCATTGATGTCAAAATAACCATTGCTAATCATCTCAGGGATCGTAAATATGCCTTAATTTTATCGATATTTTAATTATATTAGTGTTCATGACACTTCTGTGTATATACATGATTATATACAAAAAATATGTATTATTGACTAAAAAATCCATTTTATATTGTCACCTTCACACAGACAAACCATATGTATGTACTTACGGGTTTATATTCGATGCCAAAAATTATATCCGATGCCAAACATTCTTTGTTGGCATTGCATTACAATGCAATCGTAGAATTAATAACTTGGTTATCTATTAATGAATTTCGTATACTTAAAACAATCTTTTGTTTGTTGTAGTGAGTTAGTAGGTAAGGCTTAGTGAGTCGCGTCAGACGAGACGTATGCTTGTTGGACATCTGTCGTAGTAGGTATAAGAACCCATCTGTCGAAGTATTTAAGAAAACGATCTAAGATGTGAGACATAAACGCTGAATTAAAATAATATGAAGTTTTAAACTAAATCCCGACTACGACAAAAAACCCCACTGAAAAGATATAAAAAGACTTAATTGTGGACATATTTTTATTATAACTGATAAATGATTAAATATATAATATTAATTTACTTATGTGAATAGATTATAATTAAAATAAAGGTTAGCTTTTTTACCGTGTTTACACGGTACTAAATATTTGCACTACTAATATATTTAGATAGACACAAATGATATAATGTGTTAATGCTAAACTAAACCGATCATTATTTTAATTGCAATCTACTCATATTATATTTCGAATTCTTTATAATGAAAATAACTATGCCTACATTAAAGTCTTTTTTATACCATTTCGATGGTCATTTTTATTGTAGTCGGGTTTTAGTTTTCAATTTCATTATTTTATGATATTGAAGAGGATGTATAATAGATGATGGTTTCGCGCTTGTCTTTATCTCCTCTCTGATGTTTTTTTTTATAAAAAGGCATTATGAGGTACCTACGAGTTAGGCATCATTTACACTTCTATCTTTACAATTATGTATAAAAACGTATAGGTAACCTAAATATTTTCAGAATGTACTTATATAGACCTTTCATTAGACACCAAACAGGGTACATTATTTTAATCTTATATATATTTTTTGCGTACTTATTGGTTACCATAAAGTTGGATTTTCTATAATGTCATATAACCTATAATCAGCGGAACAGCAGAACAACTGCTAAACTATACGACATATAGTTTAATAGTTACGCTGTGACAGATAATTACAATACATTCTTATATAGCCTGAAAGAATCGTAAACTTCTTTTGCTGCGCCCTAGTCGGGTAAAATGGCATATCTCTGACATAAAGTTCAGCATGTAAATTTAAAATGCTATTTATATATCGCCAAATTGCGACGTGTAAATGTCACCGACATAATTTCGGCAGGATGTATCTCTACACTAGTTTTTTCCATATAAAACCATATGATATAAGTACAAACACAATCTTTCTATTTTATTAATGTATCTTATGTAAGCACAGTCTACTACTGTGATGTAGATTAATTAATTCTGAAACAGATTGTTGCCCATTCATCTGTCTGTCATCTAGCGAGTAGTTGAAGCCACATTAGAATACGTGGCACTACTACATGTTTGTATGTTTGTTCTAATAAACGTCACTAATTGTACAACGCACTGGGGAGATACCGGGGACTCTGACAAGCTTCACCGAACAAGTTTACGTATTATAATATTCAAAATTGCTCTCAGCGACTGAGTCATTCTCCGTCAAGGAGTTTATATTCAATTTCATTTAAGGTGCCGTTTCCTTAAAACGCGACAAATCATTATTGCGATTCTGACTTCACCGAAGTTGGACATCTCAAGATACTCGAAATGGATATGTTTTAAATTAACCATATTAAATTGTATCATTTCAGTTACGTCACATTTCAAAATAAATATACTCCATTAAAAATATATTTGAAAGGAGTTATGTTTTTTCTTGTGCCGCTTGCATCCATTTCCATTCGCCGTGTAAGTCTAAGGAGGAGGCCTATATTCAGCAGTGGACGTCATTCGGCTGAAATGATAATGACAATATACTTTTTCATAATAAAGAATGGTTCCCATGATTATTTATTATGTTATTGTAATAATGAGTAAGTATAGTTTCATTATCACAGTCGCCATTCTGTATGTTCTTGTTTCATGTACACTTCGATATACTATTTAGTAAATAGAGCCCGTAGTCCTTCTAGTTGAAACTATGCAGCTGTCGATTAATTTTACCTTGTCTAAACAAATAAACCATATATATCCAGGCATCTATAGGCAATGTTATTATTACCATTAAAGCCCCTAGCGTTAGACGTTTTCATAATCTTTTTGTACCAATACCAATTACCTACGCCGCCGCCGAGTAGGAGTAAATAGAATAGTAGGTAGATAGCGCTTTAATGTGAATTTACAGCGTTTTATATTAAAGAAAAAAATTCGCAACTTTCCTCCCTAGTAACGGCCCACAGAGACCAACTACATAGTCAGTGACAAAAAAATCGTCATTATCACAAAACTTCCTGGTAGCAATTGGAAAAGCTCTCGACCGGCAATCTAAAAGATGTAGGGCACGACCCTCCAGGTAGGCGGGGAAGGTGTACTTTTCCATTATAAAAATATGTATTTAGAAATGTGTTAGGATTCTTACGGACTTAATTAATATTACTAGTGGTCGGCCAGTGGCCGAAATTCGACCGTAATTCATTTAATTTTTAAGTTTGAATAACTAATATATAAAGCACTATTAGACATTTATAGACAAATAATATTAATCTCTTCTCAGTTTGAACACAAACTTCAATCATACATAAATGAAAGTATTTTTGATATTCAGTAAGACGGTATATATTTGGGTAAATATGTGTTTGTATGTCAAAGTTGTGGTAGTGTGTGTAATATCTTTTACATTAATTTTATGTATTTTCCAAGCATTACTATAAAAAAAAATGTACTTCTTCTCCATAAACTTTGCCCATGCCTAATTTTATACTCCTCCGTCCGCTTAATTTTCGTAAAAAGGCGTACAAAGTTTTCGCTTCACATATTAATATATTAATAAGTATTAGAGTGTTTATTTATCCTTCGTGTGACAATGTCCGTACAAAAAAAAAAGCAAAAAATCGATGTGGCAGGAAAAGTGACCATACCAATCCAAATACAAAACACCTACTTTGCATTACACAAAGATATGGTATGGTGCTACCACTTTGACATTACCAAGTAGCATAGAACACTATTTTGATTGATTTGAACAGATTTTCTACTAGCTTATATAATCGTCAATAACGGAACTGCACCTTAACATGATATTTTTTGCGTGTTGCGCCGCAGTGCGACACGAACACGACAATAAATTAGATGCGTTGAAATGTTTGTGTTGTGGCGTCGCGGCCGCTGTCGCCGACGCCGCACGCGCATACATTAGCGCACAATACCGCGGGGGGCGCCCATTGTGTCCTCACACTTATACAATCCCAACCTCCCCCCGCTCCGCAGCACGCCCCTAATGAAGGATTCAACACGAGCCCTGCAATTATCAGATAAAAATCACTCCACATCCGATCACAAAACACCAAGGACCTCCAGAATACAATTTCAACGGACGCGGTCACTAAGTGCGGCTCGATTAGAGATACATATATACATATCATCATGCCTGTCTCCCATTGGGGTAGGCAGAGATTATGGAATGCCAGGGGCACCGATCCTAACATACGCCTCTCCCTTCTTCCACACTCATCAACCTCTTCACGCATGTTCTTCGGTTTTAGGTGTTTTTGATTTGGCCCTTTTTGAACGCATCACCAATTTGATCTATATGTGTGCGTCTAGGACGGTCCCTCCCGAAATCTCCATTCAAACTTGCCTGATACACTTCTTTCGTAACTCTTTTGTCATTAATTCTTTCTAAATGACCAAACCATCTCAGCATACCCTTTTAAATTTTTGTCACTACATCATCTTTCATTCCACAAAGTTCTCGTATCGTGCTATTTTTTACTTCATCAATCATTCTGACTCCACACATACTCCTCAGCCCTCTCATTTCTACGGCGTTCACCCTGCTTTCATAGTTCTGCCAGACCCATGTTTCATAGCCGTACATCAATGTTGGCGTTAATATACCGTGAATGATAGCAAGCATACCTAATACCTACAAAATACCTACTAACCTACATACGTGAGTCAAGAACATTCTGCATGCAATGATCTCAGCAGTGAGTGGACTAGACTAACAATGTAGTCACAGTAAAAAGATATAAGGTTGTGTTCGACCAAACTAATCTACTACTCAACTAAATGTGGCAATAAAATGACGGGAAATGCCTACTTTCATACCATAAATGAGGGGAGGATGACTATGTACAGCAGTGGACGAATACAGGGTGAGATGACAATGATGATACCATGAAGGAACGCGCATGTGTGCTTTAAATAGATCTAAAGGTGCAGAGCACAATATAAAAGAGTATTAATCGTTAAATAAAAGAAAATACGTTAATAATAATACAAGATCCTACGTCTTCAAAATGGTCTAGTATTAGGGGTTACCAAAAACTGCGGGAAGTGGAAAAGAAGATAGTACAAGACGCGAAATAGATTAACACCCGAATGATGATGACCTACGTCTCCATAATACATAAATTCGGAACAAGCCCTGTGGCAACTAACAGCGATGTTCATCACTTTTACGGCTCAGACTTTACAACGGAACCCTAAAAACGCGAACGTAGAACCCCCTTTCTTTAGACATTGGTTAAAAAATACAGTGAATGCTCAACGTGTGCTTTCGCAGAGTCTTATACTCTATTAAGGCGAGTGGTAGTGTCAATTGCCGTAATTAGTCAGCTTAGCTCAATGTACTTATGTGCTGACATCAGAAAACACATATCTTTTAATAAAACGCCATGCTCTACAAACTCAGCTTCACCTTCGACAGGGAGTTAGGTCATTTCATATTATTACTAATTTTATTTATCATCCTATGTCCATACCAAATTTTATTACAATCGGTTCCGCGATTTAGCAGTATTAGACTGCCAGTATAAGAAGAAAAACAAACACATGTTCGCATGCACAAGTTAGGAATACGCCAAAAACAAACATTGACATCATACAGCACCGTAAAAATACATTTAGTGTAATAATCTCATTGGTATAAATGATCATTTCTGCAACAGCAACAAAGTATACAGGCAGGTGAATTCGTATATTCGCTGCTAGTTGGAGTGGGTATTTAGACACTCACACCACATCGTGTGTAAACAGATAATCAGAACTGCGCAGACGGCGTACGGGTTCGCGGCCGATTATTAGGGTTGCATTAATTTGGGGTTTCCGTGGGTTCCGTGCGGACTAATGACCAGATAATTGTGCGGCAGGTGCGCCTACGCTGAGGGCTGCACGCTATGCGCACACGCCAAGCGCCGACCTGCCCCCGACAAAGATTTCAACTCGCCTAAATAAAAAAACAATGTTAAAAAATTACAACAATACCCGACGTTTTAATTCGGAACCCTAATCAAATAGATTTGAATAGATTAACACGCTGCTTCCGTTGCGTGTTTCTGAATCAAGCGGTTTTTAGGAAGCATTATACATCTAAATATTCATTCACTAATTTAAATTTGAAAAAAAAGGCACTGAACTATTGCATATCTAAACATATCGCTTTGTGCGATATATGCAAAAGTAACTCACAGACACGTAGCCGACACTTGTCTCTTTAATAAATTAAGCCCTTCGAATTTATCCCGGGAGTTAAGTTGACCTGATGCATATTTTGAATTGAAAAACAGAGCCCTGTGACTTTTATTATTTACACGAGACACGGAAAAACCAATTTGAAATTAATGTCACAAAAACAACAGAGTGCAGTCACAAACGCATTGCATTCGAGTCAATTACATTTGTTCAACTAGTTGGACCGTGCGAATTAGGAATACCTGATTGTCAACAGGCTCAGTTGCCCAATTGAAAATATGTATTAGGTCAACTGATTCCTTAGGATAAATTCGAGCGGGCTCAGTTGACTAAATAACCAACATGTTGGGGTGTAAGTGACTCACTTTGTAGAGCCAAATCTAACCTCACTAGCAGATAACTAAGTATCACTCGCGCGATGCCTACGCTGCTGGTAACACAGCAACTCCTTAGAAGCTTACTGGTGACCTCACTCACAGGCCTGAATACAACAATCCTCCAGGGAGTTGTTATTTGGCTGTGGTTTTCTGTGAGATGGAGGTACCTACTTCCCCAGACGACTTTCACGCGCCCGACCTCTCATAAAACATCCAGATCAAGACGAACAGACAGTATCGAACCCACGAGCGTTAGTGTCAAAGTCGCGTCATTCACGACCGATCTCGTCAAAATCTCATATCTCCTAACGGTCAGTATCCACGTAACCGAAACATTGAAATTGGCAATTTCCTCGTTACACAAGAATCAGCATAATTACCCTCCTAACAGCAAATGTGATATACGCGAGCGGTGCTTCCTGTATTGCAAACGTTCATAGGCTACGGGGCACTTTTCATGAGGTGGGCCGTTGCCTCCCGGCACTGTATAAAAAATAACTTGGCGACAAATAGATGGTATCATGCAGACGACCTTGTAAGAACGCACTTTGACCGATAGTTTTACACTCTCATAAAAAAATATTTATTATTTATTTTCCTTAATAAAAATAATCTCTCTTTTAAGTTCACGAATTGCGAAAACAGCTTATCGTCGATCTTTGACGACAAAATTTTGAGTCTTACTTATAAAAATAACATCGTTGTTCAGCTCGTTAAACTTATTCCATAAGTGCGATTTGCATATTCACTTTAGTGATGTAAATTCAATAAATGTAAACGATAACCATATTGTTACATTGTTGTAAAATTTGGGGACCACATCTTTTACAAGCAATTTTTTACATGGCCTAGAACAGCTGCTGCATGAGCTTCCGATTTCTTTTAACAGTTTTTATATTCGGTGACTATCACCAACTTCATGCTCGAATATAAAAACTGCTGACGTAATTAACTCAACCTCTTTTATGTGTATTTTAGTGCAATGAAACAAAAAACGTTCACCATGGAAACTAAGTATTTAAAAATCTAAATCAGCTGTTTTGTATGTTTATAGTAAGTATGAACATTTTCCAAGCAACTGCTATGTTTTTGCCAAGAGCCCCCGCAGTATTACTTAGTAGGCGGACCGTATGATTGTTTGCTATCCGTCGTAGTATAAATAATTATTTTCCTATACTAAACTTTCTTAAAATACTATCTCTAACTTCACGCCAATGCCCTTGCGGGGTAGGCAGAGAGGACCGAGCGCCACGTAACTCGCTCCTTACATATCTCACTCGCTTCTTTAACATTCATTGCTCTTCTCATGCACGTTCGCCGGTTTCTAGGGCTCCTGACATCACCTTCTGATAGAACACGACCAATTTGGTCATGGTAGGTAAGTGTTGGCCTTCCTCGGCTCCTACATGCTTCCACTTTTACATTGTATATCCGCATCGTCATTCTTTCATCCTGCATTCTTTCTACATGTCCGAACCAACAGAGCATGCCTCTTCTTATTTTAACACCGACGCTCTCTTTCAGACCAACTCTGTTTCTAACATCATCATTGCGAATATGGCCTACAAGCCTTACGCCACAAATTTTGCGCAGCGCTCGCATTTCGACCGCGTTTATTCTACTTTCATGCTCTTTCTGCCATACCCAGCCCTCGCTCTTAAAATACTGATGGTGTTAATTATGTAAAGCAATATTATATGATGAGTGTGTACCTTGAATGTTTGAATTTGACGAGCCCGATGATCGAGTAATGACATACAAACCAATAAACTATTTGACTGCACGTGAAGGCACCCCGCGCTCACAAAAACATTGTATTTTAGCACTTAATATCTCAGCGATTCGAGCCTGCTGACCAATGGGAGAATATTTTAACCAATAATCCGATAAGTGCCGCGATGCTGATCCGCGAATTGGCCAATGAGAGCTGCGCATTCTACTTTACCCCCCGATCCGTAGCGGTGAATTAACTATGTAACTCACCGTTTCTCTACATTTTTTTCCTTCATGCAGGACAAACATTAGCATACATGAATGTCTGTTGGGCTGGGTGTTTCTAGGAGAGGTAAGACGCATCAAAGAACGGGAGTACCTCCAGCCCACAGAAAACCACAGCCAAGTAACAACCACATAGACGGTTGTTGTGTTCCTGCAGGTAAGCGAGATTACCGTTAGCTCCTAAGGAGATGATGTGCTAGTACCAGTGGTGGCATCGCGCTATCTATACTTAATGTTCATAGTCAGTGCACCAACGGTAGCGGGTGCATGCGGCTCCAGTTCCAGATGGCGGACAATAGCGGAGATGATTGAAGCAGCCATCTACAAACGGTAGCGGGTGGATGCCGACTGCCGTTAGTACGTATAAACTAATTGATGGCTGTAGCACACAGAGCAGCACATCGAAAAAATGCATTTAATTTATGAAGTTCGAATAATATATACGGAAATGTATTAATTAACAAGTAATTAAGATTCAAATGTGTTTTCAAACAACGATTACAATTATTTACGACGTTATTCATCGATAAATAAATGCATAGTTATTATATTAAATACAGTTTTACATAGATAACGCAGCCAGCAAGCTGTTGCAACGATATAAAAACTATTTTTTTGGGACCACCTGGCACGCCACCCGCGCCAGTGTCAAACACAAAAACGCCCAGAAAAAACGTCACAATATTTGAATATTATTACAAAAAACAATTAAGGGTGCCGCGAGTCACCTGTCGCCGGCACGAGATACACATTTGCATAGAAACATATTTTTAAAGCCGGGTTTTCATATAATTTGTAAGAGTTCGCATACATGCCCGCGCTACAGTAATTAAGTAGGGAAATCTATATACCGTAATCAGGCCAAACGTTAGCACCCACTCAATTATTGGCGTCTTCACATTTATAGAAAAATACTAAGATTTTAATTACGTGTATAGAATGAACCAATAGTTGGCCTACCCCACGAATGGTCTGGTTTTTACATAGATAACAGAAACGAGGTTTTTCCCTTTGGGCTGTTGAAGGTCTGACGGCAGTCGCTCTTTGCAAAAATCTGTATCAAATCCTTACGCTTACGTAGCGAACCCTGCCAATTGGATTAGAAAAAGGGGGAACGCTAGAATGAAGAAGATAGTCTTGTGGTCCATCTGTAGCTTACGGTACATATCAGCGGACCGTGAAAGGAGCCCGACCCGGTCGTGATAGATAAAAAGATTCCAGAAAAAGACTATAGAAAAAGAAGCTATAAATAGCATTCATTTTGGGGCATAAGCAATTCACCATCATTTAAAGAACCAAAGTCAACCATGCCTTACCTGATGCAACTCGTCCATCCAGCGGGTTAGCTAAAGATGGCAATTGACCAGATCGGTTTTCGTGTTGCAAATGCATTACCTTACGTGCGTACCTTAGGATAAATGATCACAGATAATGGTATACGCTTTTCTGTGTCATGTACCAATCTGCCGCCAGTTAATCTATATAACACAACTATACCGCAACAAAATAACAACTCTCTGGAGGGTCCTTGCTTGTTCATAGCGTTATCCCATATCATCATTTGATTTGATCCCGGTTCCTAATTCATTAGGATTAGCAGGGTCCACTAACATAATTCTAAGGATTTGTGCGAAGATACTGATCTTTACAAGGAGCGACTGCCGTCAGGCCTTCATTACCTAGAGGAAAATATCTGACCTTTTTATGTAAGGTCTTTCGAAATACAATTTCTTATACGGGCGGGTTTCCTTACGTTGTTTTCCTCCGCCTACGAGTAAACAATCCTACTAATATTATAAATGTGAATGTCCGTTTGTTTGTTACGCTTTCACGAGAAAACTACTGAACCGATCATCATGAAACTTTGTACACATATTCTTGGAGGTATCAGAAGTAAAATAGGATACTTTTTATTAAAAAATATACATATTTTTTATCAATGCGAGCGAAGCCACGGGTAAAAGCTAGTCTGTACATAAATCCGAAAACACAAATTTAGTGGTACATGCCATGGTTAAATCCGGGGACCAGTTGGTCAATAGGAGAGTTCTTTAGCCTCTGGGCAATCTCTGTATTGCATTGATGAATATTTAACTTATATACAAAATAAGTGTTCATTTTACTAGTCCCTCCAGATTTTACATCCATAGTCCCTTAAATATCCTACACCTTGTTCATTAGTCCTAATCCCTGCCGCGATCTGCTCGTGGGTACATTGGTATACCCGGAAGTGAATCATAGTGGATTTACTACCTTCTCGCTTCTTTGCATTGAATCCATGTTCCCACATACAGCTATAAACTAACTAAGATTAACAACAGAGAATGTAAGAATTTCAATTATTAAATATTTCAATATGACCTCATTTTAAAAATAAATTGATTTGAAGCACACAGATGTGTTACCAGCTTAACTACGAGCCCTTATTAATTCAAACACATCAACCACAAAGGACCTTTGTTGTATACACACACTCTCGCTCGCGATTTTATCTCTTGTGTCCCAAAACTTTTGAGTAATATCGCTTAAATAAAAATCTAATATAATAAAAAATACGACTTAATTTTAACTATATCACTTTCCATTTTTGTTGGTGAATCAGGAAGGTATTTAGACAAACGAGTTGCTGTCCTTACCCTCTTCGTTTGTAACTAAAACGAAATAACCTGCTATTCAAAAGCATGATTTCTGACCCCAATTTTATTAATAACGTTTAAACACAGTCTAAATATATACACGGTATAAATGAACATACGATATTCGGCGCATGCACATCTCGGAATGCGCTACAAAACGAATTGGCATTTGCCTAACACCCAAATTTGGAATTTACCACTGGTCAACCACGCGATATGTTGTAATAAGTCAATCCAATACATTTTCGGCTATTTTGAGTCTCGGACCAACATTAGCAAAATTGCGAATAAAAAGACTGGGATTATGAACATCACATACACACAATTTTGTTTAAAACCACTTTAAGCAATGGTCTTTAGCAATGTCTACCCACAGCTAGACGCTGTAAACGTCCACGATCGTGATTGCGACGGAGACTATGAAATCGAATGGGACAAAGTAACCTTAAGTTTACATTCGAATCTAAAACCCGGTCAGCTTACCAGGTTAAGTAGAAATTGTTAAAAATATGATAATAAAGTATCACCCCGGCAACCTAGTGAATAATCTAACAAATATACTAAAGACCGGCACTAAAATAACATGCCTATGTCCACATAACATGACGGTATAACGTCTCTAGGAAACCAAATATTACCTAGACTGTATATATTATATCTCTTATTATACTAGTAGCTAATAATATTATCTAGCTATTGTTAATTGGAAACAATCTATGTTATGGATGCCCCAAGTCTGACTAATCGCTGAACTATACAAGTCCGTTCTTCAACAATAACTATTGTAAATTGTTTTCGTTTGTAATTCACAACTCTTAGATTATCCATTGATATTATCATTGAGAAGTGCTGCAAAGAATCTATGTAATTTAAAAAGAAGTCGTTGTCGATAATAATAAGCTACGTAAGAGTTTTCCTTTTTAATGGACAAAACGGACTTTTTTTTTATACAACCTCGGGAGGCATCCAAGCATACGGCTCACCTCATGTAAAGTGGTTATCGCAGCCTATGAACGCTTGCAATACATTAAGTATCACTCGTGCGACGCCACCTCTGCTGCTAACACAGCACCTCCTTAGGAGCTTACCGGTGACCTCACTCACACGCAGAAACACAACAACCCTCTAGGGAGTTCTTAGTTGACTGCGGATTTCTGTGAGGTGGAGTTACTTCCCCAGACGGGCTGCTCTGATGCGCCCTACCTCTCTTCTAATCTACTATTTGTTTACCTAGTGAGTCAGATAATGTAGCATTTTTATATTAAAAATGTAATACAAACACATGCCATTACTGCAATAGCAATTAAAATATGAAAGAAAGAAGCTGACGTAAAGCAATACTAATATAGTTTCAGTCAAAGTAACCGAGAGCATGTTACGTAAAAAATAGTGCTTAAGCTCCTTTCTGTAACAGACGCGAGCCGAGCATTCCGCGGTTTGCGGCTGAAAATTATATAACTCATTCCTAACCGGCAAGCGGCTTTAAAATCTCATTTGTATATTGAGCCTTGTCCAGTGTGATGTAAGGTTCAAAATTGAATTTATGTAGAGTAAGGTAAAGGCGCTATTACACGTATTTAGGTGGAAGCAGGTGCGGCCAGGCGGCTGCTTTGAAACTGATGAGCGGTGATCGCATTGGTACAAAATGGTCTCGTTTATGCTTGATCGTTGGCGAACAGTGAGAGTAAAATTATGCACTTCTGTACATTGCACGCATACACACACGGACGTAAGTATGGTCATTTGCAAAAGTATAACGTCGGGAAGCACATAAACACACGGCCCACATGATGTAAAGCGGCTACCGCAGCCTATAAACGCTTGCAATACGTTAAGTATTACAAGCGCGATGCCACCTCAGCTCACACAAAGCTACTCCCTAGGAGCTTCCTAGAGACCTGACTCACACGCAGGAACGCAACAACCCTCTAGGGAGTTATTTTTTGACTGCAGTTTTCTGTGAGGTGGAGACCCCCAGACGGGCTGCTTTGATACGCCCTACCTATGTTAATTACATCCATACCAAGGCAAACAGACATGTATATGCACACAAATGTTTATCCTGTGTGGGAATCGAAACCACGAGCGTTGGTGTCAAAGTAGCGTAACAGCGCGTTTCAGCCCTGCGCTACCGAGCTCGTCAGAGTATTTACTATAATATTATTC
This sequence comes from Pyralis farinalis, assembly GCA_947507595.1. NCBI lineage: Eukaryota > Metazoa > Arthropoda > Insecta > Lepidoptera > Pyralidae > Pyralis > Pyralis farinalis. The sequence goes on from OX382269.1 coordinate 24,395,218, forward strand.
CCATATGCTTGCATATATCCCTATGTTATATAAAAAAAACTCGCTTTTTTGCTTTTTTCATCTATTCCATTACATGGGAACTTCTCCACTCTGGTCACGTTTATGCAGAAATTTAACAAATATATATAGAGGTCTTTCCACATTTCCACCATCAACGAAAATCTTTTTAATGTAAACTTTATTATCCTAAGAGCAAGCTGAATGCTTGAATTTATGCAATAAAACACGTCTTCTCTTCGCACATCGTGGCCTTGTTGGACACCGGTCTTTAATGGCCTTCTGGTGGATTGACTAGCCTTCGTCGATGCACATTAGGCAGCATTAAGTTGACATTCAACGGCGTGTAAACATGGTTTAAATCTAACTAAACCCCATTGGTTAGGTGTCCTACATCCCAGCACAAGTAGGGTGAATATGGTTTAATGGGGATTTACGAGCCGATTGGCACGTCATACATATACGATATATTCAAGACAGATTTGTCACTTGTCTCAGCGTATTGGCTTTGCGATACTGACACCACGTATGATACAATATTGATTTTGTCTATGTTTGTGTAGCGTGATTGAAGCTTATTAGACATTTTCACAAATATTATGTAATGTGATCTCCTGGCAGCTAGCGTCAACTACACCTAAAATTGTCAATTTCACTGTCATTGAACAAACTATATTACAATACTTAAGATATCATTATATGTGCTGCCGATGTGTTTTATGCCCATAGCACGGCTAATAAGCGACTGCCCTGTACGCCTTCAGAACCCGTTATATACTTTTTCCCATACATTTCGCGGTCATATATGACCACACGGGTTTCGAAGGGCTAGGAAGCTACAGTTACAACCTATGGACGTATGCGTCCCAGAGACATCAATAGCGCGTTTTCGAATTTTCGAACAACGGCCGGAGAGAGTCAAATCGAGATTTAGTCATAAAGCGATCTAGTCATACCCCTATGTAGTAATAAAGCGAATTAGTCATAAAGCTTCTAAGCCCTATAGAATTTAAGAGGGGAGAAAAAAATATACCATACTAGGAATCGTCTACAAACTACTCAATAAACTTTTCGAATAAACCCCATTCCCCATAACGATATCATGCAATTTATAATAAGTAAACAATCCAGGTTGCAAAACTCAGAATTAATGTTTTTATATCCATCACGCTGTAATTAACTACATAGATACCCCTAGAAGCAAGTAACTCAGGTAACAAACTGAGCAGCCACGGAAAATCTCTTCAAAAACGTACACGTAGATTGTAAAATACTTCTTTTATCCTATGTCCTTTGTTTATAATATTTTGGGTATGTTATCCGAAAGAACAGCTGATCCATTGATACTAATGTCTATCTAAACTATTAAGTTTATAGGAAGAAATAAAATAAAACACCTATACAATTTAAAACTTTACGATTATAATTCTGATAAATCGTACAAGATTTTTTCTAACAAACTTATAAGTAAGTATTTTTCAATTATTAAAAAATATTCCGATACAAAATAAGTACAAACCGATCAACAAACGTCAATAATCTCTTCCGTGATTTGCCTTGGATTATGAATCTGTTCGTAATCAAACTTTAAATAAATATCCACTTCCCTTCACTTGGATATAGCCTGTAGCACTACCAACGTACTATTATTTTGTTCCAATAAATGAGCACATTAGCATGTTAAAAAATTACGGAAATTATAAAGCAATACGAAGAAAAAGTGAAGTTCGAGTGCATTGTGCGGTCGGTAGCCTTGTGCCGCGGGCGCTCGTGCCTCTATCGGCCCAATTTCACATGCAAATTACGATTCACGAAACGAACGTTCTATATACTATATTAGTCCAGTACGGGAATGTGAAATTTGAACCATAACTGAAATAATCGTATAGATTTCGTATTCCTCTATGTTCATTACATTATCATATGTATTTTTTTTTTATCAGTGGAGGGACTATTAACCGAAGGTACCTTTATATACATATATAGGTACCTTTGGTTAATAGTATGTCATTGTAATTATCATTTCATCGAAGGAAAACATCGTGAGGAAACACGCGTGTCTAAGAAATTATATTTCGAAATACATGTGGTCTAATCTAAGAAAGGTGAGATAAATGCTTAAATGTCTCTATCCTTACACATCTAGCATTCACAGAAGAATACGACTATCGATTTATACATAGGTATATCTACTACACCCGTACTCATCCCACTGCAGGGACACGTGCAATGACGCCATCATCAAATTCTCATAGGTAAGATAAGTTATATCATTCCATTGATATCTGGAACGGGTCGTGGCGTGTATCATTCTTCTCGAAGGAACCTTTACGTGTTGGATCCATATTTTAACGCACACTTTGAAGGTGAACTTGAATTAATACGAGTATCTTAAATCAAAAGAAATAATAATAAGCGGTATTTGTTCTCCATAACAAATAAGTAATTCACGTAATGTATTTAGATTAATGAAAGAGCAGTCAATATTTAGAACACGACATTTAGTCAAGACATTCAGTCAAATAGGTAATATTGTATACATTGTATAACAATTATCAAAGTCGTCATGTGGTAAGCTTTGATATACCTATATTATTTTCCCATCCTTTGCCCTCTACTGGTAACGCGATAATAAATCAATATCTCGCTTTGCTGAAGCCTAATATTGTTGACAGACAGATAGAAATAAACGTCATACTATTTCACCTAAAAACGTATTTATCCTGGCCTATATCCTCATAATATATCCTATATTCATAACAGGATCTTGACCGCTCGCGTGTCGCGATCGTTGCACTTTGCATAGAGCCCTTGGGATGTTATTTACCCAACTTCCCTTTAAAGGTTATTCTATCGGTCTGTTTTGATTAGTGTAAATGTTTATTTCAATCAGAAAAAAATTTTGTAAACAGTTATTCTATTGTAAAGCGATGTAAGTGGTATCATTTTTAGTGAATAAATTCACTTTTTATGCGAAAGTCTAATTTATTTGTAACTTGATCTAGTCTGCTTTGTTAACGAAAAAACAAAAAGCAGGTAAGATCAATTTGCATGTATCATTTTTATATTATGTGGTACATCCTGCTGGTTAGCACACGAGGAACTGATGAAAGGGAGGTAAGGAAATATTAAATTGGAAGCAGCCCAATGGGGAAGTACTCCCTATACTATACTAACGGTTCAGAAGACCGCAGAAAAAACAACTCTATGTAGGATGATTGTGTTCTTATAAATGGGTGAGATAACCAGGAAGCTCCCGTAGAAATGCTGTTTTGGGCAATATTTGTAGGGATATTATTTATATTACTTGCGTGCTAGCTAGCTTGTGGGCTAGAGGCTATGTACCGCTTTACATCAGGCGGGGCATGTGCTTATTTGCTTAATAACGTGACATAAAATGATACAAGAACACTCAGTCTTTTCAAAATGCTTACGGCTCAGTGTTGATAGTGTAATTTTTTTTCAATAGCCGCCGGAATATATTTCACACACATTTACATTTACTATATTTTATGCATATTTTTAAGGGAGGTCTTCTAAAGGGTTTTTATATGTACCTCCGAATGAGGTTACCAGTAATCCCCTGGGGAGTTGTTGTGTTAGCAGCGGCGATGGCAACGCGCCAAGAATACTCCTTTATTGCAAGCGCTTATAGACTACGGTGACCACTTTATATCAGTTATTCTCGTATATCTCCTAACGTTGTGTAAAACATGCTGATGTAGCATAGCCTCTCCGGGGATAAAGACGAATCTAACAATGTCTAACACTTCAAAATCTATCAAATTTATAAAGCTACAAGGGGTATTATAAAGTCCCCTCACTATTTCGGGTAATAATAGACGATATATTCATTACAATAAACCAATATTACTACCGACTCAATTTGTCGCTACAAGTTTATGGTACCGTTTATAAACCATGTCACAGCACACCCTTTAGGTGGAAAGCTGACGATTTAGAATAATACCCCCGAACGAATTATTGAAGGCACATTAATAATAATAATATATTTATTTCAGGTATAACCCATATAAAATGAAAGCACCGTTTAGGCTGCCTGTCCACTGAAGCGGAGCAGAGAGGAGCGGAGCTGTGCCAATATTAGCTAATAGAATATAAACTCCTCTCCGCTCCTCTCCGCTCCACTTCAGTCTACATAGGTTTGCAAGCTAAATAAAAAAAATCGGTCAAGTGCGAGTCGGACTCGCGCAAGAAGGGTTCCGTACAATGGTACGTATCTATAAAAACGGCAAAAAAAAAAACACGTTTGTTGTATGGGAGCCCCCTTAAATATTTATTTTATTCTATTTTTTAGTATTATAGTATAATGTCTAACTATCACCGTTCATGAGATACAGCCTGGTGAGAGACAGACGGACGGACGGACGGACAGCGGAGCCTCAGTAATAGGGTTCCGTTTTACCCTTTGGGTACGGAACCCTAATTATATATTTTAAACGTATATATAGCGGGGAAGCGGAGTTGAGGAACGGAGTGGAGAAGCAAAGTGGAATCAAAGTAAAAAAGTGCTTGCGGGAGGGTGCGTCTGTGGAGGATATCATAACCAATAAACTGATTAGATGTTAGTCCGTTAACTCGCCAAAGCAAAGTTGCCTATAGGTTCTCCATTGGTTATTTTAACCAGATCACCGGCACCTTCCTTTTGGAAAGTATTTTTTTTGCGATTTGATATCGATACCGCAGCAATAGTAAATTAATATCATCATCAATATCATACTGATGATACATGATGATGATACACAGTTTTGCGTTGATACTGCTGGCAATAAAAACTGCCTATCCAGGTTCGGATAAGACAGGCGTTTCCCTATTTGACAGGCATTTTGAGGTTTAGACAGCGTCCGGCCGATTTTTGCTAGGAACAAGCATTTTTCTATACGAGCCAGCGCTCGGCAGACTTACGGTATTTTAGCAAACTGCATATTGATGCTAGTTATACTGTTAGACCAGCCGTAGGTGAAATGGGGATTCACTATCCCCGGCGATGGTTCCTTTGGGCGTGTCCAGAAGTCCAAGAACGCCAATATTGACATTTAAAACTATTGTCTGCTGTTTTAATATCTTAAAGTATATCATTTTTGTTAATAAATTTAAAGGCAGACACTAATTATGGTTCCAAGTGTGTTTAAAAAATTACAAAAATTTAATAAAAAAAATCTGCCAAGTGCGAGTCGGACTCGCGCACGAAGGGTTCCGTACCACTATCTATAAAAACGGCAAAAAAATCACGTTTGTTGTATGGGAGCCCCCTTAAATATTTATTTTATTCTATTTTTTAGTATTTGTTGTTATAGCGGCAACAGAAATACATCATCTGTGAAAATTTCAACTGTCTAACTATCACGGTTCATGAGATACAGCCTGGTGACAGACGGACGGACGGACGGACGGACGGACGGACGGACGGACGGACAGCGGAGCCTCAGTAATAGGGTTCCGTTTTACCCTTTGGGTACGGAACCCTAAAAATTGCGTTATTTCTGAGCGAATAAAAGCGAATCAGGACTCTACACTATGAGTAAGCGAGTCAATGTCGTACACTTTTATTAGTACGACTGGGAGAGCATTAAATCATCTGCCTGCATGTTGCAAGTGACATGTGTCGGTTTCTTCAAATATACTTACAAATTTTTGAACATTTGTAATTTTATAAAACACACTTAGAATCGCAATAAGTGTCTGCCAATTAATTTTTTAATAACAAAAATTATATACTTTAAGATATCAAAACGGCAGACAACCTGCGATCACGTTTTAAAAGTCAACTTTAACATTCTTGAACTTCTGGACACGCCCAAAGGAACCATCGTCGGGGATAGTGGATCCCCATTTCACCTACGGCAGGTCTAACAGTATAACTAGCATCAATATGCAGTTTGCTAAAATACTGTAATTCTGCCGATCGCTGGCTCTGTGACCAATAGTTATATGAGTTTCAAAGCGCTTACGACTGACAATTGAGTTAATTACTTTATTTATTGTCTTTTAAGGGGAAAATATGACGTAGTTCATCCAGGTAGACTGACCATAGGAGAGAAGTGATCCTTTCCTTTCAATTGGCGCCCTCTGATTTTCCTTCAACACGGGTCACCACCACTCAAAGTGGGCTAACGACCTATAACGCATAAATAAAACACATTGCCAGGCGATAAAATAATTGAGTCCACGCTCAGGTCACGCACCCCGCTACTCCAAACCCTTACCTACGACTATAAATTGCTCGAAACTGTGAACTAAAACAACCATAGCTAAACATATAAACATTATATTTTTTTTATAATATACTTGCACATACTTATTTTTATACAAACAACAGGCTGGTACACTTGTGATACAATCACTTGCGTCTTATCAATGGCGCTGCTGTTGTTGTAACCTCATATGTTCAGTGGCAACCTAACTCACTCGTAGTAATGGACATGATTATTAGTTCTTCTGCCCGGCGGTCATCTGCAGGCTAGTTTGGCCTGTTATCGGGAAAATGGAGTAGCTAAGATCATTAGAGTTATTCTGGGAACCAATTCCGACATATCAGGATTGGAATTAAACTATCTAAGAGAGGTAGGGCGTATCCGAGCCCGTCTCCGAGGAGCCTCGTAAACCTCGACCTCACAGAAAAGCCAAATAAAATCTCCCTCCGTTGTTGTGTTCCTGCGTGTGAGTGAGGTCACCAGTAAACTCCTAAGGAGTTGCTGTGTTAGCAGCAGAGGAGGCATCGCGCGAGTTATACTTAATGTATTACAAGCATTCATAAGCTACGTTAACCGCTTTACATCAGCCGTATGGTTGTACTAATGCCTTCCGCCTTGTATAATTGATATTGATGGTAGGTCTAATTAGACACTGTTAATAAGATTTAAACACACATTGACCAAATATTAGACGACATTAGATATATTACTCAAAACTTTGACCCAACATTAGCCATTGGAATTAACGCCAAGAGTAAATCTTCAGAAAGCTAAAAAAATATAGTTTTACAAGAACATTGTGTAATAAACAATAACATTATAATCCTTATTTTATTAGTCTTCTGAAGTAGGTATATTTTTTTGTGTACATCGTAGAGTTTTTGCCCAGAGCGCTGTTATTTTTTTACTCTCTAACAGGTAAAAATATGTATCACCACTTTACGACCAAAATGTCCAATTTGGTCCACGGCCACGGCCTACATGATAGAATACTAAAATGGTTTAATATTTATATGTGTATGTAAGTACACATATACATATATAAAGGTATGGTGAGCAGTGATCCATGTCAAAGTCAGTATTGTCGCCAAACCCAGCTTAGGTAGCGGACACCACCAATCCTAATAAATTAGGAAACGGGTAAAACGCTTGGAAGAAAACATATTTTCATACTATCTTCATATTATACATATATCTACGAATAAATAATAAGATATATCATAAAATTGGAATATTATTAAAATACTAGTTATTGATTTATTATGTATATTGAACAGAATATAAAATCTTCACTTGACTTATGTAGTTACAAAAAAGGTAGTTGAATTTTGGTTCTAAGATTATCTCTGTGCAATTTTAGATCGCACGAGCTAACTGGTGGCGGAAACACAAAGTGATATGGATCAAACTGCCGGTAAATTTTACTTCCGCGAAATAACACCTGAATCTATTAACTAAATAAAACTGAAGAAATAAATTGTAAGTTGTAGACCTAGCGTTCCTTGATTAATTATTTTTAATTCGACTAGGCAGCAGTCGTTTTTACCTTTAACTGATGTTTTTGTGTTTACTATTTATTATACGACTATGAGCAAAATCAGTGCTAGCCCAGTGGATGAAGAACCAGCCGCTTAACTGACTATCCTTGGTTCGAATCCTGATGGGGTTATGCACCATTAAATTCGTGATTTCAGATTAATGTAGCTATTTGCAATTATCACTTGCTCGGCGGTGAAGGAAAACATCATGAGGGAACCTGCACGTCTAAGAATTTATATTTTCATAAGACGTGCGACCTAAGAGCAATCGTACCATGTAAAAATCAGTAACTACGTCAAATCCTTATGCTTAGTTAGCGGACACTGCCAAGCGGGGGCGCAAGTGTGACAGGGAGACTTGGTAGTGGAACGACACAGTCCAGAGAGAGATTATGGTGAAGAAAGCTCTCTTTAAAAAGTGACAAGCGATCAGATCTTTTGAAGACCGTGACGCATATAGGACCCCGAAATGAGTTACTAAGAGAGCTATATCTAGGGCCAGACGAGACCATTTACAACCTATGTACGATAAATTGGAATCGTCTGAGGGGCAGAAGCTTATCTAAAAGTTGGCTCGTTCCAGGGTCAAGTGCCGCTGTGTAAAAGACCTCCGCGGTAACCTATTATGCGAAGACCTCGCGGTGACGGAGAAATGGCGTTCATATTTCCACGAGCTTCTGAACAAGCAGCATAAAGAGGTGCAGCCACCGGCTCTCCCTCCTAATCAGGAACTAGTGCCACTTATAAGGAAGCGTGAAGAATCGGTTGGCAGTCGGAGCCGATGGAGTCCCCATCGAAGCCTGGAAGGCGATAGGGCCTCGTGGTGTGAGCATTTTGACCGACGTATGTAACCGCATACTCCTTACCGGAAAAATCTCGGTCCAATGCAGATTGATTGTCACCACTCCAGTTTTTAAAGGAAAGGGATCGGTGCGGGAGTGTGGCAGTTACTGCGATATAAAGGTCATGTCTCACACCATGAAGCCTTTTGATTGACTCCCAGATCCGGCAGGAGTGCACTGTCTCGGATTATCAGTATGGCTTCCGACCTGTAGGGTTACTCTGGAAACCAATTCCGACATATCGGCATTGGAATTAAACTCTTAAACTACGACATAAGCACTAAATTGGTTTGATCTTGATAGTAGGTTGTCTAGTCAGGCACTACTAATGAAATTTAATTACACATTGACCAAATTGTAGTCGACATTACGAAATATTACTCAATACTTAGACATTGGGATTGGATTGCCATTGGAATTAGCGTCAAGAGTAACCCTACTGGTCGTGAGACCATGGACCCCGTTTCTGCCCTAAGTGTCGTCATGGAGAAACTGGCACTGAGGTGCAAAGGGTGCCTGAAGTCTATATTGAGACATGTATCTCAATTCCGATTCCATAGTAGGACTGCTGTTGGCGACACACAACCCTTCCCGATCACGGTCGGGGTCCACCAATTTGTCCTTAGTCCGTTTGTGTTCAGCGTAATATTAGACGTAGTGTCGGACAGCATCTGAGATGCACATGAGCAGTCTACGTGGTTACTCATGTATGCTGACGGTGCGACGCGTGAATACTTGGACAGGATCGCTTAAGAACCGTGGTCTTAAACTGAATGTGGCGAAGACCGAATTATTGGCCTGCAATAGCACAGATACCACACCCATCCGCATTGGCAATAAAAAAATTAAATTTAAAATTTAAAAAACCCGCGACGCAAAAATAATCTATAAAAAGTAACAAAATAATATCAATTGACCCTCTAAGTTTAATAAAAGAAGTAGAAGTAAGTATTAATATTATACTTTATATATTGCTACGATAAACACACTCCAATCGACACTCTATCCGCACATTCACACAAATACTTTCCGGGACGAAACACGAAATTGCAACTTAGTATTATTAATAATGATATACACAAAAACACTCTCGATTAAGTCCCCTTTTAAACAAAAAATAAATCAAAATCGGTTCATCCATTTCGAAGCTACGATGCCACAGACAGAAACACAGATACACACGTCAAACTTATAACACGGATAAACACCCTTCTTTTGCGTCGAGGGTTAAAAACACTGTCGAGCGCACGGATCGGTGTAAATATTTGGGATCTGTCCTCCAAGTGTCCGGTAGAATCGATTGCGACGTCAAGGCACGTATTTCTGCGGCTTGGACTAAATGGCGTGAGATGGCTGATGTCGTCTGTGACCCATAAATGCCGGTTAAGCTGAAAGGACAGGTTTATAAATCCATCTTTAGACCTGTCCTTTTACATGGCAGCAATGCGTGGCCGGTACGCGTGACGCGGAAGGATCGCGTAAAGAACTCCCGCATTTCCGGTAGCCTTCATGTCCGTGACATAACAGACAAACTGCAAGAGCGTCGTCTACGCTGGTACGGCCACGTCTTACGAAAACCGGCAAGTAACATGGGGAACAAATGTCTGGCCATGCCTCCTCCGCCGCGTCCCGGTAGAAGGGGTAGGCTCAAGAAGTGCTCGCTTGACGTCGTAAAGGATGTCGAGAACCGCGCGAAGTAGAGAAGTAAAAGTTGGAAAGCGGACCCCGGGCTCAGAAGCGTGAGTTTGAGATTAACGCTCGGATGATGATGATGGAGCGGACCCTAATCCTAATGGATTAGGCAACGGGATAATGCTAGCAAGAATATTATACGACTATGACCGGAATTTTGATGGTGTTAACATGTAGCCAGGACATGTTGTTAATATTATGTTGCTAATAAATACATACATTTTGCTGCCGTACGTTTTTAGTATTTTGTATAAGACGGTCGAACAGTAAAATGATATGGCAGAGATATTACTGGGCACTGTCACGAAACATCCTAGGTCATGGCATTGGCAGCGCGCGAGTAACATCTTCGTGGTGTTGCGAGCGTCAATAGGCTGCGGTGACCACTTACCATCTGATGCAGGCCGCTGCTTGTTTGCCAATTTAGTTGTATAAAAAAAAGTGGACGGTACCTAAGTGACAATCTCTACTTCTCCAGCTGCTTATTAAATATCGCTGTGGTTTACCTATCTTTTCCATGATCAAAGAGAAGAAGTGAGTGTGTGTTTTTAAGAGAGGCAGCCAAATAACAAATCCCTGGAGGGTTCTTGTGTTCTTCCTGCGAGTGAGTGAAGTTACCAGTAAACTCCTAAGAAGTTGCTATGTTAGCAGCAGGGGTGGCAAAGTACGAGCGATACTTCCTGCATTGCAAGCGTTCACAAACTCCGGTATCCACTTTACATCAAGTGACCCATATATTGATGAGCTCAATGGCGGATTGGTTAGTATTAGCAACGCTACTTTGTCATCAAGGCTCGTGGGTTCGATTCTCACACAGGACAAACATTTGATTGTCTTGGTTTGTGGTTTTTTTAAGAGAGGTATAGCATCAAGGCAGCCCATCGCGGGTAGTACCTTACAGAAAACCACAGCCACATAAAAACTCCCATTTTGTTTAGTTGTGTGAGTCCTGCGAGTGAGTAAGATCACCAGTAAGATTCCATGGAGTTGCTATGGTAGCAGCGGTGCCAAGCGCCTCTATAGAAAGACTATGAAAGACTACGGTAACCATTTTACATAGAATATCCCGAATGTTTACATGCCTTTATACAGTACAGAAAAAGACGTATTTGGCTCTTAAAGAGGATGTTGCACTATCAACATTAATATATATTCTCAAATAGGAAAAAAACTCTTAAAAAATTATCTCTCCGCCCCGCAAAGGACTTGAAGTATATGGACATATAGATATTCTCAAATAAAACAGTGAGGTAAGAGGTATGACGTGGATAAACATAGTTGTATCTATATAATTTAGAGTTATGTGCGCAAGGTCGGTCGCGGTCGCTCACATTGGCCGGCGCGTACGGGTTGCGACGCGTTTTCTCTAGACACGTTACTACAACGTAATGTGGTGCAATGTGATATAATGAATTACTCATACCAATGAATCACTTTTGCCAATTTTTAAACAAGATCCGAGGAAAAACTACTCAATACGCGAACAGAGCCGGCATCTTCACTCTTTTCAGAGAAACGATATAACGATTTCTCTGTAACCTTTCGCAGTAAATCATAATTGAGTCACTGGCCATTCAGTAATAGCTAGGTAGCTAACTCGATAGATTAATGGAAAGATCTAACGAGAATCGTTGGCCGTGATCTACAAAAATTTATTAGTAGGTAAGTTTCAGTAATCTTCTTAGTTAATGATCTGCATGCATTTAGATCGGATTTATATATGTAATTATATATGTGATATATGTGATTATCGGATTTATATACGGATTTATATTTGTAATTATAACTTGCTCAATGGTGAAGGATATGCTCATCGTGAGAAAACCTACACGTCAAAGAAATTATATTTCGAAAGGCATGAGGACATAACCTAAGAAATATCTGGTTTTCCCTCTAGGTTGTGGAGGTATGACGGCAGCCGCTCCATATGAAAATCAGTATCTTCGTCAAATCCTTGCGTCTTGCCAGATCCTGCTAATTCTAAAAGATTATTAAACGAGATAACGCTAGGAAGAAAAAGTGAATGACATTTGATTAGCCATTTTTAATTCATAAATATTATATAAAATTCGTTAGCATATATATACCTAATTAAAATCGGGGCAAAGCTTTCACTCAGTGAAGTTTATAGAACATTGATGTGGCGCCTATAGCACAGAATAATTAATAGTGAGGGTACTACTCGTAGAACTTCGTGTAAGTACTGAGCGGTTAGTGGGGTTTTCTTACCCAAACTTTCAGACCTCAAGCGAATTCCCTGCCGACGTTGTCCTGAAAAACTACACTCCAAACAAGGGGACTTCAGGAAGATGTGAAGAGAGACGGGAACGTGCGATTAACCACGGAACCTTTAGATATTATACACGCTGCGACGGCTAATTATCATCAGACTGGTCGTGTGCTTGTTTCACATATTAACGGCATAAAAAACCTGTAATATATTGTAGAAAGAATACGAGATGAAAGAATGACAAATATACAAGGCATGAGTGGAGGACGGCTAAGAATCTTCTATCATGACCTGTGTCGTATTTTATTAGGTGATGTCAAGAGCCCTAGGAACCGGGCCGGCATAAAAAGTATAAAGACTCTATAAAATATTAACCGCTAGGTAATGAAAAACGTTGCTAAAAAATATTGCTTTCATAATGTGCACAAAAAATATTTTGCACAGTAAGCACTATAACATATCGCGGTTGTTATTCCATCCGTATGGGTAGTCACTGCACTAGATTAAAAAATGTTATAAAGTGTACTGTTAGGACCACATCTTGTGTCGTTCGCTTCTCTTTATTTACTACTCAAGCGCCCTGGCCGTGAAGATATAAGTAGATAGTTAATGAAGTCAAGGTTAGCGGTCGTCCTCCAAAGCAAGCCATTGCGCTGCGTGGTCCTGATATGAAGGCTCTTTGTATAGGTACTTTAATGGATCTCGGAATTAACCGATCGAAATTACAGGCCGTTTACTTTTCAAGTCGTTGTAATTGGTAACCGCTTCAACATCCAGATTACGTGTGTGTATCGATCACGGACCGATGTGGAACATCCAATTTGTGTATGCTACTAAATCATCGGACAAAAGCGCCGCTCCATCTAAATCGATTTGTCCAAATTATGAGTGGCTGGGTAATGTGGCCTCCAGCGATGGTTACTATAGTCATATCCTCTTTAAATATTGACCGCTACGTAATGAAAAACGTTCGCGTTTTCGCTAAAAATATTGCTTTCATAACGTGCACAAAAAATATTTTGTGCAATAAGCACAAAAACGGCTCAATCGCGGTTGCCAATCCATCAGCATGGGTAGTCATTGCACAAGATTAAAAAGTATTATAAAATATATAGGGGTCATCATTTGCGGCATCAGAACACAATGTCGATTTCTACTGACGATTATTTTATGGGACAATATTATTTGATCCTCTAAATTCTAATTGATCTATTGTAAATGAACACTTTTCAATATAAATGATGTATTTTTTATGTCTGATGGTTATATTAATTATTGCGTCTATATTAGTTGATCTATGGCAAAATTATAAATGAACTGCATTCAAGGTAATATGATAATTATGTTCAAACATACTACTCTGTGTAAAAAGTATCGGGAATATGTCAATAAAAAGACCCGCGTAAAAGAGGTCGTTCTAATTTTTTTACTGCATGTTGGTAGCACTGTACTGATTTAGCGCGCAAAATTTGAGCGGGATCTGTCATTTAATTTGTTTTAAACTACACTTTTTGTTGGTCATAGTTTTGAGTCCTCGGCGATTTTTACAATGGAAAATATTGTTGAACAAAGAGTGTGCCTTAAATTTTGTGTTTCAAATGATATTTCATGTGGTGAATCACTAAAAATGTTGCGAAATACCTACGGCGAATCGTGTATATCGAAAACAAGGGCTTATGAATGGTATAAGGCTTTTAAAGAAGGCCGAGAAGTAGTAGTAGACTTGCCTCGTTCTGGTAGACCTTCAACCGCTATGACCAGAGAAAACATCGACAGAATCAAGAAGCTAGTGCTCGAAAATCGACGTATGAGTCTGAGAGAGTTGGCTAGTGAGGTGAACATATATTTTAAGTCCGTCCACAACATTCTCATTGACATTTTAGGCATGAAACGCGTCGCCGCTCGACTAGTTCCAAAAGAGCTCAATTTTGTTCAAAAAGCGCAGCGAAAGCATGTCGCTGAAGACATGGTTTCCCGAGCTTCTACGGATCCGACCTTTATGAAACGTATAATAACTGGCGACGAGACATGGGTTTATGAGTACGACATGCAAACAAGCCAACAGTCTTCAGAATGGCGTCTCGAAAACGAGCCGAAACCCAAAAAACCGCGGCAAAGTCGCTCCAAAATCAAGGTGATGCTGACAGTTTTTTTTGACTACCGTGGTGTGGTTCACTCCGAATTCCTTCCAGAGGGAGAAACAGTGAATAAAGAATATTATTTAGGCGTCATGAAGCGTTTGCGTGAGAGTATCCGCCGAAAACGTCCAGATTTGTGGCAACACAACTCATGGATGCTGCACCATGATAATGCACCATCACACACAGCCATTATAGTGAAAGAGTTTTTAGCGAAAAATTCAACAAAAGTTCTCGACCAAGCACCGTATTCACCTGATATGGCTCCGTCTGACTTTTTTTTATTTCCCAAGTTAAAATTACCACTTCGAGGAAAACGTTTTGAGTCGATAGAAGCCATAAAAGAAAATTCGCTGAATGAGCTAAAGGCCATACCGCAAATAGCCTATGAAAAATGTATGGAAGACTGGGTGAAGCGGTGGAGATGTTGTATTGCCAGCGATGGGGCCTACTTTGAAGGCGATAAAATAAATTTAGACGAATAATTTGTATTTTTTGTTTTATTGACAAATTCCCGATACTTAGTACACAGAATGTACTCAATTTATATTTGGTAATTAAAAAAGTAAAAATAATATTTGATACCCTTTTTTAGTTATTGGTCTTTTTTTAAATAAATAATGCTTATTATATCAAGTATACCTTTTAATAGTGATCTCCTAATAAATACATTTCCATATATATTACAACGTAAACTTTAAAATCTTATTGATCAGACCAAAAATATTAAAAAAACAAGTGTGCTTTAGACCACACGACTGAAGTAAAACTTCTTTAGCTCCATAGTGTGATACAGACAATAGGCCTGCACTGTGTCTTAGATATACGAAACTTCACTCGCTATGAGAGAAAGAAAATGTGTGCTCGCACCTCTCTCTCTTACCCCTACCTACAGTAATATACGAAACGTAATCTCTTTCTATCTTCACTAAATTATATCTCCCTCTCAACTTCCGTTCGCCTCGGCCGATCACACTTTTCGTAACGCTCTCGTCACGCATTCCCCAGCTTACTCTCCAAGTCAAGCGTGCGTAAAGAAGTTTTACTTCAAAATTTTCTTTTGCTTTGTACTGTAAAATAATATAGATGAGGCGATTTATATTATAACTTAAAATTGCAGTAGTATTTATACATTCAGTGATCCGTAACCCAGTGCAACAAAAGATGCAAAATTACACGTGGTTTTTATACTAAAGAGTGGAAATAAATACATGTTATCTCACCGCTACGCACGCAATTACCACTTGAACGTTTTCCAATTAGTTTGTTCAAGTTCATTCCTGGACAAACTAATTGGAAAACCAAGGTTTGTTGGCGATGTTCCTTCTACTGTAATCACTTCACATCAGAGGGGTGGTATTCCTTGTCACCTGATGAGTACAAAAAAATTAAGGTCACTGTGTCTTGAGGGGATATACGAGTACAATATTATAATCATAGTTAGTAACCTGGTTTCTGTATGATCGGAATATGAAAGAGACGTAACCATAATTGCATTTATTATGATGCAGTCTGTAAAAATATTGTTGGAAATAAATGAATGTTTGTTAAAGTTGAGGCTTTGGTTTTATATATATTTATAAATTTGACCAACCCAGATTGATAACTTACAAGTTTTAGGTACCTTAGAAACGTTATATGGAGGGTGGGCATTGATCGAGCATGACCCTTTTTTGGTCAAGCTGCAATACATATTGTAAATATGTACTTACACCTAATTTTGTTCAAAGCCGTCAATCAAATCAAAGCAAACAAACTTACGGCCTGCCTTATAGAAAACGTAATTATAGCGTAACGCAAAATTATTTACCACGGTTCGTTTTTTACCTGGCGTTAACTACTACCCCCAAAAGGAGGACTAAGCTACTAAAAGCGTATCTTAGTAATTCTTCTGAAGATGATGAGATGGTGAACCCTTATGCCGACCAAGATTGTGTCAGATTCTTACCTACTAACACCACGTAGGTGCTTTTAGCCGGGAAGGCTTCATCGGTCGCGAAACGGGGTGACATAAAAATTACCCCGCAAACCAAAAAAACTTTACCTTTCCTGCTCTGCTTCCCTGCAAACATATCCGTACTATCCACTAATGATGAAAACACAGGGTAGCCCTGTACAACCTCGCGGCGGCATGCGGGATGACTCGATGTTTTGAGTAGATTAACAAATTTTTGATAACTCGACAGCCGCGCGCCATATGCTGAGGTCGTTCCATAATGTGAATTTGGGTAGGTAATTTAAATTTGTAACGGGAGTTAAAACGTTCAGTGAATTTTTGGCTATAAGTAGTAATAGACATAGTTTAGTATTTTTATTATTATTCATAGTCTGATTTTTTTCCGAAAACTCTCAACTTGTGAAATGAACTCCCAACCGAGGTTTTCCCAAGGGACCACAGCGTGGGTTCTTCAAAAAAGGCGTGAAGAGGTTTTTACAGGGCCGCCTACGAATTTTGTCAAAAAACGTTGTTGTTAGTAGACCACAACTTTAAAATTAAATACAAACTACCTCTATAATTTTTTTTATAAATCCGTAGTTGTGGAACCAAACTCAAAAGTAACTTTTGATCACAAATGTAACATTCTTAGAAGGTAGGAAGGAAAGTAAACTCGGTTTCAATAAAAGAAAAAACATTTGAAACAAAAGTACCTACGTATTTCAAATGAATAATAGTTTAAAATGTTAAATCTTTCACAGGCCACATTTTTGCTCTTGTGAACTATTGGTTGGAAACCACTGCTTTAAACAGATCTTCATACTGAGAATCTATTAACAAAGATGAGTCGTAATAAGTCTGTGTGAAATTGATAAACGACGAAACTTTAACAATAGTTGCCAGAGCGAGAAAAACTCGTCGATTTTCGAGATGGCGCAGAAGAAAAACGTCATTATTCACTGTTCACACCATATGCAGTCACATATTTCTACAGCTTTCTTCTTTATCTGTCATTGTTTACGTTTATTAATGATATAAAAGAAATGATGTAAAATCCCTCTATGTTTATAAACTCCTCTCACATTTTCCAACCAAAGTTCAAATAAATTACTTGAAACGGAAATACTAATTATAGATATGACTCTACTTTTGAAAACACTTTGTTCAAAGTATTTGTATAAAGTTGCCGTTATTTTTAGGATTGTAATGGATCTATGGGCCTACAGATAAACTCGAGACAACTAAACCCATGTACAAACTCCGGCCGACGCTACTTAACTCGCATACATATCTGTACTAATATACAAAACGAAATAGTTCGTTTGTTTGAAAGCGTTAATCACTGGAACTACCAGTCGGATAAAAAACAATCTTTTTGCATTTGATAGCCCCCTTTTTTAGGAAGGTTAAATGCTGTTCAATATCGCGATGTGACCTTTCGAAATCAAAGAAAAATAATAAGAAAAACGAGTATGCTTTAGACCACACGACTGAAGTAAAACTTCTTTAGCTCCATAGTGTGATACAGACAATAGGCCTGCACTGTGTCTTAGATATACGAAATTTCACTCACTATGAGAGACAGATCTCTCTCTTACCCCTACAGTAATATACGAAACGTAACTCTCTCTCTCTTTCTATCTTCACTAACTTATATCTCCCTTTCAACTTCCATTCGCCTCGCCCGATCACACTTTTCGTAACGCTTTCGTCACGCATTCACCAGCTTACTCCCCAAGTCAAGCGTGCATAAAAAAGTTTTACTTCAAAAACAAGTGTGCTTTAGACGACACGACTGAAGTAAAACTTCTTTAGCTCCATAGTGTGATACAGACAATAGGCCTGCACTGTGTCTTAGATATACGAAATTTCACTCACTATGAGAGAAAGATAATGTGCGCTCGCACCTCTCTCTTACCCCTACAGTAATATACGAAACGTAACTCTCTCTCTCTCTTTCTATCTTCACTAACTTATTATCTCCCTCTCAACTTCCGTTCGCCTCGCCCGATCACACTTTTCGTAACGCTCTCGTCTCGCATTCCCCAGCTTACTCCCCAAGTCAAACGTGCATAAAGAAGTTTTACTTCAAAAAGCGGCTATAATAACTTCACGCCAAATCCCTTGCGGGGTAGGCAGAGAGAACCGAGCGCCACGTGACTCGATCCTTACATATCTCACTCGCTTCTTTAACATTCATTGCTCTTCTCATGCACGCATGCCGGTTTCTAGGGCTCCTGACATCACCTTCTGATAGAACATGACCAATTTGGTCATGGTAGGTAAGTCTTGGCCTTCCCCGGCTCCTACATCCTTCCCCTTTTGCATTGTATATCTGCTTCATCATTCTTTCATCTTGCATTCTTTCTACATGCCCGAACCATCGGAGCATGCCTCTTCTTATTTTAACACCGACGCTCTCTTTCAGACCAACTCTATTTCTAACATCATCATTGCGAATACGGTCTACGAGCCTTACGCCACAAATTTTGCGCAGCGCTCGCATTTCAACCGCGTTTATTCTACTTTCATGCTCTTTCTGCCATACCCAACTCTCGCTTCCATAAGTTAGCGTTGGGACCAACACTGCATTGTGTATAGCGAGTTGTGCCTTCTGGCTCAGGATTTTACTGCCAAGAAGTTTTCCCAACGCTCCATTCACACTATTCCCAGCACTCACTCGTCTTTCCACATCTGCGGTGTACCTTCCATCCCTGCTGAAAGCGCATCCAAGATATACAAACTCATCCACTTGTTCCAACACTTCATCATCAATCGTAATCCTTACATTAGTTCTGGATTCTTCTCTTTCAAATACCATTATCTTTGTTTTCTTCGCATTCAGTAGTAAGCCTTTCTCCATACAGTCGTCTTTCATCGCTGTGACCAGTGTTTGCAGTTTAGATGGTGTATCTGCTAATAGCACGGCATCGTCTGCATACAGCAGACAGTTCACCACTTGGTCACCCATGCGCAATCCCACATTCGTTGACCTTATTCTCTGCAGACAACTATCGAGATACAGGATAAACAGCCTAGCAGATAGCATGCAACCCTGTTTGACACCAATTTTGACATCAAACCAGGGTGACATGCCACCGTCTATCCGCACACATGCTGAGCAATCCTTGTAAGTGGACTGCACAGCACGGAGCAGTGAACCGTCAATCCCATATCTCGGCAATATGTCCCACAGTTCCTTTCGCACAACCCTATCAAAGGCTTTCTCAAGATCCACAAAACCGCAGAAAACCTTCCGGTCTATGGCCAGATGCTTCTCTACGATATTGCGGAGCGAGAAAACTTGATCCGTACATCCCCTTCCATTTCGGAAACCTCCTTGTGCGTCCCACAGCATTTCATCGGATTTCACCCTCATTCTCCTTTCAATCACCTTTCCATATACTTTTGCTGCTAAGCTGATCAAACTGATGGCCCTATAGTTGGCGCAGTCCATGCGTGATCCCTTGCCTTTATACAAGGGCACGATGACTGCGCGTCTCCAGTCCATTGGGACCCTTCCAGTTCTCCAGCATAGGTTGCATAGGTACCAGAAGGCGTCCCGGACGTAAGTGCCACCTAATTTGATCATCTCAGCTGTGATCAGATCAATTCCCGCTGATTTTCCATTACATAAATCTAGTATAGACTTACCTGCTTCGTTCACTCTCTTATCTCCATACGGACCAAGAACAGCTTCATAGCTGTATCGCTTGGTCCCAACCCATCCATTCAAGTCTCCACACATAATCACTCTTTCGTTCCCTTCAACTAAGTCCAGAACATCCCTCACAGACTCCCAAAACTTCTCCAGTTCTTGAGCACACGCTGAGCTTACGGGAGCGTATGCTGCAACCAAAAATACTCGCGTGATGCCCAGTTTAATACGAACCCAGAGAAGTCTAGGCCCTACCAAACAGTAATCTCTTACACCAGTGGCTAAGCGAGAGGAGAGTACGACACCTACACCAGCACTGGCATGATCGTCACGGTCTACCCCAGACCATAGGGCCATCATACCACCGGGCAGATCATCGGTGTCGCTCCCCTTGCGCTTAGTCTCTGTCACACATAAAGCATCCAAACGACTATCATTCATTACGTCTATCAGTTCATTCGTCTTATCTTTCAATCCACCTCTCACATTCCACGTGCCTATGCGGCACTCGGCTCCCCTCGTCCCGCCGGAATTGGCGCTGCGTGGTGGGTGGCGGCCCCCACCGCCGCATGCAGCTGTATTCGCACCGACGGGGGCGGATCGGTGCGCGTCGCCTACGGGGGACGCCCTAATCCGCACGTCGGTGCGCTCTTGGTCCAGAATTGCAATCGACTGATTGGCAGGGGTCGCGAACGAGCACGCTTCTGGCACATGACCCCCCAAAAATCAAAAAGCGGCTCCCACTGGATACCGGGATATGCGCGGACGAAGTCAAAGGTTATTGGTTAATTCATCATAATCAACATGGCGTCCCTTATCGGTTTATTGGTTAAAATATCCTCCCATTGGTCAGTAGGCTCGAATCACTGAGATATTTAGACAATAAAACACAACGTTTTTATAACGGTGTATTTATAATCTGTCACGTGTTTGTTTTGCGGTTGCATATCACAAAAGTATTTTATTTCGACCATTTAAATGTTCACTTTTATTGTTATATTAAAAAGATAAATATATTAAAGTACATTCATATCATCATCATCATCCCATACTGAACATATATAGAAATAATATAAAAAATGAATAATGCTATACTAGAAGTTATACCTCTGAATAAAAAAAAAATATGTATAACACACAAACATATAGTTAATATTCATGTGAATCTATTTCTTTACGATTCAATAAATTACCACCATAAAAGCAATGACATCAATTTTAAAGTCACGTATAGTTCAGCAAATTTTAAATTGAGGTTGTCCCTGTTTATTATTACTTATTTAGACCCTTTGTTTTAAACAAATCGCCCTTCAAATTAGTCCCACTCGCTTCCCATAGTGCTATTATTCGCATTACCAAAGCCACCTCGCCAAATGTTGTTAAAAATGAGGCGATTTGTGTCGACGCCATCTTGCGAATAAATATTGGGCAAATTAGCCGACCCCCTGGCGTCCACCTGCCTTTTGTTGCCGGTTGTTGGTTGCTAATAATGATAGCCAATAAGTACCATGTGTTGACGGATCAATGAAGCGTGAAATGTCATTACATCAACGATCAAAGACTGCCGCGAACATCTGTTTTGTTTTGTTTACAATTATTACATGATTTACCGATAATTATCGCCAATTTTAAATTGCGAAGTGTAGCGATTCGTTTTTTTTTTTTCTTTTTCCTGAACGGTATTGTTGAACACGTACTTAATCTTACGATTTATTGGTTTCGTAATCAAGTAGGTAACTGATCTACTGAGTGTAAATTAAGAAATAAATCTTAATTCAAACTTAAATTAGACCTAGAAAGTGAAAATATAACTTATTATATAAATATGATTCAAGATTACAAATTCCGAAGAAAAGCTAACTTTTTTTTATACTACGTCGGGAGGCATACAAGCACACGGCCCAACTGATATAAATCGGCTACCGTAGCCTATTAACGCCTGCGATATATTAAGTATCACTCGCGCGACGTGTCCTCTGCTGCTTACACACCAACTCCTTGGGAGCTTACTGGTGACCTCACTCACACGCAGGAACACAACAACCCTCTAGGGAGTTGTTATTTGACTGCGGTTTACTTCCCCAGACGGGCTGCTTTGATGCGCCCTATCTCTCTTAAACCATCCTTTTTCCAGCAACGGCATAAATTTATACCGTAGAAATAAAAAGCACTTCGTACAAATATAAGAATCACGTACTATATTTATTTAACGTTAACGCAATTTTGAATTTAGAAAACTAGTCTAGTTACTACTAATATAGTACAGGTAGGTAGGTATCTACTATGCGAGATATCGAGATTACTTAAAAATTTCACAATAAGCCGATGTTTTTACCTTACATGAAGTTAGGCTAAAAATGTAAGAATCGATATAATGGTTTTTTTTTCTTTGAATTTGTCACCGAACAAGTCGAAAGCAAACTTAACTACGAGTATAATGGCTTCTTTTGTTTATTTTATTATTATGTATTCTAGCAACTTATTAAGAGCTACTATCCTAAGATAATTTGCTCGGCTGTGCTTCCACTATCAGTCAACTATTGTTCACTCCTTCGAACCATCCCAAAGCACCTGAAACGCATAATACAGGTATTTCGAAATGATCTTAAACACATGGTCAACAGATGGTTTATTACCTATTCATTACATCAAACAATTGTTGGTCGGAATGTAACGAAATTACACGCGGGAAAGGTAACAACTACCTACCTAAGCAGAACCATGAACTATTTGCAGCGCGGTGTGAACATCTGCGCCGATTAATATTTTAGTAATTCTCATTACGGTAGGGTAAACTAAAGGTAAATATAAAAAAAAAACATAATTTGTTGTCGCCATGTTATTTTAATTAGGATTACCTACTAAAATTAATAGGAAATTTGTAGATTCAAAGACTAACTCATTTTTTTATACAACGTCGGGTGGCATACAAGCATACGTCCCACCTGATGTAAAGCAGTCATCGTAGCCTATTAACTCTTATAATATAATAAGTATCACTCGCGCGATGCCTCTTCTGCTGCTTACACACCAACTCCTTAGCAGCTTACTGGTGACCCCACTCACACGCAGGAGCACAACAACCCTCTAGGTAGTTGTTATTTGACTGCGGTTTTCTGTGCGGTGGAGGCACTTCCCCAGACGGGCTGTATCAATGCGCCCTACCTCTATTAAAACATCCCGACCAAGACAAACAGACATGTTCATGCACACAAATGTCTGTCTTGTGTGGGTATCGAACCCACGAGCGTCGGTATAAAATTTTATCTACACACAAACCGTAATTTCCAGATTATGAATTCAAAAATAGATGATAATAGTAGTTTATGCCACTGCACTGAAATGATGGTCATTGTAACACGAGTGCTTGTTTGTGTCAGCCGAGTGTCACAGTAGATTAGCACCAGTGTTACAATGACCATTTCTAATGCAGTGGCACACATTACTTTTGCTATGACCATAATTATAGGTTAATGAAACAAAAGTGTAACCAAAGGAAAAATATTTATTAGGAGTTGTAGTAGTTCACATTTTGTATACATATTATATGTAATTATTAAAATTTATGAGTGGCGTAGAAGACTGTTCGGAGTTTTAGAAGGCATGAATATTAGTTTCGTTACAAAATTTGTTTTCATTTTATATTTGATTAGAAACGTTGACTTTGTTTTGGATGGATGTAACCTTCGGCCACGGTGCTAGATTTCCATGCACCGTGACGTTTTAAAGTTATTATATCTCCACCGGCGTCTAATAACTTCTAACTTAAGTCTTTTGCGTTAGGTAGATTGGGATAATCGGCTATTACGAGTATTTTACCAGGACTTCCTAGCCTCTTTATTTCAACGTTTTGGGTTGTACATTTGCCGGCTATATAACTGAGAAAAAAGCGTTTTGACAAGGATTTGGACGCAGTTGCATATTATCATTTACAAAAAATATTGCTCGCGCATTACCACCATAATTGCTAACACAGCGAGTACTCCAGAGCTTACTGGTAATTCCAGTCTCTAGTAGAAACTCAACAACCCTTTAGACTTCTAGAGAATTCTTTTCCGTGGTATTTTATGTGGCGCTGGTATTTCGCAAGTGGATGCGCCCTAATATATGTTTTTTCTATGCAACAAGCTTATGGCCCCCCTGATGTAAAATACTGTAGCCTATAAACGTGTGTAAAACTTGAATAGCCGCTCGCGCGTTATCACCATCACTGGTAACACAACAACTCCTCAAGAGCTTACTGGTAATCTCACTTAAGCAAGTTGTTATTTGGATTCGATTTTCTGAGAGATGGAGGTACTTACTTCCCCAGTTAGACTGTTTTAAAACACCCTCCTCTGTTAAAGTCAAAGTCAAAGTCAAAGTCAAAATCTTTTTATTCCGTAAAAATGGCTACATTTGTTTGGAATCGTCACAATTTTTTTCCCTACCGTGCAGTTTATGACTAGGTGAGCACTGATAAAAATACTGCCAAAAAACTCAGGCGTCCCTCTTTTGGTGTCCAAACAAATTTACATATTTTATTAATTACATTATAATTGGATGGACTCACTCCCAGGCATTTTTATCATTAATATAGTCAGATACTTTATAATATGCCCTGCTACACAATTTGGCTTTAATAGTAGTTTTAAATTTGTTTATTGACAATTCTCTTATATTACTGGGAAGTTTGTTATAGAACCGTATACATTGCCCCATAAAAGAATTACTTATTTTGTGGAGACGGCTTGCATGTAACACA
The DNA here is from genome assembly GCA_947507595.1 of Pyralis farinalis. Lineage (NCBI taxonomy): Eukaryota > Metazoa > Arthropoda > Insecta > Lepidoptera > Pyralidae > Pyralis > Pyralis farinalis. The sequence goes on from OX382269.1 coordinate 24,420,208, forward strand.
AGATTATGCTTACTTTACTATGTTACTATGTTAACTTTAACGACTATTATATAAGTATATATTCAACCTTTTCTATGAACAACACCGGATGGCAAAAAAGCGTGCTGTCCGTCTGATGTAAATCGGTTGCCGTAGTCTATAGATACTTGAATACAAATCACTTGACCGTTGCCATCCCCATTGCAAACACAGAGACAACACATCAATTTCCTGATATCTTAAGTCATCAATTTCCTGATACTTACTCGCTGGAAGATACAGTCTCAGTCAGACATTGCTAGATGCTGCCTGCGGGTTCACCCGCTTGAATTTAATATGGCCAGACAGGCCTTGGGAGCCAAAAATCCGACTGAGTAGACGGCTAAGCCCGGCACGGCGGGCCACGTTCTGAATATTAGAGACGGCAAAGCTAATCGCAAACTAACAACTAGGGAAGTTAGGGCCTGCGGCGCAAACGCAAGCGCGCTTTTTATCTTTTAAATAGGTAACAGCAAGCTGTGTAGCAAGCGCGCTTGGAAACTTAGTGCGTCAATCTAAAAAATGCTTGGGCATTTCATTTTATAATTAAATAAAATTAAAAAAAATAAGTTAAAAAAGATAACTTAGTAAAAATTACCAAAAAAATGTTGAATATTCAAAATTCGATTACTGCGACGGCCTCGAGGCATCTTGATGAAATTAGAATTAAAAACCCAAAATTTAATATAATTTAATATAATTTAATAAAAGACTAATTTATTAAAAAACTAAAAAAACAAAAAGGAAAAGATGAAAAAAAAATAAAAAAGAGGAAAAAGGAAAATTTAGTACTACCACTGCAAAAGCACTGCTCACAGTAGGGACAAATCTTCTTGGACCGATTTTTCTGGAACAAAACTTCTTTTTTTGAAAAACAAATTTCAACTGGCACAACTACGACATCTAGGCTACACGATCACGAAAAAAGGGGGTTTCAAACTATTTTGGTTTTGGAGAAGTAGAGCGTACAAAATACCGAGAAACTGGAGGTCAACCTCACATATTGCTCGCTTGCTATCGCGCGCTTGCAATTAAAGCGATTGTCTATATTTCTACAATATATGGGGAACTAAGTTTTGGTTATTAATAATAGATATATTTATATAAATGCTTTGCAGCGTAATAAATAACACATATAGAGTTGGTTATAAAGAAATTGGCGTAAAAAGGTGCAGTCGTCCTTGACGCTCATTGACGGCGAATGACTATCGTTGCAAGAAGTGCCTTATGTTTGAAATCATTGCAAACTATACTACTCCTGCTTTCGCAAATCCGGCCATCAATCATCTGAGGCGTGCGCGAATGATGATATCTATCCAATTGATCGTCTCTGGGATGCCATCCTCACCGTATCGTTCTCTCTGTCTAACATAGAGTCCTGTCAATTAACATTAAAAAAAAAATATATATGTAGGTGCTCTACACAGGTTTCAGAGGTTTTTAGGGGGTCGGCAACGCATGACGTGACACCCCTGGTGTAGCAAATGTCCGTAAGCTACGGTGACTGTTTACCATCAGGCAGGCCGTATGCTTGTTTACCACCTTAGTGGTATAAAAAAATTAAAACACCTCTATTAGTTTAATATACTTTTGCGGTGTATGAAATTCTTGATTTTTTATGTATTTGTTTACAGTATACCTATATGTTTTCAACATTAGGTGTTTAGGATGAGCAGCAGCAGTTACAAGCTTCTTCTTCGTCCTAGCCTTATCCCGTTTCTTATTGTATTACGATGGGTATCCGCTACTTAAGCCTAAGGATTTGGCGAAGATACAGCTTTTATATCGATCGACTGCTATCAGACCTCCACAAATCCAAAGAGAAAACCAGACCTTTCTTAGATTAGGCCATACTTCTTTCGAAACATAATTTCCTGCACATGCGGGTTTCCTCACGATGTTTTCCTTCACCTGACAAGATATTAGATATTTCAAATATGTACATAATTAGCAGCAATTACAAGCTAAGGATTATAAAATTATTTATTTGACATTAGTAACCTATACTAGCACTGGCCTATAATTACATGGTGGACAGGCTATCCCATACAAATAATAGAGTAATTCTATCTATAATTTCGCGCCAAATCCCTTGCAGGGTAGGAAGATAGAACCGCCACATGACTTGATTTTTACGCACCTATTTCGCTTCTTTAACATTCATTGCTCTTGTCATACACTATCCCCATATTTTAGGGCTCCTAACATTACCTTCTGATAAAACACGATCAATTTGGTCGTGGTAGGTAAGTAATGTAAGTAAGAAAGTAATTTACACTAATTTCACCATAAAATACAGATTTTCTATGCCAATTTGAAATGTTAACCACAAGTATCAGGTAAATGAAATAACTTGGAAGATATGACCTTTATGCCTACTAATTCATAAAACCAAGTGATGTACTAAAACTAATTTTATTTTCTTGCTTATTATGTCTAAATCGCTAAAATAGCAATAGTCAGACAATCCATAGACTCAAACATTACAACAGCGCTTCAAATTTGAGTGCAAAAGACTGTTTTTAATCATCACACAATAAGGATCTTGCGCTCTGCCTCTTAGTTAGCAGTAACTGTAACCTGTGAACTCGGACCAAGGACATTGTCTGAGCCTGTGAATGTTTGTACTCGAGTTTTTTAGCGGCGACAACCGCTATAAAAAAACCTCCTCACATCTTTTTTATTAACCTCAAGCTCTATAGTCTCTTGAAAAAACCTCGTCAGGGATAGCTTAACCCAGTTAGCAGAAGAAAGAAAAAGAAGAAAGTATTTTGCCAAATAACAACTCCCTAGAGGGTTGCTGTGTTCCTGTGTGTGAGTGAGGTTCACAATACGCTCCCAAGGAGACGCTGTATTAGCAGCAGAGGTGGCATCACGCGAGTGATAGTTGATGTATTATCAGCGTTCGTAGACTACGATAGCCGCTTTACACCAGGTGGATCGTATGCTTGTATGACACCCCACCTATGTAGTACTTATAAAAAAACTCTAGACCGGACAGTGTACCTAAGCGTCAATTTTGGTTTTAACATGTGAAGATCAATGCCCTGTCTAAGGTGACTAGGTATTTACTTGGTACTTAAATCAACATCAGAGACGTACTAGAATAGGTAATTAATTCCTCTTTCAGGAGTCTGATAAAGAGCATCACAGGCGTGACAAGTGCATGCCATTTTTACGCCGAACGCAGCGTTTAAATTCGAACTGGTGATAAATTAACGCTCAGCAATGCTTAGCTAGTAACTTAGGTCTTGCTGCTCTCAATTATACGAACAAAAAGACAGGCAAAGCAAACATTTATCGCATTAAGTAAATAAAATTTCAAACTTTATTATTATTATTTTCTTATGGCGCTCGGTTCTCTCTGCCTACCCCGCAAGGGACTTGGCTTGAAGATATACATACATACATACAAACTTTATTCTACTTGTAGTTGCTTACGTAAAACATAAAAAGTATAATATGCAGATAAATATTCTACATAAATTACTCATTACCATCTCTCGGAAGCTGGACTACCCTGTCTAAACAACCACTTCCATTCCACTAAAAAAAAGTTAACGCAACCCGCAAGTGGCTGGACGAAACGAAAAGGAAAACAAAAATCGAAAACGAACGAAACGAAACGAACGAATGAAATGATTCAGTCCGTCCGTTCTGTTCCGTCCACTCAAAGTCAATCCAATCACTTGAGTTCAGTCTTCAACAAGCGTTCAACGCATTAGTGTGTCTCGACTATGATCGCTCCGCACAGCTGATTGCATACGCGCGTATTTGTATATTTACTAGCGAACACTTAAATAATTAAAATATATGAATTGAGTTATTACATAAACAAAATATACGTGAAACTCTCCAGTATTAGTGACTATTGTGCACCAGCAGTGTTTTTTTAGTTTACAAACTTTTGCCGCATTTTTATGAGTGTCATTTTAAAAACCAAAAATGGGTAAGTTTAGAATTATTTACATTATGCTCTATCGTTAAACATTAACTTGTTAAAGATTAATTGTTAAATTTTTTTAATGTTGTAGATTTTTAAGTATAGGTTAAGTGTATCAATGACACTTACCTACTATTTTTGTTTAAAGCTAAGAAGTTTATTAATGTGAACTAATTTGATTGAAATTATACTTTCATGTTGATTCATATACAGATATGATTGCAGGAGAATTTATTGACAAACAATGAATATTTCAGAACTTCAATATAGTCTTCATCGTTTGTGGTCACATTTTGTCATTTATCTAATATTCACGACGTCGAAATAATTTTGATACTTTTAATTTAATGGCATGTTTGTTTTATACATACATTGTAATTTTACGTACAATAATGGTCTTTAGATAGGTTATGAACAATTGAATAATTATGATAAGAAACATGAAACACAAAAAGAAACATAACATCAGAGCTTTTAAAAATTAATTTCTTATTTGAATTATTAATATTGATTTTCTATACATAAGGGAAATTATACTTTTTAGAAAATAATTTGGTATATCCTAGTTGTGATTACATTTTAAATATTTATAAACAGATGTCTTAATATTAAGTGGATGAACTTTGTAGGAACATACATTGAGTACATATTTATATGGTTTAACCGCCGGAACAAACCTACCTACGTTAGGGTTGTACTTGATGTATACGACACTAGGTATTTTAGAAAAATCTACTCTATCTAGAGACGTCTATATAGCCGATAATCCCGTTACTAAAAAAAATTTGACTGTCATTTTTACGAAAATTATATTATAGTATTATAAAATTGAAGGCTTAATATAAATATAAATGTTAATTTCATTTCACAGGCTTTGTATTAACAAAACCATTGAAACAAAATTAACTACAAGTAATCTGTAACACCTGGAGCTATACAACTATTTGGGAACACTATTTGTTCATTATGTCTTATTTCACCACGACCCAGTTTTAAAAGCAGAAAATAATGTCTAGTCAGATTTTATGAATCATATGTTTTAAAAATTCATATCAAATTATAAAACTAGGCGGTGATACCAGTTTTGCCTATTGGCAAATTGCAAATGCTTCCCATTTCAAAGGATATAACTTAACTACTAAACTATGATCCGAATAAATTAAAAATCTTGGCAGGGCTAAACTAAGATTGTCCTACAGCATCCGTACTAGATGTAAGTATGTATAAGAAACTGAATCCGCTGAATGCAATATTTTCCTTACGTATACGTATACATACACGCATGTGTGTAAGAAATAGACATTAAATAAAATATAAAATCTGTATAGAAGGACAGGTTGTATACTCACGAAACCTATTAACAATAATTTAAATTTAGTATTTTGAAACCATAATAATAACGTCTTCAAAAATGACAATTTAAAATATTTAAAACGAATAATCTACTAAAATGTACTAATTGATATGTACATATTAAATTCGAATCCCTAAATATATAATTATATTTTCCGTTAGTGTATATTAGGTGTCGCATATGCAACAAATCAAATAAATGAATAATGATAGTAAGATAAATGGAGCGTTATGAAATTATACACCAGTCAAACTTTGTGTGTAACAATAATCATAATTGTAAATAACGTTGTTGAAAATAGTCTTACCGCATCGGTGGTATTAAATAATCTACGGCACCAACGGAAGTTCCGGCAGGAAATCGTGGGTTTGTATTACTTACAACCTCAGACATCCCAGGATACCGTTTTGTGCCAGTCACCATTATCCTTATAGACGATACTACGATTACGACGATTAGCTTACTTTATTTATTATACATGCCAGATATAGTTTTATTGTTACAAACTGATAGATGTTATCTGCAAATTAAGTGTCACCTGTAGTGTTATCTAATAGGAATTGTCGGAAATTCCCAATATACACTTCCAGGCAAAAATTTAAGTTCTTAGATCTAGTGTGGTGTGCATTCAATCATTCAATACTCATAGTATGTATATTCTACAAGCGTCTTAAAAAATAGTTTACGCTATACATATGTGATTAATATATGGCTACCGTATGTAAATGTATAAATAACGCAATACATTCGCTTCCCGCTTGCAAATCGTATAGCGTACTTTCACGGCAGCGTAATAATGGAAAGAGACTACAAGAGATTAGAACATAATGGTGCGGAGGTGGGCGCGTGGGAACGCTCCCAGCGTTCACGTGCCCGGCACATCACTTCGCCACACTAAATCTAACATTAATATGCTAGATTTAGATAAAACCCCCCGCGGCGTAGCGCAGGTTCACGTTAAAAAGAAGCAATTATTTACGGCGAAAGTAACAAACAAAGCATTGCAGAATAGAGATTTTATCTTGAAATATCTTTCATTTGTCTTACATGGAAGAAATATATTTAACCATAGTAGTGACATATTAATCTGTGATTGGATAACAAAATTACGTTAAACTAAACCTCAGACAATGTGACATCTGTAAAGAGTAGTTATATATATTTTTGTAGCATACCTAAGTGAATGAACTATGTAGGAAAATCAATTATACTTCCATTCATAAACGTGCAATGTTTGTAAGCGAGCGTAGGTGTGTTCATAATTCACCGCCCCATAAATCAGCACCCATCCATGTACATTCATACAGATCAATGAATAAGATAGTTCAAGGTAGACTTAAATCTATAGGCTGTTTGAAGAAATATAATTTTATAGTACATTTTAAGCTGGAGGTCGCTGCTTCGTTGACTTGAAGGCGTCCTTCCCTAAACCGATGAGATAGTTATTGTTTAGTAACTCAACTCTCCGCTACGGGTAAAGTAGAACAAGCAACTCTTATTGGCTAGTTTATGGATCAACATCGTATCCCCTTATCGACCCAGTAATTCCCGTGGTGCAACTTTTCTTACCTAACACTGAAATCAATTCAGCGGCTTCACTGTGAATTAAGTTTCCATATTTGCACTTTGCAGTCTTGATATTAATGCATACGAGTAGCATAGTGTAATAATACAATACGAGAAATATCATAAGTGAAGTGAAATCTTATCTACGATACTTTGTCAGGTAAGGTGGCTACTGTTTTGCGCGATTTAGTGCTATTCATTAATTATGAACGAACGAAGCATTTTATTGAGTTATCGACTTAAGATGCAATTCCTACGGCACCGGCAACAATCATGTCTAACATATTACAATAATGTATCGCATTTGAATGGATTGTTAAATTAATAAATATAATTGTTCAAATATAATTTAAATTTTACACATATTTTATTACTTAGATTAGTAATGATTTGAAACGGTTGAAGGTAACATATTATAATAAAGCATCCGTAAGTACTTTAGTCCTCACTTGCCGCATGCGTAATGAAAAGTACAAAACTATAAATCATGAATGGTAATGTGGGTTATTGAAATGAGTATTGCGTCGCGTAGGCTCGCGCACTCGTTTGTCGGGCAATGGACGCAATGGCAATAGTGCCTAGTTAGTGGTTCCGGATACGTATCGGACGTGTCGGATGTCGGCGTGAGTCACGCGGCGCCCACGCTGCCGCCGTCGTCCCGCCACCGCGCCCACTGGCGCCCAGCTTGCACAGCCGGCCCGCGAAAACTTATAGTCAAATTATCTATGTAATTATACATTTATACAATAATGTACACCGTCATTCGTTGACAAAGTTAGTCCTGCTATCCCCAAGATACAAGTCAAAACAAGTCCATGCGTTTACCGTTAACAAAACATTTTACACATGGCACTCCGGAGAGCGCAAGAACTCCAACAAACTTCCATCTGTTCATCTCTACAGCCCGAAGCAGCTTAAGCAGGGTTAAGTACTTTCACTATACCACTTGGCTTCACTGGGGAATTCATTTTCAAACCTTGAACCCAAAGTATTGTCGAACTGTGTAGATCATTGGAGGTTTTCTTCCCCGCATCATTTGATTATGGAGTTAGGGGTGTAAGTGGCTCCCATATTAAGTTTCAACGTCTAACAAGTAATCCTCCGTTAAACGTTGTGTATTACCTTTACCTTGTTAACTAATGAACAAGGTTCTGCCAAAAGAGGAAGGAAGCAGCGATATTTAAACAAGCATCCAAACAGGCGCACAGGAGAACAGCGTATACAAATAACAACCGTGGAGAGTTTTATATTCGCCTTACATTATAGTCGGTTCACATTAGGCGGGTCGTACGTGTTGCCACCCGACATATTTTAACTGTTGTTAACGAAGCTAAGATAAATAAAGGTTTATTGTAAAATATATATTCAAGTATCAAACTTACTCAAATTGAGCGGTCACACTATATAACATCAATTTATGACAGAAAAATGACAGCTTAAATATTACATGTGAAGCAATATGTGAAGCGTATAAACTATTATAATTAGATATTTTCAGCAATAGGCTTTTACTTTAATTAGTACTAGCGACCTGCCCCGGCTACGAACAGGCGGTATGTAGGGAGAGTACAAGTTATAACTTTATCGATTTCCACAGCGCACGCCATGACGACCTACAGCGTGATTTTTTCAACAAGTATCTCTGTAGTTAAATCTATTTGCACATAATATTAATTAATTGATAAGTTAAATAAATGATAGACACAACTACTAAACTTTTCTTATGAACCCATCTGTCAAAAGTGAATGAAAATCAATTAAAAATTTCAAAGGAGTTTTGGGAAATTACTTCTACAGGCAGACAAATGCGATTAGATGCTAAAGCATTTATTAAAGATAAAAATTCTTTATTTATCATTGGGCCCTCGCGGTCACTTAGACACGTCTTACATTTTTTTTAAATTTATTGTATCTAGCATTTCGGAAATGACTGGCGAAAGAAACTTGTCTCTCTATATAGTCTCTTCTCAAATTATCAATTAGATATTACAATAAATTAATATCTGCATCACTGTACAATAATGATGTCAAATGGTAGAATTCAAGTTTATTAAGATAATATCTGTGCTGTATGTATTATTTTCAGACATCTTTGTCGGTTACATATTCATCAACTCTGTAATAAGCCCTTTTACAGAGAGTATTTTCATGTGCTTTTGAACACATTGTCAGGAAAGGACGGAACTGTTTTAGGCAATTTATATAGAATTGAATACAATTTAGAAGAATAGTTTTAGTCCTAGCAAGCCGATTTACCAGCATACATATCTTATTTAGGGGAGAATTACCGGGCGTTTACGTTGTTCTGCAATCTATATTACTGGAATCGATTTGTTAGGTAACAACTCATAATATAGGTCCCAATAGTGTTAGATGTCTGATAAACCGTGGTGCATGGCAGTTAATCTTTACTTGACTAGCCATCCCTTTGATGTTTTTTTTAATGCCTTATTTGTTGTATTGCTGTCTCTCACATTGCCAAGAGGGGAAGTCAATTCCAAAACTTCCTACTTCTACAAATTTCTTCTGATTAAATTCGTTGTGAGTGCCAAGGCAGATGTAGTTTAACCCCGGGACAGCAATGACCTCACTGTTCATTGCCTTTTTGGTGGTCGCCGCTGTTATCTCTGGCTACACAGGAGACACTGTGGTGTGAATGAGTGGTAGGCCTGTCCCATACATAACTTATTTCTACTTCTAAAGCTTAGCTAGCTTTAATTTATTTATACTAGAAAAGTATATGGTGATAATAAAGAGAATTTACTTACGATAAACGTACTTAGTTATGATTTTGCTACTACTCGTATTAAAGTAAACGTATTCTGACATACAAGATCGGATATACTTGCCTATCTGAAACGTCGAAAGTCATTGGAGACGTACCTACAGTTATATTAAAAATACAGAGCAGATATCGTGTCGAATCTATAAATCGCCTATAAGTAGACGACAATGAGTACGTACGCTTGCAGTGGACTGGACGCCACTGACGGCGTGTTATAAATGTACACGCGAGCGCCACCGTCAGATTTAGCCGAGCGTCTGCGGCGCGTCTAGGCTATTCGTATTTGGGTTTTGGCATTGGACATTTCGCAGTCTCGTGGGAAACCGAGTTGAACGACTGCGGAGTGCGGAGACAATGCGGTTGTCGGGTAGGTATGGTATCGCGAACAGTCGTTCACCGGGCGCTGCCGCTTGCCGCCCACCCGCGGCCGCAGCGCCCTGCCGACGACTGCCGCCTGCTTCATCACATCTTGTAGAGGATCTCGTGCCACTAGTTTGCTTTACGACATTCAACGTTATTGTAAGATTTATTATCCTTATGTCGAAAAACCTCGATTCTTCATGCTCAAATACCATACAAATGATTTTCCGAATGTCACATTCTGATCAGATGGAAATTGTTTAATCTTAGATCAAAGTAAGTTATACTATAGGACAGTGCCAGCGCAGCTTTACTTAATTCAAATTTTGATTAGGCATGTTGTAACATAATTAAACACATTAAATGTCGGCGAATAAGTGATGTAATTATGATATCCTTCTCTTTTGGTTTGTTGAATAGTCTGAGACTTATTTATGGATTTAGCAGCATATGTATCAATATGTATAAAATGATCTCATGAAGGTGCGGTCTACAACAAGACAGATTGACAAATCTACATAATGTACGAATAATTTAATTTTATACTTTATATAATAGGTGCGTTTAATGTTATCACGGTTTAGGCATATGAATATGAATAAGTTCCCTATTCACGTGGTTTACCCCTCGTTCTCACGAGCGCTTACTTCACCATTTTGACTTTATAGTGATCGCTCTACACCTGTTTTTATTAAAACCTTTAAAGCTTCTACTCAAGGCGCTGCATGTGTGCGAAGATATACTTTTATCATAATAATAATAACTGTATAAATGCTTATATTTGATTCTATATAAATTAACAGTTGAGTCTTAGTTTGCGGAAAAAAAATATTGAAAAATCAAATTTAAATTTTGACAGTTATTTGACAGGCTTAAGCGTGTCCCAAACGGCGAAGATACTATATATTTTCATATTACAGTACCTTAAGACATCGAGCGATGCAAAGATATTATAAGATGATAGAATGATTCGAGAGAATGACTGTAAGGCACGGTTAAGTGAAGAATTAAGATACTATAATAGTTTATATCCATAAAATATGATAGTATCGTTGCCGTTTGTGACGCGCTGATAGAAACAACGTCGTACTTATACAGATCTTTGTCGGTTGTGTATTTAAATACATATATAAATACAAATATAAGATCTGTGGAAATTATTCAGCACAAGCACCCATGTAATTTCAAGATTTTTATCTTAATGTGTACATTATTGTTATTGTACCGAAATGCGTCCATTATATTATCGTAATATCTAATTGATGACTTGAAACATTACCTATATTGGCAAGTTAATTCGTCATTCCTTCTTAGCCAATGGTCACTTCCGAACTACTGGTTGCCTCCGATATTTGTCCTTAATTCAATTAATCATACTAATTCCTTGTCAATTATTCGCAGTTGGCGGTTTGTAAGGTTCCGCACTTCAAAAGGAACAACGGAATCTTATAGAATCACTATGTCGTCCGTTTGCCTGTCTGTCCGTCCTTTTTTCTAAGGGACGGGTGGATCTATCAAGCTGAAATTAATATTAAATACTTAGGTCTGCAATTGCTTCGAGCAGTGACAAAATCCAACTTCTAAGTTAACGCAATCAAAAGATACAGATGTTTATGTGCATATTTTAACACTCGCGAGGGACCTATAGGATCCTTCCCGTTGACCTAGAGGCGTAAAATTTGGTAAATAGCCGTGTCATGTAGCACAAGTAAAGGAAAAATACGACAACCGTAAATTTGTAGTTACATCACAAAAAAAAAATACGTAAATATTTTTTACGGAACCCTTATGCGCGAGTCGGACTCATACTTGTCGGCTTTTTTTTTTACTAAAGTATGCTTCGTTCTATTTATTTTTAATGCAGTTAGATAACCATTTCCTAAAAAGTCATAACGAAACTAAAATATTTTGATGAATTGGTTATTAGTATTACATCTGTAAAAAAATAGTAAAGATTCATCAATATTGTAATAAGAACGAAAGATAATATTTTTGAAACCTTTACTACATTGTTTGCTGGTTGAAAATACTATAAATTGTTTAAAACAGTCAGCAACCTAACTACATTAGTACTTATATGGTCAGTTAGACGGATTCTTTTAACTAGCTCATTCATTTCAGGTCATGAAACTACATGCCGAAATAAGCCACAATAATTAAATACTGTTTTATATATTTTTGAACGAATTTATGAGTTTTTATTTATTTATTTATTTACCTTATCTATCACATGCAACTCTCAAGATGTTATAAAAGGTATCTATATATTAGAAAGAAAATTACATATGATCTGTTTAAAAGTGTATCATTATTTCATTTAAAGGGATCGAGGCTAGAAGTTAAGTAACAACAGACAGTTTGCGGCCGCGTAATATTTAATGAATATCAATTGTAATGTCCTTTATGTTTAGGCTTCACGTGTCCTTCAATCCATTCGAGAATTCACTTATAAGAGAAGCGTGTTCCGTCACGTCGGTCTCGTGTGTTCCCACATCCCCTGGATTAAGACTTAAAAGCCTTCCCGGCTAAAGACAACCCCTAGGAATGTTTAGTCGGAAAATCTGACATAACCCTTACGGTTATGTTTAAAGTTGCTAATCGTACGGCAATACGCAGGACTTGCCATTTTTAGGGATTTAGAGGATAAGTCCCGCGAGAAATATGTGCCGGACGACAGCCCGTTGTCCCATTTTTAGGCACACATTAACACTTTACAATATTAAAAATGTGTGAAATAATCTCTCGTTTAAATCTCTCCGCAATAAGGCTTATTGACTTCATAGATATTTTGATATAACAGATTAAAATATACTGGATAGGCGTCGAGTTCAATGAAGTCGGTTCTTTCGTTCCATGTAATTTTTTACTGGCATACCGGTATTTATAACGTCACGTCCCGCATTTTGATCTCCAAGTTTTCTGAAAATTAGTGATTTACGGTGGGCAAGCCTAGACTCATATCAAACTTTTACCGACTAAACACCGCCTAGGGGTTGCCTCTGAGAATTCCCTCAGAAAAATGACTAAGGTAATAATTTCACTTTAGTCGTTCTTTGCAGGTCGTCGTTTACGTGTCGGGCGTAAAAAAAATCATGTCGCTCGGTCCAATGTGTGTTGGAGGAGGCCAGTCGTTTCAAGCCGCCCAAAAGATATTTTTTTTTAATTACCATTACAATATGCTGCATGTACCAGTACTCAGCTCACTTAAATTATGGCCACTGCAGTGTACACTGCAGTCGTAATTCTAGTGAGCTGACATTTAAAAAATAACCTTAAAAGCTAGTTCAGCATACATTAGGTAGTAAGTGAAACACAGTTTTGATCGCGGGGTGTGCTGTCTCAAGGGCGGGGTTGGTCGATAGGCGCTGGACGCGCGCCAGCCGCCGCAGTCTAGTCTAGAAATGGGACAAACTAAACATTTCATTTTGTTTTGGCTTTATTATATTTTTTCTATCATACCGATGATTTGTAAATAATAAAACTATATCTATCTGTTACAAATACTATGCCTGCACTGCGTTTATGCAATCAATCAATTAAATAAATATTTCGCAAAGATAATGATGATAAGTTTAAATGCAATTCATTAGTTACTTCAGCATTCGCAGATACCCAGTAATTGGTTATTGTTATTGATTTTTAATGTTTTTGTGAGTTTATTTTATGTCATCTATCGTTTTGATATAAAAAATAATAATTTGATCATCGACAAGAACGCATCCAATTATAATTTCATGAAAAATTACGATGACCAACGATACGATATCGTTGCACCATAAGATTTTCTTAAAGATGTCGCCCTGCAATTGCAAACATTAAATAATATAAAACATAACAAATATCTATATTTTGTCATTTCTATTAGATACGTGTTCTGTCGCGACATGGTACTCAACTATGATGAGCCCGGTGTGATGAAAAGGGTAGCGATGGCTACTTTGGCACCAAAGCTCGTGGGTTCGATTCTCGTACGAGGCAAACATTTGTATGCATAAACATGTTTGTTTGTCTTGGTCTAGAGGTTTTCTATGGATGGATAAGCATTTAATATATAGAAAATCTTGGTTCTCTCTGCCCAAATCCCTTGCGGTGTAGGCGTGAAGTTGTAGATAGAGAGATAAAAAATTTAAATTATTCGGGTGGTAATGGAACACATCGTGAGGAAACCCGTACGTCCAAGATATTATATTTCGAAATCCGCGTGACCTTCTCTAAGAAATGTATGGTTTTCTGGTTTTCTCTCAGAGTTGTGTAGGTCTGACGGTATTGTAGTCATTCCATGAAAAAATCTGTATCTTCACCAAACCCTTAGGATTACGTAGCGGACCCCGCCAATCCTAATAGATTAGGAAACGAGATGAAAAGAAGAGATAGATAAGTATTTACTTACAAAAATTTATTCGCGCATATTTATTACCTGTTTAGTACCTATAGTACAACTAAGTGCACGTCAAGCTTGACACCTTGTTGACCTTTGTACGATTCTTATACAGTACGTAATAAGAGTTACTATCACACATCTAGTGTTAAGTGTCATCTGTTTTTATCTGTACAAGCTTTGTTTAATTTGGGAGTAGATGGCAATCTGTAACCCAGTAAATTGTCCCAGAATATTTATAACTTCCAGACAGTCGTAGTCATAAACCTACCCTCGAATCACTGAAGTGGCAATTCTTTATATCATGTTACATTTACAACTAGCCAGTTTACTTTATTACTCCCTTTTTAAGGACGTTGGGCGAATAATAAAGTAGAGACTGCTGAGACAATTTCATTTCACATACAAACACTCGGATTGAAAGGCCAATTAAAGGCGACAACGAAATTAAAGAATTTGAAACGCCGTGCCTCGACGAGGAATGACGAAACAGATATGCAACACAAAAGTGAAAGAGAGGAGGAGCCAAGGAGGAACAAGATTACCACGACCAAATTCGACGTGTTTTATCATAAGGTGACATTAGGAGACCTAAGAATATTAAGAAGCGAGTGAGGTGTGAAAGGGCCTTCCTATGTGGGATGTTGCACTCGGTTCTTTCAACGTACCTCGAAAACCATATCGATGAATAAAATTAATTCACGACAGTTGATACATACCTATGGTAGCTAGTATGCTTTTGACGGCTTATTAGCTAGTGTGGATACCGTTAATCGCGAAAATTCAATTATCGTGAAAATAAGTTTTTTTTTTCAAATCCTATGCTACGCCCTACGAATAAATACTTATTATTTATTCGTAGGCTACGCCATTCTATAATTTAACTTTTGACAGGTACTACTTGAACGAGTTAGAAAGAGACTGTAAGTCCAAAAGATAGTATCAGTCAAGGGTTGCTTGAGTACGTAACGATCATATAATACAAGAGACGCTTCTGTGGGGTAATTATGAAAAGTTTTCGATTGATCGGTATTGTTTTGACTAGTTTTTGTTCTTTGTGAAACTTTTTCTATTTGGTTTATAGGTAACTGAGTTATAGACCATAAATCCATGTAAAAAGGCACTCGTTAATAACAAAGATATTGACTGGATAAAACAATGCCTATCGATCGACAATGTAATTAACCGCTGATCGCCTACATATTATTTTTATAAAATTGTACATGATACCCATAGGGTATACTTATTATTATAGACTATTTCAATTAATATTAGTGTAATAGACATTGTAACACTGCGTTACGCCGCGCAATTACGCTGATACAGTGCACTGCGTAAATGTATAAGCACACTTTTTCCAAATATTTAACACATTTTGAAAAAGTGTGCTTATACATTCGCGCACAGCGCAATACCTACTAGAAGTAGGTTAGTACTGCTAAATGTTCCTATGAAGCAGCGCGCTGCGCTGAGCCTGTGAAGTCAACACAACGCAACACTGAGTACCTACTGACTGAGCCGACTCATTGTATCTATCACTAAGGCAATGAGTTGAGTGTAGCGATCACGGAATCTGAGATTCAATACAGTCTCGCCGCGCGCGTGTCTCACTTTGCATACGTTCTGTGTCACAGTGTGCAATTTAGCTGCATCTTAGCGCAATTTTGAGTTAACTCAATGAGCTGATACAGTAGGCTGCGTTTGAGTTATAATTATACTATATTTAAACAGAGATTTTTGCTGTTTTACCCATGTCTATAGTGTAATATATGTGCAATCTCAAAAACAAGTGTTTATATACCACAACTTTTTCTGTTTTATTTAGTAACTTTTGCATTATATATTAATTAGCTTCAAACCGCGGCTCCGCGTCCTTGCATTTCGTTAACACCTGCATAAGTACCTATAATAATGTTCTTCTTAAGACCCAGAGTACCTAATAATCTGGAAGCTTTTAATCGTGAAAAGTAACGAATATGCAAACAAACAAATTTACTTCTGTAGACAGATTTTGCTAATTGAAATAGGAAAACGTTGCCAGTTTTATCTTCAGGGTTCAATCAATTTTCATATCAAATGTCATGAAAATCGATTCGGCGAGTTAGCCGCAAATTCCTGGAAATATATTTTATCGTTCTCCCTAATCGATGACAACGAATAAACCAGAATTACTGAGGTGCTGTTTCATTTATGATACTGCCAGCACGTTAATAAAACCCAAAATTTGACTAATGTAGTATTTGTTGTTTGTTACAGATGAGCGGCAAACGCACACGCAGCTATAGATGCGCAGTGCACCAACGCGACCGGGAGGTCAGCTCCGAAAACGACTTCCACCTTTTCCTCGAAGATCCGACACTATTCGCCAGGTAATAACTAAAATAATCTGAGCCCATCGAGTATATCTGAGCCAAACTACAAACATCTTGTTTCATTAACTCGACGAACCCGGTGGCTACTTTAATACCAACGGTTTCGGATTCGATTCCCTTATAAGATAAACATTTGTTTGCATGAATATGTCTGTATATTATGGTTGCATGTTTTGTACGTACCATGAGTATGTATTTTCAAAATGGCATTAAGTGTTTATCACTTATCTACTACCCATAGAAGAAGCTTTCCCGCTTACTGTGTGATTAGATGTTGCTATGTAAATTGTTCAAAAATATTTATTTATTTATGCTAAAGCAGGCAAGAATTTAACACATATTATGATATGGTTATTGAACTAGTTGGCAAAACAATAGTGCATATTTGAAAAAAAAATATTGCGCCGACGACAATATGGCCGCCCCGTATCGTACAGGGTTATTTTGAGTAGGTTTTTGAGAATCGTCAAATATTTAAATGACATAGACGTACTAAAGATTTCTTTAAAAGATTTTGTATAACAGAATTTTATTATTGTTCCTATGTTAAAAATTATTCTGCCCCATAATTTTATGTTTAATATTGTTAAATTTTACCCTTTGTTGCCATCTTTGATATTATTTTTAGTCGTATGGGGCTTGCATACAAACAAAAATAAAATAAAAATATTCCATAATCAACTTCTTAGATAAAACTAAACCAAATTATAATTAAAAATGCACTGACACGCAGGTATTTTAAACTGGTTTTTACAATAACGCTTTGATGCGTTTTTATCAAAAACTTGTAAAGCATAGAAGTTACAGGCGAAGCTATTAAAAATGCAAGCAATAAAATGTTATATACAGTTCTAATTATTCAGATATTTATATAATCAAAGATACTGCTATATCTAAAATTATCTAACCTCTAAAGCTGTAACACTTTCGTGCATGAAATTTATAAACGCATTTATGTATTACTGTAATCAATAACTATTAAATATACATACATACTTATCATCACGCCTGTCTCCCATTGGGGTAGGCAGAGATTATGGAACGTCAGGTGCACCGATACAAACATACCCTTCTCGCTACTTCCACACTCATCGACCTCTTCATGCATGCTCTTCGGTTTTGGCGGCATTTGATTTAGTTCTTTTTCAACACATCGACAATTTGATCTAGGTATATGTGTGCGTCTAGGAAGGCCCCGGAATTACCATTCACTCGTGCCTGATACATTTCTTTCGTAACTCTTTCGTCATTCATTATTTCTAAATTACCAAACCATCTCAGCATACCCTTTTCATTTTTTGTCACATCATCTTTTATTCCGCAAAGTTCTCGAATCGTGCTATTTTTAGGGTTCTGTAAACGGAACCCTATTACTGAGACTCCGCTGTCCGTCCGTCCGTCTGTCACCAGGCTGTATCTCATGAACCGTGATAGTTAGACAGTTGAAATTTTCACAGATGATGTATTTCTATTGCCGCTATAACCACAAATACTAAAAAATAGAATAAAATAAATATTTAAGGGGGCTCCAATACAACAAACGTGATTTTTTTGCTCATTTTTGCTCGATATTGATAACGGCAACAGGTAGACGCTTGAAATATTCACAGAATATTTAATTCTATCTTCACTTTAAGAATAAATAATTAAATTAAAATAAAACAAATATTTAAGGGGGGCTCCCATACAACAAACATGATTTTTTTGCCGTTTTTATATGTAATGGTACGGAAACCTTCGTGCGCGAGTCCGACTCGCACTTGGCATATTTTTTATTTTCTCTATCAACCATTCTCACTCCACACATACTCCTCAGCGCTCTCATTCCTATTGCGTTCACCCTGCTTTCATGCTTCTTCCGCCATACCCATGTTTCACTGCCGTACATGTTGGCATTAAGACACCCTGAATGATAGCAAGGCGAGCTTTGCTCGATATGTTATCGCTTGTTACCACGACGGAGTACAACGCACTATTGATACGATTTCCTGCTTTCAATATCTCACATTCTCCACCTCTCGTAAACATAGGACCTAGATAAACAAATTCATTCACTTGTTCCACTTTTTCATCTTAGATCATTATTTGGCAATCTGTAACACTTTCATTCCTTTCAAACACCATCGCTTTCGTCTTCATTACATTTATTTTCATACCTTTCCTTTTAAAGGCCTCATTCATTACAGTAACCATTTGTAGTAGTCCTCCCGCCGAAGATGCAAGGAGAACCTGACGATTATTCTTACATTCCTGCTGTGAACCTTTTTGCCCTTGTACAGCGCCACAATCACGGCCTGTGATATTAACCGTGGCGCCTGCCACCAGGTACACGGCCGCAACGCCAGCATAGGTTGAATAAAAGCTACAACAGGGCTGCTATGATTCCTCCACCCGCTTTGAGCATTTCGGCAGATATCCTATCATTTCCTTCAGCTTTACCCATTTTCATTCTCTTTATTCCATTCATCATCTCTTCCATGCTAATTTCATTTTCACAGTTAAAATTCTCATTTACAACTTCGTTTCTATTTCTTTCATTTCTGCCTCGTTCAAATAAACTTTCAAAATATCCCTGCCGTTCCTTCAAATTTTCTATCGCATCCTTAATTACATCTCCATTTGAATTCCTTATTTATTAATTCTACTAACTGCTGCCCGCGGCTCCGCCCGCGTGGAGTCAAATAACGTAGCCTATGTGTTAATCCAGGTCATAATCTATCTACGTGCCAAATTTCATTCAAATCCGTTCAGCCGTTTAAGCGTGAAAGAGAAACAAACATCCATACATACTAACTTTTGCATTTATAATATTAGTAGGATTTATGGAATAATATATCTAAAAATAAAGATTCACATAGAAATATGATGAAAATTCAAAACGTTAGTCTTATTTATATTATTTAGGTGATAACTAAAAAGTATATCAGGAGCCCCAGGAACCGGCGAGCGTGCATGAAAAGAGCTATGAATGTGAAAGAAGCGAGTGAAGTATGTAAGGACCGCGTCTTATGGCGCTCGGTTCTCTCTGCCTACCCCGCAAGGGACCTGAAGATCGCAAGGGGCGTGAAGATATACATAATGCATACAACTAAAAAGTATTACATAGAGTATTATGACATATTTCAAAGGTGACGTATTTATTATTTTCATAAAACTAAAAGGGACGGGGGGACGGGTCCTACAAAATTGGTTTTCTATCTCGTATCAAAATTTTTCGTGTTTTTAATATTATTTTATGAAATTGGAACCCTGGTCTCGTTTGACGTTGCTACATATAATTTTTATGATCACTTGTCGTGCGTGTCACAGTGACATGTGGTGTGCTTTCGTACAATAAAATCGTTAAATTGCTTTTATAGAGGCTAAGAATAACGTGAAAGTAAGTTGATTAATTGCTAGCCATTTCGTAGCAATACAGTTTTGACGTAGGAGAGCGATTTGTCATGGCGCGCATTACGTCTGTCGCAACTCGCGAGCCACGAGGGGGGGCGGTGCTCGATACGGTAGGCAAGGGTAGACAGCTCGTGGTGGCTAATGAGGCTCCTGGTTGGCTCTTTGGTTGGCGGTACAGTGACAAAAGAGTAATTAAACCTTTTCATACAATATGCCTTATTTAAACTTGTATTATTTCTGGCGACGAAATCATATATTTTTTTTTATAATAAAAATGTACTTTCCCGTAACTGTAACCGATCACTGGATAGGACAATTTGTATATTGTGTCATTAATAGATTAATGATTAGAATCATTCACTCGCTTCTCTAACATTCATAGCTTATTTCATGTACGATCGCCGGTTCCTGGGGCACACGATCGCTTTGGTCATGGTAGGTTAGTCTCGGTCATCCTCGGCTCCTACATCCCTTCACTTTCGCATTATGTACCTATGAGTTTCATTCATACATCCTGCATTCTTTCTATATGTCCGAACCAACGGAGCGTGCCTTTTCTTAACACCGACACTCCAACTTCTTCGCATACCAAAAAGTTCGGCAACTCCTATCTCTGTCGTACCATTAACATGTGGAACGCCTTGCCTGCACATGTGTTTTCTCCTTCCTACGAGTACAATATGGGATCCTTCAAACGAAGCGTGTAGAAACTGCGGCCCATCATGGCAGCATCAACTGACAGGACACTGTGTAGTCTTTTGTCAGTTGTAGTTACGATTTGGGCTCCTCTTTCGCTTACCATCAGGCATAGCGGAGCTACTATGCTGAGCTTACATATATAAAAAAAACCATCCGAACTGCAAACACTAGTTACAACAATGAAAGCAGAAGTGAGAGCTGGGTATAGCAGAGAGAGCATGAAAGTAGAATAAATGCGGTCGAGATCCTTTTATTTTATTATACAACGTCGGGAGGCATACAAGCATACGGCCCACCCGATGTAAAGCAGTTACCGTATCCTATTCACGCTTGTAATACATTAAATATCACTCGCGCATGCCTCTTCTGCTGCTTACACAGAACTCACTAGGAGCTTTCTTTTGACTTCACTCACACGCAGGAACACAACAAGCATCTAGGGAGTTGTTATTTGGCTCCGGTTTTCTGTGAGGTGGAGGCACTTCCCTAGACAGGCTGATTTGATGCGCCCTACCTCTCTTAAAACATCCAGATCAAGACAAGTTCATGCACACAAATGTTTGTCTTGTGTGGGAAATGAACCCACGAGGGCCTGTGTCAATGTCGCGTTATTCACGACTGAGCCACCGCGCTCGTCGGTACATACATTAGAATCCTTCTCCTTTGGCATAACATACCATTCTAATAGATCCTGTATAGTTACATACATTCTTCTATTAACTATAGACTAAATTTTATGTCAAAATTAGACAATCCTTAGCGTTGTCTAATCCCTTAGGATTATGGGAGTACGCTACGTAAATCTAAAGATTTGGTGAAGATGCTGAAAATTTTAGGATTATTACAAATATATGTACATAAATCCGAAAATATATATTTATTAGTAACATGCCTACGCCAGGATTCAAATCAGAGATTGTCGGTTGTAGGCTGGTTCTTTATCCACTAAACTAACACTGCTCTTATAATTTGAAATGAACTTATCTTACACATAATTCTTTTGACTCTCTTTTCCTATTTATACTTGACACTCTCCGCTCCACGCAGGACAGAAAATACCTTAAGGCGACACCTCGATCGTGAAGCTTTAAAATGGCTCCGCCCAATCACCCCGCGCCCCTCAATTGACACTCGACGCTCGATTTGTAAAATTTGAAATTAGCGCCTAATAGGTAACCTGGGGTCAACGTATAGTCAATGCAAACGAACAGAAAAGCTACAGAGTCGCGTCACACTTAAATAAAATTTATAATATCAATATTTAATAAAAATTATTGATTTAATTATTATTTAGCTTTATACATACTGAACCAAACATATTTATTTAAGCTAGACGGAAAACAATAGTAATAATAGTAATAAAAAACTACAGAAACGTATTCACTTTTAAAAGTTTATTGAAAGAGAAATCAATGACATCGTTTTATGTTTATATCTCTACAAGTTAACATGTCTTGGTATCTATGTTGTTCTTACTTAGGTCTCGTCCAGTGGCGCCCTCATTGAATAAAAAAACATATTATAGCATAGAAGATAAACATTATGAAATCTTATGTTGCATTTATTACGAAGATAGTAAAGTATTTCTACGTCATTAAACCAACACTCAAAATATTCCACTATCGTTGTTATAAGCAAAAGTGCTAAAAGAGGCCGTTTTTTGGCAATTATGCCTATAACAACGAAAGCAAAACATTTCAATTGTTGGTTTAATGACGTAAAAGTACGTTATTGTATTTGTAACACACGCAACACATGACTTTATAATGTTTATCTTCCACGCTAAGATACGATATTTTATTCCTTGAGGCGCCACTGGACGGCATGTATCCCCCTTAAGAAGAATGAAACACCAGCTACATAATACAACATTGTTTATCGAGAGGCTAAAGCGGGCCATTTGTTGATTCGGACACATATGTTTAGTTAGCAGATACACCATCTAAACTGCAAACACTGGTCACAGCGATGAAAGACGACTGTATGGAGAAAGGCTTACTACTGAATGCGAAGAAAACAAAGATAATGGTATTTGAAAGAGAAGAATCCAGAACTAATGTAAGGATTACGATTGATGATGAAGTGTTGGAACAAGTGGATGAGTTTGTATATCTTGGATGCGCTTTCAGCAGGGATGGAAGGTACACCGCAGATGTGGAAAGACGAGTGAGTGCTGGGAATAGTGTGAATGGAGCGTTGGGAAAACTTCTTGGCAGTAAAATCCTGAGCCAGAAGGCACAACTCGCTATACACAATGCAGTGTTGGTCCCAACGCTAACTTATGGAAGCGAGAGTTGGGTATGGCAGAAAGAGCATGAAAGTAGAATAAACGCGGTTGAAATGCGAGCGCTGCGCAAAATTTGTGGCGTAAGGCTTGTAGACCGTATTCGTAATGATGATGTTAGAAATAGAGTTGGTCTGAAAGAGAGCGTCGGTGTTAAAATAAGAAGAGGCATGCTCCGATGGTTCGGGCATGTAGAAAGAATGCAAGATGAAAGAATGACGAAGCAGATATACAATGCAAAAGTGGAAGGATGTAGGAGCCGGGGAAGGCCAAGACTTACCTACCATGACCAAATTGGTCATGTTCTATCAGAAGGTGATGTCAGGAGCCCTAGAAACCGGCGTGCGTGCATGAGAAGAGCAAAGAATGTTAAAGAAGCGAGTGAGATATGTAAGGATCGAGTCACGTGGCGCTCGGCTCTCTCTGCCTACCCCGCAAGGGATTTGGCTTGAAGTTATAGATGTTCGAGTGTCATAATGGCTGATAGCGCCGAGTAAACACAGGATTTTTTTATTTGGAATAAATAAGAGAAATAAAATTATCAGATTGAATTAGATTGAAATTGAAATAGAAAATTGGATTTTTTTTGCAACTCCCTCCTGGTGAAGATTCACAAGTTATTTTACACAGTTAGGTATAGCTCTGGTAGGGATCCTAGCTTTTTCCCTAAATATAATACACTCTCGAATGACTAGGTATGCGCTTTCACTAACAGTCAATTTAACTTCGCGAATTTTATAAAAAAGTACAGGAAGAACTTGACGGTTAGACGGTAATTTTGCGCCTATTATTTGATAATTTACGTCTCCAACTAAGAAAATACTTGATTTATTGCTTCTCAATTCCACTGCCATCTTATAAAAGTTAAAACATTACGTATTAATCACGAGAATAACTGACATTCAAAATTAATAGACGGTTAGGTAATTATGACGAAGTTAACGATGCTCTCTCTAAAGTTATTCATTGGTTTAGTGTTAATAATCTGCTTTTAAATGATAAAAAGACTAAAGTAATTAAGTTCTCAACACCTAATGTAAGGCAGGTGGCTACCAATGTACATGTTAATGGAACTAATTTAGCCTCTGTGGAGACAACTGTGTTCTTGGGTATAACAATTGACTCCAGACTACAAAGGGGCCCACAAATTGAAAAATTATCAGGAAAACTAAGTTCTGCAGCTTATGCAGTGAAAACTATTAGACGGCTCACTGATATTGATACGGCTAGAATAGTTTATTTCAGCTACTTTCATAGTATTATGTCATATGGAATTCTTCTTTGGGGTAACTCCGCGGATATTAACACCATCTTTTTATTGCAAAAGAGAGCCATAAGAGCTATCTACAAACTTGGTCCCCGGGAGAGCCTTAGAGAAAAATTCAAAGAAATAAATATTTTAACAGTCGCATCGCAATATATCTATGAAAATCTTTTGTATGTCCATAAAAACATAGACTCATTTTGTAAAAAGAGTGATACTCATAGCAAAAATACTAGATATAAGCATAATCTTGTGTTATATGCAAGCCGTCTCCACAAAACAAGTAATTATTTTATGGGGCAATGTATACGGTTCTATAACAAACTTCCCAGCAATATAAGAGATTTGTCAATAAACAAATTTAAAACTACTATTAAAGCCAAATTGTGTAGCAGGGCATATTATAAAGTATCTGACTATATTAATGATAAAAATGCCTGGGAGTGAGTCGATCCAATTATAATGTAATTAACAAAATATGTAAATTTGTTTGGATACCAAAAGAGGGATGCCTGAGTTTTTTGGCAGTATTTTTATCAGTGCTCACCTAGTCATAAACTGCACGGTAGGGGTAAAAAATGTGACGATTCCAAACAAATGTAGCCATTTTTACGGAATAAAAAGATTTTGACTTTGAATTTGAACAAATGAATACCGCGAGTACGTACGGCACTGCCGCGCAACTTGTATGAACATGTTTCGATGTAATTCGGCGCGGATTATCGTAATCCAAATAAGTTAAAAATTAATTTCCGAGTGTTTTAAAAGCAAATGAACAAAACTAAGACATATGCGTTAGAAAATAAAAACTTTGAAAAATAAGGGACACCCTAATATACATATATACAAATAGATTTTATAATCTATTCATATTTAAAAAAAACATGTGACAAATGATTTTCTTGCTGTTTCATAACTTTAACTTCAGTATAATGACATTTATTGTATTTTACTTATGTATACTCTGTGTTTTGTATTGTTGTACGTTTCCTTGTTATTTATTAAACTCTCAAGAAGAAAGAACCAGGACCATCTCTGATGTTGCAAAATAAATCTAATCCGTACAATAGTTCAATACTAACCACAATGTATAGAATAGATGATTTTTTTGTGTTTTCAGTGTTGGTTCATAGTAAATATTATTTGTTTTCACGAGTACCATGGGTATAAGTATACTATCTATCTATATCTTCACGCTAAATCCCTCGTGAGCGCCACATGACTCGGTACTTACACACCTCGCTCGCTTCTTTAACATGAAACATACCGAGTTTTTTTAAAAACTATCAAAATATACTATTTTACTAGTAATTATTTTTATACAAAAAAAAAAAAAACCTCCACTGGTTTTCTATCTTCTGATTGGATAAATTTCCAACGTAAACTAACCTTCACCTACGTACAATGTCTAAGTCGGAGTTCGGTGAGCTTATAATGGTTACTATGAGTTTGTCGTCCCGTATGACACTTACGTTAAAGTAGCATATAAATCGAGTAGTGATTCTTCTAGTGGAATATGTTTATTTAGTAAGTTTCTCCTAAAAAACAAAACAGCAAAAATATTCTATTTTATAAGTTTTTATTTTAATACAAAGAAATAAAGAGTCTCCACTGGTTGCTATGTGCTGAGAGCGCGAACCTTATTGGTATAAATTTCCAACGTAACCTGACCTCCACCGACGTACAACTTCTAAGTCGGAGTTCGGTCAGATTATAATGGACATAATAGGAGTTTGACGTCCTATATAGGTACGCGGTCAGCCTGTGGATAATGTATACCAATTATCAAATGTTACTGTTTATTCCTGCAAAAAATAACTCTTATTTAATTAATGCAGTTTTATATAGAGTTATTAAGTAAGCAAAATTAAAAAAAAGTTTGAAGAGGAATTAAATAGCTTGGGCCGACCATGCCTAGGAACTGTTCTAAAAACTAGAAATATGTCTACACAATGTTATTATAATATGTTTAATGAATATAATAATTAAAAAAAAAAAATACCTTGGCTTGTTCGCCTCCGCCATTCTACGAACATTTCCTTGTATTTTTATTCTATATATTTTCTTTTTAGTGTTCCCCATTATTACAACAGTATAATAAATATATATAAACCTATAATATTATTTACTACTTATATCTAATAATAATACACTTACGCTAAATACTATAATATTGAATATTTACAACTATTAATTATAAAAACTTCGGTGTCGCGATGTAAAATGGAGCGAGCTCGAGCAGACAGTCGACATAGGTCTTACCTCGAAGCGGGCTGCAGCCGGACTGGCTGGATGTAGTTAGTCAACGCGTTTATAATCCTCATTACCGCACAATAAGGTCGAAAACACGTAGCACCCAAGACGAATGTGATCGCTTAGAAATTGTCAGAAACTTAAAATATTTTTAAAAAATTTCATGTTTCACTTATCAAAATATGCAGCAACCATATTATAAACATAGATATTACTAATAGATTTAAGTAATTTTGAAGCGTATAAACAGAACAACTTCGTTGTAATTTCAAAAATAATGAATTTCAGGAGGTGTTTTCGAAAGTAATTATTATCGAATCAATTTTACACAATCGCGTATTTGAGCAAGCAAATTCAAGATTTTTTTTTTTTTTTTTTTATTATTTGACTATCTGCAATCAGTACTGGTACTATAAGCAGGTGGGTTGAAGGTTACAGGGCGTTGGAAGATCATTGTCCAATGACAAATCTCTACATTTCAGCTGGGAACAAATCTCTCATCCAGCTCCAGGATATTCGCTCTTTTCAGTCTTTTTGCTGGGTTGTTAACTAGTAGCTTCCGAGCCAGTTCGTTTGGGTGAATTATAAATTCAAGATAAAGAAATGAAGTTATTTATATTAAAATCTTAGATCCGTCAGTTTAGTCATTAGCCTATAACTATTCGATGAAAGTTGGTCTAATTTTTCGATGTGTCGCCTTAAGAATCAATCTATATTTCTAATCTAAAGATAAGATCATCAGGCACAGTTCTCCTATAACTTATTCCAGCTTGGTAGTTTGGAAGAAATAAGCAACGAACACAAAAATAATGCCACTATTAATTTATACTATTTTTTTTATATCGATTGGCCCTATAGGAACTTAATGTTACGGTCAATTTTTTATAGAGCAACTTGTTGATTTAATAATGATTTCAACTTAAATGGCTTGTTCTCAGGATGGTGCACCTGGTAGCGATGGAGGTACTTCCAGAGGAGCGCGAACGGAAGTACTACCAGGAACGGTATACGTGCTGCCCACCGCCGCTATTCATAATTTGCGTCACGCTGCTAGAGGTAAATAAAACTGGGATTAGTATTATACTTCACATCGACCGATACTCATGCCCCTGCTGGGTACGGTCGTCCCTTCAACCGTAAAGGGTTTAGACCTTACTCCGTAAAACGTAGTCTTGTCGAGTGTAAATAATAACAACATTACTAACAAAAACATGTTTTAGCGCCTGAAATTCGAGATTACTGACCAATGGGAGGATATTTAAATCAATAAGGCGATAAGTGACGTGTGGTTGATCTGTGAACTGGCCATAACAGCTGTGCGTTCTACTTTACCCTCCTACCCATAGCAGTGAGTTGAGTTACAACACAAAAATATTTAATCGTTTATATATGGGTTATTTCCATCATGCCGAATGCCAATGTTTTCAAACCGAATGAAGGCACAGCTTTTACGACTGGCAAGCTGACGACAACAGCCAGAAATTACTGTTTTACGTGCCCTCCGCCCGAAAGTGCTCGAGATAAATTAACCGATCTGTACATAGACTGCCGTCGATGTTACATAACTTACGTGTTCGATTAAACAGATATGCGGAACGACGCCATCCAACTGCTCGTTAGTACACTCATCATTATTTATTTTGCTCGCATGCGCTAACATACATAGATAATGCTACGACCTAGCTACTTTAGCCGGCTGTGCGGTTATTAAAATTGTACATAATTGCCGCCGTACGTACTTGAATAATGTACGACGTATCTAAGTCAAAAGAACTTATATTTGAACAAAAGGCTCCAGGAACAAAGACTAGTTGATGTCAGGAGCCTTAGAAACCGGCGAGCATGCATGAGAAGAGCTATGAATGTTAAAGAAGCAATTGAGGTAATGACGTAGTCATATGGCGCTCGGGTCCCTCTGCCTACCCCGCAAGGGATTTGGCGTGACATATCTAAGTAAATAAACATTATTTAATAACTAGCTGCTGCCGCTGCTCCGCCCGCGTGGAGTCAAATAACGTAGCCTAT
The DNA here is from genome assembly GCA_947507595.1 of Pyralis farinalis. Classification (NCBI taxonomy): domain Eukaryota; kingdom Metazoa; phylum Arthropoda; class Insecta; order Lepidoptera; family Pyralidae; genus Pyralis; species Pyralis farinalis. The sequence goes on from OX382269.1 coordinate 24,448,902, forward strand.
GTGTTCTTCCAGATCATAATCTATCTACGCGCCAAATTTCATTCAAATCCGTTCAGCCGTTTAAGCGTGAAAGAGCAACAAACGTCCATACATACAAACTTTCGCATTTATAATATTAGTAGGATATATTTGATTGAGCCCTACGAAACGGAAAAGTTATGCAAATATTTTTTACTACTGCAGGGAACGATGGTACTGACAAGGTTTTATTTGGCTTCGTAGTTCTCTTCGGAATAGTATGTAATATAATAATAACACATTAATCATAATTATGTGCCAAATGGTGGCTTCAAATTAACTATCTAGCAGGTATATACTATATAGGGTTCTTTCCTCCCATTTAGTCGGGACATCTCAGTGTACCGTGTGGTAATGGCAGCCCTGTGCCAGATCGATACAAACGCAACAAATATGAATGTCCGATTGTGTCTAAGTGGTGCATCACTTTCTATTCTACGTGCCGAGCAGCGGTGCTCCATCCCCGCTCTAGTTACTTCGGTTAATTAAAATTTGTAATAGCGGATTTCACATCCGTGCAAACAAGCGGTTTACGTGAATCATAACAATCGGCGCGGGCGTGCGCCGCCGTCGCTTCCCGCTCGTCACACGTTGATTCACTACGAACACTGTTACCAAAGCAGAAATACTCTTGTAGTAGTATATAACTTCATAGAAACGTTCTAAATCATTGCACACACCGAGGTGCTAGACGTAGGGCGCTATAAGATGCCGAAAGTCGTAAACAAATCAGTCCTTCGAAACACGTATATTACACTAGTAAGTCTCTAGGCGACCGAGCATCGCTCGGAGTTTTTTTTTGCGTATAGTCGCGTTTTTTCGTTTTTATATAACTAAACTTAAAAAAATCTGATTTAAATATGAAAATTTATCCAAATCGTTAGAGCCGTTTCCGAAATACTCGAAAGGTATTATACATACAAGAAAAAAAGTGAGAACCCTACCTCTTTAACGCACCGTTGTTGATAATTATGTTAAAAAAGGCCTAAGTGCGCCAGTTGCCTATTCCACTGTGCTTTATACTTTGCGGTGAAGCGCATGCTTCTGCAAGGTGCACTCCTCTACAAGTACGTCACATTATACACAGTTTTCTGCTAACGGTTTCCTTTTATGAATAATTCATTTATACTATACGTCATTAATTGCGCAAGTTTCCTGTCCTGTTATTTAACTAACAACAATGGGTACCTATATGTGAAACTCGTATTGAATTTATTTTACTTAAAAATCTTAATTAAAGTTGTTTACGGAGCGTGTACTTCTTGTTATACATAAAAATCCATTTGTATTTATGTTTTCTATAGACTCCGAAACGGCTGGACCTATTTTTCAGACAATCTGCAGATTAGCCCTGCGGGATGATGCTGTGAAGCTTGGTAGCAATCTGAACACCGCCGTGCGAATCGGGGCGCTGGTTCATTATAAATCTTTAATAGACAACGCCACCCGTACCCGTGTATTGATGGATTGTTGAGCGCGAAGTTTGTTTTATGGCTTACTTACCAACACCAACACAGAGTTTGTCACTTTGCCGCTATGTATCACTAAAAGGTTTCCACTTATTTGCATACGTACTTCAAATGGTAAACCAATGTATGAAACCATTGACGTGCAACGCCAGCACCCATTGACGTCACTTTGATAGAAACTAGAAAATAATGCAATATTATTATCCTGTATAACAATGACGAGCTCGATGGCGAAGTAGTTGTAACGTTACTTTACTACTCCCAGAAAATCGCATCCATTTAACAACGCTAATGGGTTGATTGAGTTGCGTTTCTGCGAGCGAGCGAGGTATACCAGTAAGCTCCTAATAAGTTGATGTGTTAGCAACGAAGGTGACATTGCGCGAGCGATACTTAATGTGATGCATTCATAGACTACAGTAACTACTTTATATTAGGTTAGCCGTATGCTTGTGCCTCTTATGCCTCCCGACGTTATTAAAAAAAACGAGGTGTCGTGGACAAGGACGTGAATACGTCTTCGTAACAGGTAAACGGAAGCCGGAAAGGAAGTTACACTAAAAAAAGGAAATTATATGATGCAGCGAAATGATCTTACCAACGTAACAAACTCTTTGATTCTTTAGCTATCAAGTAGTGTAATTAAATTTTGTATGTAAATGATAGATTTACTGATCAGTTTTCTGTATTGCCTCCCATTATGGAAGCAAATTTAAAGACGTATTCACGTCAAAAACCCCATTCATGGCCTATATTAAAAGGAAAATTCTGTATCCGTTGTAGAAATGTTCTTCAATGTTAGTGTTATGTTGCAGTTGGGCGTGTTCGCGTGGTACGCGTCGAGTCCGTCGAGCGGCGTGGCGGCGGCGGCGGGCCCGGTGCCCGTGGACTCGCCGCTGGTGTACCGACCCGACCGCCGCCGCGAGCTCTGGCGGTTCCTCACCTACAGCGTGGTGCACGCCGGCTGGCTCCATCTCGCATTCAACCTGCTAGTACAACTCGCGGTAATAACCTTTTTTTTATCAGCGACATGATAACAAGCATTCTGTTCACGGTTAAGAGGTTGCCGTAAATCAGCCATCATTATACATACGCGCGATACTAACGGCGTTCCTCCTTGTTCTGTTCCTGGTACACAACAACCCTCAAGGGAATGATTTAGCTGCAGCGAGTCTTGTAAAGTGGAAGGTATTTTCTCAATCGTTCTGTTCTATTTAATAACCATTTTATATATTCATTTAATCCATTGATTATTTAATGATACGACATTACAAAATGAAATATCGCGTAAACGAAACATATAAATTGCAAAAGTAAAAGGATACACTTACCACGCCAAATTAATGTGAGTGTGTGTGAGTGAGTGATGTCAGAAGCCCTAGCGAGCGTACATGAAAAGAGCTATGAACGTTAATGAAACGAGCGAGGTATGTAAAGACCGTATCTTGAGGCGCTCGGTTGTCTCTGCCTACTCCGTCAGGGATCAGGCTTGAAAATATAGATAGACATTACAAAACATTGCCTAACAATGTAAATTTTCACAGGTGGGTGGCTGATGTGTATAAAGACCGTATCTTTTGGCGCTCGGTTGTTGCGTCGCCTCGATTCCCCTGGGGCGATCGCTTCCGATAAAGCCTTTAAAATCTTCCCGGCTAAAGGCAGTTTAGTCAGTAGGAGTCTGATATAACTCACTCGTTCTGAATGGTACTCATAACAGTTCACCATCACCCTCCCATCGGGTCTCGGAGGGTGCCCCTCACGGAAGAATGAGTAACGCACACCCGGTAGTGGTTTAGTCCTTCTTTTGTGGGTCTACATTTTTGTGGACGAAAAAAAGCGCTCGGTTGTCCCAGCCTACTCCGTTAGGGCTTAAGAGTATAAATATACATTACAAAACAGTGCCATATAATTTCAATTTTCCACAGGTGGGTCTACCGCTTGAAATGGTGCACGGCGCACTTCGTTGCGGGGCTGTGTATCTGGCTGGCGTGCTGGGCGGGTCTCTGGCCGCCTCCGTGCTGGACCCGGACGTGTGCCTCGCCGGCGCGTCGGGCGGTGTGTACGCCCTGCTGGCGGCACACCTGGCTAACGCATTGCTGAACTTCCACGCGATGCGGTACGGCGCTGTGCGGCTGGTCGCAGCCCTCGCGGTCGCCTCGTGTGATGTGGGCTTCGCGATACATGCTAGATATACTAAGGTGAGTTACATATAAACATTTCACATATTTTAAAATGAAATATCGCGTGACCGAATACAAGAATATTAGGTATGTTTCATGAAGACAAAGTATGTTTACATCACAATACCAGCATTTCAAATATTTTATTTGGTAAATAGCGCCGTAAGAGAGCCAAGAATAACAATTCCCTTGCCATGCATGCGTTCATATACCACGGTAACTGCATCACATCAGGGAGGCCGTATGGCTATCTCCCGGTTTAAATGCTGTAGTAGCTGATTAAAATGACATTTCATGTAGCTCAAGTATGGTTATATGTGTACTTTTAGTTATCCGTTTATGGTATAGGTAACAATATTAAAACGCTGTCTACTCCTTTTTCTATCGCACACCTGTCAAATGACCGGGATTAATACCCGTGAAATAACAAGTTTTCAAAGTTCGCTTACTGTAAAGAATTTTCCGCTATCGTCGTCCACGGGGCATCGGACTCTGACTAGAGTTAATTCTTCTTCTTCTTAGCTTTATCGCGTTTTCTAATCCATTAGGATTGGCGGGGTCCACTATCTAAGCCTAAGGATTTGGCTAATACTGATTTTTACATGGAGCGACCGCTGAGGGAAACCTAGACCTTTGTTAGGTAAGGTCGCACATATTTCGATAATATAATTTCTTGCGCGTGCGGGTTTCCTCACCATGTTTCCCTTTACCCGCCGAGCTCAGGATAATTACAAATATGTACATAAATTCGAAAAGACGTATTTGCCGGTACATGCCAGGCTGCGAACCAAAACCAGTTACTGGGCTATCACTGCTACATCTAATTAGAGTTGTATCTGGTGTCAAATACACTTGGAATATTCTGGTACACTTGTTCTTGGTAAAAATGTTTTTAGAGTGCGGACTCGTTATCTGTACTTACGAGAAAAAAGGAAAATTGTTACGACAATATCGAGCGATATCGCCGGACAATTTGCGTGATTGCAGAAAATCTAGGCTTTAATCTGCCAATAAATAGATCCAGCTGTTGAGGGTCACACGAGTTTTTTTTAGTAGTCTATAGTTATGAGTTCGTTTTACGTCAATTGTCTGCGCGAATGTTATTGTATCACACACGTATATAAATAAACTTTTTGTTCTGTATTTTGGTGGTCAGTGTTATAAAAGTAATTTATAGTCTATGGTTTGGAATAGACAAATAAATAGGGTCGTTACTAGCAAGTCAGCGGCCCGTTGCCAAATGATCTGACGCCCGCTCTAGAACTCTTAATTCTATTAGATATTGTTGGGACACTGCGATGCCGGGTTACTGTTCAAATTAATTCAATCCATCAGAATTGGAGTTATACTCTTAAACAACGATACTATTTGTTTTATTTACTAGTACTGAATTGTAATGTTAGAATTACACTATAAAATTCAAACTCACGTTAACGAGATTGTCTCCCAAATTACGAAAATATTTTGACATTGGAATTAGATTGTGATTACCTAACGTCATTACACTTTACTCGCGAACGGTAAGTTTTTTTTAACGACTATAGTGACAAACAAGCATACGGCCTACCTGATAGCAAACAGCTACTGAAGTCTATGAACACTTGCAACATTTCGGGTGTTGCTCGTGCGTTGCCGATCTAAAGGATGGGTAGACGAAAGCAGATGTAATCTACTCATCAGTACCAGCGCTGAGCAACGATAGCCCAGTAAAGAACCGGCTAATCGACCAAGTGGTCCCCGGTTTGAATCCTGGCATACCTACCACTAAATTCGTGTTTTCTGATTTATGTACATATTTAAATACAAATATGTACATAAATCAGAAAACATCCGATCCGAATCACGAGCTCGGTGGTGAAGGAAAACATCGCGAGGAAAGCCGCACGTCCAAGTACTTATATTTCGAAAGACGTGTGACCTAAGCTAAGAAGGGTTGTAATTTTGTCTCTAAGTTGTAGAAGTCCTATGGCGGTCGCTTCATGTCAAAATCAGTATCCTGGCCAAATACTTGGGCTTAGGTCGCGGATTCCATGAATCCTAATGGATTAGTAAACTGGATAATGTTAAGAAGAATAAGTGACTAGACCAATGCTGAGATACAAAGAAAGTATATTATATAGCATAATATGCTATATCTCTGTATACTTTATTGTATAATATATTTTTTTGCATAATAGATGTTCAGTTTTTATATTATACGTATGTATATTCTACGTGAAAACTTGTCAAGCCTACGTATGACATTCTGTGATTAGGTTCATTATTACATAATTGTACTGCTATATTTTAAATTTACGAGAATTTATTATTTTATCAGTTCCATATACATGCCATCAAATTAGTTCGTTCGCTACTATGATTATTCTTAGCCCAGTTCTATTCTATATCCGTACTAAAGAGATGTTTTTAGGTTGAAGGACAAAAAAATGTTATTTACTTGTTTTCTATATCTTCGCTGTCTACTCCGCAAGGCTTGACTAAAAAGATAGATAAATATATTAAACCAGCGAGCGTGCATGAGAAGACTTATGAATGTTAAAGAAGCAAGTGATGTGTATAAGGACCGATTCTTGAAACACTCTGTTCTCTCTGCCTACTCTGCAAGGGATTTGACTTGAAGTTCTAGATAGATAGGTAAAAATATAGTGAATGAACATTATGTAAATTTATTAGCATATGTGATATTTGTATTTCGACAGGATGTCTAAGCTATTGCCTAACGATCTAATTGTGTTTGTCAAGCAGGAAGCGCCACCAGTGTCGTACGCAGCGCACGTGGCCGGTGCGCTGGCCGGTCTCACCATTGGACTGCTAGTGCTCAAGCACGCACAGCAGCGGCTATGCGAGCGGCTGCTGTGGTGGGCGGCACTAGGAGCGTATGCCGCTTGCACACTCTTCGCTATACTTTACAACATCTTCAGCGGGCCCGTCGACGAACTGCACTACATGCCCCCCGACCCCCCGCCCGACGTCGCCGGCTTCTGACCGAACGACATCACGCGACGCCCGTTGCTCGACGTCCAGACTTAGGCTTTGACTATCACAGCCGTCGATTTATCAAACCCGCTATAATAGGCACAGAATTTGACACAAAACAGCGCCGATTTCGCAATTCGTTTTGAGAAGACAGGATTTATAGCGTCTTTATGGTACATTTGACACGAATGTGTAATTAACCAAGTACTATTTGAACAATCTTACTTAAAACACTATAATAATATATAACTATAATAGTACAATTGTGTGAACATAGAATATAATTTTCAAGAGTGGTACGGTTACCAAAACGAGATTAAACTTTATTTGTCAGCTAAAGCTGCGGCATCGGCGCCATTTTGTTTCTAGGTTCAGCCCATTAGATAGAGTACATCCCGTCTAACTTGCTAATTTTATCGTATTGCAGAGCGATGAGTTTTAAAATCTTGAAACTTTTGCTGTAACTAGAATAATTAATAGTAGCATAATTTTTATAGTTTTCAAAAGAATCACAAACTACCATCAAGAACTTTTCCAAGTAAAACTACTTGCGACATTATTTTTTTTTATGTGGGAGATATTTACTTCCACTAGTCTGGCAATACAGATGGGATGTACCGATCAAAACATTTGAAATCTAATTAGAAGCCCAATTCTAGGCCTGAAAGAAATATGATCCGGCACTCAATAAATTTATCCAAGCAGTGTACGCAATAAAATTTACTAGAGAAATTAGAAATTGAATTATACACAATTTTTTCAACTTTATGTACACTGCGATAAAAGTTACAAATTAATAAAAGCTGAGATCATTTTTCTACATGTTCAGAATTGACATAACGATTGTCAAATTCGTACACAACGAACAAGAACCCTCGATTGTTAACTCACGGCGAGATGGTTCAAGGGTACTTGTTTTTTGACTGTACGTCTACGTATATTGTAAGTGGTATTCACATATAGTCAATGAAGTCAAAGTGTAAGCCTAGTCGTCCACGTAATCAGTGCGACCTACCACGCCTAGTCAATTTACCTTAGTGTGATTCGCGTAAGTAGCGTTATATTAGAGGAGGCTTGCAACTTTTACACATCGTGTATTATGCCTATTCCAATGAGAAGATTTTTGAATCTTGTGTTTTGTTTTGTAATGTATGAATCTCGTAAACGTCGATTACTGCGAGGTTCTCGATTCTGCCCTGTAGCATAAACTTATGCTGTTTCGTTTGTGTGAGGCCTCCTCGCGATACTTATTTGTTAAGTAGTATTAATTGTATTGGATAGGTGAACTATTTTTGTACCTACTCTCTGCGTCCGTAGTCTAGAATGAAGGCGTTACCGCGACACAAACGATTATATGTTCCAGTGTGGACTGACATCTCGACTAAATGTTGTGTCCAATATGGATGAAACCTAAAACCGCGTCTCTGAACCCTTTTTTACCCGTTATAAAAGTTATGCTGCTATGGTGTGTCAGGGTGCACAAACTACTCGTATATATTTATTTCCTTAGCAAAAGGAGATATGACAACTAGACTTTTGCTACGCGGACTACTGCAACGGATCGTTGATTTACGCGTTGCGAATTTGCGTCGTATTTTCAGGTTAACATAAATCAAGAAACCACCTACACGCATCCAGTATCCTCTTTATTTAATTTCATAAAACATGACGTTCTCTCCGAACTTTCAGCTGATTTAAAAGTCGCGAATTTGCGTCGCATCACGAATTTATACGTTACACATAATCTCCCTCAATTAGTGATGAAATAAACATCAATCGCGATGCTCATCCATTATCTTTTTTATTTCTATATTACTAGATTTCACTAGACGTTTTGTGATCTGAACTTGCAACGCAATCGCTGATATTACACGTCGAATTTATGTTTAAGAATCAAGTTTGCGAACACTATCCGTTGGCTTAGTAATTGAAAACGGGAATTATGACGCCACCGCTATCTTCTCTAGTAGACTCACTAGCTGTGAAAATAAAACGTTCTGCGATGTGAATACGTGTGAACATACCCCTGTCACGAATTTTGTTTTAAATCTGATTCCAGCCCCTAAAAGGAATAAAAGGGACACGAACTACGTGCCTTTTTATACCGTCACTTTGTAGCTATTTTATGCATTCATTAGTTGTTGCGGCACGAAGTCGACACTGCATTTAGTATCGAGAGGGTCAGCGTAGTTATGCCCACCACACCAAAGATTAGGATAATATCCATGCTCCAATGGTGACAATTCTCTTCATTTGTTCTTTTTCTTAAGTTCGATTGATGTGCAAATAGAATTTACTTCAATTTTTGCTCAGAATACTATAAGTATGCCTCAATATTGATTTTAACCCAATTAATAATTAAGTAATGTTGTAAAATGCTCAACTGCAATTGTTTTATATGAAAATAATAATGCTCAAAAGTGAGTTGCTTTTATGTGCGATTGATTTGACTACAAATTTGTATTATAACGTTTTAAGTTCAAATGTGATTCGTCCACCGTCATTGGACCATTTTTACTCTCCGCTATCAGTTTATTATTATCTAGAAGTTCTAGAACTCACTAGAATAGATATATTATTAATAATGTGCCTGATTCCTATTATTGTAAATTTAATTTTATACTTTAAATGCTAATCAAATAATGTCACGACTGATTTTTGTATAAATTATTACAGAGTGTTTCTCATTAATTTATTTTAAAATTATTTTAAGTGTGAATCGAAATAATTATAATTATGCGATTATATGAATGAAAATTAAGAATGATTACGATTAAAAGTGATTGGAAAACTAATAATACCGTTTTAATTTATTATCTTTATTTCCCTAAATATGCATGAGTTTTACTTATATATCGTGTAGCAACGCATTGCCCGTTCACATGCGTGAAGAGACACACACTGATGGCACTGAGAGCTCGCAGGGGTCACGCATCATTATCAACGTGTACTGTATCATTAGTGCACTTGATTAACCCATCAAGGTAAATTGTTATATAAGTGCAAAGAAAGAAAATTCTCTCGGGCGCTTCTCATACCTACGGTTGTTTACAAAGGAATAGCCCTTCTGACCTTTGATTGGTACTTAACAATCTACTGCGAATCAATAGTTTCTTGACTCTCTTTGGCATTCATAACATAAAACAATTTTTTATGTTTATGTGATATCGTATCGGGTACAATTTATACGCGAATAATTATAATAAAATGTTATCGACCATGTTATTTTTACGTTGATTATTTGAGTACCTTTAAAAAGTGATAATATTAGAGAGTGACAAAGATTAATCTTTAGAAATAAAACTTTATCTAAAAACGCCGCTCGTTCGCAAAAGTACCTACTATAGATTTAATCGTGACTCGCCCGCGCATTATTGTTTTTCGAAACGTTATAAATGGCAAAATAAGTAGCCTGTCTCGTTTCTCCCGGATTTTTTCTACATATGAACACCGCTCCACGGATATACAATTACTTCGAGAAAAGTGCTGTACAGAATTAAACACTGCCAATTTTATTCAATGATTTAATCGTTTCGCTCATAATATTATGTAACATTAAATAAATTCATAACAATAAGTCATTGGTTGGTAACTTAATACATTGGTAATTCTATAACGCGACTACTCCAGAGAGTAAAATACTTTGAAGTTTAGCAAATTGTTCGGTACAGATGCACTTAACATGGTTTGTGACAATACCTTAATGGTATAGATTTCATATTTAATTCAGAAGTACGTCCGGAAGAGTCTAACAGTAGCACGAACCCATAACGGCGTATCTCTGCTTTGCAGTTCATCGATGCATTCTGATCCATATTTATGCAAGTTTGAACATTCCTGGTGAAGTCTCGCCTGGAAAAAGATACATATATAATTGATTATTTATTCTTCTGCGACTCTCGTCTATGTACATCGTAGGGAATGGTTTAAACTTGTGGCGAGCAAGTTTATATCGTGCTTAAAGCTGGACCAATACGTCCACCCACTATGTACACGACACGTAAAATGTAGCATTTGAAAGACTGCTTAAGCCCACCACACATGTTTACTGATGTGCCGAGTTGTTGGACGAGTTTAATTATAATAAATTTGTAAGTACATTGCTATTCTTTCCAAAATGTGATTTGGGAACGTCATGAAATTTACAACGCGCAGGTGATGAGCTTCTTTAATTCTTGTGATGATGCGAGGATGTATAAGATATAGTCACCGCTTCCCATAGTCACGGCATGCTTGTTCGCTTACCAAGTTGTATGTAAAAAAAATCGAGAATATCTCTTCAAAATAAAATTTAAAAGCAATGAAATTGTACTTAGTTCGTTTGCAACGTCCTCCAATTCAGGAGATTTAGTAATATATATAATAGTATATTATATAAAAAAAATGCCTACACTTAATATAAGTAGTTAAACATAGTATCTTCGCACATCATCTTCTCTACAAAAGATTATAAAGAAAGAGTCATAAAACGCTCCGTTCAACACACGACGAAAAAGTGGTCGACCGCAGCATGTCTATGGATGGGTTTATCTATATCGAACTTCTCCGTGCTTCGGAGAGCACGTTAGGCCGTCGGTCACGGATATTATTGATAAATGACAGTAGAAAAGCTAAGCCTTCAGGCGACTTGAAAACACTGGCCTCCGCCAATCCACAATTGACCAGCGCGGTCGAGTGTACTCTAAATCCCTTCAGTTGAGGGTAGTACGTATCCCTGCAGCGGGATGAGTTAGGGCTGGTGTTAACCTAACCATTACCTTTGGAACCAAAGCCAAATTCACTCGCATTAATATACCCTGTCGATCGATTAGCAAACGACACTCTGGAGACAAGGAAGAGCGCAGCTATAATATTAAATTGAAATTGTAAAGTACTCTCCCCCAGTCAGGCTATTCCTGTACTTTTCACCGAAGACCGGTACAATATAAATTTCCTGGAGGGCTTACAACTGTAAGTGGTGACCAACAAGCAACGGGGATACTGGTATAGCAGTGACAACATGGGAGTTACACTCTCTGTATTGCAGCTTGTGGTTGTTTGCTACCCGTATAAAAAATAAGAAGTACCTGTAAATCCGCTGAAACGGTGAAAATTGCCGCCTGTGCCTCTAGATCACGATGCACTGACCGCTCGCCTAGATTCGCAGAGCCAACCAACGTCGCCCAAGGTACCCCACTTCCGGGGGGGTAATACCTGCACGGAGAGACAACATGTTAGCACAATGAGCCGTACACTAGATGTACCAGTTGCACTGTAAAAATCATCACTATTGCGACAATTAACCAAATTATATGGAAATTGTTAGAGCCGTTTGTAAGAACTGGAGAAAAAACCTATTGCATTCGTCGAGGCTAATTGAGGCTCGTTAAATTGTTATCTATTTTAAGCGTAACTCACAAAATAAACTGGCGGACAATGAAAAAGAGCCACGCCATATATTTTTATACAAAAGTATAAACAACTTTCCTAGGCAATAAATAAAAAAAAAATTAGTGATTTTAACGCGGTCTTCAGGATTAAAATGGCGCATATATTCCATTGTAAGGATATTTTTCTGCAGAGTTCATTTTAACGACTTCATAAGTTGCGGCAAAATTAACTTACATTTACATCCAAATTACGGAAAAACGAAAACATAATCCATTTTATATTGTTTTAGAAAAATCACATTTAAGTTCAATTCGATTCCGAGAAGATCTGTTCAAAATGCAGTATAACGGCTAGGCTTCCGTCCGTATTACGCTTTTCGCCCTACCTCTCTTAAGTTCGCGTTAACACATTTCTAAGCGACCACGTTTGCCACGTCCTGCATGAAATTGGTTTATCCGACTATTGTCGCTAACTAACGCTCTGACAAAACAATCGTAAATCAAGCATTATACCAACGCGTGGAGAATTCAAATTCTGTTATTAATATTAGGTTATTTTCAGCGCGTGCGTATAATTCTAATTATCTATATTTTCAAATCAGTAGACAAAAATAAGCTGATTGCCATATGACTCGCTCCTTACACATCGTGTTTAATTTTTTATTCAATATATTTGTACAGGAAAAAGAAAAACATTGGTAGATACTTATATTTAATTTATTCATTATTTTCGATTTCGCGGCATTGAGTAAATCGCACCATGCATGTTTCATGCACATGGACATTTCAATCAACACTCAATGTAAGGCGGTGAAGCTAACGAACGACATTAGTCGGCTCAACAATGTAAGACTATAAAAAGACTTGCAAAATCTCCTTGGTACATGTTTACCGAGTGACTTTGAAACTAGAAAAGATTATGACTCCGATTTAGCTGCCATGTAGCTGCTATAAAGCCAAATATTTTTGTCTCTTCGTCAATTAATAAGAGACGTAGGGCGCATCAAAGCAGCCCGTCTTGGAAAGTACCTCCACCTCACAGAAAACTACAGCGAAATAACAACTCCTTAGAGAGTTTTTGTGTTCTTGCAAGTAAGGTCACCAGTCAGACCCTAAGGAGTTGCTGTGTTAAAAGCAGAAGCATCACGCGAGTGACACTTAATGCATTGCGAGCGTTCATAGGCTACGGTAACCGCTTCACCACAGGTGAACCGTATGCTTGTAAGCCTCCCGAAGTTGTATAGAAAAATTTAAATTGTCGTAAAATAATATTTTAAAATTACCATAATCCTTTGGCATGAAAGGTCCACCTGGGTCGCTCATACTCTATCATTTTAATTCTGTCTGTTTGATTACACTCGATTGTACGTTGCCAAAATCTGAAAAATGCCGTGCGAAATATTATTTTAGACGAAACTATATACACAAATAACACATTTAGACACATAGTCATACACAGATAGACCCATTCAGATGTCTCCTCCACAGATGGCAAAAACAATAAATACCTACTTGTTAAACCAAAAGTGCACAACCTCAAAGTCTCAATTTGAGATATCTTCGAATTTTAGTCTTACATCTAACATTTAAACAGAGCAGTGACAGCCCAGTGGAAAAGGAACCGGCCTACTGAGCAACAGGTCCCCGATTCGAAACCTGGCATGTAACCATAAATTCGTGTTTTCGGAGTTACGTAGGTACATATTTGTAATAATCACTTGCTCGGCGGTGAAGGAAAACATCGTGAGGAAACCCGCACGTCCAAGAAATTATATTTCAATAGACGTGTAACCTAACCTAAGAAATGTCTGGTGTTCCCTCTGGGTTGTCGAGGCTTGACGGCAGTCGCTCCATGTCAAAATCAGTATTTTGGTCAAATCTTAGGTAGCGGACCGAATCCTAATGGATTAGTCCTAATGGGATAGCACTAGGAAGAATATACACCTAACTTTTAAATGGCACTTAATACATACATATACAATAACAACATAAATTGACAGGCAGAAACGTAACAATCTTCAAGAGAATTGTAATTTGATTGCGATCTTTTATGAGGTGCAGACGGGCTTGCTTTAATTACGAGTAAATATAGTTACACACTCCTCCGCCAGAGCCTCGTTTGTTTGTTCGTTCTCCTCAGCACGGCATACAGATGGAAGAAGTTGGCTTTAGCTCCAAAGAAAGTGGTGAGTCACTTACTACACAAAAATTAGATACTTGTTTTGTTAAGCTAGAGCTGGCTGAGAGTTCTCTTGAACCAGAACCTTATTTAATTAATAATGAGGACACAATAATAAAATCTGCTTATAAAGAGAAAAAGTTCTCTTGAGGCGTAATTTTATTTAATTAACAATAATAAAATTTGTGTATAATGAGTATTGACTCACTTTCTTGCTAATAAGGAGTATGCATGTGGAATGCCGCCAGCCGGTCCAGCTGCTCCCAAAAAGCCGTTTGCCTGATGATTACAAAATATATTTAAAAATATATACCTAGTACGCCCATAAGTTCTGTTACAAAGGAATATGCATTTATTTTTTATGAAGTAATTAATCTTAATAAAACTTATATACCTATACCTATAAACTATATATTCCATAAGCATGTACACGCTTATGGAAGTCTCAGCAAAAATTTAAAAAAATGATTGTATGTATTCGAAATTGCTACTTTATTTGTCTGGCCATGAATCTATGGATGTATGCACTGTTTCCATAGAAAATTTTGCCACTGCTTGCTCCAGAGATTTCTTAAAAGACACAATGACACTCCACTCCATATTGTAATTTGATAATAAACACGAATAATATATGTAAAACGGCGGGAAAACGAAAAAAGTTTTTAACATAATAAACGCGTTCCAAATTTAAAATTTTACAACAACTAATTAATTAAAGAGTTGAAAAAAGTAAAGTTTCTATGTGACAGTATTTATGGTCAGACTAGTTATACTCGTACGTACACATCTAGAGCTACATACATGGTTGAAGTCTTTAATCATAATTTATGTATAACTAGACTATTTTATATTCTATTTTATATTTCTATTCATTGTAACAGAACTTATGGCCGGTCTAGTTCTATAAAGCGATCAGTGCGAAGTGTCGCAGTATTTTGATCATTTAACGAATCCGGTGGTGCAGTGAGTAACAATGCTAGTTTAACACCAATGTTCGAGGCTTCAATCCTATACGGGATAAAGATTTACGTGCATGAGCATGTCTGTCTATATGGGACTGGCGGATTTTAAGAGATACGGCGCGCAGCCAAGCAGCCAGCCCGAAAACGAAGTACCACCTCCTCACAGAAAACCGCAGCCAAATAACAACTCTCTGGAAGATTGTTGAGTTCCTGTGAGTGCGTGAGGTTATCAGTAACCTCCTACGAAGTTGCTGTGTTAGCAGGGTGGTAACAAATCCTATAAATTATATAATTATACAGTTCGTTTTGTACAGGTATTTTTGTATACCTATATATTGTATAATGTGCTCAAAATTTTTTCTATGAAATATACATATATGTATGAACATACATTACAAATTTTGGTACACGTTTATTCCAGTATAGTAATAATAGAATGTGTACATATGTATTATTATCAACATTCAAATTGAATCTACATGTGCACACATTACAATGGAAGTCCATAAAGGCATGAACATGTTATTATTTCAGGATCAGCAAACAGCGCTCGGTACTCTCTGCCTACCACCCAAGGGACAGAATTGTAGAACATATACTTCAAGTCAGGAAAGTGAACCAAGAGCCCTAAGACGCAATTCTTACACACCTCGCTCGCTTCTTTAATATTCATAGCTTTTTTCATGCGTACTCACCGGTTCGTAGGGCTCCTGACATCACACAGTAATAAAAAAATATAATAATTCAACTTACATTTGGATGTGCCATTAGTAAGCTAATATTCGCCCGACTATATCTAAGCAGTGTTTCAGCATACTGCTCTGTGAGGTTGAAGTATCCGGTAGCAAGCCTAATGTTCGATCCTTGTGGCGCCGACGCAATTAACCGTTGTGTTACTTGTTCATCTTGTTTTATACCAAATTCACCCATCTGGATAAGAGGAAATATCCAGGTGTCTTCAATATCCAAGCCATCTGTTTAAAAATATACATCAAAGTGTAACTTCCTGATAGGTATAAACTTGTTTGCAAAAGTAAGTAAAATTAGCTTTTCACGAAATATCATCATCATCAGCCTACTGCAAGATACAGCCTTCCCTAATGCTATCCATAATATACAATTCTCTCTGGTCCCCACAGCCAGTGGCTAACAGCTGCTTATTTAAGGTCATCATTCCATCTAGACAGGCAACATCCCATAATATGCAGCCTCTACTATCAAACTTTCCACCCCCACCTACCATCAGCGACTTTGCAGATGTAGCCGACCGATCATTAATTCAGCCTGCTGGCTTCTTTTTAAAAATCAAAATGTCTTTATTGTTAACTCCGTATAGTCTCTGGGCTCTTATTATATATTTGAAGTGCATAGAAAAATCATCTTTTGGTAATGAGTTTACAGGTTTCAAAACTATTATATTTTTGTGGTGATCATCTGCTTTAAATTTGAATAATTGTTTTTGATGAAATATCACATTCAATAATATACAGGTTAGGTATCATACTGTACATCGCTCTGATACATTGCTTTTGCGTTTTAAAGGCAAGTGTTTGTCAATTAATTTACCCCAAAATATTCCTCTGTGTTGCAATGTAGATGCTATGTGTGCATGACAAGATGTCAACAAAGCAGATCCATTTACTATCTTGCTAGTTCTATAGTGCATATGAAAATTTGCTTAGTTTAGAACAACGTTGTACTCTTAAAATTTTAATTAAAAGTTAATTCTGTTTCATTAACCCTTAGAAACCCGGGTGGTCGAATATGACCGCGGAATGTATGGGAAAACATATATAACGGGTTCTGACTGCTCAATTGTTTTACCTAAATAATTTATATTGATTTTGAATTTGTTCAACAGCATCAGGTGATCAAAGGAAAAATGTTTTGATTATATCCATATATAATGTGATAGTCGTAGTTCTACAATCTACATTACCATATGCTTCAAAGAGAAAACTATATACTCCTACTAATTTACTGACTTATCTTTCCTGAAATCATATTGCTGGGGAATTTGGGAAATGATTTAAAGACTAGTATTCATTATACTTACATATTAATTATTCCTTGGCTTATATCACCTCCAAATTATGTCATGTATAAAATCATGTTTTGAAGATTTGAACCCTAGCCCCCTTATTAATAAATGTAGATTAGTCAAGGTTTGTATGTTTTGTCACTGTCATTCTTGGGGAGAATTCAATGAAGTGGGAAAGTGACAAAACAGGTTTTAAGTTAAACCTTGGCTAATCTATGTTTATTAATCTGTCAGGCTCCAAGGGCCTCAAAGGAGGCTCGAAATGTATGGAAAATAGTATATAATGGGCTTTGACGGATTAATAAGGGGGCTAGGGTTCAAATCCCACATCCTTTTCTTATCAGTTTTAATTCAATTAATAGTATAAACAATTGAAAGTCAGTTGTGTTGTAAAGTGTAGCTTCCAAGAACCAAAACAGATATAAATTTTTATGTAAATAAACTTACCATTTGTGTTATTACTTGAAGATAGTTTTAAATTCTGTGTTTCTTTCCACTTCTCTATATGGTTTTGAATAACTTTGCTCATTTCTTTCACCATCAATTCCTTAGAATGGTCACTTTTACATATTGTACCATCATTTACACATTTTTTACTAAAATAGCTAACTTTATCTGGAAAAAATATTTGGTGTTCATTACAAATATACTCTCTATTTACCAGCATAAATAATTATGCTGCAATTAGTTTATATCAATATAAATATTTTTTCTACTTCACAGAAATACTACAGAATTTTCTAAATGCGTAATTAAAAATATAACTAAATAAAATAAAATCATTAACAACAACTTACAGTCATCATACCTATGAGTTCGCTGTAAAAATTGGCTAACTCAGCATCCTCAATCTCAACATAACGGTCTTGTCGTTGCTGGAAGTAATCATTAGAACAGTTGGCCCCACTCAATAGGACAGTATCATCAGCAATGTACAACTTCATATGCTGAACACCAACTAACTCATTGTAGCGAGAAGGCAGAACTTTAGACAAGGAGCCATGTAGACGTGGTGTTTGATATAATGCAACATATGACTGTGCAGGAGCATCATCTAAAAATTGCTGCAATAGGGTCTTGGAATTCACCTCGCCACGCGTACCTCTTTGATAATCGAGCAAAACGTTAAATCTCAAATTTTTCTTTTCAATCACATTTTCTTTCGTAACCTCCAATAATCTTTTCTCCATAGATCCCGTACCAATATACAGGCTGGCGACAGAAACTCTACTGTCAGCGTTTCTAAATCTCTCACATAATGTATCGTAAAATGTCCTAGGGTCTGATATAATGTTTATTTTCGATGCTTTCACAGGAAAACACGGTGCCATACCATACAACCAATTAAAATATTGCAGTTCGGTGGGTTTGAACCTTAACGACAAGTTTCCATTAATTAACATTATTATTTTGTATATGCTCACTATTTAGGTAATATAAATTGTTATAGCACAATTATTTCAATCAGAATAAAAAAAATTATAAAGAACTTTTTCAGGATCGATGGAATCAAATCTGACAAAATAAGTTTACTGTCAATTATGTCAATGTCATGACACGACATTGACATCCATTAGTAGTTCAGCATACGATCCGGTGCTATCCAGTCTGCATCGCAGAAATGTAATTAAAAGCATAGTAGGAGCGCTAAATAGTATGAATAAAGAAACACTTTTCTCATATAGAAATATTTTTCTAGAATAAGATGCTTGACAGTACCGCAGACTAGGTGGTTGTAACACCATTTCTACAGGTTTGCGCTGAGAAATCTTTATCATCTTTGTTTTATACCTACAGCGAAACCGCAGCGCAGCGTATTGTCCTTGCTTTTATTGACTTTATTCAATTGAAACTTCATTACTTATAAACTACACTCCTCTTACCATCTGTATACAGATAACTTACAAATGTTTAGGGAGGTGTTTTGTGTCACCCCTTTGGAACCGGCCATCGATTTCTACAGGCACAGTTGGCATGTCTTACAGAAAGTTCAAATGTTCGACACTGAGTTAAATTATTTATGCAAGGTCACAGTTTACAATTTACACTACAGGCTGAATTCTATAAGATTAGACAAACTTGGAGGATTAGTTCTATTATCGATACAAATTGATAAAATTGAGTATTAAAAAATTCGTAGCCGTCGAAAAAACTGTTTATCATATTTAGATTTACTGTTTGTCATACCCGCAATCGTTATACATACACGATAAAGATGTAAAACAAAAAATACAAAATATTAAATGTAATAAAAAATAAAATATCATATTTAATTAATATAATGACCACAACCATTACAATTTTGTTTATAAACATACTGCGGCTGCTCAAAGCGCTCCATCAAAGGCGCGGAAAGCCTTTTTAGAACTCTTTAATATTTCTAAATAAACAAATTATGTGTTGTTACGCCGAAAGGCCAGCGTTTGAACACAGAAATTGCCCCGCACCCCCCGTTCTGCTACCGCACCTTTGTGAAAAGACAGAGGACATATCCATCATTTATCACCTTAGTTTTTAAATTCAGTATCAGTTGCCAGGTGACCGTGTCGTATAATTAGGTTATCGTAATTTGTGCATTCGTGCGCGTGTAACTTGTCTGCATTTCGAATTTGGAGTGTTGATATATAAAGATGTCATACACTAATCGTCAATTACTTGACATCAGCGAACTTAACTTGACATGGTATTAGTTTATGCGCGTACCCAGAACCTACGCGAAACGCAAAGACGCTACCATCAGTTGCACCCTGGTTGACCGGTCCCCTCCTTGGATAAAATATTGAGATCCACTCAAATTTTACTGGATTTTGAATAGTTCACAGTACCAGCTCATGCACAGGCGAGAGGCGGGATGCCAATTTATCTTCGATGTTTATATCGTCAGATAAGAAGATATTTTCAAAATAACCCACAAACTAGCACAAGACAAGCTGCATGATATTTTCATGTGAGCCCCAATATTATGTGTGAAAACTGCTCAATGTCTCTGGTCAGCATCCTTATCATTTTCAATCCGTGCAAGAGTTGGTTCTAGCAGACTATCGTTGAAGGCGCGAGTTTTGTAATTGGCTGATAGAAAATTTAGACCACAATGTTTTGTGAACTGACGAAGTAAGTTTCACTAGGATCGGACTTTTTAATGTTCACAATGAACATTAGGTGTGTCGTCATAATCCTAAAAAACACGAACAGACGCTTTCAATGTAAGATTCAGTGTGAACGTATGAGCGCGAATTATAAACGACCATGTTACGGGCCTTATTTTATTCAGAAAAGACTGGCGGGACAACACTATCTCAGTATTCTTAGGGATATACTACTGACACTCCTGGAAGATATACCAGTTAGGCGACCGGTGGATAGGGTGAGGTGGACCTGCCAGGAGCCCTGATCTTACACCTCTCGACTTTTTTTTGTGGGGAGAAATTAAAAGAAGGGTCTACGAAAGTGAATCAACTACGGTGAACCAACTTAAAGGAAAAAAATCTTATTAATTACTCCAGACTCACTTGCAATGCGGCGACTTCTTAAAGGAGTTCATTATCAAGAATTGTTTTCCCTTTATATGGAGTCGACCAGCCGTTGACCCCTTTGGTTTCGTTGACCCTTATCGTTCTGTTTCATGTCCAGCTTCGCATTGAAGTACCATCTGTGTAGTGAGTTTTAGAAATATGTATGACTTTGGAGATGTCATCATAGATAGCCTGCATATTATCATCGGGTTGTGTTAAATTTGGTGCGTTGTGTTGTGTTAAACTGACCTTCAGCGAATACTGTTTGATAATTCTGAGTATAAGGTACCTACGCAACCCTCGCCAACAACTTAATCTTTAGTACATTACGGATGAGGGGCTTGCGGACGATAAACCCGCCACCACCTTGGAACAGATGGTAGCCCTCTCGGTAATAAAGCAAATTGCCGCACTTAAGGATCGCCGTGTCCCCAGGACTTAGGACAGTCCTGTTACATCCCAATGCAACTTGCTTAATTTCTCTTCCAACTCTCGATCTCCTCATTGTACGTGCGTTGTATGTTGCCAGTCCATTGTGGTGGTAGTCGCGGCGTTGGAGCCGGAGATTCTTAGCTCCCCTGCTCCATCGATACTCTGACCGTTACTGGAGTCAGGATCGGCAAGGCTGCCGGTGACTGGGGGCCGTATTTTTATAATACTCATGTTTTTTGTTCTGCCATAGTTGACACGCTTGGTAGGCGGGTTAGCAACCACAGTAAGTTGTTCATGTACGCAAGGGACGCTGCTGCCCGTGTCCTGGATCTTTCTCTTAGTCGCCTTTTACGACACCCGCGGGTTGAGATGGGGTGACATATGCTTAAGCAGAGGCCACACGATAAACTCGAAGCATAGAACTCAAATTTCTTAATAGATTTCAGTGACATGACAGCAGAATTAATGTATCCGGCAGAACCCAAAGAGTGGAACGCGCAATGTGTGACGGCCCCCCACTACAAAGATGCAGTGACGACCTCAAGATGTTTGTTGGGAGTCGATGGATGCAGTTGGCACAGAACCGAGACGAATAGCTTTCTAGAGGATAGGCCTATGTTCAGCAGTGAACAAATAGGGACTGAACGCTTTGCAGCGTCCGTGGTCGCAGGAAGACTTCCTGCGACCACGGACGCTGCAAAGCGTTCGAAACGTCAGGTTTCAACAAAATAAATAAAATACGCGATACTACCGTTAAAAATTGTTTAATTTCAATTCCTAGAAGGTTGTTGTGTTCCTTCGTGTGAGTGAGGCCACTAGTAAGCTCCCAAGGAGTTGCTGTGTAAGCAGCAGAGGAGGCATAGCGCGAGTGATAATTAATATATCGCAAGCATTAATAGGTTACGGTACCCGCTTTCCATCAGATGGGCCATATGCTTATATGCCTCCCGACGTAGTATAAAAAAAAAATGGGTGCGTGTACGCGCGTGAGAAGTTATACTTCTCTGGCATCATTAAATAAATATTTCACATTAATAACTTAAATTAAATACGTCTATCAAGTAGTAGCGGCGATGTTTATAGAATGTATTACATACAAGTCAAATGTAAAATTAAATGTTATACATTTTTAACTAAAGCGCCATCTACCGGTAATACCGTGAAACATTTAGGAGTTTTAACCTATTGCACATTTTTAACTATAGCGCCATCTACCGGTAATATCGTGAAACATTTAGCAGCTTCAACCTGTACTTTTGTGTTCGAGTGCCACGCATTCACTCTCGTTCCGTCTCTTTCTATTCCCCCTCCATGGTAGCGTTAAACGTTTAACGCAACCTTTTTGCAAGTCTCATTAGAAGTATAACTTCAAAAAAATGGGTGCGTTACTTATGTACGCGCGTGAGAAGTTATACTTCTCTGGCATCATTAAATAAATATTTAACATTAATAACTTAATAATATTTAGTATTAATTATATTAAATAATAATATTTTAATTTATAAGAAGGGTTATATGAGTAAAATTAAAAAACGTCTATCAAGTAGTAGCGGCGATGTTTATGGAATGTATTACATACAAGTCAAATGTAAAATACAAATGTTATACATTTTTAACTATAGCGGCATCTACCGGTAATACCGTGAAACATTTAGCAGCTTCACTCTCGCTCTGTCTCTTTCTATGCCCCCTCCATGGTAGCGTTAAACGTTTAACGCAACCTTGTTGGAAGTCGCATTAGAAGTATAACTTCAAAAATACAGAGCAGACGTGCTTACTTTATTAACTACTCGTATTTGGTGACGTGCTTACTTTTTTATTAACGGTGTCAGCCCGTATATTTAAGTTCAAAACGGAATGAATAATCGCAACAAAAGGACTATATATTCATTCCGAACATAAGTCCAGTCAAAAGGGAAAGAACGATTTCTTAGGGAGTATTCACATTGCCTAGAAAAGGTATATTCGAATCTGACATTCAAACAAGAGACAAAATCTGAGTCTAAGTGAATACTTTCCGAGGCAATATGTACACTCCCACTTGTTCCTACTGACATAGTAGCAGAACTACTTATTTGTACTGTTCTCTCTTTGTCACCGAATCAAATTGTCCAAACAAACATAAACAAGTAAACAAAGTTGGATTATTTAAAAAAGTTTATTTATTAATTTATCGTCTTTACAGTAATTCAATAACAAACATAAATTATATGCGATATAAAATTGTGAACAAAAATACTTATCAATTATATAAATTCGTGTTTATATAAATTCAGTCTTAATTTTAGATGTGACATTACCTTTTTCATAGTATTACGAGTATATACCTACGGCGGCAGAACTAGCTATGCAAAACGTTCAAAACTTACCTTTATTGCAACGACATAAGACGCACAGATATAGCTCGATGTGTCGTCTTGTACACATAGTTTACATGGAAGGAGTGTTTATGTAGACTTGCCCGATTTTAAAAATTGTCTATTTTTAAATATCTAAATAGTTTTATACTGCTCTTCAAATACTTCATTTTGATTAATTCCATAGTAAATCTTGTTATCTTTTACGTAGGCCCACGACATTCTTCGTGAACTGAAGTGAATGCCGACATCGCCATCTTTTGATAAAGTTATTGCACCAGCTGTGTTGTGTAGCCGCGTCGTCATGCCTATAAATAAGAGTTGATCACTAAGAAGGTATATATTGACAGATATAAAAAAATGCTGTTAAGTATCGCGATATTTAGGGCGGCTTGCACCATATCACTAAATAATACTTAAATGGAATTTAAATTTAAATTTACGTTTAAGTCATTGCAACGCCTTACACCACGCTAAATAGGTTGCTAAACTTGTTTAGAGAACTGTCAAAATTAAACACCCAATATCGGCTATTTAGCAGAGCTAAATACGTTTAGCGCGATATAAGCTTACGTTTTGAGGTATTTTTTGATAGGTTATGTTTGTGTGTAGGTATAATTTGGTGTAGGTACCTATTGTTTTGAATTTGTTACAATAATAGATATTTGGGGGTTTTATCCGGATGATGATGAAGAAATAAATAAGGTTATAAGTAGACGTGATATAATAAAGGGAATTAATATAACAACCAATTTATTTCAGACTCTGAGTGATAAAAAAAAAACTCTTTCTCATCACAAGCTCGGAAGCATAAAGTAGGTAACAAACTCAAGAAACAAGCAAATAAAATGGAGGTTATATACCCACGTAGGTTACTTTGTATCAAAATTGACAGGCTGGTTCCTATTTACGCATACTTGAATCCAGAAAAAGAAATATTTTGTTTAAAAATGGCGTCAATCGTGGTACTTATACGTCGCGAAACATTGGAGAACTGTTTTACCGACACAATAAACAAGTTTAGTTAGGTAAATGATTTTCAAAACAGCTTCGTGCAAGAAGTCACTAAACGAAATCATGTTAAACACATTTAACGATTTAAACGTATTTAGTTAAAATTATTTAGGATATATTTAAACGAAATTTGGTGCAAGTGGCCCTTAGACGTCTTACAATTTTCAATAATATCTTATTGGATGTTATTCAAATCTGTTTCTTATTTTAATCTAAGAAATTCTGAATGAAACGTGCTAATATAGATTTTTTATATCATACTTAGTTATTACAGTAAACTTTATTTTAGCATATCGGTACATAGAGTATTTTTGATCTGCCTTTTAAAGACATTATTGGGAAGGGACAACACTGATTCAGGCATTTTATTATAGAATGGGATACAGTTTACAACGAATTGTCATATCAAAAAGTATAGTAGAAAACAACCTGATTGGGGAAATGATAGGTTTTCTACAAATGAAATATTTCCTAGCGTTATCCCGTTTCCTAATCTCTTCGGATTGGCAGGGCCCCCTACTTAAGGCTGAGGATTTGGAGAAGATACTGATTTTGACATGGAGCGGCTGCCATCAGGCCACCACAACCCAGAATGGAAACAGACCTTTAGGTTAGGTCACACGTCTTTCGAAATAGAATATATAGATAATAGAAGTCTGGAGCGTTTCCTTAAGACCTTGTCGTTCATAGTTGTTGAAAGTGCTTGGACAGACTGACAGACAGACTCGAACGCCAGTGTTCCTGCGTGGTTAGAAACCGTCTCGTCGGGTATAATGTCACAGAAAAAGACATATAAACATATAAGATATAAAACACATAAGATATAAAACATATAAGTTGTAAATGTATGTGTCCATAAGTTACGGTAACCGTTCAGTGTCAGATAGATCGTACATTTGTTTTTCTTAGTACCATCATCGCCAATTCAGCCCTTATTCTTATACTGCTGAACATAGGTCTCCCTTCTAGAGAGCCTCGATCAAACTTGAATCTAATCGTCGCTCCATCTATTTGGAAGTTAGTCTTCACCATTTATGTATATGTATGTACGTATTAAAAAAAACGGACAAAATTAATAGAAAACTATGTTACCCTCTATAGCCTTTCTTGTAGCCGTATTTGCGTCAAGTCCTCCTTCCATGAGTTTGATAATGGCGTGAGCCACGCAGTATTTGAGGATAGATTCGCCATGTCCTGAAATTTTTAAACAAAAGCAATTAATTTGGACAATGTAGAAAGTAAAAGAGCGTAACGCTAAAAATAGTATCTATCGATAACTTCACGCCAAATCCATTGTGGGGTAGGCACAGCGCGCCACGTGACTCGATCCTTACACACATCACTCGCTTCTTTAACATTCATTGCTCTTCTCATGCACGCTCGCCGGTTTCTAAGGGTCCTGACATCACCTTCTGATAGAAAACGATCAATTTGATCATGGTAGGTAAGTCTTGGCCTTCCTCGGCACCTACATCCTTCCACTTTTGCGCTGTATTATGTTTCGTAATAAAAATTAGTATCATCGCCATAATCCTTATGCATAGGTAGCGGAACCTGCTAATCCTAATGGATTAGAAAACGTTAAGTAGATTGGTTTTATTATAACTAGTCTGGCCATAAATACCTATTGTTATATAGAAGCTTTTCTTTTTTCAATTGTTTAATTATTTTGAATTTGGAACGCGTTTGTTATGTTAAAAACTTCTTTTGATTTCCCGCCGTTTTACATATTTTTTTGGGTTTACTATCAAATGACAATATGGAATGAGTTGTTATAGACAATAGGATTGCAGTGATTGCCTTGTACAAAGTGTGTATGGAGCCGTTGGTCATATTGAAGACACTTCAAAAGCTTGGTATCAGCCGTATGATCGTATATCGTACTATCGACAGATAAACCAAAACTTCCTCTGTTGAAGACCATAAAAGATCGGGGCGACCGTATGCTGTTACAACTACAAAGGCTGTTAATACTGTTAAAGTCAGAATTCGCCGAGTTGACGAGCTCGGTGGCTCAGTCGTGAATGACACGACTTCGACTCCCGACGCTTATGGGTCCGACTCCCACACAAGACAAACATTTGTGTGCCGAACATGTCTGTTTGGCTTGGTGTGGATGTTTTAAGAGAGATAAGCCGCATCAAAGCATGGAAGAAAGGGAAGAACCTCCACCTCACAGAAAGCCGCAGTCAGATAACAACTCCCTAGAGGGTTGTCGTGTTCCTGCGTGTGAGTGAGGTCACCAGTAAGCTCCTAAGGAGTTGCTGTGTTAGCAGTAGATGAGGCATCGTGCGAGTGATAATTAATGTATTTTAAGCGTTCATATGCTACGGTAACCGCTTTACATCAGGTGGACCGTATGCTTATAGACCGGCGCTTATAGTAATATTGATGAAAAAATTTTCACGATTGAAGAGCACTACAACAAGCAAAATGACAAAGCGTACGCACACAGGCCTAAAGAAGCCGCCCAAGTGGTCGAAAATCACAACGTGGTCATCATCCTGCGTCTATAATGGTATGGTGGGGGGTGTCTTATCAAGGAGTCACAAGGCTTATTTTTGTGAAAAATCGGCTAAGTGCGAGTCGAACTCGCGCACGAAGGGTTCCGTACCATTATCTATAAAAACGACAAAAAAGCACGTTTGTTGTATGGGAGCCCCCCTTAAATATTTGTTTTATTTTAATTTAATTATTTATTCTTAAAGTGAATATATAACTAAATATTCTGTGAATACTTCAAGCGTCTACCTGTTGCCGTTATCAATATCGAGCAAAAATGAGCAAAAAATCACGTTTGTTGTATGGGAGCCCCCTTAAATATTTATTTTATTCTACTTTTTAGTATTTGTTGTTATAGCGGCAACAGAAATACATCATCTGTGAAAATTTCAACTGTCTAACTATCACGGTTCATGAGATACAGCCTGGTGACAGACGGACGGACGGACGGACGGACAGCGGAGTCTCAGTAATAGGGTTCCGTTTTACCCTTTGGGTACGGAACCCTAAAAAGGAGCGAAGACTTCAGCCAAAGTGCATCAAGCGACTGTCTTGGATCGTATTGTGAAACCTCTCAGGAATACACTTTTTAAAAATGTACCGTGGACGTTCCAGCACGACTTTGCACCTGGTCACAATGCAGGAACTACCCAAGCCTAGCTCGAAACCAACGTTCCGGACTTTACATGAGCGGAAGACTGACCCTCGTCTAGCCCAGATCTGAACACCTTAGACTACAAATTATGGTCGGTTTTAGAGGTAATGGCATGCTCGAAACGACACGCCGACATTATGTCTCTTAAGAAATCTCTGGAGCAAGCAGTAGCTAAATTAATCCATAGATGCGTGGCTAAACAGATTAAAGACCCGTATCAAAGCTAATAGATTTTTTTATTTTATTTTTTGCTAAGACTTACATACATACTTACTTACTTACTTACATTGCATTACTTCATAAAAAAATAATTGCATATTCATATAACAGAACTTATGGCCTATATTATATATATATATGTATATATGCACGCAAGCAGGTAAAGTAGCATCTACCTAAGCCTGTCTATGGATGAATTTATCTATGTCGAGCTTCGGAGGACTGTTGTCAATAATAAATGAATTGTCGACGATCCTAAGCTTACACACGGTATTGAACTCTTAAGTTTAAGGAGAGATTTTGCCTCCCTTTGTGTGTTCTATCGATAGTACAATATGTTCTGAAGAAATGTTCGACATGATGCCGACAGCTTCTTTTTATAACCGCACCGCTCGCCGACGGCGGGGAGGTCACCCTCACACGTCGGAACCACAATGGTCGTGTACTGTACGGTTTCAGAGAAGTTTTCTTCCGAAAACTCCCAAGTTGCGGAATGAGCTCCCAGCCGAGGTTTTCCAAGGGACTACAGCATGGGGTTCCTCAAGAAACGTGTGAAGAGGTTTTTAGAGGGTTGGCAACGCATAAGTGACACCCCTGGTGTTGCAAATGTCCACAGGCTACGGTGACTGTTTACCTTCAGGCAGGCTGTACGCTTGTTTTTCCAGCTTAGTGGTATAAAATAAGGGTAGTCATTAAGTTTAGTAATTGTCCTTCGGGCGACTTGAAAACACTGGCCTCCGCCAATTAGCGTGGCGAAGTATGCTCTAAACTAAACCATTGTTTGAAGGGAGACCTATATATATTTGTTATACAACGTCGGGAGGCATACAAGTATACAAGCCCACCTGATGTAAAGTAGTTATCATATTCTATGAACGCTTGCAATACATCAAGTATCACTCGCGCGGTACCACCTCTGCTGGGGTAACACGGCAACTCCTTGGGAGCTTACTGGTGACCTCACTAACACGACGAATGCGGTCGAGATTCTTTTATTTTATTATACAACGTCGGGAGGCATACAAGCATACGGCCCACCTGATGTAAAGCAGTTACCGTAGCTTATTAACGCTTGTAATACATTAAATATCACTCGCGCGATGCCTCCTCTGTTGGTTACACAGCAACTTATTAGGAGCTTCCCGGTGACTTCACTCACACGCAGGAACACAACAACCCTCTAGGGAGTTGTTATGCCTGCGGTTTTTTTGAGGTGGAGGTACTTACCCAGACGGGTTACTTTGATGCGCCCTACTTCTCTTAAAAACACCTAGACCAAGACAAACAGGCATACAAACGTTTGTCCTGTGTGGAAATTGAACCCACGAGCGTAGGTGTCAAGGTACGTAATAGCACGTTTCCCCACAGCGCCACCGAGTTAGTCAATATCCCTGCCGTGGTAAGGGTTGCTGTGGCGATGGTAATGGTTTAAATATGCGGCATGCATTACTGCTCTGTAACCTATTTAGCTACAAAATATTACCAGTAGTAGAAACACCGCCGATACGATCGTCAGCATATGTTCCGCTGCCAATTTGCGGCGTATCACCAATGCGGCCGACTGCCTTTCCGCTCATGCCACCAGTGCTCGTGGCCACCGCAATATGCCCACTGGCGTCCACTGCCACAGCTCCCACCGTTCCCACACCACCCTGTAAGCACAGACTTATTGTAAGGCAAATAAAAAATAGCAATTAACTAAAGGTCACGGTGCTCAATCATAGTTGACTTAAAACTTGTGCATAGTGGCACTAGATTATATACGTTTTCTACTCATCGGTCCATGAATACCTACACCCCGCCTGGGATTTATAGATATTTGAAACATAGAAAAAAAAAATAAGTATCAATAGTAGGTAGGTACGCCATTACAAAAACAATGTACACATCCTTGTTATCTTCCCAAGGTATACGTAATATGTAATATACATATTACGTATACCTTGTAATGAAAAGTACATATCATATCTTAACAAGTAATATATTTACTTAATAGATTAAATAACAAGAATACACAGCTGATAGGGTAATTGTTATAGAAGAAAGGTCACAATGCGGGAGTGATACTCCTGTATTGCAAGTATAGGCTATGGTAACTATTTAGCTTGATCCCGCAATTCCTATCTTGAATTACTAGAAGTGGGAATACTGTGAATATCTTTTGCCACTATTTTTTCTTGCAGGAAATATGTGAAATCCATATATCTCTGCCATTACTCACACATTTTATATTTATAGTGAGTAAGTATTACAGTGATGATAATAATGTAATATAAATACTTCGATAATATCCACTCGGATGATAAAACTCTTTAGGTATCAATTTATTCATTTTTATCTACTACAAAACCTGCACTTGTTTCGTGCGTTAAGGGCGTTCTTAAGGTCAACGATCTACGCTTGATGTGTGGACGTCTGTATGTACTTGACAGTTATGTTGTATTGCTTTTTGTTGCTTTAAGTACTAAGTTGACTATAATGCCATGTAAAGAAGCTGGAAACAATAACGAAACAATAAATTATGCCTATCAACATCCAAAGTGATAAAATTGGTAGATAAACTGTGAAGAAAATTCATATTATTGGTACTGACAGAAACTCATGGTAGGAATGGCGGAAACAACCCGGCGGGCTATATACTTTAATGGTCGTCGTCGGACATCGGAAACGTTGTATAAAAAAAATTAACAAAAACAAACATTAGTAAAGTGAAATGTAAGCATAATAAAATATACATTTCTTGATTTTTCACAAAAATACCTGCTGTTCGCAACTTGAGATACACGGTGTATGATGTGCATGGAATGTTTTCATGAAAAAGTAGTACCTAGTAGGTATTTGTGAAACGTGCGCTAACGCGCTGTAGTTTGTGTATAATATGCATTACGATGACGAGCTCGGTGGCGCAGTGGTGAAACGCGTTGTTACGCTACTTTGACACCAACGCTCGTGGGTTCGATTCCCATACAGTACAAACATTTGTGTGCATGAACATGTCTGTTTGTATTGGTCTGGGTATTTTCTATGTATAATAAGTATGTATTTACAAAAAAAAAATGTATTTACGTATGTTTATCAGTTGTCTAGTACCCATAACACAAGCTTCGCTTACTTTGGGGCTAGATGGCGCTGTGTAATTTGTCCAGCAATATTTATTTTATTTATTTATTATTACCTCATCTTTTTCTCCTATTTCAGTTCTTCCAAATTCGCCATGTTTTAAAAAATCATCCAGAGCTTGTTTAGCATGTTGACTTATTAAAGATTCAGGTTTCACTGTCGGGAACCCCTGAATAATAAAGGACATTTTTTTTTAAATATACTTATATAAATAAAAACAATATACTATACTAATAAGACAAAATGCATTCCAATTAAACATTTTTAAATATTACCTATCTATCTATTTATATGTTAGTCCGTTGCGGGGTAAACAGTGAAAACAGAGTGCCACATGACTCTGCCCTTACACACTCACTCACTCTTTTTATGCATGCTCTTCTTCTTCTTAGCGCTATCCCGTTTCCTAATCCATTAAGGTTGGCGGGTTCTGCTACCTAAGCCTACGGATTTGGCGTAGATGCTGATTTTTACATGGAACGACTACCGTCAGACTTCCGCAATCCACAGGTAAAACCAGATCATTCTTAGGTAAGTTCACAGGCCTTTCGAAATATAATCTCTTGGAAGTGCGGGTTTCCTCAAGATGTTTTCGTTCACCGCCTAGCCCGAGATAATTACAAATATGTACATGAATCCGAAAACACAAATTTAGTGGTAGATGCCAGGATACGAACCGGAGACCCGTTGGTCACTAGGCCGGTTCTTTCTCCATTAGGCTATCACTGCTCCATGCACGCTCGTCGTTCCGCAAATATTTCCTCATAACAATATTATTACCTCATAACAATAAATGTATGATGTATACATATTATATACATATACTAGCGGACCCGACAGACGTTGCCTTGGCTGCCCGAAAATAAAAACAATAAATCCTGTAACCCGATTACAGCGCCACCTACCGGGTCCAATTATGAATCTAAACCGTTCTCGAGATAAACATCAATGTATGAATAGATTATTTAGTGGTTTTGCAGTATCTCTTTAAAAGAAGTGAAAGTCAAACTCTTGCAAATGTAAGAGGAGATTTGATTCCACAACTGTGCAGTGGAAAGACTCTTAAAAGAACTTGGAATGCGCAGTGGCAAGGATTAGCGTTTTGATTTAATAACGCATGGATACAATAATCGGAAACTAGGCCGACAGCAGCTGGAAGATAAAACGAAGATGAGAGGAGACATATGGACCTTTGAAGATCTTATAGAAGAAAGAAAGACTTTTACAAGTCTTGTGGTGTAGCAGTAAGCAATGCTATCTTAACACCAAGGATTGTGGGAGATTCCCGCACAGGGCAAACATTTGTGTGCATGAACATGTCTGTTAGGGGTTCATGAGTTAGGGCGCAACAAAGCAGCCCTACTGGCGAAGTACCTCCACCTCACAGAAAACCGCAGCCAAATAACAATTCCCTAGAGGATTGTTGTGCGCGTGAGTGAGGTCACCAGTAAACTCCTAAAGAGTTGCTGTACTACTTGCAGCAGAGGTGGTATCGCAAAAAAATCATCAGGTATGCGGTATGCTTGTAGGTATGTCTCCTGACGTTGTAAAAGATTGAATGAAGATTACAGCAAAGGCGAATGGGGAGCCATTTTAATTGTTTCTAATATCTACAGATATTTTAGGTCATAAACAAATGCAATCGCAATCATTTGCATCAATGTAAAAAGTTTAGTTTTGACTGAGCATGGCTTGGGACTCTAGTCGGAGTATTCATAATTTCAGACATTTGTAACTTTCAATTTGAAGAAGCTTTTACTTGACCTCCATTGTTGCAAGTGTCCATAGGCAATGGTAACTGCTTCCCAGTATGTAGACCATACACTTATCATCTTAGTGGTGTAAAAAATGGCATCATGCCTCTAGGCAGATCTTAATCATTATGATTTATCAACATTTTCAATAATTATTTTAGTTGCAAAGAGCTCATAATTTTTTTTTTATGCTATATTATAAATACTCTACCACACCAATAAAAAATACATACAACACATAATACCAAAAGTTAAATAGCAAGTCTTATTACTGAAGACTTAGAGTCAACCATGTCATAGTAGGGAGAAAACACTTACCTTGTCTAATGCAAAAATTTTTGCCCCTTCTCCACCTAGTAGGGAATGTGGGGAATCTGTGAGTACTTTATGTGCTATACTTATAGGATGCAAGAAGTCTTTAATCAAAGTAACAGCTCCAACATCAAGATTTGTGCCGCTCATTATACTGGCCTCCATTTCTACTTCACCACGTAGATTTAACACAGACCCATAACCTGATAAAGAATAAGCATGTAATTGATTGAGTGTTACTTAGAAATTTTAATTATACTACTTTGTGTGCTTCCTAACTTTTGTTTTAAATATCTATATATTTATCTTCTCTCTGCCTGCCAAATAACATCTAAATCTATTGAAGAACTGTGAGTTAATTGATTTTACTATAGTTTATTAATTAATCATCACCATCCATCCCAATCTAACTTCTAAGGATTAATTACAATTAATTACAGAGAGATAGTCACTGGACTCACACTTTACCTGCCAAAATACCAAGTACTTTCACCATCTGATAAAAGTGCTAAACTACATAATTTGAGCACCTTCAGCAAAATAACACTTGAATCTATTTACTATATGAGTGTTCCGCAAAGTATGTACTGCGCACACTAGTCTACCATAATTTTTAGATCATCATACTGCAGAAATTGCCAGTTTGATGAAAAAGTTAAGAAGATAACAAACAGGTAGGTGAGAATTAAGTGAGCTTATCAACAATTGCTTCAAATTTTGATTGCTTATGTTCAGATTGGCATTACATTTCTTGTTGAATACATTTTATTATATTGATTTTGATATATTTTCCTATGATGTATCTCATTCATATGGTCATCCAAAATTAGTTGATTTGGTAATGTTCTTTGAACAAAAAAGTGGCGAACATTGGACTATATAATTTCATCCAAATAAATTAAGTATGTATGTATATCTTCACGCCAAATCCCTTTCGGGGTAGGCAGAGATAATAAATTATAATAAATTAAGTATTTTTGCATAATACAATAGCTGAACTATTATAAATAACTTTTATGGGTTCTGTATCTGATATAGATGTGCAACCTGCTACAATTCTGTAATAGTATATATAGGATTTAATTGTTGTAAGTTGATTTAACTGATGTAAGTTCATTGCCAAGTATATAACAATTCCACCTTCTATTGTGGGTGAATATCTATGTATTATGTATCTATCTCAATTTACAAATCAGATCCCTTGTAGGGTAGTCATAGAGAAAAAAGACAGAATCTAACAAGTATAGTAAGTGGCTAAGTATTTGTCCTTAAATATTGTACTAATCATATTGAATAATTGATCATTACTTTACTCTCATGGTATGAAACCTCACCTACCAACTATGTTTTTCCATATGTATGCACCCATATAAACTTTATTATCTTTGCATACATGACAGATATTTCATTAATATTGATTTATCTATACATATCTTCATGCCAGGTATGTTGTGGGATAGAGAAAACTAAGTACTGAGTTACATTGACATACCAGCATTGAAGTATTCATCTTTTTCCATGGAAACAACAGCAGCCTCAACGGCATCTAAGGCGCTGCCTCCTGTCCATAGCACTTCATATCCTGCCTTTACTGCAGCTTTAGACCCGTCCAGCTTACCCTTGACTCGGCTTGAAGGAATGTCACCTGCTCCTCCATGCACAATTATTATGGGTTTCATTTTCTGCAATAAAGTTATAACAATAAATATTAAGTCAGTGGTTCTCAAATATTTTCATAATTCTTACTCGGTGACTTCAGACTCTGTTTGTAATATTGGATTAAAATTTAGAGACATGTAGCATCAATAGGGGTTTGGAGGGAGAAGAAGTCACATTCAAAACATAGAAGTTCTCAGCAAAGCTCCCTGAATCCCTGTGCATTCACAGTTTACTTAAATTGTTAGTATTTGTTTCTAAATTCAACCTGTATGTTGTTTATAGAAGTTTATAACGTTAGACAATTATAGACTTCTATAAAGATCATATAGCACATACAAGATTTAATAAAGTGATACATATACAAAATGTGGCTAAAGAATTTTTGGTTCCATACAGCAATTTTAAAATAAATTTGCAAGGTCTATTAAATATTAGAATGTAAGGGATTTGCAGTCTTTCGAGTCAAAGCGAACCTCATGTATGCCAATAAGCAAACAATATATTTGCCAAAGATTGAAGACGAAAAATAATACCAACTCCTTTTGATTGATGTATACCTGCAAGATAAACTCCTCCTGTCCTTATCCAATGGGTTGTGTTCAAAAGAGTTGTTTAGTATGACTTCAATGGCGTCACTGTGAAATTGCACTGCTCGCTATCGGAAGGGAATTTATCCTCGTACTGTGAAGTAAAATTGCCAACTTCGAGATTCAAAAGAACTTTCACTCCGTGAACGACAGAACTAAGCTTACCAATTGATAACAAATGTTTATAATTTACATACTTAGATTATTACAAATCTTTTTAATTTTTAAAATATACAGAATGTATATAGTATCTATTTGAAGAATTAAAAACTTCTTACCCTGGCTAGGATACACTAACTTTTACTAACTACTGCCAACATATACAGAGCAATATCGGTATATTCAATATTTGTTTTATTTAAATAGAATAAATAGTATGTACGTATTTGTATTTCACTATCGATAAGCTGGTATCGCTGGTATGGTCATAGATTACTATAAGTACTAACGTAGGTATGGTAACAGTGCAAATATCGATAACGATAGTACTACTTACCGTTAGTATCGATACTATTACGCAACATTAAGTGATTGCTACGTTATCGATAGTATCTATAGAAACGATAGCTTTAAACAATAAATAGTTTCCTAATAAGTAATTGTATTCTATACTAAAACTCTGCATTGTTAATAAAGGTACCAATAACAATTTGTGTATAATTGTTATCATATTTAGTGGATAGATAAAAAAATAAATAGTGACAGTCTCAAACTATAGACAATATCAATACTCTCGATAGTAATCGATTCTTGGATTGTAATATTATCTTTAGTATCGATAGGATCACTAGCATAGCGACTATCGAAAATATTACAGTTAGTCAATAGTATTATCTTTTTTTCTACTATCGATAGTATTATCGATAACCTAATTGATTTTCATAGTCAATTATCGATAGTTCGACATCACTATACGGTTCGTGGCTTTTATTTAATGTTTTTTTCCGCCTGGCAATATGTTATTTGGTTAACGTCAAGCTATTGTTGTTAAGTAAAATTATGTTAATGTCGATAATCTTCGTACTGTACTACTTTCTAGTAAGATCTCAGAGGAAGGATACCTAGAGGTGACTAGCAAATAATAATACCAAGATAGAACGTGATAGATGTATACAGTTCCTCATAAGAAGGAAAGAGACAGATAAAATACTTTTGTCCCTGTCATAGTTTCACTATTTTGTGTTTGCCACAAAAACAAATTCGTGGCAAATAATCATTTCGTTCCTAGTTATGAACCCGGGTGCCGAGCCTAGAGTTGTTTTAATGCGAACGTAAGCGCGAACTGCATACGATTCTCAGAATGTCTGGCGCTGACAGGCTCGTCTCCTGCGGGTGGTCCGATGTGTATTGTACCATGATTTTGTTTCTTTATAGTTAGTCTTAAGCTGAACGTCTGTAACGTGTGACTCTATTTTAATACTAGAATTTATAAATTAATTTTGTATTATTTTTAAAAAGTCTTCGCGAAGCGGTGGATCTAAAACTGGCGCAGCCGGTAGGATATTCATTTAAAGCTGTGTTCGAGGACTCTATAAATCGGTTATCGGACTTATCAGCGGAATATCCCCGAACCAAATAAATTTGTTTTGCCACGACAAGTGAACTTTTTAAGTGGAGTGTACAACAGTGCGGAGTTCAGCGAGCACCTATAACGGAAGATATGCTGGCGGGCGGATTGTGAGTAGATCTTTTACAATTCCTCTCTTTCCCATATTATTTCCTGTTGGGTGTGACTCATTAGATTTAATATTAGTTATTTTTCTTGATTTTATTTCGGACAAAAATTGCTGATATAAATTCCGGGAAAGTTATTAAGTTTTTAATAAATAAATAAATAAAAGTATTTTTTATAAATAAATAAATGTTAATTATTTTGTTCATTTAAAATCAGTGAACAACTCATTATAAGGTTATATAATAAATAAATAAATGTTAATTATTTTGTTCATTTAAAAATCAGTGAACAATTCATATATAAGGTTATTTGATTTTCGGTAGTTACTGCACTAAATCGGCAGAGTTCATATAAGTATTTAGGTAATAATTAGTTGTAAAATAGTATAAAACAAATATGGCTCAAGAAAACCAAAACGTAGCACCGGCGCAATTAGTGACTTTGGTGCCTTCCGAAATTTTATCTATTATTCCTAGATTCGGCGGACAGCCTGAACATTTGAATTTTTTTATTACAAAAGTTGAATATGTGTTGCGTAACTATTCAGCGCAAGGAAATTTAGCACAGGCAGTGTATTTGTTTCATGCTATTACTAGCATGCTTGTAGATAAGGCGGCAGCTTTACTTAGTGAGAGACAGGACATAGAGTCCTGGGATACGTTAAAGGACGTACTACTTCTACATTTTGGTGACCCTCGTTCGGAAGAGGGCATAGCAATTGAATTAGAGTCTATAAAAATTAAATCGGGAGAATCATATCCAGCTTTTTGTAGTCGCATACAAAGTGTACGCAGTGCTTTATTTGCTAAAGTGAACCAGATCACCGATGAAGGAGTCAAAGCGGCTAAAATGATAATATATAATAACAGTGCCTTAAAAGTATTTATGTACAATTTACCCGAAAATATGATTCGCATATTACGCTTAAGGGGTTGCCCTTCACTTGAGACGGCTTTAGGTTTAGTGATGGAAGAGGTTAATTTTCAAAACCAGTATAACATTAAACACAAGCAGCTAAGTCATCTGGCACAGCCACAACAGAGCTCGTCAACTGCAGGTTTTAAATGGGGATTACCACAAAACGTAGGACCCCAGCCAAATATTCAGCAACAATTTAGGATGCATCCCAATAATCAACAATTTAAATTCGGCAATCCAAATCAACAATTTAAATTCGGCATTCCGAATCAACAATTTAAGTTCGGCATTCCGAATCAACCCCAAGCTTTTCGACCAAATCAGAATATGAATTATCAAAGACCGTCGTTTAATCAAAATTACCAAGGTTTTAAATTCGGCATACCGAATCAGCAGCAGGCTAGATTAGGAACTTCGTACCAGCCACAAGGTTATCGACCTTCGGTAAATAACAATAATTTTAATAGACCTAATTATACACAAGGCCTTTCGACTCCAGACGTCTCCATGAGGACTGTTGCTAGGCAAAATATGTTAGACGCGACGGAATATCCAAATGAATTGTCAAACTTTGACCTAGATTATAGTCAAGATTTCTACCCAAATGAAGTCAATTATTTCGAACCGACTGAGCAGAACGAATGTACTGGGTTATTTTCATTAAACAACGAACCATATTTAGATACAGCACCTGAAATTAAAGAAATAACTTCGGACGAGGAAAATTTTCATTTAACGGCCTCGCGAACAGACCACCGGAAGTAATAAACCTCAATTGTAGTAGTGTGCTCACGTTGCCTCATATTGAACTACCAGAAATGAATGCACGATTTATGATTGACACTGGTAGTTCTCGGTCATTCATAAGCCCCCATAAGGTCGACGAATATTTTCAAATTTATAAGACTCACGAACCATTCGAAGTCGTAAGTACCCACGCGCGGAGTACACATAATGACGTCATCATAATTCCGCTTATGAAAACTTTCAATAGCAAAAGCCGACATAAGTTTTATGTGTATGAGGTAGATAGGCGTTACGACGGCCTAATCGGCTCCGACCTTCTAAAACAATTAGATGCTACAATAGACATGAAGAACCAAGTTCTGCATACGCGAAATGCTGATATACCCATTATTTATAACTTAATGCACGAAGTTCATTTAGAACCGCGTTCGGAGACTCGCGTCAAAATTCCGACTAAACTCCAAAATGGAGATGCTATAGTTAATTATGTGAATTTTGGACAAGGTGTTCGTATGCCCAGCGCAATAATTAGGTGTACGGATTCATTTGCAACTACGGTAATTCAAAATTGTTCGGAAAAACCCATTT
The DNA here is from genome assembly GCA_947507595.1 of Pyralis farinalis. NCBI lineage: Eukaryota > Metazoa > Arthropoda > Insecta > Lepidoptera > Pyralidae > Pyralis > Pyralis farinalis. Next base: position 24,488,147 of record OX382269.1, read on the forward strand.
CCCTGACTTTTACAAAACCTTTCGAAGTTACGGAATTCGAAAATAATATCTGCGAAGTTAACTTAACGACCCGTAATTATGAAATTGATAAAATACTTAAACAAAATTTACACCGCTTGCGCCTAGATCATATGAACCAAGAGGAAAAAGAGTGTATATCGAAACTCTGTTATGAATTCCGCGATATATTCCATGCCGACGAAATTCCATTGACGTTTACAAATGACGTGAAACATAACATACGTACCAAGAACGAAGATCCCATCTACATTAAACCATTTCGACAGTCTCCTACACAAAATGCCGAAATAGAGAAACAAGTCGAAAAATTACTCAATGATAACGTAATACAAGAATCGCATTCGCCATGGAGTGCTCCGGTGCATCTCGTGCCCAAAAAGGCGGACGCAACTGGAGAAAAGAAATACAGAATGGTTATCGACTTTAGGCGACTTAATGAGATAACTGTAGACGACAGATATCCACTGCCGAACATTACGGAATTATTTGACAAGTTGGGTAAGTCCTCTTATTTTAGTACTATTGACCTTGCGAGCGGGTACCATCAGATTGAGGTCTCTGAGGCTGACGTGTCCAAAACAGCGTTTTCAACACCGTCAGGACATTATGAGTTCACCAGAATGCCGTTCGGACTTAAAACAGCACCAGCAACGTTTCAACGAGCGATGAATAACGTCTTGAGAGGGTTGCAAGGAACACATTGCTTAGTTTACTTAGACGATATCATTGTATATTCGAACAGCTTACAGGAACACATAGAAAAACTCAGAAAAGTATTCGAACGGCTTAGAGCGACCAATCTCAAGGTCACTCTAGACAAAAGTGAGTTCCTCAGGAAAGAGGTCCTCTATTTGGGACATGTAATAACAAAAAATGGTCTTAAACCTAATAACGATAAAATACAAGCGATTTTAAACTTTCCATTACCTACAACAACCACCCAAATCAAGAGTTTCCTTGGATTGGTGGGTTATTATAGGAAATTTATTAAGGATTTTTCTAGGATCACACGACCCCTTACTGTGTGTCTAAAGAAAAGAAATAAAGTTGAAATTACAGACGAGTTTAGAGAAGCATTCGAAATATGTAAGGAACTACTAACTAGCGCTCCATTGCTACAATTCCCCGACTTCGCAAATCCATTCATTATTACTACTGACGCCTCAAACTACGCCCTAGGGGCAGTGCTATCTCAAGGACCTATCGGGAGTGACAAACCTATTGCATATGCGAGCCGAACATTGAACGACGCAGAAACGAGATATAGTACCATAGAAAAAGAACTGCTGGCGATTGTGTGGGCGGTAAAACATTTTCGCCCATACCTTTATGGAAGGAAATTCACCATATATACCGATCATAGGCCACTTGCATGGCTGAACTCCATAAAAGAGCCGAACAGTAAATTAATAAGGTGGAAACTACGATTGTCAGAATATGATTTCGACGTCGTCTATAAAAACGGAAAACAGAACACAAATGCCGATGCTCTATCCCGGATAAGGTTAAATGCACTAGGCAAAGAAGACACTGAATCACTGCAAGTTAATGTGGACGATACGGAAGACAGATTACAATCTTACCTGGATGACGTTGCATCTGAAATCACAAGACTGAAACAAGAACGAAAAACCACAAAAGAGGATGTTATCGAGCTATCTTCAGAATCTGGAACCTCCAACTCTAAAAACCTTAGAAATGAAGTTGAGTCCGAATACCCAATACCGACAGAATCCGAAGACACTATCAGTGTGCCCGACGAAACTTCAATCTCCAAGACAGATACTATACATTCTGCACTTGACATAGATACGGATGGTATCCCAATCCTTGAGGAAGCTATTGACACTAAGCCGAATCAGATTCTGATATTTTCTTGGAATAGAGATCATATTACGGTTAAAGATCTAGCAAGAAGCAAACAGAAAATATTAGAAGTACACTTACCTACGAATAGACCAGAATTAATAAGACAGTTTCTGAAAGAATACATTAGACCAAAAATAAAATACTTTTTATACTTCGAAGAAGAAGCCCACCGGAAACAATTTACAGAAGCAACTATATCTCTGTTCAACAAAGGTACCGTAAAGTTATTTGAATGCACAAAAAGGGTAATATACGTAGAAGATGAAGAAGAGCAGAGACAAATAGTATTAAAATACCATCATGGACAGACCTGCCACCGAGGTATAAATGAGACCCTGATGAAGCTGAAACGAGTATACTTCTGGAACAACATAGATATCACAGTGGCTAGCGTAATTAATTCATGCGAAGTCTGTAAGCAAATGAAATACGATCGGAAACCATACAAACCAGAGTTACAGCTAACACAAACGCAATCTAAACCGTTTGAAGAAATTTTTATCGATTTGTTTTCCATTGAAGGCCGCTACTTCCTAACAATAATAGATGCCTTCAGCAAATTAGGGCAAGCATTTGAGATCTCTAACCGTTCCACGCCGGAAGTTGTCCGCGCACTAATAAAATATTTTGCGATTTACGGTAAACCTGAAAAAATAAGTGCAGATCCCGGATCTGAATTTAATAATACTCTTTTGAAAGAAACCTTGAGATTTTACAAAATTATCCTACACATTGGTACACCACACAACCCTAACTCTATGGGTCTTATAGAACGATTTCATTCAACCATTGTGGAAATCTATAGAATAGCTAAATATGAGCAAAAACTAACCGACGCTGCATCCATTATGACATACGCTGTTATGGCGTATAACCATACAATCCATTCAGTTACCGGTCTTACACCATTCGAAGTAGTCTTCGGACACACGAGCTCAACTAGTTCTTTTAATGTTGATTTTGACAAACAGTATACTCAAAAATTAGTAACCGATCATGCCAAGCGAACTAAACACCTTTATAGATTTATAACAGATAAAATGATAAGGGATAAGGAAAGGGTTCAGTTAAATCGTGGAGGTGAAACAAAATTTAATATAGCTAAGGGGGACGAAATATTCATTAAAGGAGTAAATACGAGGCGTAGCAAGGACAAGGCCCGCTTTCAGAAGGCGCAAGTGTCGGGTGAGATAGTTAGAAATACAGTACCGGTCATTTCAAAGAATCACAACACTAAGATCCCTATTAAGGATGTAAAACGTCCTTCACAGGTTCGTGCTTCTCCTGGTGGTCCTCAGCAGCCAAAGCCAGGCCCCTCGACTGCAAAGGATTGACCGGAATCCAGGGATTCTACCCATAAGGGAAGGTCGAGCCATGATAAGTGATGACAAGTGGTCCATCATCAAAACTATAGATTTAAGCCTAGTACAGGAAGATTTAGAGTTTAACAATAACCGCTATGCAAATCTCAACGAACATGTAATTAAATATTTTAGTAATAAATCTGTTAATTACGAGCTTGCTGATGTAAAGACACAAGCAGATCAACTCAAATATCTATCATTCGAAAAATTTAGGCAGATAGTTCCGTCCATACGACGAAAGCGAGGCATTCTTAATCCATTAGGCTCTCTCATAAAAACGTTGACTGGCAATTTAGACAATGAAGATGCCATAAAGTACGATACACTCATTAATAATATAAAAATTAATCAACAAAGTAATTCTAGAAAAATTAGCCTGGTCACTAAAATGTTGGAGTCCGTAATAAATAATACTTCCATTAGTAAGAACAATTTTATCCAATTGGATAAAGAGATCTGGGAGATAAGAAAGGTGCTTAACCAAACAATGACCGAACTTACCGCAAACAAACTTATTCATGTATATAATCTATTTTTACATAATTACCAGATGCTCTATATAAGATTAGATGAAATTGAAACGGCCATAGCCTTTAGTAAATTAAGAACTTTACATCAGTCGATTATAGACCCTGATGAACTCGTAACTATTTTAAAAGATATTGAAAAAACTGAGAACTTAGCCTATAGTGTAAATTACAATAACTTAATAAAGCTCGAACAATGTCTAGAAATAAAAGCTTATTCAAAGGAAAATCACATTACCTTTATTATCGAAGTTCCTTTAGTAGAAAAGGACATGTATAATTACTATAGAGTCCTCCCACTCCCCGTCATCAATGACCTTAACCAAACTGTCCTCATAATCCCTAAACAGCCTTACCTTATTGTAAATGGATCGAAAACATTTTCGCTGACTCGCTCCTGCAAACAATTGGAAAAGGAACTCTACATGTGCTACCGAGAGCACATAGCACGTGGAGCTATGGAAGACACCTGCATAATTACCTTGACGAAATTCTCCATGAATGTCACCGCTTGTTCTCCAATTCCTATAAAAAATGAAAGAGTAAAAATAGAAATGATACAACCGGATCGATGGATACTGTACAGCAGCCTCAAAACCTTAGTAACGACTCGTTGCGGAAATGAGATGATTAGAGAGTATATTTTTGGAACTTATATTGTTACGATAGAGGACGACTGTGAATTAGAAATAGAAGATGTCAAACTGAGGAGACAGAGTACCAGAGCCGCATCGATCACTCCAAAGTTACCCATTATCAACTTTTTGGGGATACCAACGCCAACGGCGGCCTCACGAAGGCCCGTGAATCTGGACGAGCTGGACCTGCAGAATCTTCATACATTGGCGTACGTCTTGAAGACAAGTGATAGTGAAACAGTGGCCCAAAGTCAATTTAGTGAAAGTGCGATAAAAACGCGAAGTGTTAGCATAGGAACATTACTCCTTTATATTGTGTTAGCTTTATGTATTATCATTTATGTACTTAATAATTATAACCTTCTTAAATGTTGTATTCGAAATCATCAGAGTGACAATCATACTGATGACTTCGAACTTGGGGAGGGAAGAGTTATGAACCCGGGTGCCGAGCCTAGAGTTGTTTTAATGCGAACGTAAGCGCGAACTGCATACGATTCTCAGAATGTCTGGCGCTGACAGGCTCGTCTCCTGCGGGTGGTCCGATGTGTATTGTACCATGATTTTGTTTCTTTATAGTTAGTCTTAAGCTGAACGTCTGTAACGTGTGACTCTATTTTAATACTAGAATTTATAAATTAATTTTGTATTATTTTTAAAAAGTCTTCGCGAAGCGGTGGATCTAAAACTTCCTTGTAGTACAACAAATTGTTTGCATAAATTTCTAAATATAAGCGAAATATTAGTGCATATTTGTGTTCTTTTGCTTGTTTGGGATTGTCTTTTTACTTTAACAATGGTACGTTGCTGTGTAAAAGGCTGCAAAAGCTTCAGTTAGCAAAAATACGAAAACATAACCTTTCATACGTAAGTATAAAGTTTTAATAGTTGTTATCAAATATTTTGCGAAAATTAGATACACATGTAGTTTTTAAATAAATTGTTTGTATAATAACGTAAAAACAATGAAAATATCGGTTTAATTTACAAAAAGTATTTCTAGTAAAAACCGCCTAAATATTGAAGGTTGTCTGTGGATAATGCGTCAGCCATTTTCTGTTGTATTTTCAATTTATCGGTATAATGAGCGTTTTAGGGTTACCAGTATGTAGTATGAGAAAACACCCCGAAATTATGGGTAAATTATATGGGTACAGACACCCTTTTTTTAATTTCTTACTTTTCGTATACTTCTTTGTTTATAATTTTTCGTCAAAATGTCTTTATTTATAAATTAAAAATGTTAACATGTTTAATCTTAGATGTATATTTATTTTTTAGATTTCCTAAAGTCGTCAGTGTGCGTAATGCATTTTTGCTACTGGACGACAGAATTGGCAGCCGAGTACAGTCGCATATGTTCCAAACATTTTGAAGACCACTGCTTTCGGAAGAAGTTTATTTGGATAAGTCGTCAGTTTCAACATCCACCATACACGTAAGTTAACATTTTGTTGATCTGGCTCGTCAACATTTGATTTTTTGACGAACCAGGTGTTCCTCTGGCAATGCAAGCTTACGCATTCTCAACTGATTTATATTGTTTTTATTTAGTTATCTACACGATACAGTTACATAGTACAAATTATTATGTTCGCCAAACTGTTATAACAGTTTGTTGGCGAGTATATATGATGATAGGTATTGAAAAAAATAAGGAACTAAATTAGATAATTTACATGTCTGCCTGTTCGTCTGCTAGTCTGTCTTAGAAAGTTTCACGTACAGACTTGAAATTTTACATAGTTACATTTTAGTCGTAGAAGCGTATAATTGAAGTACAAAAACATATGAAAATATTGCAACGACTCCGACAATCCGTAATTGAGTAGTTTCGGGACATATCTTCTAAGGCCTTTTGGTTGAAATAAGAACCCGTACTCCAGTAATGAAGTGAGTATGGGTTGATATGATGTTGATGGGTTGATTATATTTATACAGGTAATTGTGAAAGATACGGAGGGTAGTCGTGTAGATTATTCTATACCAATTATTTATACCACGTTAATCACGCACACACACATGCTTTTGTGTCAACACATAAATGTTAATCAAGCATTATATATTGTCTGAATTTATAAACTTTTAAATATGTAAAGCTCAATTAAATTATAGTATTGACAGTAGTTTTAATATAATGTTAGTACTAGGCTGTCGATATTACATGCTAATAATGCGTTTCAAAATTAAAATTGTCCTATTTTCCAGGGCTTCCAATAGCGACGGACACTACATTAACACCATGAAAATTAAAGCTTACTTTTGAATTGAGACTGAAAACATTACTGGCTGAGTCACGCAAGAAGAAATTAGCTATATTAAGGTCAAAAACTAAACGACTTGAAATAAAAATGCTGAACTATCTGTCATTATACAGAATTTTAATGTAATCGATGTATAGATGATAGATATCATTATACAAGTTAGAGTAAAAGAGTGAACAAGGGAATTAAGGGACCGTAGCAGTTTACCACCTTTTGAGTACAATATGTGAAAGGATAACCCTTGATCAATTGTAGCTTTAGTTTAAGTCTAATGAACCATGACCATGTCTAATGAACAAAATGTTCAAAAACAAAGGTTGTTTACCTTTGATTAATATTTACACTTAAATCATCCCTGGCACTAATTCTTTTTTACATGACAATTATTGAATTTTTTTATGCAATATGTTTAATTTTAAGAAGGAATAATCCGCATTTATTGTGTAAAGAAGATTTAACTAAAAACCGTGTATGTAAATGTTACCATGAATATTCGACGGCTGTTTCATTCTCACGATATTTATATAAATACACGATGTAGAAAAATCGATCTAATAACATTGATTTCAAGAATAAAATCTATGAAAAAATAAACATTAATATGTTTGTAAGGCACTAATATTTTTATTTACAAATTGTCTATAAAGTGTTTTCTATCTTTTATCTCATATCTATGCCTATATTTAGTATCATGTCATCGCTTGTATTTTAAAATATATGTCCAAAATAGAAACATAGATTGTTTAATTTATATAACTCTGCTAGGTTTGACCAATCTCCTATCCTTATTCCAATGATTTCACAGATCTTACTAAAACTAACCCAGGCTTACTATTAATTAATAGATCTATACAGTAACTTCTTAAAACTAAACATATTGCATAAAAATTTTCAATAATTGTCATGTAAAAAAGAATTAGTGCCAGGGATGATTTAAGTGTAAATATTAAACAAAGGTAAACAATCTTTGTTTTTAAACATTTTGTATTGCGCATCATGGTTTTCATTAGACTTAAAGTAAAGCTACAATTGATCGATGATTATCCTTTCGAAACCCGTGTGGTCATATATGACCGCGAAATGTATGGGAAAAGGTATATAACGGGTTCTGAAGGCTTACAACTACTGTCAATACTATAATTTAATTGACCTTTACTAATTTAAGTTTACAAATTCAGACAATATAAAATGCTTGATTAACATTTATGTGTTGACACAAAAGCATGTGTGTGTGCGTGATTAACGTGGTATAAATAATTGGTATAGAATAATCTACACGACTACCCTCCGTATCTTTCACCTTACCTGTATAAATATAATCAACCCTTCAACATCATATCAACCCATACTTACTTCATTACTAGAGTACGGGTTCTTATTTCAAACAAAAGACCTTAGAAGATATGTCCCGAAACTACTCAATTACGGATTGTCGGAGTCGTTGCAATATTTTCATATGTTTTATACTTCAATTATACGCTTCTACGACTAAAATGTAACTATGTAAAATTTCAAGTCTGTACGTGAAACTTTCTAAGACAGACCAGAAGACGAACAGGCAGGCATGTAAATCATCTAATTTAGTTCCTTATTTTTTTTAATACCTGTCATCACATATACTAGCCAACAAACTGTTATAACAGTTTGGCGAACATAATAATTTGTACTATATAACTGTATCGTGTAAATAAATAAATAAAAACAATATAAATCAGTTGAGAATGCGCAAGCTTGCATTGCCAGAGGAACACCTGGTTCGTCAAGAAATCAAATGTTGACGAGCCAGATCAACAAATGTTAACTTACGTGTATGGTGGATGTTGAAACTGACGACTTATCCAAATAAACTTCTTCCGAAAGCAGTGGTCTTTAAAATGTTTGGAACATATGCGACTGTACTCGGCTCCCAATGCTGTCGTCCAGTAGCCAAAATCCATGCATTACGCACACTAACGATTTTAGGATATCTAAAAAATAAACATACATCTAAGATTAAACATGTTAACATTTTTGATTTAAAAATAAATAAATACATTTTGACGAAAAATTATAAACAAAAAGTAAGAAGTTAAAAAAAAGGTGTCTGTACCCATATAATTTACCCATAATTTCGGGGTGTTTTCCCATACTACATACTGGTAACCCTAAAACGCTCATTATACCGATAAATTGAAAATACAACAGAATATGGCTGACGCATTAACCACAGACAACCTTCAAGATTTAGGCGGTTTTTACTAGAAATACTTTTTGTAAATTAAACCGATATTTTCATTGTTTTTACGTTATTATACAAACAATTTATTTAAAAACTACATGTGTATCTAATTTTTGCAAAATATTTGATAACAACTATTAAAACTTTATACTTACGTATGAAAGGTTATGTTTTCGTATTTTTGCTAACTGAGGCTTTTGCAGCCTTTTACACAGCAACGTACCATTGTTAAAGTAAAAAGACAATCCCAAACAAGCAAAAGAACACAAATATGCACTAATATTTCGCTTATATTTAGAAATTTATACAAACAAATTGTTGTACTACAAGGAACGAAATGATTGTTTGCCACGAATTTGTTTTTGTGGCAAACACAAAATAGTGAAACTATGACAGGGCTAAAAAATAATTTATCTGTCTCTTTCCTTCTTATGAGGAACTGAATACATCTATCACGTTCTATCTTGGTATTATTATTTCCTTGTCACCTCTAGGAATCCTTTCGCTGAGGGTGTACGCGTTTGTCAACTCTAGGTATATACTTCCTCTGAGAACAAACCTCAGAGGAAGTACATACCTCTGAGTAACAAACCTCAGAGGAAGTACATACCTCTGAGTAACAAACCTAATTTTTCGTCTGTGGCTTTTGTCTAAAATTTTTTTATCTGTAATATTTTTCCTTTCATTTCATTCATTCGTTTGCTTCATTCAGTGAAATAAAAATGGTTGCTTCAATTGTTTTCTACTGTACATGTATATAATTTTATAAATTTTATTTTAACTTGTGATGTTCAGCCATATTATTCATTAAAATGTCGACTCCAGTGTCGAACCGTAAATATGGCTCACAAAAGATACGATTAACAAGTAAGGAATCTAGTGTTTATAATTTGCTTGTTCGATTTTGTAAAATTGTCTAATATTTCGGTTTCACGATCTTTATTGCATATTTTTTTCTTCTAGTTTTGTGCGCAAGAAACTTGGTGCGAAGAGACCTTTTTCGTAAGTTTGCCCAAAATTATAATATTAGTAGACGAGACATCTGCGAAGGATCTTTCTTTCTCAAGGTTTCATTTTATGCGAAACCAATAGACGTAGAGCGAGACGTAATCTAATTTGTAACATTAACAAGTATTTATTTTTGTGCATGATTTATCTCTATTTCATTAATGTAACAGGAATTGCCTTGGATCGGCTTTCAAATCTCTAAAGAGCACGCCGTACTGGTCGAATCATATGAATATGATAACACCTTAATAATTAACTCGCAGCAATAGGGTCCAAGACTGTGTACTTGTCGTGTGCTTTAGCTATACACATTGAACCATGTACTAGGTTGTTCGCTGTAAAAGCACTATATTCATTAATTACTTTAAAGCTAGGTATCACTTAGGTTCACTTTTTGAAAACTAGGACCTGTAAAACCTCAACTATCCCGTAAAAATAATTATACATCTAAGGTTCTGCTAACTGCATATAATAAAAATAACATTTCAATTTATTAATTGATATGCAACCACAGCCAACAGTATGCATTACTCTTTATTTGTACATGTATTGACTACTAAGAAATGAAGAGCTTTGAACAGCATTATTCCACAATAATAATTATCATGTTATGATGGATCTTCTCACTAACATATGTTAGCTAGCACATTATTTCTTCACATCAGACATGTCCAAAAGGAGACGGAAATATCATGAGTATATGGCATGAAATGCCGTCTAAGCTATTTGTTGCTTTATTGGCTATATTGAACAACTATAAACAGATGAACAATAAATATTTGGAAAAAGTGTTTATAATTTAGTGTTATGAATGGTTCCTAACTATCAAATTCATTGAGTGTGTGACACTAAATTGAAATGTATTTTTGACTAAAATGCTTATTAAGTAGTAACAATTATTGTCTCTGCAAGGGACATGGCTTAAAGATATACAACATACAATTATCAATTAACCTGTCAGAATCTGTTATAAACTTTCTGCCGTAACGCAAATGACTGATATCAATCACTCGGGGCTTGACGGGTTAAGAGCAATAAAGATAAAGATAAAAATTCTTTATTTGCCTTTAGACCCTCACGGGCACTTAGACACGTCTTACATTTTCAATATTATATATTATCATTATTTTTTTTTTAAGTTTTTCTCTTTTTTAATCTACCAGCATTTCAAATGACCATTGGCGAAGAAGAAATGCCGAAAGAAACTTGCCAATATAGGTCTTTTTTTTCCAAATTATCTTATACATATTACAATAAATATAATGAGTGTACATATAGTGATATCAAGTGGTACAATTAAAGTTATATTAATTCATGTGCTGAATCATTTCCATACATCTCTGTCAGTTAGATATTCATCGATTCTGTAATAACCCTTCTTACATAGAGTATTTTTGATGTGTCTTTTGAACATATAGTCAGGCAAGGACAGAACTGTTTCAGGTAATTTATTATAGAATTGAATACAATTTACCGCAAAAGATCTATTAGTCTTAGCAAGTCGATGTACTGGCATACGCAATCTATTCCTGCTCCTAAGATTTTCAGTACATTTTGAAAACGAATTTATATTTTTACGAGCATACATTATGTTCTCATAAATATATTGAGAGGTAACCGTGAGGATATTTATTTCTTTGAATGATAGCTGCAGTGGATAAAGAATCGGCCTATTGACCAAAAGGGCCCTGTTTCTAATATGGCATGTACCACTAAATCTGTTCTTTTGGATTTATGTATATATTTGTAATTATCACTTGCTCAGCTGTGAAGGAAAACATCGGGAGGAAATCTGCACATCTAAGAAATTACATTTCAAACGATATTTGACCTTACATAAGAAACATCAGATTTTTCTCTGGACCATAGTATCCACCATAATCAGTACCTTCACCAAATCCTGAGGCTTAGGTAGTAAATCCCGACAATCCTAATGGATTAGGAAACAGAATAATAGCTAAGGAGAAGGTAGAACAATCAATTAAGAGTTTTTGTATTTACAGGGTTGCCAGATCCTTTTGCCAAAATCGCTGTGGATGGGAGTGGCCAAGTGTATTCAACAAATGCAGTGAAAGCAACACTAGATCCTAAGTGGAATACACACTATGACCTGTATCTCAATAAGGGTGATGGAATTACTATCAGGTATCAAGTTTGTGAAAAAAATTTTTTTTATATCTTGCTATTATGCCTTTAATTTTTATTTAAAATGTTTTTAATTTTAGTGTTTGGAATCAAAGAAAAATCCACAAGAGACAAGGCTCGGGGTTCCTGGGTTGTGTTCGTATTCAACCATCAACAGTACACAAACTGAAAGATACGGGGTGTAAGTTTATTTTTTGATTATTTACTTAAAATATTTGTTGTACTTGGATGAGCAAACAAACATCTCAAACTTTTTTTATAATGCTGTTACATTATTCATTTTTTTTGGCTAAATATTCTTCCATGTATGTATGTATATCTTCACGCCAAGTCCCTTGCGGGGTAGGCAGAGAGAACCGAGCGTCATAAGACGCGGTTCTTGCACACTTCACTCACTTCTGTGACATTCATAGCTCTTTTCATGCACGCTCGCCGGTTCCTGGGGCTTCTGACATCACCTTCTGATAAAACACGACCAATTTGGTCATGGTAGGTTAGTCTCGGCCTTCCTCGGCTCCTACATCCTTCTACTTTTGCATTGTATATCTGTTTCGTCATTCTTTCGTCCCGCATTCTTTCTACATGTCCGAACCAACGGAGCATGCCCTTTCTTATCGTAACACCGACACTTTCTTTTAGACCAACTCTTTCTCTTACGTCTTCATTGCGAACGCGGTCAGCAAGCGTTACGCCACAAATTTTGCGCAATGCTCTCATCTCGACCGCATTTATTCTACTTTCATGCTCTCTCTGCCATACCCAGCTCTCACTTCCATAAGTTAGCGTTGGAATTACCACCGTGCTGTGTACAGCGAGCTGTGCCTTTTGGCTTAGATTTAGGCTGCCTAGAAGTTTACCTAACGCTCCATTCACCCTATTCCCGGCACTCACTCGTCTCTCCACATCCGCGGTGTACCTGCCATTGCTGCTAAAAGCACTTCCAAGATATACAATCTCATTCACTTGCTCCAACGCTACATCGTCAACCATAATCCTAGTGTTCGTTCTGGTTGTCTCTCTTGCAAATACCATTATCTTAGTTTTCTTCGCATTCAATTGTAAGCCTTTCTTCATACAATCATCTTTCATTGTTGTAACTAGTGTTTGCAGTTCGGATGGTGATTCTACTATTAATGCCTTATTGTCTGCATAAAGCAGGCAGTTGACCACTGAGTCACCCATTCGCATTCCCTCATACATATTTCTTATTCTCTGAAGACAACTGTCCAGATTCAGGATAGGATACAGATATTCTTCCATATTTTTATGTATAGGATTTGCACTTTAGAATGCCTGATACTGACTGTCATCCGATGTTCACAGGATTGTATGGGAAATGATTGAAGGTTTGAAGGTGGGGTGCTAATGCCGTTTTCGTAGTCTTGATTATCATCTTAATCTTGATCCTATGTCTGTAGTAAAATTTAACTATTGGGTATGTAGTTAATAGATTCAGGCGTTATTTTGCGAAAGTCAAATCTACATGCAATTTGATCTAACCTGCTTTGCGTGCGTTTGTTTTTGGTGGCGGTTGGTTGTAATTGGTGGCGGAAGCACGCAAAGCAGGTTAGATCAAATTGCATATTGGGTATGTTTTTAACTCTCGAGTTAGAGTTAAAAACATACCCAATAGATATTTTTTTTCAAAGACTCACACAATAACTAGTCCTCAACCATCACACCTATATCAAATAGCACATAACACAAACCCAACCGTATATACAAATTTATTTAATATTTCATACTTAATTCACAACCTCCAGCAGACACATGCTTTATTTATTTAGCAGTATTTCTTAAATGAAGTAGAATATCAACTTTAATGATATTTTCAATATAAGACTTCTAGGAGTCTGCTGAGATCTGTAATGCTGGGTCCATCTAGTTTAGTACATGTTTCCTCTCACACACATGATATTGTCTATAAACTAAAATTTATGACATCATTCATATGCCCATTACAATTGTATGCAGGACAAATTAAATATATATCATATAACTTCCATCTGTGTACATAACATTTTTATAATGTAGCAGTAAATGTATTTTGGACGACAAGCTATCTTTCGATCTACATTTCGTGGTATTATTTAAAGGACTTATGAAAACTTAGGTTATATAAAGAGAGACACTAAACCATTCTCAAATGTCAAAACAATCAAATTACTTTTCCCTTGTTAGATCTCTCATATAGGAGAGATCTAACAAGGGAAAAGTAATTTGATTGTTTTGAGGAACTGTTTTAGAAAGCATAGTCTGGTCTCCATCAATAGACACTTACTTATTAATGCATACACAGACACATTTACAAATATTACTACATAACTTTTAATTTTATACCTAATTAGTTCCCTTTTTAAGTTATGTTATTGTCTAAATATTATATTTGATATATATATATATACATATTTCTAATCATTGAGACTTAGATACTAATGTATAACAGTTTCGCACTTGTTAAGAAGCCGAATGCGGAGAGCTGGAATACTGTAACACAGATTATCCTGGTACGGGATCCGCTCGCCCCCGCAATGGCGTAAGATCATTATAGGACGCATGTACCTATTGAAATTGTTTTAATGTTGCTTGTGTCTTGTGATGGAAAATAAAGGATTTATTATTATTATTATATTTACAAGTATACTATATACACATTGAAAAATTTTATAAATAATGTAAAAATAAAAGACAGTTTTTATAAATATTTTTAAATATTGTTCTGGTCAAATAACTATTTTGACTTCTAATTTATTAAATCATCGTAACTTATTTGACACATTAATTATATATAAAATACTGTACAATTTAATTGATTCCCCAGCATTTTTGGTTTCCATAAGTTTTAACACACCCAACTACAGATTGTACTGCCTCGCATATCCTAAAAATTATATGTTTGTACCTTTTCAATATAAAAAGAACTACACACGCAACTGTTTCTAATATTAAAATGTTAAACAGCTTAACACCGAATTCTCGAGTTAGTTCTGTTGCACTTGTGCAGTGAATCTTAGCAGTTTTTCGCTTTATGAACACATATTTGTAATTATCACTTGCTTAGCATCCAAGAAATTATATTTTTGAAAGACGAGTGACCTTACATAAGGAATATCTGGTTTACCCACTGCCCTGTATCTGACGGCAGTTGTTGCTAGTAAAAATTAGTATTTTCACCAAATCATTAGGCTTAGGTAGCAGAATCCGCCAATTCTAATAGATAATAGAGAAATGGGATAACGCTAAGAAGAAGAGTCCCGTTGCTCTCGTTGCATCTCTAAATTTATTTAAAAAGTATTTTTGTGAGAAATTGTAGTATCATTATCATTCTTTGACATATTTTCAATATGAATATGTTTTAAGATGTTATAATAAGGGTATAATGGATAATGATCCTAAGAAATCATTTTTCATTACTTAGATTCTTGTCAACTATAATTGTATAAATCGTACATATCACATGACACACAACCTGCCTACCTATCTACACATAAACTTGTGTTATTTATTGTTTGTTGTAAAAAATATCAGTTCTGATACATTCGGTTTATGCTAAAATAAAGAGAGAGAGAAAGTATACTTTCCACCACGCTTATGAGATACTTTTGCTTTCAGCAGCAGCAGCGTTTTTTTTATTTTGTTCTTTTAAGAGAAGAATGCCCTATGATTTTTCACCATATATGTGGTCCCTAGTCTACAGCTTTGCTTCCCCATCTGCCATCATCAACTCCAGTAGGGGCATAAACCCACTTCTATTTGATAACTGTTGCACAGTTTTTATTCCACATACTTTTAATATTTTTATATTCAAGGAATGATATTTAGCATTGTAATTGTGACTGATCAATTTAGTCCCCAAATAGCTAGAAACATTTCTATGGTGTATTACTTAGACAAGATGTACTTTGGCTTGTTTAGAAACTTACTTAAACCAATTTTTTTACAGATCAATGTTTAGAACTATGCGATGATGGATCAGGTGAACCATCTGCTATTCGAGGTCAAGTTATTGTATCTCTATTATCACGGGATGGTGCACGCGGAGAGGCGGCGTCAGCTGCCGGTGAAGGATCTCCATTAGCTGTAGTGGGTCCTGCTGGTGACGTTCGTTCCTCGCGGGACCCACCTGTCAACCAAAATACAACACAGACAGCATTACCACAGCATTGGGAGGAAAGAGTAACACCATCTGGCAGGTAATTCATTAGATAAGATGGTCTCATTTTACATGCAGATTTCAGGTAATCTCAATCCCCTCATCAATGGGTGGATCAAACTATGCTTTGCAAAAACATGATTTTGCTACTTAGAAAAAAATAAACAAATTGTGTCCCAAAACAAATACCCAAACAGATGTCCGCTAAGTTACTGTTCTTAAAAGTTATAGATAAAAACATAGATGGCTCTAACAGTCTCAATTGTGGCAATTAATGCCTGAGGATGATGAATGACATTCCGCCATTTTATGTGTGTGGTAGTGGAACTATTGTCCTTACATAGTTAAATATTTTTAATTGATGGAGGGACATGTTTTTTACAAAGAATAGTTGATCCACTTCAATACAATTTTTTTGTTTTGTTTCAGCATATATAATATAGGCATTGCGTGTTTTCATCATATGCTTTCAATTATTCTTTAATTGAAATTGTCTATTCAACTAAAAAACAGCATGTATGTTTATATTTGTCATTTCTATTATTCTGAGTGGCAATGTACGCTGGAGTGCAGGCAGCTAAAACTGCGAGCTGTAATCTTCACGCAAGACCACTGCAACTGTAATGCATATGCATCCTGAAACAGTTTGACTTTCATCTGTCATGTTACAGCATTCCAGGCCAGCTCTTTAAACTGCATTTGATAAATGTCTCCAAAAGTCATGTCTCATTGCTGTTGGTTGACTAGGAAGATAAGTTTATTTTGTTATGCAATATACTTATGGAGAGGTATGAGTATTCCTCTCCACAAACATTGCACAACTCAATCTCCTCTTGATGTGTTTAGGAGAGCCAAGTGTCGTTTACGTACATGGAATGTGAGAGGTGGATTACAAGATAAGATGAATAAGTTGATAGATATAATGAACGAGAGATGACTAGATGCTTTGTGTTTGTCAAAGACCAAGCGAAAGGAAGGCGACATCGAAGATCTGCCCGGTGACATGATGGCCCTGTGGTCCGGGGTGAACCAGGACAATCATGCCAGCGCTGGCGTAAGTGTCGTACTTTCATCTCGCTTGGCCACTGGTGTGAAAGATTACGATTTTGTAGGCCCCAGACTTCTCTGTGTTAAAATAAATCGGGAGATTAGTCTTTTTGGTTGCAGCATATGCTCCTGTAAGCTTTACTAGTTACAGGACAGGTAGTTACAGGAGCTCGGAGACCATAAGGGATGTTTTGGATTTAGCTGATGAGAATTAAAGGATAATTATGTGTGGAGATCTAAATGGATGGGTTGTTACGGATCAAGTTTTTTCACTTTGCAACTTCGTAGAAAAGCACCTTGTGGACCTTGAGAGAGCATTTGATAGGGTCATGCGAAAGAATCTCTGGAAAATTTTGCCCAGATATGGGGTTTACGGTGACCTTCTCTGTACTGTGTAATCCACTTATGAGGATTGTACAACATGTGTGCGGGTTAACGGCAGCTTATCACCCCGGTTTGATACCAACATTGGTGCCAAACAGGGATGCGTGCTGTCGGCTCAGCTATTCGTTCTGTATCTGGACAGTTGTCTTCAGAGAATAAGAAATATGAATCCGAATGGACGACTCAGTGGTCAACTGCCTGTTTTATGTAGATATACATACATACATATAATCACGCCTCTATCCCGTAGGGGTAGGCAGAGACCACTTGTTTCCACTTGCTACGATCCTTACATACTTGTTTCGCTTCGTCCACTCTCATTATTCCCTTCATACATGCTTTTTTATGTAGACGACGCGGTATTAATACATAAAGCGGAACAGTTTGTTTGTTTGTTTAAACGCGCTTATCTCTAGAACCAGTCGGATTCGATTCGGATCGGAAGTAATATTTTTGCATTTGATAGGCCAATTCTTGAGAAAGGTTATAGAATACGTCACGATACGATCCTTAGAAGCCGAGGAACAAAAAATTGGTTGTCTGTAAAGTCGGTTTACGAACGATAATTTTACGTGATAACGTCATTGGAAAACATTCAACAGTTGACAAAACACTTCAAGTGTACGTTGTGTGCTGCCGCTGTCTCTCTGCTACTCGGACGCATCGGCCGACGGAGTGGAAGAGAGATAAATCCGTCACAAGCCGAACGCTTAGGCCGATCGTGCCACTCTATCGCTTGTTCCGCGCTCTCGCTTGCACGCTCGGCTCACGCGGAACGTGACAATGAGTCATGCTTTTTCGTGCGAGCACCCGGCATTAATCGATTTATAAGACGTTATCACGTCAATAAATATATATAGAAAAAGAGGTTCCCACGGTATATCGGGATACGCGCGAACAAAGTCGCGGGGTGCAGTTAGTAATTAAATATTTTAAAATAAATTAAAATATTTAATTACGAACTACTATATTATTATACTATCTAATTAAAAGAACACGTAATAAAAAAATAACTGTATTCAATATACATGTCAATTAAAGGAAGGACAAGACTAACCTACCATGACCAAATCGATCCTGTTCTATCAGAACGGACGTACCGTTTAGAAACCGGCGAGCGCGCATGAGAAGAGCAATTAAGGTTAAAGAAGCAAGTGAGGTATGTAAGAATCGATTCACGTGGCGCTCGGGACTCTGCCTACCTCTGGCGTGAAGTTTTAGATAGATGATGTCAATTAAAAACGGTTTAGAAGTGTCATTATTTATGAAAATGCGAATACAAATGTCTAAATGTAACATATAATTAGATGCAATTCGATCTAACCTGCTTTGTGCGCTTCCGCCACCAAAGTGCCGAGCAGGTTGGATCAAATTACATTTATTACATGACTTTAGAAAAATAATGCCCGAATCTATTAACCAAATAACTCACATTGCCTCGAAACACATTATTCGAATCGGATTTGAAATGTTGCCTTATGAAATGTATGGAATTTGAATTTTTCGATTCTGTTTCGAATATGGCTTTCTGGGGCAATGTGAATATCCGCCACAGGACGATTTTATAATATCTATAGGGAAAGGGGTAACATACCATAACGTTGCTCAAAATTGTCATCTTTTTAGGCCATATTATTTAAACCACGCGTCCCGCCGCACGCAATGGGACCGACCGACGGACTCGCCGGTATCACAGCCGAACGGTGTGACTCCTGCGGCCTCACCCACAGCCTCCGCCTCCCCTGCGTCGCCCTCGTCGCCTGTGTCCGATACGGATGTCAATCATGCCACGTCAATTTCTTTGAGGTATGTTGAAATTTATTAGGTGCCAAAAATAGACTTGTTTGAACCATAACATAAAGATGTCACCACTACCACCACACCAATCCTTACTCATCCCAATACAGTGCTATAGATTAGTCTCCTTTCAACCGAAGTGGTTTATAGCATAACTCTGCTACGCAGTTCAACTGCAATTTGGCAGAGAATATTGTTTTCAAGCCGCCCAGTTCACTGACTAAGCTTAACGACTGCTATCTGTCTACAACAGCCAGGACCGACGGCTTAACGTGCCCTGCAAAACACGGAAAAACTCGAGATACATAAACCCCTTCATAGACAGCCTGCGGTCGATAGTACTTAACATGCGTTTTCGATTAAACACATTTGGATTAGGAGGACTTGTTAAGGATAAAAATATATATATAAAAATAAAACGGCAGCAAGGAGTTGTACATAATGAAATAACGCCTAATACATCCCTTTAGTTATATCAAAATAATAATAAAAATATAGTTCAAAAAAAGTATGCTAAACCCAACAACAACTAATGCCATGCCCATTAAAAATGTATGAACAATAATTCAATGTAGTTATATTTTTTTATTATAATTGAAATGCAAATATTAATATATAGTAGATTATAATTTAAAATTAACGGTTTGCGGTTTTTTTAGTCGTAGTTACACGCTATTTCTATGATCTATGCCTGTCGTAAATTATTTACGTCAGACTTTATTTTATCACATAATTATTAATTATATTGTATTCATTTGAGATGCGCAAACTAGGTGGTACCTACTTTCGGGACGGGACGGGTCCCAACAGATTGGAGAGGCACGGTCATAGTGCCCTAGTATCATACACTGACCATGCCAACTTTATAGCATGGCTATCAACTTAGCAACTGTACAGAAGAAATTATGAGAGGAAAATGAGAAAGAAATCCGTTGGAATGCTTAGGGAAATGGAGTAGATCACGAATATTGTGGAGAAGCATCTAGCTATTGATAAAAAGGTTTTCTGCGGTTTTGTGGATCTTGAGAGACATTTTGTCCAGATATGAAATTGATGATGAACAGCTCTATGCTCTGCAATCCAGTTATCAGAAATATACAACATATGTGCAGGTGTCCGTCGCCCTGGTTTGCCGTCAATATTGTTGTCAGACAGGTTTGCGTGCACTCGGCTCGGCTAGTCATCATGTATCTGGACAGTTGTCTGCAGAGAATAAAATCTTTGATGTAGGATTGTGAATTGGTGGCTTAGAGTTGAATTCTCTGTTTTATGCCGACGATGTCATACTGTTATCTCAATCCAGATTGGTATTATCTTCGGATATTAATCTTGGATCTTATATCGTAAAAGGTTTGTAAGCGACACCACTGATGATGGTGAGATGAGTGAGTACAGGGAGCAGTGTGAATGGAGCAGGGGATGGCATAGGGGTGTACACAACGCGGTGCTACTCTCAAAGCTAAGGTATTGAAGTGAAGACTGGGTATAACAGAGACAATATGAAAGTAGAATAAAGGCAGTTGAGATATGAACATTGTGCAAAATTTGTGGCGTAATGCTTTGTAACCGCATTTGCAATGACGATGTAAGAAAGAAAGTGTCGGTGGTAAGATAAGAAGTGGTATGCTCCGTTAGTTCCGCCATGTAGAAAGAATGCATATACATTGCGAAAGTGCAAGGATATAGGAGCCGTGCAAGTATACAGGAGCCATGCAAGTATATAGGAGCCGTGCAAGGATATAGGAGCCGTGTAAGGCCAAGACTCATTACTATACTACTACTATGACTAAATTGGTGATGTTTTTCAGAAGGTGGTGTCATAAGCTTAGGAATTAAGTTAGGAATGTTAAAGAACAAAAAAGCGAGGTGTATTAGAACATAGGTAGACGATTATTTTGTCGTAGTCGGATTAAAGTTTTTAACTTTAATTTGTTTAGCTTATCGTAGGTACTGGATTTCATTGGCTTGATTTTAATTTGTTTTTTTTTTCTACTTAAATTTTACAGGCCAGAACCGCAACCGCAGACGGCTGTGCGTACTCGTCAAGCACCCGCAACTTCATCTCCATCCACGCCTACATCACCCTCGACGCCTTCAACGCCCGCTACTCCTATAGCTGCTACTGACCTGCCTGCCGGTTATGGTAAATTAAAAAAAATTACATGTTTGGATTTTTGACTTGGGTGGTAAACAGCTATCTGCTTTATATGACATGACCGCCATTGCCAATGGACGCCACAGTAACAAATAGATTGCATCCAGTAGGTAATATGCATGTTTGCTTCTGGATGTTGTATAAAAGGACTATTGTGTATTTTATAAATGTATAATATACATTAGAGATATTACAAAGCAAACAAACAAAAGACGTAAATGTACTCTTGTCACCACCCTTGCCAATATAGAATCAGGTCTTACTTTTAAGAATGTGAGTCTGGTACTCTCAGTAATGCAATAAAATAGGAAATACTGCTACTCTCTACCTCCGTTTAGATTTTTCATTTGTTCTTTATAGGGGTTTGTATGCAAAGGGAAAATGAAACCCTTGCCAATACATAATCAGGTCGTACTTTTAAGAATGCAAGTTTGGTACCTACTCTCAGAAATGCAATAAAATAGGAAATTCTGCTACTCTCTACTTCTGTTTAGATTTTCCATTTGTTCTTTATAGGGTTTTGTATGCAAAGGGAAAAGGATATGAATAGGACCGTGGTGAGTGGGGTTGCCAGTGAGCTCCTAAGGAATTGCTATATTAGCAGCAGGGATGGTAACGCGCGTGCCATATTTCCTAGACATGCAATTTCTGATCTTGCCTCTGGTCTGGAAGCCTTGTTCCACAACCAACGTCATCGACGGTGATCGTGTAATGCCCGGCTCCAGAGTTCTTCCGAGAGGTTTTTAAGTTATGAAATGAACTCCCTGTCCTGTTTTTGAGGTTATTCAAACCGTAATTAGACAGTATGCAATTAGCTTGATTTCAACGCGTGAAGATGAATTTCCTGCCGATGGCGAGCGATGCAATTATAGAAGGAGTATAGTACAATTGGTAGAACACACAAATAAGGCAAAGTATCTTCTTCCTAGCATTATCCTGCTTTCATAAGCTTACGCAAAGTTTATTTAAACAGTAGCGGTCGTTAGTCGAATATTCAAGATGCGTTGCTGAAAATAATATAATGTTTACAGAGATGCGCACAACAACGCAAGGGCAGGTGTACTTCTACAACGTGAGCACGGGCACGTCCACGTGGCATGACCCGCGCGTGCCCCCGCACCTGCGACACTGCGCGTCGGCGGCCGGACCCCTGCCCCCCGGCTGGGAGATGCGGCACGCGCCTTCGGGCCGCCCGTACTTCGTCGATCACAACAACCGGACGACACAATTCACTGACCCTAGGCTTGCGCTCTCTGCCAGATTTGTCAATGTAATTATATGTTATACTATTATTGCTAAATACTATTGTTGGAAAGTGCGGCAAGTTTAAACAAAAATATATAAAATTAGCTGTTCTTTTTAGGAAAAACGGAACACTTATAGGATCACTTTGTTGTCCGTCTGTCTGTCCGTTCCTTTTTCTCGGGAACAGGTGAGGCTATCAAGCTGACATTAATATCAAATATTATGCGCATATTTCGATAATGCTGGGCAGGACACTCGCAAGAGAATCAAAATCTATAGGCAACTTCCCATTGACCTAGCATCCTGAAATTTGGTAAATAGCAATGTCATGTAGCACAAGTACAGGAATAAATCCGAAAACCGCTAAATTTGTAGTTCCATCACAAAAAAACTTTTGCGACAATAATTTAAGAAAATATTTTTTAACGGAACCCTCAGAGCGCGAGTCGGACTCGCACTAGACGGCTTATTCGTACACAATTTCTATAAAGTTGTTGCATTTGTAGCGGAGGTAGTAATGTGTGAGTGATACTTGTATTGCAAGCGATTATAATCTGGGAAAATTGATTTACTTCAGGCGGGCTGTAGGCACGCTTGTTTTTACCCGACGTAATATAAAAAACGCAGGCACATGGCACAAGGTGCACAAAATAATAATTTGTGCACGAAGTGAGGAGCAGTGAGATAGCCTAGTGGCTAAAGCATCGGCCTATTAATCAACTGGTCCCCGGTTGGGCTTCTGGTGCGGCATGTGTTTGCACCACTAAATTCGTGTTTTAGTGGTGGCATTATCACTTACTCGGCAGTGAAGGAATACATCGTGAGGAAAACCACAAGTCTAAGAAATTCAGACATGTGACCTAGACCTGAGAAAGGTCTGATTTTCTATTGGGTTTAAAGAGGTCTTGCAGTGGTCTGTGTTAAAATCTGCCAAATCGCCAAATCCTTAGACTGGTAGTTCCCGCCAATCCTGATGAATTAGGAAACAAGATAACGAAAGAAAGAAGATTTTTTTCTGCTTGAGATAAAGTTGCAAGACCAAGATTTGTACGATAAAATAGAAATATATTGGTAATCCACAGCCGGTTTTTAAAGTAAAGTAAGAGAGACAACTGTTTCCATTACCTGATCACTAGTAGAATACAGTGTGACTAGAATTTTGGAGAGAAATATATAATTCTTGTATTTCCAGCAGTCAAATACAGATCCAGTTGCAGTGCCACCGGCTACACCCGCGCAGGCTCCAGCTGCCGTGGAACCGTCTGACTCCGAAGCACTCCCCAAGTATAAACGAGATTTAGCAGCCAAGGCCCGCGCGCTCAGGGCTGAGTTGCAAGCTCTACAGCCACAAACTGGACACTGCAGAATAGAGGTATGCTGTGAGATTTTGTTGCTTCTGCAGATTTTATAAGATGTTTTGTGACATCAAAAATAGGTAATTTTCTGAATTGAATTCCTGAATTAAGTGTTACATTATTTACAAGTGTTCATTGGCTACTGTAACTGCTTACCATCAGTCAAGCTATATGCTTGTTTACCACCTAAGTGCAAACAAAGTAAAATGTATTCTATAATAAATGAACTGAAACTGTTCTTTTCTTGCCTGAAAATGATATACGAGACACACCCTTCAGGCCCCGGGCGCGTAATACTCTTTGTAATGAGACCATGAATATCTAACTAACAATTATGTCTAGTAACGGTTAAGCTATGATACACCTTATCTCTAGTTGACTACTTTGTATCATGGTTACTGTACTAATAGGTTGATATTTTGTTAATTTTCTAAATATAATTATATATTGTTTTTTAATATAATATACATATATATTAATAATAAAACTGTGAGAAATGAAATATGAAATTACATTTAAAAGTGCATTTTAGTACATATTTATTTAATTATGAAAGGAAAAAAAAGTAGAAATGCCCGTGAAGGCAAACATATAATTTTTGTTTTATTTTTGTTTCGTATTTAGGTATCACGTAACGAAGTACTAGAAGAATCGTACCGACTCGTGATGAAATTACGACCCAAGGAGCTCCGCAAACGGCTGCTGGTGAAGTTCCGCGGCGAGGAAGGCCTGGACTACGGCGGCGTGGCTCGCGAGTGGCTCCACTTACTCGGCCGAGAGCTGTTCAACCCGCAGTACGGGCTGTTCCAGTACGCCAGTGCAGGCGATGATAGATACGCGTTGCAGATTAATTCTGACTCTGGGGTAAGTTTCATGTTGCTCCAATTTTTTTTATATGTTTATAGCAAAGTGGTGACCGTAGCCAATGAACGCTTACGATTACATGATGAGATACATGAACTACTAGTGCGTTGCATTCCGATATGATAACACAACAATTCTTAGGAGCTTACTGGTAACTTCACTCTTTTTTTTTATACAACTTATGAATGCTTGTAAGACAATGAGTATCTCTCGAGCGATACCACATCTGCTACTAACACAGCAACTCCTTAGGAGCTTACTGTTGACCTCACTCACATGTAGGAAGCAACCCTCCAGAGAGTTGTTATTTGACTGCAGTTTTCTCTCTGTGAGGTACTTAGTATTGTCTTAGGTGAGGTCTTGTGAGGTACTTCCTCAAACGGACTACATTGATGCACCCTACCTCTTTTAAAAACACCCAGACCAAGACAAACAGACATGTTCATGCACACAAATATTTTGTCCTGTGTTGGACTCTAACCCACGAGCTATGGTGTCAATGTCGCGTTATTAACCGCTACGCCACCGAGCTCGTCAAAATTGTTATGTGTTAGGTGGTGCCACAGTCCCAGCTGCCCAGCTTACCTCTGCCGGTTGTTCCCTACCTCTTGAATAAAAGAAATTAATACCAATTGTTATTTTTAGGTAAACCCAGAACACCTATCATATTTTCACTTCGCTGGTCGAATACTGGGCGTGGCACTGTTCCACGGACACCAGCTGGACGCCGCGTTCACAGCACCCTTTTACAAACAGTTGTTGGGACGAACTATTACCTTGAGAGACATCCGGGATGTAGACCCTGAACTGCACAGATCACTATCTTGGATGTTGTAAGTATTATAACAGATCTTAATATATTTATTAGCGCTGTAGCGGAGTAGAGGTTTCTTTTGCGAAGTCATAGATAAAAATAACGAAGTTTCGCCTTAAATTTTGAAAACCACATTCGTGGCTGGTGAAGGCCTCAGCTTCATCTAGACATTAATTTAAGGTATTTACACACTTAACTCTCGTTTTACTAATTATAAGAAAATTAGGCGCTAAATTAAGAAGTAATTTAAAGTATTATTGCCTCCACCTTGTGGTTGGTGGAGGTACGCTATTGTTGCACTGCATAAAATAAAAAGTAACATACTCAAAGAATAAAACTTTATTTTTACTGGGTACAATTAAAACTAAATAAATTAATTACTCGTACCTAATACTATGTGCTTTTAATTACTGTGTGGAATGGGACGTATGGAACAACCTTCCAATTCTGATGTTAAAGAAAACCTACGTAAAGAGTTTTCGGGCGAAGCCCATAGTTTGAGAGATCAAGTATTTTCCATCATGTAGTGTTGTTTTTGTTTTACAGAGAAAATAGCATCGCGGGTGTAATAGACACCACGTTCTCAGTAGAATGTTCTTCATTCGGCGCAGTTCGCAGCGTCGAACTCCGACCAGGCGGTGCCAACGAAGCTGTCTCCGATGAGAACAAGCGGGAATATGTAAGGCTGTACGTAGCACATAGATTTACTAGAGGTGCCGAGAGACAATGGCTGGCGCTGAAACGAGGCCTCGAAGATATTATACCTTCGCAATTACTAAAGTCACTCTCACCCCGAGACCTCCAGCCATTGTTAGGAGGACGCGCTGATCTGGATCCCGCCGACTGGCGGCGACACACCCGTCTCAAACACGTCACTCCAGATGCTCCAATTGTGATCTGGTTCTGGGAGATAGTTGAAGAGTTCGATGCTGAGATGCGAGCACGTTTATTGCAATTCGTCACGGGATCGCGACGCGTGCCTCTAGCCGGTTTCAGGGCATTACAGGGTTCTACGGGCGCAGCCGCTCCAAGGTTGTTCACGCTACACCTTGTAGCTGACGCATCACCAGATTCCCTTCCAAAAGCGCACACATGCTTCAACCGTCTGGACTTGCCCCCATATCCAACCAAAGAGCGGCTGCACGATAAACTCAAACAGGCTGTTCTCGAAACGGCAGGGTTCGCCGTTGAATGATAGGACATAGCTGCCATAAACATTGTTGTGTTCTTAAATCATTCAAGTATTCAAGTTACTAGATACATTCAATAATGATACATGTATAAAAAATTTGTATACACAGGTAATTTTTAGGATAAATATTTGCTCTAATTTTAAGATAAAGTTATATTTACAAGTTGTGTATATTATATATTATTCAATCGATTGGCCACGCAAACCGCTATGAAAATGAAACTACAGTCATTTTAGGGTGAATTCTAAATGTTTATATACTGTGAAAAAAATATATAAATTAACAATCAATTATAGTAAGATCATTAAAAATATTCCCTTATAGACTCAGCATTCATCCTAAAGTAACCTGAGTATATATAGTTATGAAGATTAAGCAACTTTTGCAAATAGTGCTTTGTCCGTATTACTATGAATATAGTTTCGCATTTTCTTAGGAACTATGGTCGGGTAGTCAAGGTGATATATTTTCTATTTAGCAATGGAAGGACCAGTGTTTCATGTAAATGATATATATATGCTATAAATATCGATATCATGTGAACTTTTGCTCGCTTTTGCGGTTTAAAGCTTATGAAATTGGTTGCAGTTTTATGTGACAAACGTCTGTATTTTACAGTATCAAATCACACAGACGGTAGCTAGTCCCGCAAATAGCAAATAGAAAATTTTGAGACTGATTTTGAAAATGTTTTGGAAAAATCACATGACAAAAATATTTGATATTTTGTAATGTCTCAATGCTGATTTACATGAAATAAAAACGTTTTTCTTATGCTTATTGATATTTACTGGAACTTATAATTGTATGTTTTTAGGTATTTTTGCACATACATTACAAGTTTATTACATGAATTACCTGGCTAACAATCTGATTAGCATATTACGCTCAAATAATTATACATAATCATAGTTTTTAAGTTTATATCGTACACTATTGCATATTATTATTGCTTACTATCATATTATAACAGAAGCAACAGATAAATGAGGGATTTTGAGTTTTTGAATGTCAGTTTGTTTTTGTTGTTATAACTTAGTTTTAGAATTCAGGGTCTCGATTATTCCAGTGTATTTACTTTTTATAGAACTGGGCTTCCGAAGAAAACATTCACGAAGCTATAATTATACATCAACGAATGAGATATTTCTCAGGTTTTATCAATCTAACTTAATGTTTTATTGTTATCTATTTTTGTATATATACTAATCTGTTATAATAAATATTTTTATAATCATATAATTTTACATAATTCAGTACAAAGCGCAAACATGCCGACTTTATTTGATAAGTTTAAGCCTACTTATGATTTTTTTTATAAATCATGCCATATTGCTTAAATATCAAATCATATCTGGATATGCTCTAAATGTAAAATGTAATTTAATGTTCGAGTGAGTGGCGGGCGGATCTCCTGTCAATTGGCGTTTTATAAAACATCTAGTCTTACAACAAAATGGCAGAGCATGAGAATCGCAATTACCGGGTTAGTACTTACTTATACCACAGTAAATAGACAGTGTTACCACAGTTAATAGGTACTGTAATAATAATAAACGCGTATTTCCCGGTTAAAAGTTTAGAAAACTTTAGTTTAACTTTAACTTAGCCCATCTTCACTGATAAACATAAAACTGTACAGATATTGTCATATTTCCTGTTTGCTGTATTTTTAGTACAAATTTTGTTTTATGCCAAGAAAAAATCTAGACCTACTACGCCTCTATTGGTAGAGCACAAGGACTAACTATTCCTCTTTCTCTATCGGTTAAAGTATTAGTGTACATATCGCCGCGAGTTACTACGCAGAAAACACAGTACACCTCTTGACACCCCTGGGTCACTCACGCCGGTGTTGCCCTTGGCCGCCTTTTCTGACATTTCGGAAGTCCATCTTGAGTGGCGAGCCACCATCTGCCGGAAGTAACAATCAGATATGATAGTTATGCCAGGCGTTCGTCCCTCTTCTGTAATAGCCCAATACCGGTAATCACTCCAGATCACATTAAATAGCATAATAATTTTCCATTGGTTGCTTGGTTGCTTCAGGGGTGAAGCGGGTCACGGCGGGTGTACTATATTACATGAATCTTTATAAGGGGCTCTACGCGTTGGATCCATATTCTCGCACGCACCTATGAAATGAATGGCATAAATACCCGTGACCAGAGAGAAACTTATTTTCCGGCTATTTTAGTTCCGATTAGTTTAGAAAACTTAACGACCCATATACACTGACATACATATAAAACTGTAGAGATCTTATTATATTTCCGGTTTGCTGTATTTTAGTACCAATTTTGGTTCAGGCCAAGAAAAAATCTACTGCTATTACGCTTTCCTTCTGATAGGAGCAGAAGTTCATAATATTCCTCTTTCCCCTATATCCATATCAGGAACAAGCCAATAATCTACCTAATCTATATGAAACGTAAAATTTGATATTTTATAGTTTAGATCCCTGAGCATGATTAACTCTTCAGGACGTTGTATCTGACACCATCTCTACAATGTATCTGCTAACATCTTTTCCATTTACAGTGCCATCATACGAGAAAGCACATCGGCTCTGCAGCACAAATTGCTGTTATTGTATTTTCTATAGCGGTGCCAGCAGTATTGCTGCAGATTCAGTGTCTACACTTGTATTTTTCGATCAAGTTAAAGCTACGACTCTCACAGCAGCCCTCGAAACACGTGCTGTGCGAACAATTTAATTTTTCTTGAACATTGTCATGTCATTACGATCGTTATGATAACTATGTAAAATTTCATATTTATTATACCCTCAGATACAGCGATTATATATAGAAATTCATTGGTATACCAATAACATTTTAAGGTTATTTGGTATACCAATACTACTCCTGTAGGCGTATTAACATGGCCTCAAAACGCTATGTTCGAATCAGCATCGAAAAGTTATCTGTCAAATGTATGGAATTTGAGCCAAAATATTTCGAATCCGTTACGAATATGGCTCCGAGGCAATGTGAATGAATACCCTGATGACAATACCCAGAATTTTGTGAATACGTGTTTCTTGCAATTATGGTCCTGTAAAGAGTATCATATTACTATACCGTAGGGTCAGTAAGAATTCTAACCGTATGACATTTCTCAGTGCTCTGCAAACTTTTTGTGTTCAAGGTACGCCTCCCAAATCAACTACATTTTAGATGTACATTTAAGAAAAATGTAATATTTAGTTATTATTAAAATGAATAATAAATGAAAAAAGTAATGAGAGCCTACTTAACGGAGCATAAACGATCAACATTTGGAGCAATCATTGATAAGCTTGCATAACCTACCTCCGTATAGGTTTTATCTTTGCAATGGTCTAACAAACTGGTAATTTTTCTGAGGCACTCCAGCTAACAGGCAAGCTACACCAATGTGCCGCGGCACACACTACGGAACATTGACATATCTATCTATAACTTCACGTAAAATCCCCTGCGGGATTAACATATCTAATCTGGTTATATTTGAACAGTCGCATACAAAGCAACAAGGCCTAAATAACAATAATAATATTTTCTTTCTTCTTGTCTTTGAATTTGCAGTGGGAGACAATTCAGTAAACTGATGATAACTAAATCGGGGGCTATAGTTTGGAGAAAGCGCCGTCAATTTGAAATCATTTCGCTGCATCATGCAATTTAAATTTCCTTTTACTACTTTTTATTCGTTACAAAGACGTATTCACGTAAATCTCACGGCCGTATGCCCATTTTTGTTTGTTGACACTGCCAGGTTGTGTATTTTGTAAATCAGCTAGATATGGTCTGCCCAAGCCTGCAAACCGATTTATGATTTCTGTCATATTATTGAGGTACCTTGAAAAAAATTAAGAATTTGTGGCGATTGTTCACGCCCTTGGTGCCTTATTATTTGGAATTAAATGTATGTAAATATAAATCATGTAACAACAATGAATTTAGTTAAGTGTATATATTGTTCTGTGTTTATTATTTATGACTGAACTATAATATTCGATTTTATTTGTAAGGATGTTAGGTATATTTCACAGTGTGTCTGTGTAATGTATATTATGACTTATTGAAACCTACGAAGTATCGATATTTATAAAGTTGATTTTTTTGCTGCTGACTATATCGGGAATTAGGCACATTTGAGACTACCCGAAATAACGACGCTAATTTCGGGTAGTCCTAAATGTGCCTCAAATCATCATGCAGCATCAAAATTAGTCCTAGCTCGTGAGGAAAAAATATACGAGTAATTTACAAACATGAAACAATGAAGTTCATATGGACAGTAAACTATTTCTTATATTTTTTATAACATTTCACATGTTTTTATACACGATGGGCTAGCGAGCTATAATGGTCATTAGCGGTAAGTGCCTAAAACTGCTGTTTTAGTACTTTTGCCTAAAACTTTCACAGTGTAACAATTTCAACGTTAAGTCACCTAATGAACTTTGTTGTTATTAGAAAAACAATAAACTGATAACTTTGGACTGTGTAATATTTTGTATGAATAGCTCTTTTGAATGAAATAGTTTTTCGACTCTCCTGTTCGTAAAGTAAATATTTCGTTATGTATAAAGCGCGGGTGGAAACTAGCTTTTACCGTGCCTCTAAATGTCACTACCACCTATTTTACAAAACATTATTATACGATTTCACACTAGACACAAACGTGATGTAATTTCAAACTTTTATTAAAGATAGTAACTCAATTTCTAACAAACAGATATATTTTGCGAAAAAACAATACTTTCTCAATACGTTACAATGGGTTTCGAAATTTTTTTTTCGTGATTTGTCTGCTATATTTGTTTAAATGGCGTCCACGGATAGTCCATCAACATGAATAAGTAATAATTTGTGGCAAAGTTTGTAAAGTATTCCGTCTAGAAAATATATCAAATTTAATACCTCTTATTTTTTATTGTTTTTAATAGTATTTTTTTTTTTTGCTAACTTACATCTCTTGAATTGTGACGATTTTGTCAATGTTTAAGAGATTGAGTGTGGGTAATAATTTGATTGATTTGTAAATGGCTGAAAGTTCGAATAAAAAAGAAAACAGACCAGGCGTCAAATAACAGAGGCATTTTCTATCAAAACCTTAGTAGAAATATAAATATATTTTAATTCGATTCACGTGTACATGATAATATGAAGTGCCGCTAGCTGCTCAAACTGTATGAAATGAACAGAGGGTGTCGTTAACGTCAAGATTCGGAACCAGCAGTCACTTTTGTCTCTTATTCCTATGAAATTAAAATTTCAGTTTGAAATGATTTTCAACGGTCTAACCTACTCGAATGTTACAGAGTTTACGTCTTACACCATGAGATGCGACATCACAATAAGTAGCAGTGTAATTCAAAATACCTACCATATATTTGAAAGATATGTCCAAAAATTTAAGTATCTATTAGATGTAAAAAA
Organism: Pyralis farinalis; assembly: GCA_947507595.1. Lineage (NCBI taxonomy): Eukaryota > Metazoa > Arthropoda > Insecta > Lepidoptera > Pyralidae > Pyralis > Pyralis farinalis. The sequence goes on from OX382269.1 coordinate 24,520,637, forward strand.
AAAAATACTTCGTCATGAAACATATCCTCTTTATATTAATGCCTTTGTCGAGTTTGATTGTTGTGGAGGGTTGCCTGTGTTAGATCGTCAGCGAAAAATCAACAAGGATGAGTGCCTTTTACCTGTTAAAGTATAATTTAGTTGTAATCTACAGTTATTGACTGTTTAGTGATATGAAATGATATATTGGTAATGTCTTAACTTCAATTTATTTAAAATTATATTACAATATTTTTGCACAATATCTGGATTTTCATTTTAATACATAAATGTTATTTACATAAGAACTTACTGATTTACGATACGAGTTTCATATAATACAACATAGTCTCTGGTCTTCTCGGGATGTAAGTGATTCGCTATCGTCACACCTTTAGAGTTCAAAGCCAGTCTCATCTGCACATGTGTGTGTGTGCATCCTGCTTACTAACAAACGAGGTTCTGGCAAAATAATGGAGATTCACCCCCACATTACAGAAGACCGCAGCGCCATTTCTATCTTTGTGAAGGGTTGTTATTTGTTGTTTCCACGATTAGTGAACTTACCAGTAAGATGCTCCTGAAGAGTTGCCGTTGTTGCCGAATGCAACCTTTTTTAGTTATTTTACATCTTTCCTTTTTAATTTGGACTTTGGTGTCGGTGGTGGAATTCGCTTTTATGTTCGCGTACTGATTTCTTGTATTTTTCTATATTTCATTATTATACCCCTTTACCTCAAGAACGTGTCTTGCTTTACCATTTTTCGACCCTATTTATAAATACCGTCCACTTGCTCACTCTGTAGCGCACAGCCGTCTTAACATCGGAGGCGGCGAACGTGCAATAATCCAGTGCAAGTGAGTGTGTGTAACTGTGAGCTACTTTATATCAGATCATTATGCCTGTTCAGTTCGCAACGTTATATAAAAATAAGATGTCTGTATTTCTATATACTATTAGAATCGTAGTCGATTCTTGTTCGTACACAATTTTTTTACGAACTGGTGATCTAGTAGGACTACAAAGGTTCCAGATAACAATACAATCGTTAAAAAAATGGCTGTCTGTCTAGTGCGTACAGAATTACGCAATTTTTATACCACAAAGGTAGAACATACGGTCCGCCTGTTCGTAGTCGTTCGTAGTTACAGATGCCAATAGACTTTCCAACGACAAGGGCATCACAATTCTTATTGTTCTCCGTGGGGATGGTGACATGGTTATGTCGTACTCCTGCGTCATACACGAGGACCCCTCTAAAAAGAACTACCAATTCAAAATACACCGGTATTCTTTCTCGCCGGTTGTGTTTTGACTACAGCTTGTGCGTGTAAGGTAATATGTGTGCACGTCATCAAAGTCCTACCTTTCTGCAGAAATCTACAATGCATTCTAAAGTCCTTCAAAAAGCACTAATTTATTAAATTTTTGCCTTTTAGTGATTTTTAAAGATAATGTTTTGGCTATGTAATTCAGTCTCAAATTTATACATAGGTACATACATATCATCACGCCCGTCTCTCATTGGGGTAGGCAGAGACTATAGAACGCCAGGTGCACCGATCCAAACATACCGCTCTCGCCTCTTCCACACTCATCAACCTCTTCATGCATGCTCTTCGGTTTTAGATACTTTTGATTTGACCTTTTTTCAACCCATCACCAATTTCATCTATATGTGTGCGTCTAGGGCGGCCCCTCCCGACATCACTATTCACCCTTGCTTGATACATTTCTTTCGTAACTCTTTTGCATTTATTCTTTCTAAATGACCAAACCATCATCTCAGCATACCCTTTTCAATTTTTGTCACTACATCAACTTTCATTCCACAAAGTTCTCATATCGTGCTATTTTTTATTCTACCAACCATTCTCACTCCACACATACTCCTCAGCGCTCTCATTTCTACAGCGTTCACTCTGCTTTCATGCTTCTTCTGCCATACCCATGTTTCACTGCCGTACATCAATGTTGGCGTTAATATACCCTGTATAATAGCAAAGCGAGCTTTGGTCGACATGTTATCGCTTGTTACCACGGAGTACAACGCACCATTGATACGGTTTCCCGCTTTCACTTTTCTTTCAATATCGCTCTCAAATTTTCCATCTCTCGTAAACATAGACCCCAAGTACACAAATTCATTCACTTGTTCCACTTTTTCATCTTCGATCATTATCTGACAATCTGTAACACTTTCATTCCTTTCAAAGACCATTGCTTTCGTCTTTATTACATTTATTTTCATACCTTTCCTTTTAAAGGTCTCATTCATTACAGTAACCATTCGTTGTAGTTTTTTATATAGTTCTTACTTTATATTTATTCTCAAATTTATATACTTAACAATTATTGCTCGAATAATGTGGACACGATGGTTATAGTTTAATAGCTGTTTTAACGAATGCATAATTATTGAATCAAAAATATAATACGAGTATATACACACATTCATAAAGTACAATACAATATTTTAAATATCTAAAGTACGACTCCATTCATTTTTTGTTCCAAATTCTATGTTATGGAGGGAATTGTTGTATACAGATTTTATTGTACGTAATTGCTAAATGATACACAAATATGTGTATAATAATATAAAATAATACTGCATTCTTTTTTATAGTTTTTAGAACAGTTTTTACACGATTTTACAACGCATGAACGCATTTTTAGCCAAAAAAGCTAAAGCAACCGACACCGAAGACGCGTACGAATCAGATGAGTAGTCCCAAACGACTGCGAGCAAGAGCAATCTGACCGATTTGAAAAAACAGATTTCTTTTGTGGGAGCGTTTTTTTTATTGATGGAATCTATACATATACATCGATGCCTAAAACCTACAGGATATAACCATTTTTATCTTTTACTTATTACAAAAAATAATAGGTTTTTTGAAGCTATTTAAACACAGTATTATACCTTATGTACGTTAGATATGCTGTGCATTTAAAATCACTCCACACTGAAAACAAATTAGTATTGCACTCTTGCGAAGACGGCAGAGACATGTTACTAAAGGACGAGCCTCGTAGGGTCATTCCCCTCTGTCATGGTACAAGATATTGTGATCCATTGCGCGCATAATTACTTCGTGCGTAATCGATTCTCTAACAGTCTTGTAATCGTTATCGCTCAGGTAACATCATAAAGTGTTACACTAAAAATGGCAAACTGTGCAGTTATGTCATGCAAAAAAACTGATGAACTGTAGACGCCTCGAAATAAGGTTGACATTTCCTTAAAACATTATTTTCGTTTCTTGGTAGTAGTTACCTCCTCCCCCGTCAAAAATGGCAGAATTATTTACTAACAGAATTACGCGTATGGCGAGTCCTTTAGTAACATGTCTCTGATTATAATGTAAACCTATTAATTACCCTTGAATTTTCGTCAAAATCAAAAATCTATAATGTCGTCGTCTCTTTTAGTGTGATCATGCTCTATGGCCATTGCAAAAGCTGCAGAAGCAGAAGTCGATGGCTGATCATTCTTTGCAGTGTTCCAATCATGTTAATTACGGCATCAGGCAAAATATACGAGTAACAGTTTTTACCATTACGTTTAAGACCAGAGCGCATATTCAAAATGGCATTAACCATGTTTTCCTTCATTTTATTTAACTCCATTCATAACACTGAAAACTCTTTCCACTTCAGCATTTCAATATGGTAAAATTGTAACTGAGAAAGCAAAATCGCGTAACTCTTTGAAAGGGTTACTGCCAGTCGCATCCTTAATAAATTGTAAATGTAATATAACTATGGCTGAATGTAGCTAGTTTTTTCCGTTAAATTATTCCGTCAGCCGTTAGAATGGATTTTTCCCCTTTTTAACGTATCCAAATCCGTTAGATATGACGGGAAATCCGTTAAATTGGCATCGCTGGGCGACACAATATTAACACAGTGTGGTACACCTTAGGGATGCGCAAATCAAAAATCGATGTATATAATAAAAATATCGATATTTTTTCCAGGAAGATATGTACGGAACTAGTGGCGCACCCTACTGGATCGCGTAGCTACTGGCCAAAGCCGTGCAGGCCAACTTCTGCCAGCCCTCGCTGCTACCGCTGCGATGCCCTGATGGCTCACTGGCACATCAGCCGCAGGAGAAAGCCGATCTTATAGCCAGCCTCTTTGCGGCTAACTCCCAGATCGATGACTGTAGCACGCAACCACCAACAATACCCTCCAGTGGATCCGTTATGCCTGATATCCACATCAGGCAGCGCGATATGCGTTTTGAACAACAGTCACTCGATGTCCGAACAGCCAGTGGTCCTGACTCTTTGCGGCTAACTCCCAGATCGATGACTGTAGCACGCAACCACCAACAATACCCTCCAGTGGATCCGTTATGCCTGATATCCACATCAGGCAGCGCGATATGCGTTTTGAACAACAGTCACTCGATGTCCGAACAGCCAGTGGTCCTGACGGTATCCCAGCGATTGTTCTTAAAAAATGTGCAGCGGAGTTGTCTCCGGTGCTGACGCGCCTCTTCCGCCTGTCATACTCGACCGGTTGTGTTCCGGATGCTTGGAGAGAGCCTAATGTGCAGCCGGTCCCCAAAAAGGGAGACCGTTCTGACCCATCGAATTACCGCCCCATTGCCTTCAGTGTTGTGCAAAGTCATGGAACGGATCCTTAATAATCAATTGATCCGTTACCTAGAAGATCACTCCATAATCAATGATCGTCAGTATGGTTTTAGACCGAAACGATCAACGGGTGATCTTCTAGCGTATGTGACGCACTTCTGGGGGGAGGCAATCGATAAATATGGCGAATCCATGGCAGTCAGCCTAGATATCGCCAAGGCGTTTGATCGGGTCTGGTACAAAGCACTTCTCTCCAAACTTCCGGTATACGGTCTGCCCCTCCAGCTTTGTAATTGGATTGCTGGCTTCCTGCATGAGCGTAGAATCCGCGTCCTTGCAGATGGATGCGCTTCGCGGTTCACGTCAGTGAATGCCGGTGTCCCACAGGACTCCGTTCTGTCGCCCACTCTCTTTCTTCTGCATATCAATGACATGTTGCCACTTGGTAATATTCATTGCTATGCAGATGACAGTACGGTCCATGGGTGATATTTCGGTCGGCCTGGTGCTGGTCGGACAGAAATCGGTGAGAGGCGTGAGAGTCTTGTCGTTGAACTGAATCGGGTTTTGGATCTCATTAGTAAATGGGGTTCCAATAACCTGGTTGAGTTTAATGCTGAGAAAACTCAGGTTTGCGCGTTTACAACAAAAATGTCCCACTCCCAGTCTTCAAGGTGCTTCCCTCAGTATGCGAGATAGCCTGAATATGCTGGGTATGGGTATTCATTGCGACCTTAACCAGCGTTAGTACATCGAGAGCCTCATCTCAACAGCCTCAAGAAAGCTCGGAGTCCTGAAAAGGGTGCGCCGGTTCTTCACGCCGGACCAACTTTGTCTGCTTTATAAGACACGCGTTCAGGTCTGCGTGGAGTATTGCTCGCATCTCTGGGACGGCTCCGCACAGTATTTTCTTAAGGCTCTCGATAGATTGCAGCGACGGGCTTTCCGCATAATTGACGATGAAGAGGTCACCAAAAAGCTAGAACCTCTTCAACTCCGTAGGGACATAGACTCTCTAAGCGTATTTTACCGCCCTTACCATGGCGAGTGCTCTGAAGAACTGTTTTCCCTTATCCCACCCTCACCCTTCCGTCATAGAACTACACGTGCGGGCTTGCGATGTCATAGTTCCACGGTTGAGAATATCTCTTCGCGTACCAAAAAGTTCGGCAACTCCTATCTTTGTCGTACCATTAAAAAGTGGAACGCCTTGCCTGCACATGTGTTCCCTCCTTCCTACAATATGGGATCCTTCAAACGAAGCGTGAAGAAGCATTTTGCGGGTCAGCATGGCAGCGTTAACTGAGAGGATACGGTATGTAGTATGTTGTCAGTTGCAGTTGCGATTTGGGCTCCTCTTTCGCTTACCATCAGGCAAAGGGGACACCATGCTGAACTAATATAAAAAAAAAATTGCATAAAAGTATTGTCACATAAATATTCAAATTTTTTTGAAGTAAAACTTATTTACGCACGCTTGACTTGGGGAGTAAGCTGGTGAATGCGTGACGAGAGCGTTACGAAAAGTGTTATCGGCGAGGCGAACGGAAGTTGAGAGGGAGATATAAGTTATTGAAGAGAGAGAGTTACGTTTCATATATTACTGTAGGGGCAAGAGAGAGAGGTGCGAGCACACGTTTTCTCTGTCTCTTTCTCTCATAGCGAGTTAAGTTTCGTATATCTAAGACACACCGCAGGCCTATTGTCTGTATCACACTATGGAGCTAAAGAAGTTTTACTCTAGTCGTGTGGTCTAAAGCACACTCATTTTTTATTACGTGTTCTGTTAATTAGATAGTATCCACACTAACTACACTAAAATTAACTACTAAAATTTTAATATCGATAGAGAGAACCGCGTGTTACGGGACTCGATCCTTACATACCTTTTTTTTTATTCACATCATATTAGCATACACATCACATATATTGCCTTGTCACGAAAGCCCGCAGGGTTTATCTGTGACACGGCGAGTCGCGAGGCGAGGAAATACAATGATTTTTTAACTTAACTACATGCCTTTAATGTACATATTATGTAGTTCGTCTAGTAGCTCGTTTAGGTATGTAGGAATTAAGTTGTTACAGAGTCTATATCCATATAAATTATTTGTTTTTGGAAGAACATATCTATTGAAGTGTATGTTTTGCCTTAAGTTACCTGGCCGTATTTTAGTTACCAAGGTTTTATACATATTAGTTACTTCTGTTAATATTGAAAATTTAATTTTGTCATGAACGTTCATTACATTACAATATCTGAATAGAGCTTCATCATCATTTTGGAATTTTTCTTTAAAATTTTTAGGAACAATCGTTTTCAATATTCTTCTTTTTCGTCTCTCTCTTCTTTAACATTCATTGCGCTTCATGCACGCTCACCGGTTTCTAGGGCTCCTGACATCACCTTCTGATAGAACACAACCAATTTGTTCATGGTAGGTAAGTCTTGGCCTTCCTCGTCTCCTATATCCTTCTACTTTTGCATTGTATATCTGCTACGTCATTCTTTAATCCTGCATTATTTCTACAAGTCCGAACCAACGCAGCATGCCTCTTCTTACACCGACGCTCTCTTTCAGACCAACTCTGTTTTTAACATCATCATTACGAATACGGTCTACAAGCCTTACGCCACAAATTTTACACAGCGCTCGCATTTCGAGCGCGTTTATCATACTTTCATGCCCTCTCTCTCTGCCATACCCAGCTCTCGCTTCCATAAGTTAGAGTTGGAACCAGCACTACATTGTGTATAGCGAGCTGTGCCTTTGGCTCAAGTTTTTACTACCAAGAAGTTTCTCCAACGCTCCATTCACACTATTCCCAGCACTCACTCGTCTTTCCACATCTGCGGTGTACTTTCCATCCCTGCTGAAAGCGCATCCAAAATTTACAGTCTCATCCACTTGTTCCAACACTTCATCATCAACCGTAATCCTTACATTAGTACAAAAAAAAATGTACTGGATTCTTCTCTATCAAATACCATTATCTTTGTTTTCTTTGTATTCAAAATTTTAATAAGTAACCAGTTATCGGGATGTCAAAAACAATGGTTGTTACACTTTTAGTTAAACTACTATTGGTCAGATGTGGACGTCAGGAACACTCTGCTTTTGCTCCCCTGTTAATCTGCTTTTATTTATCCAGCAGTTCCGGCAGAGCTAAATAGATAGCTGAAGCAATTCTTTCGGACGATACTGAGGAAGCTTAATTACATTACACATGTAGCAATCCGTAGAGAGATATATATATTATATATATAGTATTGTATATGTGTACTCATGCAAATTGAGTTCATACAGCTTGTCTAGTAATTTAAAGATCGAAACAATCCGCGGTTGCATACATGCGTCGTATGTACAGAGCTGTTAAAAAAAATATCGAGGTTGATACAAATTTGAAACTCTGAAACAAATATCGATAGATCTAACTTAACTATATAACGATATATACGAATTTTAAAAAATATATCGATATTTTGATATATTGACATTTTCAAGCCTAGTTAACAGTCAGTCAGTCACTCACTCACTTTACCTACACTGCCCTACAATTCATTCTTCCTGATTTTCGTTCATTCGTATTAATTTCACTGTTTCATTCAATTGTCATTTTCTTTTGCTTGTGTTCCTTCGCTGTTGTGTTTCGGAAATAAAAATACGATAAATGCAGAAGTTGTGCAGTGTGCTTGAATTTGACCCCGTAAAATAATTTCATCCAATTGAATAACGTTCAATCACTTATACTGCCTAAAGGTGTACTTTCGTTTCGTGTCGAATTTTTGGTGCGCATCATTGCTCAGTTCGACATCAAGACTGGTGTTTTGAGTTTTGCGACTGCTTTGTTTAAGAGCAATGTTTTATTTATAGAGTGATTCGGATATATCGAAAAATTTCTGTTTTCCTTGTGAAGTGTTTCTGATATAACCATAACAATGCCGACTAGTGCAGTATACCAGCCTACTACTGTTACCTATGAACAGCAGCCGAGTGATCAGCGGTGGAACTGCCCTATGAGCTACTTCTCACGCCGTGTGACAAGTAGCCTCAACCGGGGGATTTGCATACGAATTGGACTTTGCCTGCTCGGGAGTACACTATTTATTGTTGGTAAGTATTGACACCACAATCCTATTTTATTTTGACTTTTAGTGCGATTGAGGATAGTAGTCGTTTTTTTTTAAATAAAATTTAATCATTGTATTTTACGATCAGAGAGACCTTAGTTTTACAACATTTGTCATATTAACGTGTATACTTTGAATCATTAGTAATAAAATTTTATATTTGAAAATAATTTTCTTAGCTGTATGGGTACGACAGCCTATTTATTATGCCATGACTCTTTTCACAGTAATATATACATGTGTTATAGAATTCTTTGAAAAATAAAACTAAATCAATTAATAATAAATAATAATTTAAATAATAAATTATAATATAAATTAATTATAATAAATTTAATTTAATACTTATTTCATTTAAGTTACTTTAGAACTTTGATCCCTACTTAATATTATGACAAATAATGGGAAATTATACTGTTAAATGTGTTCATATGTGCAACATATCTAATGAACAAGCAGTTCACTTTATGAGGAATTGATTTCACTTTATTGTTATTGAGATGGCACCACATGAATCTTCCTTTGCTGTACTGGCATTTATAGTAACCATTTCTTAGCTTAGTATACTTGTTTGCTGTCAGATTCCCATCATAGTAACCTAAGTCTATGTATGCCGCTGTTCTCAATGACCATGAAAATGTTCTGATTGTCAAAATAAGCTATGCCTGGCAATGAAAACTAATTCAGGTGTATAAAACAGCGGTATTTGATTCTGCAGGTAGTAGCGTCGTTTCCAGCTATAAATTCATGTCACGGTTGTGTTCTTTTGGAAGAATGATTTTTGATCAATGAGGTATGTTAAAAATATGCACCATGTAATAAACATGATTGCTGGGAATGGAACTTGTTAAAATAGAAATAAAATCAATAGTTAAAATGGAAATAAAGTCATTATTGCCAACTTTACTATCTGTTTGCAATAATATTCAATTTTTGCTATAGATTTTGAACTAACATATCAAAACTTACTAGTGGATTGATAACTTGACGTTGGATGAGTAATGCGTCAGCATCTGGAGTCATTGCCCAGATTGTTAAATGAGTGCTCTCAATACCCATTTATGCGCTATTGTACATTCATCCCTGATGATGAATTTACTTGTTACTAAAACTTTAGTCCTCGCTGAGTGTTTTGCAATATTGGATGACAGTTTTTCAGTTGTTTTAAGGTGTAACGATAATGTCAACCCTGTATGAGTTGTTCTACATTCTTATAGCAACATGACCATCTGGGATAGCCCATAGAAGAAGCAACTGCAATTTCGAATATCTTGCGAAAAGTATTCAAAGTGGGCAAATTCAATGATATGAGGAATGTCTGCCTAGTTCGACCGAGCGTATCAAGGAATAATAAGCCATTTTCATGATCAATTGCCTTGTTAACATATCACACACTTCCTTCTGATGGGGGTTCAACAGTGGGAGTACATTCGCTCCAATTGATTGATTTAATGCATTTTGAACACATTCACATTTCAATTCTTGACTAAAAGCGACGTTCATTCGACGATTTGGCAGTAGCATTCTTAACTTCACTAACAACTTCCGCACATGATGTACATGTATTCGATTAAAAGCAAAGCCTGGTTTTGTATCTCTTCATTCACCTTGAGATTGGGATTCCCTGAACAGACACAAATTTGATGCAAATTGTCTTTTGACCATATCCATTTTTGTTCCACAATTCATGTGGTTTTCGTGGGAAGCACTTGGCAGTATAGCAACTGCTTCAGCAATTGTCATGTCCCAATGAGTATCAGTTTCGAGCAAATTGAGCTGACATGAACCATGAAATATTGGGCACACTACACCATTGAGAGTTGAAGTGATCAAATGATGTTGGCCGAGGAAAATTTACCAGCAGCAACCGCAAGGAAGAACCATTCCTCAGTCTTAGAATAAACTGTGTAAATTCGATCAAAAGATTTCAAAAAAATTTTTGCCTTTGCTAATAAGAATGAAAATGTTCAGTTTTGTTAATAATAACAAATCCTTCTATTTATGAACTAACAGCAAACTTTCTACAGCCCCTTTAGGCAAATTAACTAAAATACTAAAGCCATCAACAATTCATTTTTTAAGTACATCAATAGTATTTGCAACTTGTAGGGTATTATGTTATTTATTATTCAGGGTACATAAAGCAGATTTCTCTAAGTTTCTCTTTTACATATAAAAAACGCAAGGGGTCAAGACAGGACTGGAGAGAGGATGACTCAATAATTCCTTTGAATCCTACTTCTTCAACGTTGGCGTTGAACATTTTCTAACACACCTGGTAAACAATGACTTACATACCAATATACAGTAATAGTTCTTTTATCTTTTAGCGCAATTGTTGCAAAATGACTCATCCGCCCAAAGTATTAACCAATCATATTTTCCCCTTAACTTTTTTGCCGTTCTTTAATTCTGTTGGAAAATCTTCTAATGGAAACATCCATTTTCTAAATCTACACAGATAAATAAAATTGGAGTGTCTGTTTGTAATATTGAAATAACCACTTTTTCATAAATGCATATGGATGTACACACGGTACATATACCAAAATGAATATTTTTACAATTTTCGGCTGTCTGTCTGTTTGATGTACACACGGTACATATACCAAAATGAATATTTTTACAATTTTCGGCTGTCTGTCTGTTTGTTCTGGCTAATCTCTGAAACGGCTGGACCGATTTTGACGGGACTTTCACTGGTAGATAGCTGATGTAATAAGGAGTAACTTAGGCTACTTTTCTTTTAGAAATTTTATTTATTTATATTAATAAATAATATTCCACGCGGACGAAGTCCGTGCACAGTTAGTGTCATATATATAACAACATTTGAGTCATCTCTTATACTGTTCAAGGATTTCGCGGCACCAATCCAAACCACGGGGTCTTTGTTCTTCTAAATTGTGAGATTATCCATCATACTCGCACAAAGCTCTCTGACGTATTAATGTTCATGAAGAGCAGATTTGCACTTGATCATTTTTAATCACTCAATGAAAATTCAATTAATACATTGATGTGCCTGATTTCTGAATTTTGCTGAATTCTCGGAACCTGACTCATTCGCGGAGTTTGTGATGTTCGCACGAGTCATCTCATCTTTCACCGCAGCCTCACCGGATCGGCGTGTTCGCCACGTACCAGTGAGGCTTCGGCTTGAATAAAGATGGTGAATGAGTCTTCTGCTCCTGAGTAGTCACAGTATATATAATTATTATAAATCAAAATTCTTTTAATCTTTTTTTTTTTTATAGAGCTACATATTTACTTTGCTTTGTTCCGAATCCGTAATTTTGAAATATAATCTAAATACGGCGTTCAAATCTCTCAAATACTATAGTTGCCATTACAAGAATTGTTTTTTTATACTACGTCGGGTGACAAACAAGCATACGTCCCGCCTGATTTGAACCGGTTACCGTAGCCTATGAACGCTTGCGACACAAGAAATGTCGGTCGCGCGTTGCCACCTCCGCTACTAACGCAACAACTCCTTTTTTCTTTCTGGTTTGCTTATCAGCAGGGCGCACCACGTGCGTTTAGGTTGGCTTTGACTCTAATGATGTGATGAGTCACTTACATCCCCAAATATAGGTGTAGGATAAAATGTCTTTTAGTGTAATTTTTAGAGATATCAGTTATTAAACAAAAGTGAGGGTTGCGTTGACCACTGCAAGCAAAAATAGGTCTTTAGGGGGGTCAGCCGTGAACTTTGTCGATTAGTATTTCATATAACTGTAAATAAATTGTTATTGAAGGCGATGTCAAGAGTCCTAGATACCGGCAAGCGTGCATGAAGAGTTACGAATGTTAAAGAAGCGAATGAAGTGTGTAAGGACAGCGTCTTATGGCGCTCGGTTCTCTCTGCCTACCCCGCAAGGAATTTGGCGTGAAGTTATAGGTAGATAGATAAGTGTAAAACATCTTGTCAACCTAGCAGTGTAATATACATCCCACAGAACAGGTTTCGTCTAGTGTGGGAGTTTTTAGATAAGAAATCACCTACTGCAAAATATATCTGTCAATAAAGATTTTTTGTCTGATGTAATTTAAACAGTTAATTTTTCGAATGTAAGTCATTTTTTCCAGAATTATTCCAAGGTTCGGAAATACTAGCTTTATATCTATGTACCCATGTTCGCCATTCAACCCTAGTTCTTAATTTTCTGTTAACTACGTAGGTATTACAAATAGGTTCAAATGTCCTATTTACTATGCGAACTGTTATGTGTCGCCACGATCTCGGGCGTACTACGATGACTTTTGTATCCTTTATGCCTTCGCGGTTATGGTACATGAATGGTTGTCAATTTCCGGATAACAACATAAAAGGCCCAGTAGACAGTACGTACACTACTTGCCAGGCTGCGAGTACATCTGGTCACCTTGACGGAACGTGTTTCGCATGACTAAGTAATTTGTACCGTGCCGACATAGACGTAATGCCGATAAAACCCTAAAGTAATCGAGTTTGTTTAGGTGCTTTGTTTGAGTAGTTTTTTTTTAATTCTCCATTGTTATATAAATAAATTATTGAAACGGCCATGAGAGTTTAGTAGTGTTACCATTACTGTATAAGTTGCAAAGAAAAAACATTTCTAACTATTACTATTTTAATATATAAAAAAATTACTACTGGTAATCTAAAAAATGAGGCTTTAGCGAAAGAGAGGTAGCACGCGTCTGAGCAGCTCGTCTGGGGAAGTTCCTCCATATTACAGAAGACCATAGCCAAATTATAAGGAGTATCCCTGCGAATGAATAAGTTTACCAATAAACTCCTGATGAGCTGCTGTGCTAGAGAGCGCGAGTATACGAGGGTAGCAACACGCGACCGATATTCCTTTTACTTTATACTTCCTTGCTTGTTCATCTCTCGACTATCACGACTCTGTATTAAAAAAAATCAAACATAATATGCGTAACCAACATGTGTATGACAAACAGTAGCGCAGTAAACTTGTTGACCGGACGTGCGTATCTCTTACAATGAGTGGTGTCCGTGCATGGTGTCGGGTGTCGGGTGTCCGGTGGCGTGGAGTGGCGCTTGCGGCCGGTGACTCATCGGACGGCGGCGCACGACCCGATCCGAACACGATATGCCGCAGACGCAAAATGTTCTAGACTAGACAGACCAAAACATACACCAGTTTATTATACCTTTACATAAAAGGGTTTCACAAATTAGGCAAGAGATTTTGCATTGCATATTATGTAAAAAACTTCACAAAGTTACCTATTCTAGATAATTTGAAGTGGATAAAATAAAATGATGAAAGGATACTTCCCATATTGCAAGCGTTATCGGCTTATGTGACTCCCGATGTAAGGACCTTTTTACTAGTCACGATCGTTGTTACAGCGAATTTCGATTAGATTTGTTCCTCTGTCAAAGCTAAGATTTGACGAATATGTCGAAAGGAATATCTTTCTATCTCGTACCCTTACCGCCTTAAAACACTTAAAACACGTTTTTTTGGATAAACTGTTAGTAAGCTAGCTCGCATGGGGGACATATTATATGACTCATCTCTTGCGGAATAAACTTGCAAATTTATTCCTTTCAATAACCGTCTTTTAAGGGTTACCCTCTGAACAAAAAAATCTAAAACAACCGGTTTAACATATAATACAGGTTATTTTAAAACCGGTTTTTAAGCTTCGCCCGCAACCCAACAAAAATATCATTAAAAACGCTTTCAATGGAGAATTCGTCTTTGTAAAAAATAAACAACTTCTGTGATAAACCTTTGTGTAGTACAATAAGTACGCGAAATGACTGTAATATAAACGACACATATTGATCTAAATTACAATATAAATTCAAAATTATTCCATAACATTTAGCCCAATATTACAATCATGTCTGAGAGATATGTAATTCTGTTTAGTTAAAGGAGCAGGCATCGTCGAAGGTCGATAAACTCCATGAAGCCTACACTACCTCGTTTCCGCAACACCCGCTCACGTCTACTATGGTCTGACGTCACGCCGGCAGAGTGACCGGTTTTATCTTTGTTTGGAGCCGTGAATATCGTGGCCACAGATTTCTAGATCATGATGTCATGAATATCGAGTGGCACAGCTAAGTGCAAGTGGAGCTTAACGCTTTGACTTTTGTGCTGGTCTTATTCCGTTTGCATTAAGAGTTACAGTCGCATTTGAGCGTTAAGCGTGATCTGTTCTTAGCTTCCTTCTTCTTAGCGATATCCCGTTTCCTAATCAATTAGGATTGGTGGGTTCCGCTGCCTAAGCCTATAAAGATACTGACTTTGACATGGAACGTCTGCCATCAGACCCACGGGGAAAACCAGACCTTTCAAGATTAGGTCACACGTCTTTCGAAATATAATTTCTTGGTGAATCGTCGTGATCTGTTCTGAACTGTATTTCAATAATTTAAAAATATACAGTTCTGTAATATATTTATATATATATATATATATATATATATATATATATATATATATATATATATAACCCAAGATGTAAAAAAATATAACCATATATTTTTAGGCCTTTACCCATCAAGCTGCTTTTTAGTATAGAGAAATCAATTATTTTTTATTAAAAGAAATTTAATTTAATAGAATTCCTAGAACATCAGCGCCATCTACCGGATCCAATTGTGAGTTTAACCACCCGTCGATCCACTCAAACACTCATCGAATTCTCCTAAACGGTAATAGAGACCACTCTTGAACTCCTCCAGGTCCATTGAGGAAACAAATGAACACCAGATTTTTTACAAGAAATTATATACTATATTATGTAATCATTTGAATTTAGCATTCTGATAAGAATTGAAGATACCGGTCTTTACACTGGCCAGTTTTAAAAAAAAATCTACAATTCGCTGTATGTTAAAAAAAGGTTTCACTGAGACGAGCGCAATAAGCTTAAGAACCAGTTTTACTAATAATCATGGACACCACCAACTTTCGTCATCACTCCAGCTCGATAGTGCCATATTGGTTTATTGTCATCTGATCTATACACAAATGCCAATTTTCATAATTTATGAACTTACTGTTTCATTTTTTCGTAGGCTGGGTTGTCTTCATAGACCTGCGTGGGTTTTGTTGTGTAATTTATAGAAGATCTAGTTTTCGCTTCCGTGGAGTTAGAGAAAGTAGCTAAGTGACTCCCCGCGGTAGAAACTATGCCCATAGGTACCTTTCATCATAATTAGCTCAGGGATTTAATCGTTAAAGAAGTAAAACAATACGCTGATATTGTTAGCTAGGATTTGTAAGATTTTTAGGTTCCGAGTTTGAATTGGTTCTTTATAAGCTTTTCGGCGCTTTTAAGGCACGCTTTCTCTGACCCCAGGCAAATTATGAACTTGTTTTAAAGTTTATTACTTGATACCCGCGACTTCATTCGCGTTTTTTACTTTTATTTTATACAACGTCCGTATACAAGGCATACAAGCATGCGGCCCATCTGATGTAAAGTGATTACCATAGCCTATGAACGGATGTAATACGGGAAGTCCCACTTGCGCATTGCCACCCCTGCTGCTAACACAGAAACTGCTTAGTAGCTTACTGGTTTATTGGCTGCGGTTATATATGAAGTGGAAGTATACTATCTCTGTCGGGCTGTTGGCTGTCGTCGATGTAAAGGACATGCCCTAAATTCATCCCTACAGTTAAACAGAGTTGATCGATCAAAACGCTTATCCCGATACGCAGGTGAAAGGCACAGAAATATTCTCTTGACTGATGAAAAAAATGTCACGATTGAAGAGCATTACTACAAGCAAAATGACAAAGTGTATGCACACAGTTCTAAAGAAACCTCCTAAGTGGTCGGAAAGGTACAACGTGGTCATGATCCTGCGTCTGTAATGGGGGGGGGGGGGGGGGGGACTCACAAAGCTTCAGTTTTGTGAGCACCTGGTCTCAAGGCACGAACTACCTAAGCCTGGCTCGAAACCAACGTTTCGGACTTTTAAGAAATCTCGGAGCAAGTAGTGGCTAAATTTGCCGTGGAAACAGTGCATACATCCAAAGATTCGTGGCTAGATAGATTAAAAGCCTGCATTTTTTTTTTTTAATACAACTACATTGGCAAACAAGCATGCGGCCCGCATTAGATGGTATAGCTGCTTGGCGGTAGAAATAGGTGAGACAGAGGTACCAATGCAGACGATTTTTGTACAAAGTCTCCCTCTGTATCAAGGCCAAAGGTGAACATTTCAAATAGAATCATATTTGTTCGTTTTTGCTGAGACTTGAGATTGTAACAGAACTTACGGCCGGACTAGGTAGATTACTTTGACCTACTTAATGTCAGTAATACTATAATATGATGAAAATTAATAAATAAAATGTGGTGTGTAAAATTGTGATAATGAATTTATTACATGTATCATTTTTTACATCAATACCACACAGGTAAACATATTTTAATAATAAAAAAAAAGTAAAGCATAGATCGTAATATCTGATATATGGTTATAACATAAAACTTATATACTATCTACAGTAAATTCGCATATAATATTTCTATCGCAATTTTTTTTATTTCTATGTAAAAGAAAAATGACTTCATGTCTAATAATAATTTCAACCGACTAATCACTATGAATATTCATGAAGTCAATACCGTGAATGTTAATTAATGAATGTTACAATACTTTATCTATACTCAAATTCGTAACCAATTGAACACGTATACCTACATTTATTTTATATACAACGTCCAGAGAAATACAAGTATACGGCCCGCCTGATGAAAGTGATTACCGTAGCCTATGATTATTTTTGAAAGAAATATCGCTCACGCGCAGGAAGAAAGCCACGCTTTCTCCGCCCCTAGGGCAAATGTCAAACTTGTTTTAATGTTTACTAGATGATACCTGCGACTTCGTTCGCGTTTTTTCTTTACTTTTTGTATGACGTCGGTAGGTATACAAGCACACATACAGTTATATATCTCACTTGATCTAAAGTGGTCACCGTAGCCTATGAACGCTTGCGAAGGAAGTACCCCTCGCCCGTTGCCATTGCCACCCCTGCTACTAACACAGCACCGCCTTAGGAGCTTACTGGTAAAACCACTCACTCGTAGAAATACAATACCCTCCACGGATTTGTTATTTGACTCCATTATTCCCCAGCTATATATCTCTCTTAAAAACACCCAGGACCAAGACAGATGAATTTTCAAAAACGAATATGCAAGCACACAAATATTTTTTTCCGTGTGGAAATGGAATCCCTGGTGTTAAAATACCATTACTCTACCATTGGACTCGTCAAAAACACTACATTAGGTATGCATTAGTTAAATAAATTTACACGTTTCTACATAATGTCATTGTTATACAAAACGAAACAGGAAGCTCTTTGTCAGTCGTCGCCGTCATTTTGTAGTTGTTGTCGGCTAAAGAAATCGAACGTGTTTTGTTCGACAAGTCGTAACCTCACTCTCGATATTTACCGTAAAATCCAACATTATTCTCTACAGCAGGGTTTCTCAATCTTTGTTTTGTTGACCCTCCCTGGACTATAAATAATATTTTGACGCCCCCCTTTTTAATTTTTTCATCACATAAAATTCTTCTTGAACTTCTTCTGGTAATTGGGAGACATTTACAAAAAATGGGTTTCTGATCATGTGTCATATAGGAGACTCTGAATTAATGTCTTAATAGTATCGACGAAATTCGTCTTCCAGCGATTGCAAATGAGTTTCTATGTCAGCTTTCAATATCATCGTCCTGTTTGTTATTTTTAATTGCTTTGAATAGTCGTGAAAAACATATTCCGCTCCCCTTGATATCTCCCCACGCCTCCCTAGAGGGGCGTGCCCCCCTGGTTGGGAACTCCTGTTCTACAGTAACTTGGCAAAAGAAGCTTAAATTTGAGATTAGATGACACCCCTATATCTAAGAGAGGTTAATGTATTTTATACAACGCCTGGGTAAAAGAAAGTCTGGTTTTCCTCTGTTGTGTAGGTCTGGGGTATGTAGGTCTGACGGCAGTCGCCCCATGTCAAAATCAGTATCTTCGTCAAATCCTTAGGCTTAGTATTAGGATAACGATAGGAAGAAAATCATACGACTATGAGCAGAGTTTTGATGGTGTTAACATTTTTTTAAATACAACGCCCGACGTTGTATTTAAAAAAATGTCTTTAACAGAGGAAGTGTTGGTATATCTGTCGATAGCACGATATACGGACATACGATTGCTACCAAGCTTTTGAAGTGTCTTGTATATGACCGACGGCTTCATATCCACTTTGTGCAAAGCAATCACTGCAATCCTATTTTCTTTAACACCATATTGTATTCCATATTGTAATTTAATAATAAATATGAAAAAAAAAGTGTATAACGACGGGAAATCGAAATAAGTTTTGAACATAATAAACGCGTTCCAAATTTAAAATAATTAAAGAGTTGGAAAAAGAAAAGTTTCTATGTAACAAATAATATTTATGGCAATACTAGTTATACATCTTAAGGCCAAGTCTATTACGGGGTAGCCAACCTCTATTTGGCTGCCCCGTAATAGACTTTGATAAGAATGTATTGACGTGAATACTTTATCTTATCAAATTATTGCACTGTGCTGTTGATATTTATTTATTAAAATGGTTAAGTATTAAACGCAGTAATGAAATAAAATAACTAATTGTACCTATTTGATATTCTGCAACTGTCATGATTTATCCGGTTTAGATTTACTATCCGGTCGGTTATAGAAAAGGAAATCAATATCCGATACCGGATACCGAATTTTCAATAAATTATATGAAATGTATTACAATTATAATTTATAAAACGGCCTGCATTGAAAGTTTCGCTCTCGTAGCTGTTCAGGTATTTCCCGGCTGTTGTCGATACATGTCAGTTGTTAAACTAAGTCAGTGGCGTTCAGACGGCTTGAAACCACTGGCCTCCGCCAATCTGCAGTTGTGCAGCGTGGTGAAGTATGCTCTAAACCCCTTCGGTTGAAGGTTGACCCGTATCAGTAGTATAAATTAGGGTTGGTATAGTAGCTGTAAATAAGTATTGGAATTTCTTCAAATTTTGTGAAATGTTATGTGGCAAGCAGCTGCAAGATAAATATCGTTAATAAACATAGGAAATCGGACCTCTTGGCCACTTTATGTATTAAATGAATTCGAATTATATATTCATTCGTATTCGATTCTTAGCATCTCTACACAACATAATATAGTGTAAGTATGTGGGTGGTTATTGTTCCAGACAGTCAATGCGAGTGAAAGCAAGATATGAATCACTAATGTTGCCTCTGCCCACCACTTGGGCTTCCGTTGTGCTGGCCTATTTACGCAATTCTCCCGGGTACAGTCGTGCACGTTAATGTGGCATAGTTACAGTCATTAGTGTAAGCAATCATTTCGAAGTGATTATTACGTAGTCGATGAATGTCACAAACCAAAAAACTATTTGACTGCGCATAATGGCACCCCGCATTCACAAAAACGTTGTGTTTTAGCGCCTATTCAAGCCTACTGTCCAATGGAAGTATATTATAGACAACAAGCTGTACCCGCGACTTCGTCCACGTGGAATATTAATTATTTATATTAATAAAAATAAATAAAATTTCTAAAATAAAAGTAGCCTAAGTTACTTCTTAATAAGGAGTAACTTAGGCTACTACGAGTATTATTTTAGAAATTAACATCAGCTATCCCTAAATTCGTCTACCTTTTAGTAATTTTACTTCCCACAGAGCATAGATTTTTTTTTTTTTTTTTTAATATTAGTTCAGCATAGTGGCCCCTCTTTGCCTGATGGTAAGCGAAAGAGGAGCCCAAATCGCAACTGCAACTGACAACATACTACATCGCGTATCCTGTCAGTTGACGCTGCCATGCTGACCCGCAAAATGCTTCTTCACGCTTCACGTTTGAAGGATCCCATATTGTAGGAAGGGGGGAACACATGTATGTAAAACTATAAATTTAAGGTACCACTTACTATTTTGTTTTGTTTAAACTTATGTAAGTACCAATGTATGTTTTGCGCACAGTAGTGTTATATTTCAAACAGCCATCTGCGGAAGACCAGCGCCGCGGTGTCAGACGACCCCACGGCTTATGCTGAGTAGATGCAAATTTGTTGTCTTATATTTTTTACTTGCTTTAGGTTTTAAATGTTAGTGATTACATGTGAGGCAACAAATAAACCATTATCTTTCTTTCTATCGGCCAGTGAAAGTCCCGTCAAAATCGGTCCAGCCGTTTCGGAGATTAGCCGAACAAACAGACAGACGGACAAAAATTGATTGTAATAATATTAATTTTGGTATATGTACCGTTTATACATCCATATGCATTTAGTAAAATGCGGTTATTTTAATATTACAAACAGACACTCCAATTTTATTTATCTGTATAGATGTATAGATAAGCCAATAAGTGCCGTGATGTGTATCCGCGAACTAGTCAATAAGAGCAGTGCGTTCTACTTCACCCCTCGGTTTTCCATATGTCATTTTCTTCATGGTGAATGCAGAAGAAGTGAAATAGGTATGTTTGAATCGGTGCAACTGGCGTTCCTACTCCACAGGGAGATTGGCGTGATGGTTTGCATTTATGAATATAATCGAAGAGATTGTTTAGTACTTGGGAGACCAAGCTTCGCTCGGCGTTTTGTTACGTTATAAAGTATACAAGAATTGCTAGTTTAAAGTAATGGGAAAATATGTGGAAAAAGAGATTGCTGTTAGTGGGCTTCGAACCGGGAACCTTATTATGTTACTAGATGAAGAAAAGGGAGTACTAAAAAGAGTTACAAATTTATTTAAGACTATTATTTACAGTATATAATATATATATAAAAAAAGGTTAATTAAAAGTTCGGCTAATGAAAGTGTTTAAGAACTCGCAATCTTTAAATTGTCGAACCCAATTATCACTGTTTGTTTCACTGGTGAATGCAGAAGTGGCCGCCGGCTATAGTGGGCCGACGATTATAGACGGCAGGTTAACGTACTAGCCAGTACTCAGATCCCGATGAAGAAGTTGAAAGCCTTGCGGTCCAACACCGCAGCGGTAGTTGTCAGCCGCCGTAGTCCACAACAGGGGCTAGAGGTATTTAATTATTTCATTAGGCGTCCGGAGATTCACGGGAAAAGAGAGTAATATGCCGATGGTTCACCGCGTAGCCAACACAGCAGGGGCTGGTGGTCTCCGACGCGGTGCACAGTATGTTTTCCTTATCGAATCTTCCTCCAGACTGCCTCGTTTTCTGCTTGATCGTCTAAAAACTTTAAATTTTAAAAATTTGAATTTACTTAAATTAATTTTGACATTTACCTACCATAGAGTTAATAGAGATAATCAAAGAAAAGATTATATTTAACATATTATTCAGAAAAGGTTTAATGTTACAACCTATGTGACCAAATAGACCGTACATACGGCGGGAACAAACAGGCAATAATCATAATGTCGATTAACTAGTGTGTTTAACACAATCCGCAGCTTATTATATATTTTTTTTGTGTAAAATCGCGGTTATTTTTTCAGGATATAAATATATATAAATAAACTTATCTGAATATAAAATTTGATCCAAATCGTGAGAGCCGTTTAAATATAATAATGAGATAACAAGTAAACTGTGCAAGGAGAATTCTGACAAACAATTGAATTCTCGAGAACTGACGAGTTCCGTGGCACAGTCGTGAATGACACGACTTTGACACCAACGCTCGTGGGTTCGATTCCCACACAGGTCAAACATTTGTATGCATATTTTTTTACCAGAGGGAGTGTTCCGGTTTGAAGGGTGAGATATGGCAGAGAAATTACTTGGTACTATGACATGACGAAATAACCTTAGGTCGCAAGATGGGCAACGCCCGAGTAACATCCCCGCGGTGTTGCGAGCGTAAATAGGCTACGGTGACTGCTTACCATTTAATGCGGGCCGCATGCTTGTTTGCCAACCTAGTTGTATAAAAAAAAACATCTCTGTCATGGTCTGGATGTTTTAAGAAGAGAGGTATAGCGCATGAAAGCATGGGTTGCTTTCATGCGCTATACCTCTGGGGAAGTACTTCCACCTCACAGAAAACCACAGCTAAATAACCAGTAAGCTCCTAAGGAGTTGCTGTGTTAGCAGCGGAGAAGGCATCGCGCGAGTGATACTTAATGTATTACAAGTGTTCATAGGCTACGGTAACCGCATTAAATCAGGTGAGCCGTACGCTTGTATGCCTTCCGACGTTGTATAAGAATTCTATTGCGATCGTTTACGAATCGATCGATGAATTAGCAGAATTGGTTATGGGGTTAATGCGACCAGCGACCTTGAATGGAGCCTCGCCGTCGGTCTTAACGCGAGTGAGATAATTATACTGAACGACACAAGTGAAATAAAAGTTATGAACAACTCTTTCATTACTATGCCAGTATACGTGAGATGGTATTGAGTACTGAGCCGGAGCACCTGGACGCAGGGACAACTTTTCTTTTTAGGGTTCCGTACCCAAAGGGTAAAACGGAACCCTATTACTGAGGCTCCGCTGTCCGTCCGTCCGTCTGTCACCAGGCTGTATCTCATGAACCGTGATAGTTAGACAGTTGAAATTTTCACAGATGATGTGTTTCTGTTGCCGCTATAACAACAAATACTAATAAATAGAATAAAATAAATATTTAAGGGGGCTCCCATACAACAAACGTGATTTTTTTTGCTCATTTTTGCTTGATATTGATAACGGCAACAGGTAGACGCTTGAAATTTTCACAGAATATTTAGTAATATATTCACTTTAAGAATAAATAATTAATTTAAAATAAAACAAATATTTAAGGGGGGCTCCCATACAACAAACGTGTTTTTTTTGCCGTTTTTATAGATAATGGTACGGAACCCTTCGTGCGCGAGTCCGACTCGCACTTGGCTGATTTTTCGTCTTTGAACTGATTACGATTCAGTTCAAAGATGAGCTATAACAATTGTTGACGGACTAAAACTTATACAACGTATTGAGAAAGGAAGGACAAAGTCTTGTCTTCGTTTGTGTGTTCTACCGGTAGTACAAGAATGTCGTGTTCAGAGATCTTGTTTGATATATCCACAGCTTCCTTCCACAACCACCTCGCTTGCCAGAGAATTCATGCTCATACATTGGGACGACAATGGTCGCGGACTGTGCGGTTCCATAGAGCTTTACTTCCGATAACCGAAAAATCTTCATTCTTCTTCTACTTCTATTTTTTATTACTGTATACTATTTTATTTGTTAATTGACTATCATTGTGTAGGTATATTTGTTACGATAAAATCGTTTTCGTTCCTTGTTACTTTATCGGGTATCACCTCCTCTTGGGATTTTGAAGAAGAAGAATGTTCGTTAAGTAGAAGTACTTTTCCAGGAATTTAGCGTAGGTATGGGAAAGATAATATGACGCGTACCTAATTAATGTTGTTATGAAGATTATACGTTCCGCTTTACATGCATGTTATGAAGCGGTTTACGTTCAAGTGTGATGAAAAATATATAATCAGATTTTAAACATGATCTCATGAGTGTCGTGTAACAAACATTATAAGTAAGTATTTAATGAATCGATAAAGAGAAATATCAATAGTTCAAGTAAGATGGCACATTTTACTTCCAAATCGTGACAAATTTATTAAAATGTTAAACTGTCATAGTCTACAGTTGCCGCTTCACATAGGGGGGTATACTTGCGTGCCATTCGAGGTAGCAAGAAAAGTTTATTTTGTAAGAAATTACCTATGCTTATTTTCATCGTTGTAATAATATAAAACAGATGCATTAATTTAAAACTATCGATAGTAGAGTATACGCACGTTAACTGTATGTATGTATGTCTTATTTATTATCCACATTAACTACCCCATAGATACGCCGCGGGCTAGTGTCAAGTGATAACAGACCGTATAATTAGCGCAAGAGAGTTTTATTTCATGGGTTAGGTACGCTGTTTCAGTAGGTAGAAACATAAAACACTATAATCGAAATAAATAACAAAGCACCACGGGTTTGTAATTCTGATGCAACGGTGCGCGGAAACAGCTACTAATTTTTTAAAAGCAATTAGAAAATTTAGAAGACGAATTTGTACTAGTAAAATGTAATATGTAGCACTATTGGTTATCCTGTGTTTTTCAGGAACACCGTTCCTATATAAAATCTATATGTTTGTCTGTTTGTGCGTTTTTTTTCGAATATTCGAATTTTGACTTCAGTTTCAGCATAAAAAAAGTAGAATAGGATTGTTCAGGAACACCGTTCCTATCTCTTAAAGAACATGGTCAAAATGAGCGACAAATTAAAAAAAAGCAATTGAATTGTTATATAATTGAGGAGCCAAGTGTTGCAAGCTTGCGCATTCTCAACTGATTTATTCCTGAGCTTTATGATATAACGATAGCACGAGGGCTGGTTGTACAGCTAAGAAGAGGTCACGCTAAACACTCAAATTGAAAGTGTAAAGCTTCACTTTCCTGTACATGTACGGGATTTTTAAATTAATTCGCTCAAAGTCCATATAATTAAAAAAAAGGCGGGAAGGTATTATATGGGTCGGCAACGCTCTAGTGAGTTAAGGAAGGCACACTACGCAGATACGATATCTGTATCTGAGCGTATATCTTTCAATATCGCCCTCTATGTAATTCTATGAACTAACACACACTGCGCAGATAATATACCTTTGTAGTATTTTTTTAAATCATTTCTCCACGTTGTTTACATAGAAAAGCTACGCAATGTAGACGTTAAGACTATGGTCTAACGTATATATGTTATTGCAACGTTTGTTGGTTTACATGTGTGTGTGTAGGAAAATTTGTGTATAAGTTTATACAAAATCGCAAACCATACGATTGGCCATTGGATTTTGATTGCTTGGTGCAGGTTCTTTAATTTCTACATTTTTGTCCCTCAACAATATATTTTTCTAGCGACCAATTAAAATACGCGTGACAGCTAAAGTTTCTGTTAAATATGGATACCTAAAGGTACCATTTGAAATTTATTCGATTTAGTCTTAGGTGGTTCGGCAGTCAAATTTCAAACTTTATTTCTACACATTATTAAGAACACAATATTTATATAATGCCAATTAATTGGCATTTCACATTTCTGATACTCATACTGTCTGAGATTGTGTGATCAGTCTGACATTGACACGTGAGGGTTCTTAAAAAGGTTACACTTTTACCTAAGAATGTTGTTTTAACTTTTCATTTTTTATTGCAATAAACGTGCAGCTGCACTTTAGGTTTTATTAACAGAATAGCGAGTCAATTACTACAGAGCTGCTACAACTTCACTGCTGACATACTTAACAGAATAACGAAACGGCAAAGACGCCAAAGTGTACGCATTTTGACACACGCCTTGCACCAGTGCAGTTGCGGCTTTTTATTAGAATTGTTCTACTGAGCGCCACGTGACCCGGTTCTAACACACGCTTCTTCTTCTTCTTCGCTATTCCTTATGGCGACAGTTTCAATCTTTCAGTCAGTCAATTTATTCGCATCGTCGCTAAAGTTATCGCAGGTCGCTTTGATATCATGATGTATTACAATCTAAACGACGCAGTTGCTCCACTGGCCCCGCTGCCGGTCATTCTGCATTATTAATGCAAGCTATGTATCCACACGATAACATTGTATCACCGCTATTTGTGGCACATAGTATTTTCACAAGGTTTATGTATTTTATGATACTTATTGTTTATGACTGCTTTTTAAGAATTCCTCGTCGACCTTTATAACTTACGAATGCGATCAAAACATTAATATTCCTTTTCTTCTACATTCCTCAACCTACGTATGCTCGACGATTTCCGAACCCAATTTTTGCCATTTCTAATTGTTGTACCAAGAACATTACGCCTGTCTTCAATACGGGTAGACAGAGACTGCGGACATCCATCCAAACATATTTCTTTCTCTTCTACATTCATCAACTTCTTCATGTATGCTCGTCGGTTTCGAAACCCAATTTTTGCCAATTTTAATTGTTTTCCATACATACATATCATTTCCCTGTCTCCTATTGTGGTATACAGGTGAAACGCCAGGTACACCGACTCTTTCGCTATTTTACATTCATCAACTTCATGCTTGTCGTCGGTTCCGCATGCTTTGATTTTTACCTTTTTTCAGCATATCGACTATTTGGTTTCTCTGTGTGCGTCTAGCTAGAGCAACCCCTGCCGATATCTCTACTCATAACTACACAAAAAGTACCGATTGGTGGTGGTGGAAATTTAGTATTTGAGTTTAGGTACGTGTTATGTAAACGCACAATGACATAATTAACTGTTCTGGTGATGGTGGTCAGAGTTGGCTTTAAGGACTTTTAGTTTGGACTTTAGTGACTTGTTTTATTAAGCCGATTGGCAATAAAAAGTATTTATTTTTAATTATTTAGCTACGGTTACTTGCCGTGTAGTTTTGTGATCTACATAATGTAACATAACCAACTGAACAAACGTTGCAAGTGTGAGCCAGAAAGTCCAACATAATGTGTTTCCGAGAGTCAATGTCCACTGACGTCCAGCTGAGCAACAGTCGTCTATGGACAATTGATCTTTCGTGAGACGTTTATTTACTAAATGTGTATGTTTTTCGTAATGTATAACTTTATACATAACTCCTGCAAATAACTAATGTTTGTGTTTCCCTTCAGCAAAAGTTTTTGTTGAGGACTTTCAATCTCTGTTTTTTTTTATTTACACCCCTACTTAATAAAGTAAAAAAATACCGCCTTCAAAAAATACCCAGGAACTAAAAAGCGACAAAAATAATTGGTCACAAATACTTACGGTTTTTGGAGTCGGTGCCAGCCGCATAAATAATGTCAATTGATAATATCAGTAAACTGACACCGACTCCAAAAATCGTATGTTTCTTTTTCGCTTTTTGTTTTCTGGGTGTTTTTTTTTACTTTATTGCTAAATATATTATACCTACATATTACTATTTTATACATAATTATCAACCATCTCAAGCTACATAGCTTATCCGTGGTTGCCGAGTCACTTACGTTTTAGAAGCGTGCATGATAAATAAAAACAAAAAAATCGAAAACAAAACAGTGTATAGTCAAGTACCCGCGCAATTCCAACCCACACCCATTTTTGCAGGTAATTGTTAAATAAGCTAAGAACATCAAGCCGCGCGTGCCGCGGGTGGCGCACCCTCAGCTGCACACGTACCACACGTCTACCAACGTGGACCAGCAGATTTGAGTTTGTTTAAATGATCTTCTGCATGAAGCAACCAAGAATTTACTCATGCAAAAGATCGCTCGTATCCAAAAATATAAATTATGTTTATAAGTACATTTGTACGCGTAACAGTCCTAACTTACGCACAAACACATTAGTATTTATACCTACACATGTAGTTCCGCCACACAAATATGTTATCGCGTAATACACTTGTTAATCACATATATATTTTTTTATTTAACTGATGTTGCAACAAACAATAATACCCGCCTAATTGTAAGCAAGCGTTTATCGGTTAGCCCGTAAATACCCATAACGCCCGGTGGCATCACTCGCGCGTTCCTCTGCTTTAGATATATAGAGTTCTTAACATTCAACACATACGTTGAGTGTTAAGAACTCCTCTTATCTAATTCTGTAGTATCTTTTTAGTGTTTCGTAATAAGTGTGGATGTTTTTACTTGTGTAACTTGACTATGTAATTTTACTTGTGGAAATTATATGTAGGTATTATAGTGACCTTTTCCGATGATACCTCAGGTTCATGCGTTAAGAGGGCGCATAGGGCTAGCGTAATTTCAAATTTCACCCGCGCGTCCCGCCCGCGTCGTGGTCGTGATCAACCGGGAACACTAAAGGGTTAGTGTTCCCGGTTGATCACGACCGCGGCGCCACAGACAGCGCACCGAACGAGTGACGTCACACGGATGAGCCTTCGTAGTATATGCGTAAGAAGGAGATAAAATATCTAAATGTGTTATTGTATGTCGTCGTCTGCAACGAGATCACGTACTTGTCGTGTATTTTATCTTGAAGAATATTAGAAACAATACACTAAGGTATGTAGGTAATCGATTTTATTCTTCACAATATGTTATTTTATTGTAGGTATGTTTTTTTTTTTACCACTATAAATACGAGTATATAAGTAGAGTATTTTTTTATACTCCACATAGTATTGATAATAATTGACTAATTTTTCCATAAGGAAAATATAATTAGCTGTTTTTGGGCTATATGCACAACACCATCACATTTAAAGTCAAAGCCAATCTCAAACTCATTTGCATATGGGCGCATGTTTTTTTTATACGACGTCGGGAGGTATACAAGCATGCGACGCATCTGATGTAAAGCGGGTACCGTAGCCTATTAACGCTTGTAATATATTAAGTATCACTCGCGCGATGCCTCCTCTGCTGCTTACACAGCTACTCCTTTGGAGCTTACTGGTGACCTCACTCACATGCAGGAATACAACAACCCTCTAGGAAGTGGTTATTTGGCTGAGGTTTTCTGCGAGGTGGAGGTACTTCCCCAGACGGGATGAGTTGCCCCAGAGTTTCAAACAAAAGAGATATAGTACACAGCGATAGCCGGATTGGCGAAGTACAACAACTACGAGAGATGTTATGTCAGGTAGGGGACCTGACATAAGACATCTCCCGTAGAAGTAGTTGTGTGAGCGAGTTCAATAGGAAGGAGTTGTTGCATTACGAGAGGGGTCGCAACGCGCTGGCGATACGCCTAGCTTCCGTAATGTAACTGGTAATATCAAAAAGGCCGTATTGTTGTTTCCCATCAGACGTATTAGTAGAAAGTTATTTATAATTTTGTACTAGAAACCATTCCAATTTTATATGAATCAAGTTACATTTTTTAAGATTTCTAAACATATGTTTATGATTATTTCATAATACATGTATTACGAGAGTTTGGGCAGCACACTATCGCTGCTATTTAAAAAATCATGTCCTCAGCAGTGTCATGATAATAAGTTATGCTCTTATCTTTTCATTATCACTCATAAAGACTAAAGTATTTTACGTCATTTGACACCTTGAGGCCCATTATATACTTGGCGTCGTAACGCGCATGGCGGAATTAAGCCACGCGGGCCTCAACGGGTTAATCAAAATTTTAAGTGTTGTAGGTTAGTTTTATCAATCATGGTTGTCATAAATGGTAATTTTGACAATACGTTATTTCCTTCTTGAGGATCGATAAAAAAAAATATAATCTTGAATCCGATCACGAGCTATAATTATTTATAATGGCGGCGCTAGTGTGCAACCTAAAGGTCGTATAAGAGCATTTATACTTGAAATTGAAAGTTAACATTAGGCGTTAGTAGACTATAATATGACCCTATGGTAGTCTATTAACGCCGATATTAACTTACTACATAGCTAGCCTAAAACAGGAAACAGCAATTATGTTTTTTTTTTATAAATAAATATGGTTTACGAAGACGGCCTTATCTCTAACACTTGACAATTTTATTTTGTCAGTTCAAGAAAAGCGCTATGCTGTTGGTCGTAAGTAAGATAACAGACAATAAAAATACTATATAATTAAAGAATTTAACATCTTTATAGATTTACACATAATACAACTAATATAATACAATTTATATTATGTTGTCGTAGAGTCGAGAAATGCGATGTGCTATATGTGACAAATATGGTTAGAAAGAATTTTGGTGAAGAATTTTATTATAAACCTACCCAGAATATTGATGTACACATCAAGCTTGATATTGTAGTTCAAAATTAGCTCAACATGAACAACTATACAAACGTCAAAATGACAAGTTTGAAGTGGTATTAACTGTAGTCATATATTTGTGGCACTTCATTAATATTCTGTCAAGGATAAAACTTTTTCCAACTGTATCAGGGGCGTTGTAACTGTTCATGAAAAGATTTTTCATTATCACAATTGCCATCCATGCGGAATGCTAATGCTGAGGACCCAGCCTCTGTTGGATCAGTAACTCGACGTTTCTTGGGTGTTATTTGCTACCTCAGTTTCATGTCTCTTGTTTGGCATGGGTCGATCAATTCCGGCAATATGTGTTCCATATAAAATTCCGTAAGCTTGCCAACCATTTTCATTTCCCAAAATTCATCATCACGAAAGATTTCTTCAACTGTAATACCATGATTTTCACCACACCATACTGCAAAAAGACATATCTTTCTTTCACTTATGTGAAGTTGTCCTTGGTGTTGATAATAAAAAAGTACATTTATGTATGATGTATAACTGTACGCCACATCCCTAGCGGGGTAGGCAGAGAGAGCCGAACGCTACATGACTCAATCCTTAGATATCTCACTCGCTTCTTTAACATTTATTGCTTTTCTCATGCACGCTCGCTAGTTTCTAAGACTTCTGATATCAACTTCTCATAGAACACTGTTATGACTGTTATATAATTTATTTAATGCAAGTAGGAGAAAAACATTAACTCAAAAAAATCTAAACACCGCAGCAACGCTTGCAGAATGCAGCTAAATAACAATTTCTTGGAGGGCTGTTCTGTTCATGCGAGTTGGTGAAGTTCATATGCTGTGTAACCATTTCACGTCAGACAGATCGTATGCTTGTTTGCCAAGTCATTTTTATAATGCGCAGGGTCTTATTGTAAAAATGACTTAGGATCATTTCAGATAATATCAGTTTTTTTCTGAGACATTAAAAAAAGATTGGTCACATAATTTCAAGTACACGAATATGGAGGAAAATGCATAAAATGTACATATGAGAAGTAATTATACTTTAAATTTATATAATGCAAGGGTTTTCTGTTCAATTAAAATAAATATCGAACTTGTTTATTATGAAATATAAATAATATAATATATAAATAAAAAAAAAAAGTTGTTGCGTTAGCAGTTATAGATTGTTTATTATGAAATCAAAAAAAAAATGAACTCGAACAACTCTTAAATAGGTTTTAATCAGGTCTACTATAAATATTTCAGTACCTATTATATGACACAGCAACTACCCGTTAGGTCGTTATAAAGATTATTGATTTTTAAGAATTTTACTCGCTCGAGAATACTTACAAAATCAAACTGGGAGTCTCGTGAACGGAGTTTACTCTATGGCCCGATTTTATTTTCGCAGCAAATCTGAAATAACACATGAATTGTGAAATGAAATTAAATGCAAATACTAGAAATTCTAGCGACGAAAGAGAAGCAATCAAAGTAAAACATCTGTGTGTTTTGCATATACTACGACTACGACTTTGACGAGCTCGGTGGCGCAGTGGTGAAACGCGCTGTTACGCTACTTTGACACCAACGCTCGTGGATTCGATTCCCACACAGTACACACATTTGTGTGCATGAACATGTCTGTTTGTCTTGGTCTGGGTATTTTCTACGTATAATAAGAATGTATTTACAAAAAAAAATGTGTTTACGTATGTTTATCAGTTGTCTAGTACCCATAACACAAGCTTCGCCTACTTTGGGGCTAGGTGGCGCTGAGTAATTTGTCCGAAAAAAAAAACTATGCGCACATATGTAGATATATAATACTCGTATTAATCGATGAATATTATAAATGTGAATTTTCGTTTGTTTCTGAGCTTTCACGCGAAAACTATTCAACCGATCATCATGAAACTTTGTAGACATATTCTTGGAGGTATCGGTAGTAATATAGGATACTTTTTATTAAAAAAAAAAAAAAATTAAAAGCTAGTATGTAATAAAACTATTGTAAGTACGACCAATCGGACCAATTGTATGTACATCAAATGTATGTAACGTGTGTAAGTTTCTTACCATCACCTTTAGGGCTAAAGTCAACATCACTCGCACGTAGTGCACCCTCCCGTATAACACCCGACTGTGGGAAGTACCTCCTCTGAAAGATTATAGTGTTACTGCGACAAAGCGAGGTTGGCAGGAAACTTGTGAAAAGTTGTTGCGTTAGCAGCGGGGGTAGCGGAAACCGCTTCAGATCAGGCAGACCGTATGCTTCTTTCACACCTGATGTACTGGTACTAAGTCAGGTGAGTAAGAAGCATACGGCTAACGCAGCATCTTTTCACAAGGTTCCGGGCAACCTCAATCACTCGCAAGATCACAATAATCTTTCAGAGGTGGTATATATATCTAATGACTGTATAAAAGTCAAAGTGTTGTGTGTCATCTACATATATATTTATTATTGAAAGCTGCAGTCGAAATTTCCATGCGAGACCTTATGTTTACAAAAACAATTTATGATCTCTGTAGACCTACCTATAGATAATTAACATTTACCTACATAGGTACTTAGAAACCAAATACATTCGAAATATATAATAATTTACTTACTTTCTACAATTAGCCATTATTTGAATTTTTTTCTTTCTCAGCTCTCGTTTGTTGACTTGTTTTTTGTTCTTCTTATTTGCCATTTCTTTATCCTGACTAAAATAAAAAAATAATATTTTCGGGACGCGGGAACGCGGCTGCAATGCACATAAACACAGTGTTCACGTCTCAAACGAGCGATCACGACTGATCGCTGAAACAAAACATATCGGTAACATCGCGTGGCATGAGACAGAAATAACTGTATCGCGCGGAATAAAAATGACGTAAACGCCATATACAAATTTTCTTTAAAAACGTTAATATCTCGTAAATTATAATATATTTTTTGAAATCCCTAATACAGGCACTTGGTAATATATAAAAGAAATAGTATAATTATTTTCGGCTCACTAACATGCGTCACTATGACAAAAAATGTAAAATCCATATTTGTGTCGAGGCAACTTTGGGATTTTTTTCTATCGAGAAATTTTTTATTAATTGTGATTTCGATCAATCTAAGACCTTGCAATTATAGTGTAGAATCCCTAGATTTTTTTTTAGTTAGTTTGAACTGAATTTAGTTAGCTAAAATTGAAGTTTACGGGTGGCGATTTATCTTTATGCCCCCTCTTAAACTACAATCCATAAAGTCACATTCATATACAGTGTGGGGAGCGGCGAAGATTGCTTGACTCATAGATAACAGAAACAACGGGAGATGTGACGAGGGGGCGTGGTTGGTGTCGCCGCAATATGCTCAAAACGAGAACATTGCCAAGAACAGTTAGTTAGTTGCAATCAAGTTCGATTGAGATACGTTGCTCCTTGTTTTAGCAAAATGCCAAGTTGTGCTGTTGCCTTTTTGCAAAAATAGAAGCGCAGTGGTTAACATTAAATCAAATGGAATCACTTATCACCTATAAGTACAAATAATATTACGTTTTATAAGCATACATACAGAATTAATTTCAAAAATTCTCTGACGCCATTTCTACCAGGGCCTTACCACGATACAAATTATAAATATCAAATTTCTCATTCTTAAATTATACATTGCTTTTCTACTATTACGCAGTCGCCGCCGCTCGTTTACCAACACGCAATGTAAAGCGAGTAATATTATTGTTATATATATGTATATTATTGTGGCCGCTTGTTTCTGCCGCTTTATAAAATGTAGTAGTGCGTGCTTACTTGGGTGTTGTTTAAATAAACATCCAATGACAGCGTCTTAACAAATGTGTGTCGTTGTACTTGTGTAATGACATTTTTTATTTATTTAAGTGTGTGAGTTTATGGGTAGGGTGAAACTCGACGACAACCGTCCCGGTATGAACTCGCGTGGTATGTCACATCTCCCGTTGTTTCTGTTATCTATGGCTTGACTGCTACTCACCAGTTATAAAACCCTTTGCACGCAGTGTAACCAACACGACACTTTTATTCAGCTACCCACATATACATATACACAGATATTCAGTAGGACGGCGAGTTCAAATAAAAATACAATGTTGTTTGTTGTTTGCACTAGTCTATTTTCGTTTCGGTTTGTTTACCTTGGAGCAAAAGATATATATGCCTACGCAGTGATGTGAATAACAATACTTTCGCATAAACACACACGTCATCATTTGTAATGAAAGTATATATTTTTTTGTATACTATGTCTGGAGGCATACAAGCATACGGCCCACCTGATGGAAAGCGGGTACTGTAGCCGATTAACGCCTGCGATATATCAAGTATCACTCGCGCGATGCCTCCTCTGCTGCTTACACAGCAACTCCTTGGGAGCTTACTGGTGACCTCACTCACACGCAGGAACACAGCAACCCTCTAGGGAGGTGTTATTTGGCTGCGGTTTTCTCTGAGGTGGAGGTACTTCCCCAGGCGGGCTGCTTCAATGCGCCCTACCTCCAGTATGGGAATCGAACTCACGAGCGTTGGTGTCATAGTCGCATCATTCACGACTGCGCCACCGAGCTCGCCAGTCAGTAAATACTGACATTGTCATGGAGTGGACTGCTGGCAGACCTTCAACAGCCCAAAGGAAAAACCGGACCTTTCTTAGATTAAGTCATACGTCTTTCGAAATATATTTTTTTGAACGTGCGGGTTTCTTCGTCATTGTTTCTTTTACCGCGGAGCAAGTGATAATTACAAGTAAATACGCATATAAATCTGAAATCACGAATTTAGTCGTATGTACCTTCTTGCAATTTTTTTTTTTTATTTTCGCCCAAGATAATTGAAGACCCACAAAGGAAGGACCAACCCACACCCGGGTGTGCATTGGTCATTCCTCCGTGAGGGGCACCCTCCGGAAAACGGGAGGGAGGAGGTGAAATCTTTTAAAGATACCATTTCGTGCGAACGAACTGATTATGTCGGATTTCCACCGACTAAAACACCCCCTGGGACTGCCTTTAGCCGGGGAGGCTACAAAGGCTTCATCTGAAGCGATCACCCCAGGGGAACGGGGTGACGCAAAATTCTTGAAAATTCCGCTATCTCCTTATAGTACGTACAAGGGAGGATTGTTGTTAAAGGGTCAACCGTGGACTTTGTCCATAGTACCAAATCAGTCTCCAGTATGGTTACTCTTGAAGCTTGAATTTAACAATGTTTTCGATTGTCATACAAGATCTATTTTTCATCACAAGTGACAATCCGATTCCCTTTGTGTACCTACTCAACAAGGTAAGGCAAGCTTCGACGTGATTTGGTTTTTGTTGTTCCGTGAGTTTATACGAGACATACAAATCCAAGCTTTTTAATTTGATTAAAGGAATAGATATCGTTTCATCACCTGGGTTAATGCTGCTGCTAATTCTTACATGGTTTGAGATGAAACGTAGACTGTGTCCAATTTGATTTTAAATTCACTATTGTCTACTTTATCTCCGGTCAGCCGCTGGGTTCATTGTTGAGGTCAAAATTTCCAGAACGGAAACGTTCAAACAAAAAATGTACTGTGTTTGTACCGCAGGGTTTCTCTTGACGCTAATTCCAATAGCAATACAATTCCAATGTCAAAGTTTCGAGTAATATATAATTTGATCAACATGTTATTCAATATCGTTAATAGTGCCTAACTAGGCAATCTATCACCAAGATCAAACTAATCTGGCTCTTCGGTCTTGGTTCAAGAGTTTGACCAATTCCGATATGTCGGTATTGGTTTCCAGAGTAACCCTACTGATCTGTACACTTCGTTGATATTGCGTGTCGTTGATATCTTGTGTGGTGCGTTGATGTCACGACGGAAGTCGTATTCCACGTATTATAGTATATATGACGAGCTCGGTGGCGCAGTGGTGAAACGCGTTGTTACGCTACTTTGACACCAACGCTCGTGGGTTCGATTCCCACACAGTACAAACATTTGTGTGCATGAACATGTTTGTTTGTCTTGGTCTGGGTATTTTCTATGTATAATAAGTATGTATTTACAAAAAAAAAATATTTACGTATGTTTATCAGTTGTCTAGTACCCATAACACAAGCTTCGCTTACTTTGGGGCTAGATGGCGCTGTGTAATTTGTCCGACAATATTTATTATTATTTATTATTATTATTATAGTATCATATAATTAGTTTGAATTGGACACACAAAGTAAAATGAAAGATATTACCATATCATATCTTTACGCTAGCCGGTTTGAAAAATTTCAGAGACAAGGACCTAATAAAGTTATATTTATTACGCCTAGTTATTATGATATGATTTACAACTTCCTGATATAACTTGATTCGGTACTTACTTACCTATGTAATCGAATAAATATTCTATGCTAATTGTATTAGCCAATTAATGCCCATATTTATTCACCGTCTACCAATTTTACGCCGTGTTTTGAGTTATCTTTTACGATTTCCAATAATTGTATATGTATTCTTATGTAATATAAATTAAAAACTGATGATTAAAAGTACTGTACTAATCATTATTGAACGTCGGAGTTTCCAGAATCTTAATATAAATGGAAATCCCTATCACCACGTGACTAATGTGGAGTTTTTTTCACAATAAAGCAGCATTTGATTTGTCTATCGGAAGGGAGATGACTAACATGCAACAAGTTCAAAATAAAAACCGGAAAAATTCGCAAAGAAGCAATTAAAAAAATCCCCCGGATTACTGGAGGTGCATTAAGTAAATTGTTTTTCGTAGATAAAAGAAACCGATAAGAAGGAAAAAATATTGTTAACTGTAAACTACCCATTATAAATAAAAATAATAAAAGCGAGTGAGATATGTAAGGATTGAGTCACGTGGCGCTCGGTTCTCTCTGCCTACCTCGCAAGGGATTTGGCGTGAAGTTATAGATAGATAGATAGATAAATAAAAATGTATAATTATGTGCTCATGTGGCTCTTTCATTTGAAACTTCACACGATTTATATAAAAATATTTATTTATTTATATAAGTTGTGTACAACTTTTTTGTTATGTCAAAAACTCTGATCAAATGCCTAGACAGCACGACATACATACACGCGAGTTTATAAGGCCATATATTTTACTTTTAGGTACGGAACTCTATAAATAATATAAATAACGGTACACTCTAAAAACGTGGGACGGTTCGACTTATATCCGATGGTTGACGAACTCTGAAATGTGACGAGCAATTTTTAACCCACTAATTAGCCTCTAGTACCGTTTCCGGGCTTTGCAGTAGGATGTGGTAATTGTCCAAATATACATTGTATGGTAATGTAATTGATGTGTCACGACTCAATGTGATGAACGGTCGGAAACTAATGTTTATTAGCGTTTAGAACACGTACTATAAAACATTATGAGGCAGTAGAGATGTGCCTATATGACTTAGGCCCTTTGCTTCGTTCGCGTAAAATCTTATATCCAGTATTCAAGCTCCCCCATATTTATATCCCATTGTATTCTGTAAATTTTCAACAAAAATCCGTTAGTAGGATTTGCTTGGATACGTGCACAACGGGTAGCGGACAGTAATTTTAATATAAACATGTTGCCTTCAATATCGAGAGTACAAAATGTTAGATGTAGAATTATAGTATAAATAATAGGCAAAGACAAAACTATATAGCTATCTATTGACGACACAAACTAATTAACCACTTGAGTGTGCATTGAGGCACCCCTCGCTCACTGAAACGTAGTGTTTTAGCGCCTAAATATCTCACCGCTTCGAGCCGTCGTTCCAGTGCGAGAATGATTTTGTGCTGCGAATGTTCACCTGATATGATATTCAAATAAATTATTTTGATTGTAATAGTATGAAAATACGAGCAATTTTTTATGTGATTAAGTTATTTCACAGTTTCATAAACCTCGCTAGTTTATACGCAATTTTAAATAGTTCTCTCTTTTTTTCTGACACATGTAACTAGTATGATGCCATGTCATAACCATCTTGACTTAATATTATTATCGATAAATAAGGATATTGCACGTTATGACTTTTTAGATAACTAACTATAACATAATTTACGACCGTAAATATGGGCATTTAATAGGCAGTACCGTTACAGTATAATTAAATTGCTCATTCATTAATATTTTTACTGCATTTCAAATAATCCTTATGCGAAATGTTCATCATATGATATCATGTCATAATATATTACGCAAGTATATTTTACGCAATTATATGATTATATAAATGTCTTATAAAAATATATTTGCGATGTAAGTGGCTCACCATTATCTCCAAAGCTAGCCAAAGCTATTCTCACCTGCGCGTGGTGAATTCCGCCGAATACTAAGAAAGATGTATGATTCGACCAATTTGGTCGTGGTTGGTTAGCCGTGGCCTTCCTAGTCTCCTACATCCTCCCACTTCCCACATTGTATAAATATCTATTTATCTATAACTAGAAATTTCTGTCTATCTATCTATCTATAAGTTCAAGCCAAATTACTTGCGGGGTAGGCAGAGACAACTGAGCGCCACATGACTCGGTTCTTACACACACCTCACTCGCTTCATTAACATTCATAGCTCTTCTTATGCATGCTCTTCGGTTTTAGGGCTCCAACATACCTTCTGATAAAACATGATCAATTTGGTCATAGTCATGGCCTTCCTTGGCTCCTACGTCCTTCGACTTTCGTGTTGTATATCTGTTTATCTCTTTCAGAACAACTCTGTTTCTGAAATCATCGTTGTGAACGCGGTCTACAAACGCTACGCTACAAATTTTGGGCATCTCTCGCAACTTCAACTGCGTTTATCATACTTTCATGCTCTCTCTGTCATACCCAGCTCTCGCTTCTATATTAGTTAGCATTGGTACCTTGGGACCAGCACTGGGTTGTGTACATCGAGGTGTGCCTTCTGGCTCAACCTTTTACTGCCAAGCAGTTTTCCCAACGCTCCATTCCACTATTCCCTGAAAGCGCATCCAAGATCTACAAACTTATCCAATTGTTCCAACACTTCATCATCAACTGTAATCTTTACATTTGTCCTGGTTTCTTTCCTTTCAAATACCATTGTCTTTGTTTTCTTCGCATTTTTCCCAACGCTCCATTCCACTATTCCCTGAAAGCGCATCCAAGATCTACAAACTTATCCAATTGTTCCAGCACTTCATCATCAACTGTAATCTTTATATTTGTCCTGGTTTCTTTTCTTTCAAATACCATTGTCTTTGTTTTCTTCGCATTCAGTAGTAAGCCCTTCTTCATGCAATAAAAAAAAATTATAGTTTTTACTGTTGTTAAATATTAGGAGCTTACTGGTAACTTCATTACCTCGCAGGAACTCATTAACTGTCCCGTTTTTACTCACATGCGGTCTTTTGTAAGACGGAGGTAATTCTCTAGTTGGGCTGCTTTGCTGGGCTACAAATTTTGGGCATCTCTCGCAACTTCAACTGCGTTTATCATACTTTCATGCTCTCTCTGTCATACCCAGCTCTCGCTTCTATAAGTTAGCATTGGTACCTTGGCACCAGCACTGGGTTGTGTACATCGAGGTGTGCCTTCTGGCTCAACCTTTTACTGCCAAGCAGTTTTCCCAACGCTCCATTGCACTATTCCCTGAAAGCGCATCCAAGATATACAAACTTATCCAATTGTTCCAACATTTCATCATCAACTGTAATCTTTACATTTGTTCTGGTTTCTTTTCTTTCAAATACAATTATCTTTGTTTTCTTCGCATTCAGTAGTAAGCCCTTCTTCATACAATAAAAAATATATAGTTTTTACTGTTGTTAAATATTAGGAGCTTACTGGTAACTTCATTACCTCGCAGCCTCGCAGGATCTCATTAACTGTCCCGTTTTTACTCACATGCGGTCTTTTGTAAGACGGAGGTAATTCCCTAGTTGGGCTGCTTTTTGGGCCCCGCTCTTTCACCAGAACCTCTTTTGTTGCTGAGCGCGCCAAGAACAGGTGCAGATGGCATTAACTCTTAAGATGCAATGACATGTCCCTCCACCGTCAGCAAACACCATACTGATAATTTTAGCCGTCAACAAAAACACTTCAAACAGAGGTAGGGCGCATCAAAGCAGCCCGTCTGTGGAAGTACCTCCACCTCACAGAAAACCGCAGCGAAATAACAACTCCCTAGTACATTAGGTGGGCCGTATGCTTGAATGCCTTCCGACGTTATAAAAAAAACACTTCCTAGATTTTCAGTAACGTATAAATAAAGTTTAAAAATCGATATTTCTCCTTCTCATAGAAATAAATAACGCTTACCTTTCGTATAACTAGGTCAAAGTAACAAGTCCTTGGAAGTCATGGGACACAAATAATTTGTGACTATAGATTGAAACTATTTTTTATACGCCGTGAGGCATATAAAAGCATACGGCCGACCTGTGGGGATATTCAC
This sequence comes from Pyralis farinalis, assembly GCA_947507595.1. Lineage (NCBI taxonomy): Eukaryota > Metazoa > Arthropoda > Insecta > Lepidoptera > Pyralidae > Pyralis > Pyralis farinalis. Next base: position 24,561,527 of record OX382269.1, read on the forward strand.
ATTGCCTCGGAAAGCCATATTTAAACGGATTCGAAAAGTTTTCATTCAGATTCCATACATTTTCAGAGACAACTTTTTTTTTGATTCCGATTTGAATATAGTTTCGAGGGAACATGTATACTCCCACTTATGTGCCCGAAGTAGTTGCCGTAATCTATAAATGAATTATTTTTATTATTGTCTATGGTGACCATCTCATCAGACCATATTAGAATTTTACTTTTAAATTGTGACACGTATTTTGTAAGCCATGCGGGTATAGCTGATGTAAATGATCTAATAATGTAAAGATCGATCTTTCACTCTACTTCGAATTCGAAAATCAATTTACTATTATAACATTTCCAAAAAAACAGTTCATGTGTTTCTGTGACCATGGCAAAACCGTAATTGGGCATTCCTTTCGGATACGAGTATTGTTGTGACACCAACGCAGCACGGACTGAACGAATTATTAATCTTCATTAACGCATGATTCTCAAATACTGTAAAACCGTATATCATGTAAATAAAACGTAATAAAATATAGGATAACATTGCGTTTTCTTTGATGGAACCTTAAAATTTTGCCTGGAATTCGAGGAGTCGAAGTAATGAAATAATTAAAAGATAATACGCCCTTGGGCCATACGGCCCGGTTTGCGTGCCCAAAATGATTACGTGACGTGATGAAAACCAATTGAAATAAATGTTAATTAAATGGTTTATATTATTTACACACAATAGACAGATATCTATTTCAATATTGTTCTGATGCAAGATTCACAGACGTTCTTTTTGTTTACGTACAACGACGGTCCAATTATATGTTTCTATGTTATTTTACGAGGTTGATAAACTTTTAGTTCGTCGTTTTGGAGAGTCATATACGCCATTTGCATCGAAATATACTGTTATTCTATGAACTGTTATGTTGTTTCTACATACAGGTTAGCCATAATAAAATAATGAAATATAGGAATTGATAAGTAGTTAATAGATTCTGGCGTTATTTTTCGAGAGTATCACGCAGTTCTAATTGGCTAGTCATCATCACGCGTCACTTAGCGGCTTTTAAAATATCCTCCAATTAGTCAGTACGATCTAATCGCTGACTTATTTAGGCGCTGAAACACTACATTTTTGTGAGTGAGGGGTGCCTTTTTGCACAGTAAAGTGTTTTATAGGTTTGTGGTGGCATACCACCGATCCATAAAATCGCCTCGGCACAAATCTCCACAAACTTTATGTCTGCCCTTCTAGACTATGACGTTATACAATAATCTGTTGTTAGCAAAAGATGATTGCGACATAAAATTTTTGTTTACCACTATACCTTGATTGCCAACAAGCATCTTCATAAACTCATTATAACCTATATTACGTTTATTGCAAAGTAGTGCTGTCAAGGTGAATCAGTGTGTATGTCAGATATATTAAGGGTCAATTCCCACTGAAAGAGCAGCGGCACGCAGCGGCCGTGGGCTGCCTCGCGATACCACCTTTGACTAGTCGCTACAAGGCTCCTGCGACCTCGCGGATGCTCCTTGGGCCGCGCTACCTCTTTTATCGCTTCAAACAAAATTGAACTTTTTCCTTTAGTTTACAAGATCCCAGAAACTAGGTAATTTTTTGCACCGAAAAGCCGCTGCGCTCCGCTGCTCTTTCAGTGGGAATCGACCCTTACTGCTAATGATATATTACCAGTATATTGCATGGTATGAGGATAATGATAATGTAGATGTTGATAAGTTGTATTGTGTTGCGTACTAGAATTCGAACTGACGAAGTGCTTTGCCCACTTAGTAGGTAGCGCTATATCACAACATACACACATAGCGTTTGTCAGGCCTTATTAAGTATCATTCGCGCGATGTCACCTTTGCTGCTAACAACAACTCTTTAGGAGCTTACTGGTGATCCCCCCTCACTCGGGGAACACAACAACCCTTCAGGGGGTTATTATTTGGCTGCCGTTTTCTGTGATGTGGAGGATCTTCCAAAGACGAGCTCTTTTGATGCGCCCTATCTCTCTTAAAAACCTATCTCTCTTAGACCGAGACAAACAGACATGTTCATGCACACAAATGTTTGTCCTGTGTGGAAATTAAGCTTTGGCGTCAAAGTAGCGTTATTAATCGTTGCACCCTCGAATTCGTCAAGTTGCCTTGCCTACGGGAAGAGGTCCGGGGTTGCGACATTTCTCAAGTTCTGCCATTAATGACATACAAAATCACCTGGTTGCAAAATAATCTTCCATTTATCCATTATAGAAACAAAGTGTGTGTTACACAATTTACCAATGTCTAATAAAATTCAAATCATGTTGCTTTAATCTCCGACCAGTCTGAAGAAATAAAGGTAGGCAGAATTTAATGGTTCCAGAATTGACTGCATGCATTACGAAGCCGTGGGTTGGACTTAGCTAAACACGTGGGTGGACTTCCGGTGCATTGTACCTATTGCGCATAACGTGGTCAATATTATTCTATTAGAATGCTATGCATGTATATTCTTATGTAGATTCTGAAATGTCTGCATACATACTTATAAATAAATCGCGTATACATTAATGGATGTATTAACGAGATTCCCACTTTCTCATTGATCTAAACTACTTTGTGTGCTTCCGTTACTGATTAGTTCATGCGAGCTGGTGCCGGCCTGCGGAATAACATGCTATGAGTAGCATTTTACTCTGACGACTAATATGTATAACGTCTGAGGATACCTCGTGGTGAGGCGAAACACGTGTCGCAGAGACTGCCGAAGCAACCAGGGCAACAGCGGTGGCGGGTGCATGCGGTTCATATTTCAGATGGCGGACACTCGCAGAGACAGCCGCAGCAGCCGAGCAGAGACGACCGGAGCAGTCATGGCAGTGACAGCACGTATCCACTAACGGTAGTGGGCGGGTGCAACCGGGTTTCTGTGATTGCCGGCCATCTGAAACAGGAACTGCATACACGGTGCATACAATTATTCTGTTCCAGATGACAGACCGGATGCACGAGGCATCCTCGGTTGTTGTAAATATTTGTCATTAGAATAACCTACTATGAATATTTAAAATACTTTATGCAAATTCGTATGACGTAATTGGCGGCGGAAACAAACAATGTAGTAGAGATCATGTAGTAGAGATCAAATTGGGTGTAAATTTGACTTTCGCAAAATGTTTTATTAACTACACTAACATTATTAAGAATTAAAGTTTGTTACTTTGTTGGGGGTGAAAATAATTTTACTAATAGGAATTTACATCATCCCTGAGTGCTGTTTATATAAGGTGTTGCGCAAATGTAGACACTTTTTGTTACCTATACGGGATACCGTAATAGAAAAACGGTGGTTGCTGTGTCCAGTTAAGGCAGCCAGACACCGATTTTGTATTAAGGTGTCTCGTGTCGGTAACAAAGGTGCCTTAGTTTGCGCAGCGTTGGATGCCTTTTTTACTAAGCACTTTTTTTGATGATCTAATTTACTGATCACGGTTTTTTGTACATTATACTTGAATAGAAATATGAACCTCGGAGAGAGTAAGTATTGATAGATGCCCACCGCACCGCTACTGGTTTGGTTTTAGGTTCGCTGTAGCGCCCACACTCTGAATCGCCATTTTGACGTCCCTAACGCTAGAGTTAGTATATACCATCAGGCAGAACGTACACCTGATTGACACCTTAGTATTGCAAAATAAAAAGGGTCAAGTGCCCAAGTTAATCAACTATTTACATGTATGCATGCATCTATCTGTATTTACGTCTGTCCCTCGCGGGGTAGACAGAGGGTCGAGCGTCATATGGCGAGACTCGATCCTTAAACATCTCATCCGCTTCTTTAACATTTCTAACTCTCTTTTTTTACGGTTTTTAAGGCTCTTGACATCATTTTATAATAAAACAGAACCAATTTGGTCGTGGCGGGTAAGATCGTGCCTAGGAACTAGGGAATAATATATCGCGGTTCCTAGGGAGCTCTAAGACTGGCGAGCGTGTATGGCAAGAGTTGTGACTGTTAAAGAAGTCTGTGGAAGGACCGTGTCTTATGGCGCACGGTTCTCTCTGCCTGCGCAAGCGACCGAGCGTGAAGTGTAGATACAGTTTTTATTACACAATTCAGAAGTCGCAGTCCACGTGCTAATAGTTCACGATCTGCTGTCGTCGTGAGAGAAATATAAAGCGCTTTATAAACTTTTACATCTCGGATGTAGGTATACAATAGGTGAAGCGAACAATAGTGGTGAGTGGTGCACACAATGGTCACCTTGAATGTTACTTATCACCAGGGGAGGTATTTAACATTTACGCGAGATTCGCTATCGTTTCTAAGCAGTTTAAATCATATTATATACCTGTATTGTAGTTCTGTATATATATATGTATTGTAGTTCTGAGTCAATTGAGTAGGTAAGTGCAACTTCAACCGAGAGGTCAACAGATGAATCCGACTTGGTTGGGCAGTGTTTGTGAAACATCGACACATCTCGTCTAAAATATCTCAATGCCCGTAGACTAAAGTCTTCTGTGTGAACTAAGACTTGGTTGTTCATTGCGGGCCGTATGGGGAAGCTCAATGTCACTCAGCGTCCTATGGACAGGTCTATGCTCGGAGTCTTGCTGCTGTTAGAATCGGAAATGAGGTTATCCGCAGTAGAACTAAAGTAACTGACATAGACCAAAGTAGCAGTGGGTACATTGCTCGTACAACAACCGCTGGCGAAAGACGGTTCTAGAATGGCGTCACAAAATGTGGGAAGACCCCCAATTAGACGGAGGGACGACCTCAAAAGATCGAGTCGATAGATGCAGGTGGCTCAGGGTCGAGACGAGAGGCTAGAGGAGACCTATGTCCAGCAGTGGGCTGAAAAATGATTAATATTGAGTGAGTAGAGATATCAGCAGAAGCCAAAATCAATTCAAATCAAAAGCATCAAAATCGAAGAGCATGCACGAAGAGGTCGATAAGTGTGGAATAAACGAGAGAAGTATGTTTGGATCGGTGCACCTGGTGTTCCATAGTCTCTGCCTACCCCAATGAAAAACACGCGTGATGACATTTACGAGTATGTACGTAATATTGACTCGCTTCTTGCTATTGATGTTATATCAGACATTCATAATTCGTAGACTTTTCTGCTGGTTTATGACTACAGTATTATCACTTGTTCGGCGCTGAAGGAAAACATATTGAGGAAACCCGCACTTCTAAGAAATTATATTTCGAGACACATGTTACCTAATCTAAGAAAAGTCTGGTTTTCCCCTTTAAGTTGCGGTGTCTGATCAAATCAGCCAAATCTTTCTATCTGGCTATTCCTAATGGATTAGGAATCTGGATAACGAAATTATGACTACAGTATTAATAGAGGAGTCCAGCTACATCAATATTTAAAAAAATTACGATCTCGAACATTCGATTTTATTACGTGCAGATGAATATCATATTCTACGCACTAGTTCTCAAGGAATCATATTACTCACTTGATTTGTACAGGTTATTTGATGCTATAGCCGCGGGTTGCGGTATTGGAGTTCAGTTTGTATTGATAAATGTATTGCTTAACTACCTACCTAATAGATAATCAAGGACGTGTTTGAGTCAAAGCCAAATTACTTTCACGTTATAATTATTAATTTGCAAAGAAGTCTCAACCTCGCAGAAGACTGCTGTCTAATAACATCTTTGTGGAGGACTTTTCTGTGAGTAAGCAGGAAGTGAAGTTGTGTTAGCAGTGGGGATGGCAAAACGCGAGCGATCCTTGTATTGCAAGTGATGGCTTCGGTAACATCGAGAGGGTCCTATGATTATTTGACCTCCTTGAGTTGCGTAAAAGAATCGAATTCATTTCCTTGCTGGCATCGGAATAAAAACGTAATATCGTGCTATTTATTACATTTACATATTTTTCTTCACACAACCTCAGGAGGCATGCAAGCATACGGCCCAGCCTTTAAGTTGTTACCGTAGCCTATGAACGCATTTGGAGTACATGAAGTATCACTCGGGCGTTGCCATCCCTGGTGATAACACAGCAACTTCTTAAAAGCTTACTGATTAACCCCACTAACTCACAGGAACACAACAACTCTCAAGAGAGTTCTAATGCGGCTGCGGTTTTCTGCGGTGGAAGTCCAATGGCTTTATGTTTCGGGCTGCTTTGATGCAACCTACCTCTCTTGAAAATATCAAGATTGAGACAAACAGACATGTTCACGAATACAAATATTTGTCCTGTGTGAAAATCGAACCCATCAGTGTTGGTGTTAAAGTAGCATTGCTAACCACTGCGCTATCGAGCTAGTCAAAATTATGTCATTGTTAGAATAGGAGTTCAAATTCAATTCAACCTCAAGTGTCCTGCGTGATGCTGTTAGCTGTATAATAACGTAGATAGATAGACGTACTCGTATATTGTATTCGTTTTTTATACAATCATCATCATCATCAGGCGGCATACGAACGGTTAAACAGATATTCCTTAGGAGCTTGCTGGTTACCTCACTCACATGCTAGAACACAACACAGTGAGTTATTGTTTGGCTGCTGTTTTCTGTGAGATGAAGGTTTCCTTTCATGAAAACATCGAAACCAAGACAAACAAGTGGGTGCTTTTAAGAGAGATAGGGCGCATCAAAGCAGCCCGACTGGGAACGTTACCGACATCTCACAGAAAACCGCAGCCAAACAACTACTCCCAAGAGGGTTGTTGTGTTCCTGCGTGTCAGTGAGATCATCAGTGAGCTCCTAATGAGTTGCCGCGCTAGCAGCAAAGGTGACATCGTCCGAGTGATACTTAATATGTTGCAAGAGTTCAAAGGTTACGGTAATCGCTACTACTACTACTATACGTAAGGTGGGCCGTATGCTTGTATTCCTCCCGACGTTGTATAAAAAAACAAGATGGAAAAACAAAAGTGGTTTGTATTGGTAGCAACTGCGCCACCGATCTCGTCAAAATTAAAATTAATTAAATTAAATATTGGCGGACAAATTACACAGCGCCACCTAGCCCCAAAGTAAGCGAAGTTTGTGGTATGGGTACTAGACAACTGATATACATAAGTAAATACACTTTTTTTGTAAATACATACTTATTATACATAGAAAATACCCAGACCAATATAAACAGACATGTTCATGCACACAAACGTTTGTACTGTGTGGGAATCGAACCCACGAGCGTTGGTGTCAAAGTAGCGTAACAGCGCGTTTCACCACAGCGCCACCGAGCTCGTCGAAAAAGTCATTATTTGTTAGAATAGAACTTCAAATTAAACCTTCAAATTCAATAGAACCTGTGAGTGTCCAGAGTGATGCTATTCGCTGTACAATAAAGTAGATACGATTGTATTCGTACTTATACTTAACGGCCGTAATGGATAGGTGTATAAAATCATTAAACCGTGATTCATACGAGGTAGTTGCCCGACAGATGATTCAAGTGGTATAATTATATCGAGGAAACAAAATGATCTTGTCTTGTCAGTTAGTATGATCTCGGTACGCCACTCTTGGTATGTGTAATTAATTCTACGCAATGTTACAAAAGCATGATTCAAAATTCAACCTATTGTCTGTTATTTTGTTTACACTCCTTTATGGATTTAAAGGTATGTACCACTAAATTAGTGTTTTCGGTTTTATGTATGTACTAGCTGAACCCTGCGACTTCGTCCGCGCACGCGCGCATCACGGAATCCCGTAGGGGCCGCTTTGCCTACTTTCTTTTTTGTCTCGGCTTCTAAGAGGCATATCGTGATGTTAAATATCCTATAACCTTCCTCAAGAATTGGACTATCAAATGCAAAAAAAAAATCTAATTCGACTGGTAGTTCCAGAGATTACAAAAGCTTTATATTAGTGTAGATTTGTCGTTTGTTAAATCACTTGCTCCGCTTGCTTGCTTGGTGATGGAAAACGTGAGGATATCCGCAATCCAAGAAATTATATTTTGAAATGACCTAACCTACAAAAAGTCTGGTTTCCCTCTGGGTTGTGGAGGTCTGACGGCAGTCGCTCCATGTAAAAATCCGTATCTTCGCTAAATCCCCAGGCTTAGGTAGCGGACCCTGCCAATCCTAATGGATTATGAAACGTAGCGTTACTAACCGCTGCGCCATCGAGCTCGTCAAAAAATGGCTTTAGTACTTCGTTTGCAGCCTGAATTGACTCTTATATAACATAAGTCTTTGCATACTTAGTTTCTTGGACACCAGCCTGACCTTCTCCTCTAGGAGACGTTGGAACTGAATTTCGCAGGAGATCTTAACCCAGACTCCTAATCCACTTGACGATGATAAGAGGCGTGTTCTGGAATTGAGGAACTACGGAAAATCTGGCATCTTGATGGGATCGAATTGGATCAAATTTAACCGCCTCCAGTCGGATACTAGTCAAAGTATTCTCAAGTTCAGACGAAGTTCAAGTTCAGTTTAACGTGGATTTACTCCAAAAAGGCACGCTGGTGATATGCATCAGAAATAGTGCCGTGACAACACAGAACCTTTACTACGATTCTGGTATTCTGATTTTCTCGCAATCCACCACGTTGCTCCACTGTGAGTGGCTTGACTCGCGCGACCAGTTCGACAATGATGTGTCACACTATCCTACTTGTATCTGTAATAACTATTATATTGTAATTAAATTTCTTGCGTGTATTTTGTAACAAAGCCTGGCTAGATATATTGTTTTTTTTTTCCACAACAAACCTTACTGATCCCACTGCTGGATACGAGACTCACTATTCAACGAAGCGGTTTAGAACATACTTCGCCACGCTACTCAACTGCGTATTAGCGGCGGTTTCAAGTTGCTCGAAGACCATTGTTAGCTTAACTTACAGATTAACCACTCTCATCGCGCTCGAAACGCGGAGAAATCCATCTATAGTTCGCGCAACGAAACCATCGAGCTTTTAAATTTTCTGTAATATCCACATGAAAGCTAAACACTAGATACTACTATCTGCCAAGAACGCACGACTATTTGGCTATAGAATGCAAATTACTACGGTCCCACTAATAATCATAAATACGAGCATGCGGCCGCCAGCGCGAGGTGTGTAAAAAATGTGTGACTAACAAACACGTGTCTAATGTTCATACAAACCTTTTTTTTCAGCATCAAGTATTTATTATATTAAACGAGCAATACTTGTACATAATGTAATTTTAAATCTTGTTCTTAGTATAATCTCATTTCCAGAATTGCCCAAGTATTTGGCGAAGGTACAGATTTTTATATAGAGTGCCTGCCGTCCGACCTACACAACCCAGAGTGATACCATACCTTTCTTGGGTTAGGCCGCACGTCTTACGAAATATAATTTCTTGCCATCGTGTTATGTTTTTTTGTAATGAATAGCTTGATAATACCGTAATGGCGAAACCGGTCGGTAAAAATACAAAATCTATACTCTATACATAGAAATAAAATTGAAGCGTCTGTCTGTGATTTCAAAATAAAGCCTTTATCTTAAGCTCATATTATTATTTTCATGATACCAAAGCCTAAATACGCATTTTTAACTTTATTGTCTGTCTATCTGTTTGTTTGTCCGGGCTAATCTTCGAAATGGCTGAACCGATTTTGAAGGGACATTCTCTGGTAGGCAGAGGACTGTTCAGAGCAGAATATAGGGTACTTTTTATCCCGTAAATATTTAGGGTACCTGCGTAAACAATGAAAAACTGTTAAAATATCTTTCCCTTCGGGGGCCTTTGCAATTTTATTTTTAATATTTTCATAGAATACGTATTTTTTAAATAACTACGCGTTTTTATGAAATAAAAATATGGCGCTGTATGAAAATTTAATGGCTCTATGGTTGCATCTACGACCCAGAATTTTGTTTTTTTTTAAACAGAAAGGATTTGAGATCCGAGAAAAATAAAGGCTACTAAACTACTTCTCTGCTGCTTACACAGCAACTCCTTGGGATCTCGAGAACGGTTTTAACGATTTAAATCAAATCCACAGCAACCTTTAGTGTTAAAATACATACATACACATCATTACGCCTGTCTCCCATTGGAGTAGGCAGAGACTATTGAACGACAGGTGCACCGATCCACACCTCTTCAACCTCTTTTCAAATGCTCTTCGATTTCTGGTGCTCTGATTTGGCACTTTTTCAGCACATCAACTATCCAAATAAATGTTTAAATATCCAAGTAATTAATTGTGTTAAAGTTGTCATTGCTAAACGCCGGACTCGTCATACTTTCCACTTGAAATAACTAGTGATCGTTGTGAATGAATCACTCGGTGAATGTGTACTGAAGATCAAAATAGGTCGCTCACTAAATTGCTATCAATACTGTCTGTCTATAACTTCACGCCAAATCCCTTGCGGGCTGAGCAGGGGAAATCGAGCGCCACACGACTCGCTCCTTACACACCATGTTCTCATGCACGCCGGTTTCTAGGGCTACTGACCATGACCTTTGGTCAAGGTAAATCTTGCCTATTTTCTTCGGCTCCTACATCCATCATGTATCTACTATACATGTGTCTACTAGTAACATTTATAGCAGTGATAGCTTAGCGATAAAGAACCGGACCTATTATCCGACGATCCGTGGTTTGAATCCCGGTTTGCCCATGTACTACTAAATTTAAGTTTTCGGATTAATGTAGGTACATAATTGTAATTATCACTTGCTCGGCAGTGAAGGAAAACATCGTGAGGAAACTCGCTTGTCCAAAAAATTATATTTCGTAAGACGATCTCTGATTTTCCCTCTAGGTTGTGGAGGTCTGATAGCAGTCGCTTTACGTAAAAAATACTATCGTCGCCAAATCCTTAGACTTAGGTAGCGGACCCCGCCAATCCTAATGGATTAGGAAACGGGCTAATGCCAGGAAGAAGAAGGCTGGCCAAAATAAATACCATTCTTCATTGAAGTTCGACCTGTTTAAATGTTTTTTTTTTTATGTTTTCAACTCATTTCACACCGGGAAGAAAAAACAAAACGTGAACGAAGTCGCGGTATCAGCTACTTACCATCAATAATGAATAGGCATTTCTTGTGTTTGTCAACTGATTTACTATTTTTAGTTTTTGTTTTATTTTTTATTTATCTATTACCCCAGTTTAGTGGTGACGAGCTAAGTATGGTAAGAATATGGTAACTTTTGGTTGAGATTTTGGTCGAAAATAGTAATACAAATAGTAGTTTCCAGTATTCCATTTGTTTTCTGCATACAGGCTAGGGATGTTACATACAAAAATATCTAATTTCTAACTACTAGAATTACTTATTTTATCTTTGTATCTACTTACATTGTTCCTAATAAACTCGCCAAGCTTATATCTCCCCTAGAGATCCCTACTGGGATATATTTCACACAGTACTAATTTTAGCCATAGTATGTATGTCCTTACACATTGCAATGTTCCTTATTGTACAATAGTTTTCCACAACTAATACTATGGGATGGCACAGTAACAAAAACGATTAGACCTTGATTCTAAAAATATCTAATAAACATATTCGTACTGTATTAAGGAGTTCTGAATAATAACATCCCGATTGCCATGCATGCATGGCTCCTTTTCATGTATTCGACTGCAATGAAAAGTACTTTAAATTTATATTTAACTATTCGGATTTGTATAACCTTAAAGGCCATTGAGATACGAATAGAAGAGAGCAGATTGACAGAGGTAATAACCGGTTTTCCTTAAAGTCATTAAAAACTATTTAATCTACATACCATATCCATCTGGAGTCATTTAAGTCTAGGTGAATATGATGACCATAGCATCGCCGACGGTTTTGAAACGTACAGTAGGTACCACAAATGTTTACCATTGGCATGATGTGTTTGTATACCACATTGTAAGTGGGTCGCTATCATCTCAGGAGTCAAAATCAATCTTGTCTGTACGTGATAAGAGAGGTAGGGTGCATCAAATCAGCCCCATTGGGAAAGTATCCTCACGGAAGATCGCAGCCAAATAACTTCGTTGTGTTTCTGCGAGTGAAAGTAAAAAAAACATAGAAACTTCGTAAAGATCCATTCATTATCTGTTGTACAATTATCTATGGCGACTATCCGTAATTTTGTCGAAGCTAGGTATTTGAGAATAAAAAAAATGTTTGAAACACTATTCCGTATTATATCCAAATCGATTCCTATAATATTTATGGTTACTTTACAGTGTTTATTTGTGCAGGTCTCGCGTTGGTGATCGCCGGCGGCGTACACTACTCTAATGCGCCACCTCCAGACACCCCTGACACTGCCGAGACCGGCGTAGGAACTCTCATCGCTGGCGGCGTCATCCTCTGTCTCGGACTGCTCATTGCAGGTCAGTATTTAGGCCGCTTTCACACACCATTAACTACTTTTACATAGGTACGTAATCAACCGTAACGTTTTCCTTTACACCGAACCGACAAGAAGTATTAGTTGTCTCCCGACGTCATTGTAACAAACCGAACCAGCTGTTAGTTGTTTTATAATTCCCTGAACTCGGGAGAATCGATGTGTGCCGCTACAGGATTATCTATATTATTATAAAAAACAGCAGTTTTCGTAAAGTCCCCACTATCACGTTTAAAACTAAGCCGCCCTCACCATACAGTTTACGAGAGGTAAGACGTCTCAAAGCCGCCCGACTGTGTAAAAATCTCCACCTCAACTAAATAACAGGTTCCGGGAGGGTTGTTGTGATCCTTCATATGAGACTTAATGAGATGTTACCTACGCTCGTGAAGAGTAACTGTGTTAACAGCAGAAGTGGCAATGCGTGAGCGATACGTCCTATATTGTAAGCGTACCTTGTAGATGTTAGTGTACCTGCCGGCTTTGTATACAAAAATCTACGCCATGATTATCAAACTGCGCTGACAGAAGAGAAATAAGGCAGTGATATTTTACCAGAAGCAACTATAGAATCATCTTCTCGTTGTAGATGACCGCATCCATATAAAACTTATTTAAATTTATTTTCGTGTGTGAAAGGTATGATATTACAATTGGAGTAATTTGCTCTCCACAATTTACTCTCTAATGAAAGCAAGATCATAGAGTTTTTAATTAAAGGAAGTTTGTATAGTGACTGAACGGTAAAAATCTTATTTATGGGCAGGTATTGGCGGCTGGGCCTGGTCATCGAGATGGGGCGGCGGCAAGGAGGCCCCTGCCAGCGGCGCAGCAGCCCTCACTGCCCTGAACCCATCCACTGATCCCTTGGTCGCCGCGCAGTACGCGCCCGTGCGAGACGCTCCGCCCGCTCCTGACGACGAAATGCGCAACCTCATGGACAATAAAGAATGGTTAGTAATTTTATAATTATTCTGGTTGTGGGATTGGTAGTAGATCTATTTAGCGAATGGCTTAACAACCATCCTAGTCCTAACAAACTAAGCCCGAATCACAAATTAATTCGTTTCCAATTTCTGGAACCTTCTTTTGTAAATATTAATATGTAGGTATGTATGTATATTTTTACGCTAGGTTCCTGGCGGGGTAAGCAGACAGAACCGAGCGCCACAAGACGAGGTCAATTATAGCTCTTTTCATGTACGCTCGCCGGTTCCTAGGGCTCCTGTCATCACCTTCTGATAAAACACGACCAATTTGGCCATGGTAGGTTAGTCTTTGTCTTCCTGTCTTCCTCGCCCCCTACCTAGATCCTTCCACTTTCGCATTGTATATCTGTTTCGTCATTCTTTCATCCTGCATTCTTTCGACTTGTCCGAACCAACGGAGTATGCCTTTCCTTATCTTAACACCGACACGCTCCTTCAGACCAACTCTGTTTCTAACCTCATCATTGCGAATACGGTTTACAAGCGTTACGCCAAGTTAAAGAATAACGAAGCAGATATACAATGCAAAAGTGGAAGGATGTAGGAGCCGAGGAAGGCCAAGACTTAGCTACCATGGCCAAATTGGTCGTGAACTATCAGAAGGTGATGTCAGGAGCCCTAGAAAACGGCGAGCGTGCATGAAAAGAGCAATGAATGTTAAAGAAGCGAGTGAGGTATGTAAGGATCGAGTCACGTGGCGCTCGGTTCTCTCCGCGTACCCCGTAAGGGATTTGGCGTGAAGTTATAGATAGATAGATGGATATAGATATTATTAATACAAATATGACAAGTAAAGCACTATAACACGAACAGCGTGCACTTACATTGAACTTATTATTATATACGTTTGCGCGACATTCTATTTTGTTTACTTCAATCGCAGCGATTAAGACAATACAAAGATACATACACGAGGGAAGAGTTCAAACAGCCCAAAGGCCCTCAGCCTTATTTAACGTCTGGATGTATCAATCGATCTGAACGTCGTCGGCCTAACGTGATTTCCGAGCACATAGGCGTAGGAGTACGAGATGAATAAACACATCCACGGAAAGGCTGTGTTCGACGTTCCTCAACTTGTTAGACTAACACACAGTAGGAACCCAACGAGCTCCTCAGCCTTTTTGAGGTTGAAACTTTACTACGTATGAGTTTACTACGGATTGCGAATAAAGCACGTCTTGACCCCATCACTGGTTTTTACAAACTAAGCATTGTTGTTTATTTATTATTTATAATACTATATCGATGACCACGTTGTATAATACCGTGTAATGTTTTTAATATACCAGTAATTTTCTTCATTGTACGTGCAGGTGTTAGGGTTCACACTACACAACGGGTAGCCATTGTCTCTTGTTTATTTTACTTACAAGCTACGGGGTTGTAATAGACTTCTGTTAGTTTAGTTAGAACATAAACTAAGTGCAGTTGAAATAGAGGTATAAAAAAACTGCTTCTTACATGTGCTACTGAAAGAATAAGCTATTAGAGATAGACTAAAACATTTCAAACTAATATAAAATCCTCCACTGATCTAATTTAAATAAACATATATTATTTATAATAAATGTATGTATGTATATCTTCGCGCCAAGTCCCTTGCGCGGTAGGCAGAGAGAACCGAGCGCCATAAGACGCGGTCCGTACATACATCACTCGCTTCTTTGACATTCATAGGTCATTTTCATGCACGCTCGCCGTTATAATAAATTATTCTAAAAAAATTATTATGGTTTTTTTTTAATTTCAATTGGTAACAAATCATAGTTTACTATCAATAAGAATTAACTCTATAATAATAATTATCATAATCTAACATAGGTACCTCAATAAGAAGAGGCATGCTCCATTCGTTCGGACATGTGATAAATACAGGACGAAAGAATTACGCAACAGATATACAACGCAAAATTAGGACGCATTAGCCGAGGAAGACCTAAGCTTTCCTACCATAACCTATTTTTTTAATACAACGTCGGGAGGCACTCATTTAGTATCACTCGCACGATACCACATACAAGTATCACTCGGGGGATGCCTCCTGTGCTGCTAACACAGCAACTCCTTAGGAGCCTACTGGTGATCTCACTCACACGGAGGAACACAACAAACCTCTGGGGAGTTGTTATTTGGCTGCGGTTTTCTCTGAGTTGGAGGTACTTCCCCAGACGGACACCTTACGGGCGGGCGGGCGGACGGGCTTTGATGCGCCTTACCTCTCTTAAAACATCCATACCAAGACAAACAGACATGTTCATGCACACAAATGTTTGTCCTGTGTGGGAATGGAACCACCGTAACCACTTTACATCAGGTGGGCCGTGTGCTTGTATGCCTCCCAACTAGTATATATAAAATAATGCTAAGAATATTGTTTGTCGATCGGTTAGTTAGCGTAACCGTGTTTAGGTAAACACGGCCACGTTAACCGTTCAACCGTGTTTTGATACAATGCCCCATGACGTCGGTATTTTTCTACGGTAAATTGCAGCAAAGTATAAGGCTGATGTCAAATTGAGTAAATGCGATAACAGATTCGTACAGAAACTAAATATTTTTCGTTTACTTCGTGTCAAAAATGAATATAAAAGTTTTCATCCTTTTCCAGGACGTAGCTATTATGCGGCTAGTCTGTTTCAGCTAGTTTCACAGCATTATTTTGTCGTACATAATATACTGTACCGATTCGAATCCTGGCACGTGTTTTCGGATTTTTGTATTGCACTAAATTCGTGTTTTCAGATTTTTGTATAAGTTTGAAATTATAACTAGCTCATCGGTGATGGAAAACTTCGTGTGGAAACTTATAAAATTAATATTACACGTATAAATAATTTATTATTAATTTATATTACACGTCGCAAGAAATTATATTTCGATAGACGGTATTTTTTCTTGATCGTGTTTTTTGGTTAGTGTTACTTAACCAAGAAAGACCCGGTTTTACCTCTGGTTTGTGGAGGTCTGACTGCAGTCGCTTCATGTCAAAATCAGTATCTTAGCCAAATCTTTGGGCTTAGGTAGCGAACCCCGCCAATCCTAATGTATTAGGGAATGGGATAACGCTAGAAGAAGAAGATATAATGCTGTTGTGCTGATATTGAAATATTTATTTTTTACAATAGAGATTCATTATCTCTATTAATACCGTAAGCTCCAGGGACTCTCATAGAAAGCTGTTAAAGGGAATAAATGTCTTCACTGTTATCTCTCAGTGTATTTATGAAAACACCATGTATGCTTGAAATATAAAATCGTTTTCAAAATTCAGTAAAAATCCAAAACAGGAATGCGTTGCGTGTGCGATATCAGCTGCTTTTCTGTGGATTCTATAAAGAATTGCCTGAAACAAGTCTATCCTTTCCCGAAAATATAATAAAAAGGCATATCAAAAATATTTTGTAAAATGGTTTATTAAGGAATTGATGAATATCTGACTGACAAAGAAGCCTGATGAAAGTGATTCATCACATGCCGTTTACCACTCGACATCGTTACTATTATACCGCTGTATTGACATAAACTTATTGTAATATCGCTTGACGATTTGAAAATGGCCTATATTGGCAGGTGTTCTCCAGTAATTATTCCTCGCCAATAGTCTCCATGCAGGTGGCCCAGGATCGAGACGAATGGCTCTCTAGAGGGGAGGCCTATGTTCAGCAGTGGACGAATACGGGCTGACATGAGTCATTTTCAAAATGCTAGTAGATAAAAAAGAAAAATAAGAACACTGAGAGACGAATAACACAGAATAAAATTTAATTTTTAACTAATGACTTACATATAATAAATTTTGAGCTAATAACTAATGGTCGAATTTCGACCATACTATTTTTTAAGTTTGCACGTTTCTACGGTTGTGCGTGCATTCAAATTAACAGACTAATATTATATGTATTTCACATTTGACAGAATCCTAAATGTGTGAATCTAAACAAATAATAATGTGTAATACATACATATTATAAGAAGATAAATTTTGTGTTTCTGCACTTTCTTCTCCATATGAACCTTAATTATGCGAAATCTCATAGGCATCCCGCCTGTGCACGTAATGTGTTTAAAAAGGGGTACAAAACTTTTCCTTCGTGTGATATATAGATTCCGGCATAAAAATTAAAAAGGACTGATGTTTTTGATTTTCTTGCCTTGCAGAATAATTTAAAATAATTCATATGTTTAAATAATATATGTTAATTTTTTTTGTTATAATTTTTATATGTTAAAAATATGCAAAATAATTTATAGGTATTTAATACGAATGACTTAATAAATATTAAGAAGTGTTAATAATACTATTTCGATTGAATATGTCTTTTTTATATCTTGTATTTTTTGTTCCTCGGCATCTTACCGATAGATGAAGCAGTCCCACTGTTTGGATATGGGTCTTGTTCAAATCTAACAGGGTTATAGGATGATCGATTCTCAATCTTATCAAATAATTAGATATTTACATTAAAGGTCATATTTTTATCTTTTCAGTTTGAGCAGTGCAGAAGAAAGTGACAAAATGTTGGATGGCCGACCTTCGGTGGCGTAAGGCTGATGTACTATCAACACCAAGTTTTCCTCCCCGATCTTGGACTAGTCCTCATAATGTCCCCCTACACTACTCGTTTTGAATAATAAGCTAATTGATATATTTTTTTTAAGGTCAGTACATTAATGACAAATAGTGTACTGAAACTACAAAGTGACAGTTAGGTTCTTATTTAACACGTAGTACAGACATCATGGAGTGGTAATATTGGTACGACGAACATAGGCATTAAGTAAATACATTACAGAATTTATTCTTACGACAATTACGATCAAGAAAGACTCTTGGTGTATGACTAGTATGTACCATTCCGTCGTGTGTCCATTTCGATAAATTGCATTTTGTGGTACAAGGTATTAAAGTTGCAAGACAGGTTCTTGCTGTGTGGCGTATAAAAATGTCGGCTTGTAGATATTTTGTAAGTTCTCACTTATTTTATATTTTTTTCGAGAAAGTAAATAAAATGGTAACACCATTATATAGATATAGGCATCTAAAACCATGGCAATCAGCACAAACATTGTAAATTCTCCACTTATTACTTAAGACGTAACTTGTATTCGTTGGAAGTGTTCAGACAAAATATTTAACCATTAAATATTATAATCATGTTTTATATACTGTCGAGTTCATAATTTCATATATATATACGTAATTTTGGCATTACAACTTAGTCACATTATATATTTGTAAATATCTTTTTCAAAAAGGGTTCAGTTTGCATTGTCGAATATTTTGTGTATTTCCCACATTGCCATGCCATATATTACAGAGTTGATATAGTGGGAGAAAGTATTATTTTTCTTATTATGCTCCTTTCATGACAATTAATCGCAAATGGAACAGGAATGAGATACTACTTAATATAGTAGAATACCTTATTTGGCAGAACATATAACAGTTCACAAAGATGTGTTACAAATATGTTCGCCTAATATTTAAATACAAGGCAACACAAGTAGACAGAAATCGTGTTAGAAGGAAAGGCCCACAATGTCAAATCATATTTGAATACAATTTTTGATATATATCGTAAATATGATAGATACTGTGTTCTCTCATATTATGTTGACGTACTTGCAGTTGACTGAGAAAGTCAATGATCTTTTACTTCGTCAATTGGTAATCAGATGTTTATTTAATTTTCAAAGAATGTCATAATTGATAGATAGGGAAGCGATTTCATTTGGACATGTCCGGCGGCAACACACAGTATACTAGTAGCTTTGTTGTGCGTTGATGTTCATAAAACACAATCAGAATTAATTTCAATTGATAAAATGGTACTAACAATTCCTAGTTTGTTCATGAATGTATAACGGGCTATTCTGTTTCTGCTCATTTCATTTAGTGATAGTGTTAATTGATTCAAAGTGTTGATACCGTAATATGAAGCAAACATCATTCAAAGTTCACAGCAATTGAAATCTGTAATGTAATCATAACTGCTTAATAATGGATAGTTTTGTGTCGCCTATAAACTTGTTTGTTACAAAAAAAAACCTTTGTTCTTGGGGCATCTTCACGTTTACTCTACATTTGTGTACTTGAATATACTTGAAGTTCTTGTGTAGTTGATAATTGCAGTTAATGTTCGAATGAAAACTGATTGCCACGACGAATAGAAGAAGAAAGATAAATAAAACTATTGTCAAACTTGATGTGACATAGTACTTACTGTGTATTATGAACTCGATTGTGAAACTAACTTTTGTTGCAATATTGTAAATGAAGCTTTGTATTGTCTTATAAATACAAGTACAGTAAAAGACAAAGCGGCCAAATTATCGTCCAGAACTTAGTATAGTATTAAATGTGGATTATACCTATTTATTATATTTTAGTAAGATATACTCTCGATGTCATTGAAATCTCTAATCTAGGGCCCTGCCGGCTGAAAAGTGAAAATTATTAGGATTAGTTTTTTTTTAATTCGAAAAACGGACTTGGTTTTTAGCGGTAATTAGGGATGGGCAAATCAAAATATCGATATATATCATAATCGATATTTCTAAAAATATCGATATATATATGTACAATAAAACTATCGATATTTTTCCAGGCAAAGACCAAGTAATACCTAAAAGTATTGTCTGCGGTTGCATACATGCGTCGTATGTACAGAAGTACTTAAAATATCGATATTTTGATATATCGATACTTTTTACCTAAGCCTAGCGTTAATCTTTCAACACAGTCGGTAGCCTCGTCCATAGATTTTGTTAATTATTTAGGTCTTGTAAGTATTTTTTTATGCCTTGTAAGTTTTATTTTGTGAAATGGTATCATTAACATTTTAAACTAAGATTACCTACCTAGTAGAGATAACATTAGGCAAAATAACATTACCCGTCAATATCGAAAATAGATTTTATCGGGATTCCGATGTAAAATACATGAACCAATGCTACGGTACTCGCAGTTCCCTTGGATACTCATTGCTTCGGTCACAATAAGTACATAAATACACAGAACCTGCAAAACTTACATTTTGTTTCTGTAGTTCATACTCCACTGTAGTCCGGGTGGCGGTTGTAGGCTATGCTACGTCATCTAATATATGAACGAACTATAAGCCACGTTATCAATCTCGCAAAAACGGCGCATCAATATGCGCGCGCCCTATGAACACTTGCAGTACAGGAAATATGGCTCGCGCGTTACCATCGCTACTACTAACATAGCAGCCTGAGAGCTACTGAAAACCTCACTCAGTCACTTGCATATAGTTCAAAAGAGGTAAGACGCATCAAAGCAGCTTGTCTGGGGAAGTACCACCACCTCACAGAAAACCGCAGCCAAATTACAACTCCCTAGAGAATTGTTGTGTTCCTGCGAGTGAGTGAGGTCTTCAGTAAGCTCCTAAGGAGTTGCTGTGTTAGCAGCAGAGGTGGCACCGCGCGAGTAATATTTGATGTATTGCAACTGTTTATAGGCTACGGTAACCGCTTTACATCAGGTGGGAAGTATACTTGCATACTACCCGACGTTGTATATAAAAAAAACATCTAATATTAACCGTACCCATATTCTGATTATATATAAAATTATTTTATAATATAAATAATATAAAATTATATAATACCTCACAAATTAGGTTGAGGTACAAATTTAGTGTATTTTTTCTTATGCGTCCATTTCCAATGTCCAAGCTTTAAATACGATTTGGTAACATGGAGAACAATGTTGCCGACATCAGGGGGCTAGCGAAGTCATTTTAAAATTTTTGATATTTTTGATGAAATGACCCTTTTCTTCGTGTGCTCGATGACGTACATCCAAACGTAAATGCATACTCCTCCATTTGTAAGGTGAATATAAAAAGGTAATATAGTATATACTAATACATAATATATCAAATTGGCTTGAATAGCCCTTGTTACTACTTAAAATAACGTTCTGATCATGTACTATATATACACTGGTGTTATCTCTGCTATTTTAGATACTACCTATGTTAAATTCTTTGCTCGGTAGCATAGGATATGTAATTATTCCGCCAAGTTTAGATATTTTCCAGTGATCGACTATTATAGCTCTGAATATTATAAAAGTTAATTTAAAAACTATATGTTAGTGTTCGATTATTACGTAAATCTAACTGTATGTTAAATTCTTAGATCTTCTCATATGACAGTAAGCATTTAGAAAGCCTATTTTAAATATTACTAAGCTTACTTACTGTAGTGTTAATTGGCGTATCATCGTACAGATTTTGTAGCAATCAATGTATTTGTGTATGAGCTTGAATGACTGACAGTTCGCCGATAGTTAATGAACAAGTGAATTTAGTTAATTCCCCGCGTGGAATGACATAGGTGGGTATATTTGATAAATACTATGTCGTATATGAAATAAAATTTTAGGTAAATAATAAATCACATCTTGATCACTTGAAAAGAACACTGCTCGTATTTCTTCGTTGTCTTGAAATTTCATTATTTATATTTTTAGTGCTTTAAAAAAACAATTTTATTTTGACGTTATAAAAATTAATAAACGGGAACTGTAAAGAGTTATTACTAGCATATGAAGCTCATTGTTCTAAACTTACGTAAAACGAAAAAGTACACAAAAACAGTATTGTGTGTAAAATTACCTATAGTTTTGATACTAACACTTATTGTCCCGCACCAACCAGGAAAATAATTTGTTTTTGATTTGACGCCGTCCCTTAGGTTTTAAGTTTGTAGACGTCAAGAGGTAGTAAATATTTGTGGGATATAGAAAACGTAACGGTTTTATTACGCGAATGTAAACGCGGAAATATATTCTCCCGATATTGTACCACCGTAGTACTGAATATAGTCTAACGGAAACAAATCAAACGTCGCGCGAATCCGTTTAGATCAATTGATTCCAGTCGCGAGTGTTCACAACACCGTGTATACTGTACCTACCTATAAAACCTTTGTGCCGTTTATGGCAGACAAGAAATAGTGGTTGTGCGTTGTGGCAGGTACAGTGGTGCTGTGTAGCAAGTACATACATACGGTGTGTTGTAATATATGCAGGATCAACATACATAAGGCATAAACAATTAGATGCAGTATTGTATGATATTCAGAGAGTATTGTGACACGGAATAAACATTAGTTTGTTATGACTTACATGAAGAATAAAGTTCAGAAATTATATAGTCGATTTCATTGAATACGATTTAAAAACGATTTTATTGAAACTAGATCTCTCGTCTCTATCACATTACATAAATTTAAGTTCGAAAATAATGGCAAGAACGAATGTTTACAATTAAACATAAAATAACTAGTTATATGATGTATTAAAATCGAACCTATGTAAAACTTAGAATTAGGGAAAATTATATTTTATATATTGTTTTTTTGTGATTTTTTTATTTTATTTTTCAATTATGGTGCATAGACTACATATGTTATGATTGGCTATTAATTTATTTACACAGATCAAGTCCCTCAATTATGTTTTGTCTGTACGTTTGTCTGTACTTAACATGTTTTACTGACTTATGGCATGTTTATTAATATTTGGTAAAATAAATTGTCATTCCTGTACATTAATCTTTTATTTCACAGAATACTCAGATCGATGGACATTTATTCGAAACATATTGCCCGGAATTGTGTACTGTTAAATTTTTACGTGTTCGATTTATTCACTTTAAAAATCAGAAGGCATTTTCTGAGCTGTTAGAGATTTATCTACAAAGGAAACACGAATGACTTACTGGCACCCTGAACCTGCAAAAAAGAAGTTACAAAACTTTTTATTTATTTATCTACTTGCTATCAGCTTTTGTAGTCAATCAGATTTGGTCCATTCTCATCGTCATTTATTGATGCCGAAATTCACAAATTGATAAATATCTAATATAATTCTATAATGTATATTAGTACATATCAACATTTACTTAAAAAATCCTGTGAGATAAAAATAACCGGCCATAAACTATAACGAATACTGACTAAAGGATAAGAAATCAGCAAGCAAGAGTAAGAAACGAACAATGACTACATCGAACTATACTCATTCCACTGCTAGGATCCCAATTCTACCGAAACGTGGTTTGGAGCGTACTGCCCCCGTGATTCTCACATATAGATTGGCAGAGTTCTGTCTTTTCAATCCACTCGAATCCCGATGGCTTATAGTGCAGTAAGCTCAAGTAGTTCGGTCGTAAAATTTATAAAACGCCAATTATCCCTTGTGTTGTACACTCACAGGCTACGCCAACTGCTTACCGTCAGGTAGGGTGTAAGCTTGCTGTCCACTTTAGTAGTATAAAAACACATATTTATACTCCTAAAATGATTTTTTTAATACTCGTACTTACAGTTTTTTGAGCCTTAAAACAAGACTGTGGCTTTGTATATAGATATATGTACCAACAACTATAGAGGTTCGTTACAAAATACTTATTTCAAAATAAAGTTACTAGTAAGCTGTTAAAGTTTTAAATTGCGTTAGCAGCAGAGGCGGCAACGCGCGAGATATACTTTAGGTATTGCAAGCGTCCATAGGCTACGGTATCCACCTTACATTAGGTGGGCCGTATGCTTGTCTTCCAACGTTGAATAAAAAAAAACTTTATAATTTTATAAAACACCACGTGCGTAATCAGCACTGTAGCCCGCTTTTTTACACTTGTGTGTTTAAAAGCACTGTAGTAGCGATAAAGTATCAAACACACAAGCGTGTGCGCAGCACTGCCTCAAAGCGGCCGTAACGCACTTGCGTGTGCGTCAGCACAGGCGTAGCGCCGCGTAAACACGCGGTGTGTGTTTATATAAAACACCTGTTCGGTGGTGATTTCTAACACTCATGTGTGTTTTGTAGCACTGATGGTACACCTACGGAAACACATACGGTGTGTTTTCAGCAGTGAATGTGTGCTTAGAGGGCCGGGCAACACACTAGCACTGTACCGCTGTTCTGACTTGTACTGTATTTCTCCTCAGTTAGTAACCAAAGTACTGGACTTATTTATGGTAGAGAATTCTAATGCTATGAATTTTTTTTTATACTACGTCTGGAGGCATACAAGCATTCGGCCCACCTGATGTAAAGCGGGTACCGTAGCCTATTAACGCTTGCGATATATTAAGTATCACTCGCACGTTGCCTAATCTGCTGCTTACACAGCAACTCCTTGGGAGCTTCCTGGTGACCTCACTCACACGCAGGAACACTACAACCCTCTAGGGAGTTGTTATTTGGCTGCGATTTTCCGTGAGGTGGAGGTACTTCCCCAGACAGGCTGCTTTGATGCGCCCTACCTGTCTTAAAACATCCAGATCAAGACAGACATGTTCGTGCACACAAATGTTTACCTTGTGTGGGAATCGAACCCACGAGCGTTGGTGTCAAAGTCGCGTAATTCACGACTGAGCCACCAAGCTTGTCAAATGTCATAAAATTAAATTATATCAATCAGAACACTAGATAAACAATTAGCCTGTTAATAAAGAGGCCCTGGTTTGAATCCTGGTGTGGGCATTACATCTGAAGTTGTGTACATAAATCCGAAACCTGTACCTGTATGTATACCTATATATTTGTAATTATCAGTTACTCGGCGGTGAAGATAACATTGGGAAGAAATTCGCATGTCCACTCACTGTCTGGGTTGTGGACATCTTAGTGTTGAGAAAATAATTGAATAGGCCTGAAAATGTCAACTCGGGGGTTTTCAGGGTCGCTGATCACGATCCCGTCGTCAGATTTCCCAAATTCCTCTTCCCCCTTCTCTAATTAAACCCCCATGTGTTCATGCAGCATTTTTCGAAAATATCCCTCAGAATTAGGGGTTTTTGGGGTCGCTGATTACGACACCGACTTCAGAATTCCAAAAATACCCCCCCTCTAATTAACCCTCCATGCTGTTCATCCAGCATTTTTTGAAAAAAACCATCAGAATTGGATGAAACGGTAGACTCGGTGGTTTCATCGTAATCAGCGACCCCAAAACCCCCAATTCAGATGAATATTTTCAAAAAATGCTGGATGAACAGCATGGGGGTTAATTAGAGGAGGGCGGGTGCGGTATTTTTGGAATTCTGAAGTCGGTATCGTAATCAGCGACCCTGAAAACCCCCGAGTTGACATTTTCAGGCCTATTCGGCAGTATTATTCAATTATTTTCTCAATTTTTATTTACGGGGGTGGGGAAATAAGTTGTGGACAAAAATAATTTGGGGTCCTTTTGTCTACATATTTTTTCCTCATCGAATGTATCCTGTTTCAGCCTGATCGGTTGTTATTCAAATTTTTTTTTAAATCGACCTATTTTTATACCATATCACTATCAATAGTGGTTATTCACATGGCCTCGAAACACTATACTGGAATCGGAATCTGTCTGTCAGTTATCTGTCAAAATGTATGGAATCTAAAACTTTTTGATTCCGATTCGAATATGGCTTTCCGAGGCAATGTGAATACTCCCACTGTAGGCAGACGCTCCATGTTAAACTTAGTACCCTCGCCAAATCCTAAGGGATTAGGAAACGGGATAACTCTAGGAAGAACATTAAATTAAATTACTTATTTTGTAGTCCAAAACAAAATTTCACGAAACAATGTTCTAGCACACAAACCATAGGGGCATTATCTTACCTTTTTGGTTAACGTATTGTTGTGCTTTTGCAGTTCCAATGTATATTCTTTGCAGTACTAATCTCTTAATTACCTCGCATGGCATTTTTCTCGTATACACATGACTGTCCTTGCAAATTGTTTTTTAATATTCATAGCTCGGATAAGATCGGATATGTAACGGATTTTAGGGCCCCTAGCCCTAAAATCCGTTACATATATTACCATAATGATAATACATGAATTACTTGGTCGTAGGCGAGCGTTAGCCCACCTCTGCATCTACTAGGTATATATATCTGTTTTGTGATTTTTTCTACATGTTCAAATCAACGGACTATGTCTATTCTCATCTCGATACTGGCATACTCTTACAAACTGTCTATATTTTGTCTTTGCCATTACAACTCTGGCTTTTAAACTATAATTTGGCTTCAGCATCGCATCGTGTTTACAGAGCTGTGCCCTCTGGTATAGGTTTCTGTTGCGTAGTTTTCCCAACGCTCTATTTCCACTGTTAAAAGAACCTCCAAGAAGTACATTTACATCTCTTTTCTAGACTCTATCGTCTTATTAATTCATGTGAGTCTTCACAAAAACGTACACTTCCGCCCACTATAAATTTAGGTATTGCACTATATTTATTTATATATTACAATACAGTATCGCTTTTCACAACTTTTGCAAAATACTTCTACTTGGAACTACTAAAGACCGGTAGGCAGAAACCAGGTATTGGTAAAGTTTACCCTTTCTCAAGTTAAAAAAAAACTGATTTACTTGCTGAATAAATGAACATGTAAAGTACGTATTCATTGTCATGTCATGTCTTTAGCAAATTGTTAATCAATTACCAAAGATACCATCATATTTCAGAATGGTCCATCCTCGGTTGTTTACATGCTCAGATCGTCCCATTATTAAGGATTAGACTACTGTGTGACTAGGTACAAATGTATTGAACCTTAACATATTGTTGGCAATTGCAGGAACAACCATTGATTTCACTAAAGGTTTTAAAAAAAAACATACGACAGGAGGCTGGTAAACAAATTGCTGTAGCCTAGAGCACCTGCAAAACGAGGGGCGTCACTCATCACTATTTAATATTTAACTAATGATATTTCACATTATATCTAACAATTAAAACTAACATAAGTCTACCTAGCGGTTTCGTAGGTTACATAAATACTTCTAGACCAAAGTTTCGCTCGAATTTGAAAAGAAAACAGCCCTGAATAATCAATATAAAAACGCTTTTGTTTGCAGTATGTTATATTTCAGATATGATAATATATAACAAGATCAAGTAAAGTCCATTATTTGTACACAAAATTCTTTAAATACGAGTATATAGCTTAAAACTAATCAGTCTCTAGCGGTGCGACGCCACCATGGAATTCCAGTCACGTCTTCTTCTGAACAAATATTTACAGTAGGTCTGAAAGTAAAACATAATCATGTGAAATGCTTGTTTTTTTATATATTACTTTAGCATAGTGGCTTAACTTTGCCTGATGGTAAGCGAAAGAGGAGCCCAAATCGCAACTGCAACTGACAAAATACTCGTACTACACTGTATCCTGTCAGTTGACGGCTGTCATGCTGTCCCACAAGATGCTTCTTCACGCTTCGTTTGAAGGATCCCATGTTGTAGGAAGGAGGGAACACATGTGCAGGCAAGGCGTTCCACTTTTTGTGCCATTAAAAAAGATAGGAGTTGCCGAACTTTTTGCTACGCGAAGAAATACTCTCAACAGTGAAACGATGACATCGCAAGCCCGCACGTGTGGTTCTATGAAGGAAGGGAGAGAGACAATAGAGTCTAGAAAAGGGATAAGGGAAAACAGTTCTTCAGAGCACTCGCCATGGTAAAGGAGGTAAAATACGCTTAGAGAGCCTATGTCCCTACGGAGTTGAAGAGGTTCTAGGTTTTTGGTGACCTCTTCGTTGTCAATTACGCGGATAGCCCGTCGCTGCAACCTATCGAGAGCCTCAAGAAGATACTGTGCGGAGCCGTCCCAGAAATGCGAGCAATACAAACTTTGGAAACAATATTGTATTGTTCTGAAAAAAAAAAAAAACACCATGCAGACCCAAACTTGTGTCTTATAAGTAAAGCAGAGAAAGCTGGTCTGGCGTGAAGAACCGGCGCACCCTGTTCAGGACTCCCGAGTTTTTTTGAAGCTGTTGAGATGAGGCTCCCGATGTAATAACACTGGTTAAGGTCGCAATGAATACCCATACCTAGCATATTCAGGCTATCTCCCATACTGAGGGAAGGGCCCTGAAGACTGGGAGTGGGAAAGAATGGGGACATTTTTGTTGTAAACGCGCAAACCTGAGTTTTCTCAGCATTAAACTAAAAGGTTATTGGAACCCCATTTACTAATGAGATCCAAAACCGATTCAGCTCAACGACAAGACTCTTGTAAACAGAATGAACTTTCTATAGTAATTGTCGCATGAGCTTGAAGTTATTGAAAACAAGGTTATACAGGTCGCAAGATTGTGGTCTGTTAATAATAGAAAACGAAAATGTAACCCCTTGGTATTTTCGTTTTCTTCATTAGTAGTTTAATTAAGAACAAACTTTTGAGAAATATCTTATAAAAAAAAAATATAATTTAATATTGGAATTTGAATTACACGCTGGCTAATATTGAAAATCGCCAAATTCATACGTAATAACATAAAGTCTATACTTATGAAATAGCCGAATAGTAGTTATTCTGGAAACTAACCTGTATACTTGACTATGAGGTAATGTGGACGTCAGCAAAGGGCAAGCTGTGGCTGGCGGCTCCTGAAACATAAAAGATTATTATCAGTTGCTATTAAAATTGATATTAAAAAAGTAGCTAAATGACGATAACAAACTGCATCCAAGACGTTATTGCAATATTAATTATTTGACAGTAATCCGGGCTCCATGTTACGCAGAATCTGTTTGTAAACCACTGCAAAATATATATAGTTGATAAAAATAATCAAAATCTTAAAAAAAAAAAATTTGATCAAATATGACCCCTCTGGCTGTTTGTATGCTTGTGTTGTCTGAGATTCTGTTTTAATTACACGTATTTATAATAACCTATATTCTAAAGAGATTTCAATCATTTTTTATAAACCGTTACTATAGTTTGATATCCTTGACATGTATAGCCAACGAACTTAAAAGGCATATAATGATAATTTAGAACGAATTCCTAGTGCATAAACTACACCAAAACAATCACACTCTCGTATTTAAAAATAAAAAATACATTTCTCGATAGTGCAGTTAGCGAAAAATATGCCTTTCCACCAAGACATAAGCGGCATTTTACGACAAAATTTTATGGTACAAAGGAGTCATATAAATGTAAACGAAATTTTTTTGTCGATGATTGGCTGCATACGCTCGAGACATGAGCTGACTCGACGTGATGACATGAACACCTCACGAAAGTAAGGCTGTTTTATGCAATAAACAACCACAAACAATACATCTTTAATTTTTTAAAGGATGGATATTATACTGTGTGCAGAATAATTAGGTTTATTCTAAATGAATGTTACTGTATTCTTACGTCAGTAATCTTACAAACCAAAATTAAGTAAGTTTATAAATAAAACATTGTTTGTGATATTGGTTTGCAGTAGGTATAAAAGGAAAGGACATATTTAATAAAAATAGTAAAATATCATTTACACAAAATATTTTTATTGCCTTGCAATTAAAAATACAGTACCATGTCTGTAATTATAATTCTACTCTCTTGCGAATTTGGTTATTATGTATCCGGTCTGCCAATGTTCGACGCAATGACCTCGTTTCCACTGCATTAAGTCTACTTTCATACTTCATCTGATATACCCAGCTCACGCTTATATGTAGTAGTGTCGGGGCCAGAACATCATTATGAATTGCGTCGTGTTTTACAGCTGACGATATTGCTTTGCTGTTTTTCAATAATAAGACAAAGTCGTCAGTTCATCTATCTACTTTAGAATGAAGTTCAAAAAATTTACTGAAAATTGTCTCCCTTTGCATGCCGACGTATATTTAAGTGCCACGAAAAATGGACAAATTATTTAGTTTTTGCCTAGAATAAATTATAGGATCATTTTCTCAAATATAATATAGGCGAACTTTAATAAATTCTTCGACGACACTTTTCATTAAAGAGTATGGTCATTATTCGCAGAGTATGTAGTCACACAATAATTTAGATCGTTGAACGACATTATATGTTTAAAGCATTAATTCTTGTTATCAACAAGTTATGCGTGTTGGTCAGTGACTTACAACCTAATGTTTTAATAATTTTCCTTAATGTACTTTCCGAACTGTAACATATTTTATAGACAAACATAGATGAATAAACCAGTCCACCAAAATCTTTCAAAGAATGACATGTGTTTGTTGAACATCCGGACTGTGTCCCTGGTGGCAGAGCAGGTAAATTCAAATGTTCCGCTGTGTAATTTAAGTTTTGGATACACTGGAGGGGCTACTTATAATTAAATAAAAGATTGGTTATAAATTTATTAAACATTTATAATTTTATTTATATTATTAATAGCAAAGATTTAAATAATATGTTCATTTTAGTTTATTTTACAAAAAGAAAAATTGTATTTATTGTTAATTTCGGTGACTAATTTCTGGTTAAAATCACTGAATGCTTTTTTGAAAATATTTTTCAAATGTTCATTTTCACCCAGATAATCGCCCGCCATTTTTGCTGCAAACCATATTGTGATGTTCATAATTGGGCCACCGCAGTGGCTACACAAGTCGGCAGGCTCTTTACAGAACTACCGACCATATCCGAACCCTAAGCAACGTGTGCACTGGACAACCGAAGGGGCTTAGAGCATACTCCACTTCTACGCTGCTCAAATGCAAATTGGCGGTGGCCAGTGTTTTCAAACCGCCCGAGGGCCACTGACTTAGCTTAACGATTGTCATCTATCGACAACAGCCGGGACAGACGGTTTAACGGAGAAACTCGAGATAGATAAACAACCCATCCATAGACAAGCTGCGGTCGACGCTGCAACCTGCGTGTTCAATTAGAATGACACTCTCTTCTATAGACCCAAAAACCGTTTTAGACTTATTGTCAGTTATTAGAATCTCATCTGTAGTTACGAAAACTATTTTTTCAACCCTTTAGTGTTCGTTTTCGTCCCCTCACTTTTACCTAAATGGATTGTATATATTTTTCAGAATCGTTAAGAAAATGAAAGTAATCTTCCTTATCTTTAAGCTGTATAGGGTGATTGAAACCTTTTTGAGAAACAGATCTTGAGTTTAATATGTAGAAAAGATTGTTGAATATTTTTACAAAATCAGTAGCAAAGCACATTGAAAGTTTGGGTGTTTCAAATGTTCCAATCATAATTTAAGAGCATTATTGCTTAATAACTGAGTAGCTAATTTTCCAGTCATCATATTATTTCTAAAATGTAAATGCCTCTGTGTGAGTTTATTAGCAAAGTGAAGGCCTAAATATCTTGATTTTTTTTATTCGTTAATGTAATTCCAGTCGATGAATTCACCACTTTGATTTATTAACACGTTTTTGGCTTCAAAAGTGTTTCTGATTAATTTTACCATGTGACATGGATTAAAAAATATGACTACTGGTCGTCCATTTGACGGACGGTCACAGTGGTTTCGTAAATTACGTACATCGGTAAAATCACACACTAACAAAAGCGGCTGTAGCCATGTTAGAGGCGCACCCCGTCAAAAGTAAGACTCACGACGTCAGCACCGACATCGTGACACCTAATAAGGCACATTTTAATTAGGCTACACTTTTGTTCAGCAGCAAGGTAATTTTAATGAATCATTTAGTGACACTAACATGAAAATAAAGGCCTGTGTTGTAATCTTATTGCTGCCGCCAAATCTCACAGTTCCTTCAATACCATTACGATTTTGATAAAGTGGAAGAGTGAGGTAAACATGTTTGAAATTGTTTACGGACATATTTGTACACCGCCGGTGATTAATAATTTAAGGTCAGTGCGTACTTTTTTAAAGTCCGTGTGAATTTAGAGCGACCTTTTTTCATAGATTCAAATATATCGGAAGGAACATCAGCAAGTGTAGTTTGTTGTATCAAGCCGACTGACTGACACCGACTGTAAATGCGCTCGGCCTTATTTCTAAGCCCCGCCTAGTCCGGCCTCGTTTTCGTTGGGTCATTTTTAAAACGTTATTGCTGCTGTCATGCCTTTTAAGTTCGCTGTGTATAGTGCACAAATTCACATATTTATAACAAAATTATAAGTAGCATAAGAAAAAAAAAATCACCAAAAACAGCTGGGCAATTAAATTAATCCAATATATAATGTTTATTCAACTAATTAATGTAAAGGGTTCTCAATTAATTTTATATTAAAATTTGTGTAATAAAAAAGCCTCTGCCGGTATAAGGATTCAATATTGAGTCTATTGGATCATTATTGTAATTTTCGCAAACAATCGCGCTCCCTGTCGCGCCATTCCGGGGCGTGTGAGGCATGCACAACAGACATTGAGAGACATACGGATATTTAGTCTAAAGTAGTTGGTGTTGCCCACTTAAATACATGAGTCACCAGTTAATTTAAATATTTAATTAATATGTCACACATAAATTTTGTTTTTTTTATATCTCAGTACCTGAATAGACTGCATAGGTATATGCATGTTGGTTCTCAACTTTCGTTGTCTTATCTCGCGACGAACGCAGCACTGAACACCCAGCAGTACTGCACATACACACGAAGAGAGGCATCCTGGAATATAAATAATATGTCGTTCAATAGGTTCAAATGATGGTGGAAATTAAATCACAAGGATAATTAATGTTTTATTTTATTTAAAAAATAAGTTTTGGAACCCAACTTCATTAGTTACATGTGAAAAACAAAAGAATAATGATAATTTTCAGCTCTCCAACCTGGTTGGGATTCGAATTCACGACGTCTCAATTGCAGGTCGTAGTTAGTTGCCGTATTCCTACAACTAAGCTACCAACGAAACTAAAAACAGCTGTAGGAATATACACATATATATTATGTATATATATATGGTTATCGTAGCCTACACACGTTTGTAATACAGGAAGTATCGCTCGTACGCTAATAGAGCAATTCCTCGGGAGTTTATTGGTAATCTCACCACCCAGGGAGTTGGTATTTTAACTACAATTTCCTGTTAAGTGAAAGTACTTTCCAAGGAAAGCTGCTTTGATGCGCCCTACCTCTTTTGAAAAACATTCCATATCAAGAACATGTTCATACAACTTACAAATCATTGTCCTGTGTGGGAATCGAACCCACAAGCTTTGGTGTTGAAGTAGCATTGCTAAACACTCCACCACCGAGTTTGTCAAAAGTTACTCATCCACATCTGTATACTTCATGTTAATTAAAGTGTATATGTACACATGTATATATTCACGTCAGGTCTCGTGCGGGGTAGGTGGAGACAACCGAGCTGTACCATAATTATGGTGTGACAGAAATTATTAAGCTGATTAACTTACCTATGTAGACTAATACACCAAGATCACCATTGCGATTTGTGCGCCTCAATACAATACCGGCGATGCATAAAGATATACCGGTCAGGATCCCAACTACAAATATTACCTGAAATAAATACATCTCACAATTATTTTTCTTATTTTTATTGATTAAGGACCTGATCAGCTGGAGCCTATATATAATGCACCTGACATTGTAATAATAAAATGGTCATGGGCATGAAAATATGGCGACAAAGTCATATATGACGCTTGCAGCAACATTTTCACTCTTATTGTATGCGTCATAAGAAAGGTACAAAGGCCAGTATAGCTTGTGGTGTGTGTGTATATATATATCTGTACCACTAAATTACTTTTCGGATTTATCCACACTTGGTTATTACTTGACTGGCAGTGAAGGAAAATATTGTGAGGAGATATACACATCCAAGAAATTTAAGGTTATCATCCAGGAACTAGAGGTTTGCTGTGTAGCTATCTGTGAGTGTGGTCACCAGTAAGCTGCTAAGAATTTGTTGTGTTAGCAGCAGAGGTGGTATTGTGCGAGTAATACTTAATGTATTGAAAATGTTTATGGGCTACTGTAACTGCTTTACATCAGGCAGGCCGTATGCATGTACGATTAGCGACGTATTATAAAAAAAAAACCTAACAAAGGCCTGGTTTTCCCTCTGCATTGTAGAGGCCTGATGGCATTGCTAATCTCATAATAAGTATCTTTGCCAAATACTTAGGTTAGGTTTAGGTAGCAGACCCCGCTGGAAGAATAGATTGTGATAAGAAATAGAGATGAAATGGTTTGGTGAGATAGGGAACATACACATTTTATAAGGTTTATAGCCCAAACATTGACATGAAATTGATTTTGAGTGTCCATGCAAGCCTCAATTTAGTGTTTTTAACAGTTAGATCAATCGGAAGGGGCAAAACTTCATCCCCCAGACAATAAAATTTCCAAAGATACATAAAATCGTTACTTAACAGTTAACAAATATTGTAACTAGCAGAATATAAAAAAAATTACCTATTAATATGACAAAAATTACTTTTATATGGCTTAAGCATCAGGGAAAATTTGTGACACAAGGTAGCTTAGTTTTCACAACATTTTGAAAAAAATATATAATATAATCAAATAATATCATCAATAGGTGAGTTAAGTTTGTGTAACCTATACCCGTGAAGGGGACCCCACTTTTGAAGTTACAAGTACATATTATTAGATACTATGAGTACTGAAAATTGCAGTTTTACAATAATTACATGTCTGGCAACTCTAGCTCATACTCTAAAAGTGTGAAATTAACCATCAAATTAAAAATCATCTGTGAAATTGTTTTATTCTTTCTGCAAGTATGATGTCACAATTACATTAGTGTTTTGGGCCCTCATTTATTCCTGATCTATTTAAATGACATAGTTGATGTCACCAACCATAAATGTGTAATGTTTGCTGATGACATCTCCAAAATAGTGACTACTGAAGGTAAAATTAACAATGATACAATAAAAAATCATGAAAATGACATAAATAAAACTATACATACA
Organism: Pyralis farinalis; assembly: GCA_947507595.1. NCBI lineage: Eukaryota > Metazoa > Arthropoda > Insecta > Lepidoptera > Pyralidae > Pyralis > Pyralis farinalis. The sequence continues at coordinate 24,596,539 of OX382269.1, forward strand.
ATCATACACTGGCTTGACATACCTAATTTGAAAATTAACCTCAATAAAACCACTAATAACTTTAATAATCAGATAATTTCATTACAAATAAAATACAAAAATTCTTACATTTTATAACATGGTATAAAAATTAATAAACAATTAAATTGACCCCAATTTAATATCCCCATATCGAACAAGTTAGTGAAAGGATTAACAAATTTGTCTATGCTCCAAGATGCTTGAGAAATCTGACTAATAGATCTACTGTCTTAACGGCTTACCATGTTTACGTCGGATCTATACTACAGTATGGGCTTCTTATGTAGGGAAATGGCATTAATGTACAAAGAGCTTTAAAAGCACCAAAAAAAGTGCCTATGCGCAATGACTGGAAAGTCTCCTTGTGATTTGTGTAATCCTATGTTCTCAGGGATCTTGGTTTGCTAACCTTGCCTTGTCTGTACATATATATGATGCCTGTGTTTTTGTAAAGCATTTTTTTCACTTATTTATTAAAGCAATTGCCGTTAATCCTAGAAGCTATCAAAACCCTCACAGATTAGTTTTCTTTGAAACACCTGCAACTGACAAATATAGTCGAAATTGCTTATGATGTGTATTAGACTATTATTTATTATTATTATTTAGTAAACTATCAAGTGACATGAAAAAGTTGCCCAAAAAAGAATTCAAGACAAATATGTATAAATGATAAAAGCTACTTAGTAATTAAAGAAATTTTAGAATAATCAAATGTAACATTTTGTATTGTATTGTAATTTAATTGTACTAATAATGTTATATATGAATACTGACTTGCAATTAATTACTTTGCATGCTTATTCTAATAAGCGGAACATGATGTACTTAACTACTATTTTCTATATTGTCACCTATACTACCATGTTTCATACAGTAAAATAAATGATTGATTGATACACATATTTGAGTATATTTAGATTAAGTACTTACAATTAATACTAAAATTTCAAGTGCCCGGTTTCAATATTGTACTTTATTTTGAAAAAAAACTATCTTAATAAAATGCTAATAATTACCTGTAAAATATAATAGCAGACATATTCAAATCCTGGACAATGACCACCACATGCTCCTATTATAGGCACTTCAGGACTGACAGATGGAGGGACTGGTGAGCGGCTCACAGAATGCATGTGAGAATCTACATCACACAAGGGTAAGGAGAATGCTGAAGTGCAATGTGGAAAAGTGTATGTCTCTTGTGCATGTGTAGGAACTTTTTCCCCCTTCTTGTAGCTTCGCCATGTTCCACCTGTGTATGGAGACTGGTACACTGGTGAAGGAGGCCCATACTCTCTTGTGCTCCCATTGTAATATTGGGGGACCTAGAATTTATAAGCAAATTATTATATGTTATAAAAGACAACATAAATCTTTTAATATCACATACAGTAAGAGTTAGGTCCTGTACCCTCAATATACTGCCCAAATTAAATTCTTAGAATAGAATTCTTTGTGGCAATCAATACTGCTGTGCTCGCCTAGGACATTTTTCTTTTATACAGCATAGAACTAAAGTGATTTTGCTTAGATGGTGCATCTATGAAATAATAGCCTTGTGAATGTACAAGAAACTAAGTTTAACACTATGATTTTGTCAGTTTGCAACCCTGGAACTAAGTTATACGGAACATGCAGCAGGTAAAATTAAATAAATGGGTAATTTTGACAAACTTAAACATGTCCAATTATTTATCTTATAGACCCAAAACATTTTCTCTTTTTCATAAACACTCTGCCTAGCTAATGTATGAAATTTACAGATCCTTGCATATCGGCATTGACCCAAGTTGTTTGTGGCCAAGAGCTGCATTAAACTTCAGAAATTGTATAAAGCTTCTTTTCAGATTGAAGAGAATACACTTGCTGAACTTATTGACAGCTTGCTCTCATACTGTGGTGCAGTGTCAAACGCATGTGTTTCTTACAATACATATTATTATGAACTATCAGCAAAATTGACTTGACACAAATTGCATTTTACCAAAGGAATAATAAATTGCCAAAATTGTACACACAATCTTAGCACATTCTGCACTGATCATAAATACATTTGTAAGCTCTGTTATGGTAAATATTTATATAAGGTATAATTTATTAGAGCGCGATTTATAACATAAAGGCTTGTTATAACTTATGGTATTTAGTATCAATCCGCTTTATAACATGCCGCCACCAGTACTACTAACATTGTTTGATAATGGTAATTATTTGTACAAAATTTTGATTACATGGTAGGCGGCATCCGAAGTTGAGCTGTCCGTTCCTGTGACTTGATACACTGGTGTACCTATATCTTCTGCCCACGGATACTTTGCCCTTTGTTGATTGGCAGAAGTGAATTGTTGTTCGCTTCGCGGGACCACTGTCGTTTGGTAGGGGTGGACGCTACGAGGAGACAGTTGTTGTTTAAACATATTCACGGCAGAAAATGTTACCTAAAACAACAAAATACTTACATTTGTAAAAAAATGTGAATATAAATTTTTATTTCTGGCGAATTGAAGGAATGTACTTACCTCATTTGATAAAAAAATTGTGGTTAAATACTAGGCGACTATAGCACAATTTTCCTATCTAATACTGTGTTAATAAAAAATATTATTACAAACAGAAATAGTATCAGGCGACATTTAGAATGTAAATTGAAAAACATTATTGATAACACGCGTCCATATTTGTTATTTTAATAATCAGTGTTACCATTTATTATTATTTCCTACAATGCCTACTTAACAGTCACTGAACAATAGCGATCAGTTATTATACTTTCAAATTATAATACACGTTATTACTAAACCTACTATCAGCTTAAACAGGAATATCATGATATCTCTCATTGACTATTGAGAAAATTTCTATACTTATACGATATCTAGAGCTGAATGTTAATAAATTACATCGGCTACATTTTTATTTTTTACACCACTATGGTGGCAAACAAAAAAAAAAATTGAGCTTTTGAATGAATCAGTCTATAGTAAAAGTTCTCAAACTATTGTAAATTCAACCACTAATTTGTAAAAGTAGGCACTCAAAAGTTACAACCGGTTAAAGGTGGTACCTCAGTCGTGAGTGACAGGTATCTTACAATCAAGTTAAAATTTACAGGCTATCTTAGTAAAAGGTATGTAAAATTAATTTTACATTACCCCTTCCTGTTCACTGGCTAAAAAGAAGCATAGCATGCAGAAGGTGGTCTTTCAATCGATCGCCAGGAGTTCATATTATGTGTGAACCACAAGTTTCAAAAATTTTACTCGATTAAAGGTGAGGCAACCAAGATTAAGATTTTTTTATGACAAGTAAAAAATATAATTACTGTTTGATGATAATATTTTTTATTCATATTTTTAACTACCTATGATATCGTGACGAGGCTAATGAATTAGAGCGGATATAGATAATCATTTGATTATCACCGCTCTAATTCGTCAGCTTCATTCAGAATTATTCTTTCATGTATATTTTTCATGTAATTTAATTGATTCTTGCATCGAATGAAGGTAATTTTTTTTCTTCGTCCTTCTAGTCAATCAAATACGCTTTTTTTTTTTTTTACCAAGGAGAATTCAACCTGCATGTCCACCAAGTGTCTCCTTTCAAATTTATGTCTCTTTGTGCATAGATGCGTTTATTTTGTGCTATAATACTCTATTTCAAAAGTTTGTACCATTCAATCACATCGAAACCGGCAAGAGTCACTTTCGCTAGTATTTCACTGACTGCACGTTGGTAGTAACATAACATAGATAAAGAAAAGGGAATACTAAAAAGAGTTACAAATTTATTTAAGGCTATTATTTACAGTATATGAAAAATATATAAAAAAGGACAATTAAAAGTTCGGCTAATGAAAGTATTTAAGAACTCGCGATCTTTAAATTGTCTAACCCAATTATCACTGTTTGTTTCACTGGTGAATGCAGTAAGTGGCCGCCGGCTATAGACCGCAGCGGTATAGTTGTTAGTCGCTGTAGTCCACAACAGGGGCTGGAGGTATTTAAATATTTGATTAATTAGGTGTCCGGAGATTCACGGGTCCGGAAAAGAGAGTACATAATATGCCGATGGTTCACTGCGTAGGTAACACAACAGGGGCCTGATGGTCTCAGACGCGGTGCACAGTATGTTTTCTTATCGAATCTTCCGCCAGACTGCCTTGTTTTCTGGTTGTACCCATAGACGTAATAAAAAAGTCAGACGGAATCTCGCTGAGAAACAAATGAAGCACCACAATGGCGGCATGTAACTATGTGTGAGTGTCAAGCGGGTTGCCAGATGGAAGAAAATTTCCCATTTCTTTAACTAAAAAGAATTAAAAAACTATATGATTCGTTACTGTCTTCGAAACTCGAATTTTATGGACCGGTGATTTGTAACTTGTGTTGTTTAAAATAGGTAATGATGAAAATAAATTAAACACATGAAATATAACATAACATATTCCTTTTATTATGTAGGACAAACAGATGCATACTTATTTGAAATAAAAAATGCGCAAACAAATACACCAGTTTTAATGATCAGACGAGGCTCTGGCGAAAGAGAGGTAGAGCACGTTAGCCTGACTAGGGAAGTACCTCCACCTCATAGAAGACGGCAGCCACTCCTCACACTCCTCAAAATGTATACTGCATATTACACTGGATCTAGATGGAATCAAGCCGCTTTCTTTTCTGGACTCTCTTATGATTTGTACCTTCTTATTGTTTGACAATGGAAATCTAAAAAAAATTAAAGGTATGAATAATAGTTGTTCAGTAAAATAATCATAGGATGTAAGTTTATATGTCTGTTTAAACAAAATTAGGTATCTGAATTAAGTAAGAATTACAAGAGACCAAACAAAAGTGATCTTCCACACTTTTACGCTAATTTGGAAATGTGAGCTATGGCAACACCGATCGATTTATTGTTTTCAAAAATTAATTTAAGTGAAAACGATTAGTTAATCAGAAAAATTACTTGCTTAGCTATAAAAAGTAATCCCTTGGCTTTTTTTAATTGTACCACTATGGTTCCGACTGCGCTTCACTACGGACGACGGCATTATTATTATTATTCGACAAGCTTATCACGCAGCGAGGTGTCGGTGCGTAATGGCGGGCGGTATACTTACTATGGTGTGAATGTGTGCGTGTCGGCTCGTACGTATAGCGACTGACTTACTATGGAGGTGCTTCAGTGTTCGGGAGACGGTGTCTGCTTTTTTTATTACGTCTTTGGTTGTACCACTAAAATCTATAATTTTTTTTTTTTATTTACTATTAAATAAATTTTGACAATTGACCTATCATCGAGTTAAAAGAGAAAATCAAAGAAAAAATTACATTTAACATATTATTCAAAAAAGGTTTAATGTTACAACACAACGTGCTCCTTGCGCGTTCATCTTTTTTTTATTCACTTTTTGTCCTTTCATTGTCGCGGAAATTGGTACATTCTCTCGCCAGTGCCTCCTATTATTATTATTTTCACCATCACCACACTAGGTAGTGGGCCGTTTCATGAGTGAATAGGCTCTTGACTTCATAATTATTATTTCGGAGTCGATCATCTATCAAAATCAAATCGATTACATTTTTTCATCATTCCGTCTCCACGTATACGAATTAATATCCTTAAGACTGATGACATAATAATGTGTTCATCGTTTTTTATCGAGATATATATAATGTACGTAAATTTCACTTCATTTTTTTGTTTATGAACAATGTTTACGAGGTATGCCTCAATATTTATTTTATTGTATTTTGATTCAATGTGACGGTATGGTAGATTTTGTTTATTAGCAGATTAGTAGGTTTTGTGATAAGAAAGTAGTCACGCTGCACTGCACCATAGCTTACTTATTTCTTCGGTACTTTTTTTTGACATTTACTTACCTTAATAGTAGGTGCCTACTAATTTTTGTGAATTATTTTCGCCAAGTTTATATTAAATAAATAATCATAATCTGTTATTTTCCGTATTATAAACATCAAGTGATAAACCATTATGAAGAAAATATTAGACTATCTACACAAATGTAGTAGTAAAATTAAAACTAACAACTGCTTGGTTGTCGGAGAGTTGGTGTTGCAGGACCTTTTGTAAGCTATGTATACAAGATCCTGATAAGTGAAGCAAGTTATTATCGTAAAAGCAATCGTGAATAGAGTACCTACTATGACTTCATCAGAAGATTCCGAGAAGTCGGGCCTACCAGCAGACAGTTTCTGCAGGGATTATATTCGAGGTTGCTGTTCGCGTACACGTGAAAACTGTAGATTTATACACGAAGTGCCACCGAAAGCATGCTTGAAGGAGCTCTTCAAGTTCTGTCACGACTTTCAGAACAAAGGTTGCTTTAGAAACAACTGTAAGTTTATTCATGGTAATTTGGAGGATGAGGAGAATTTCTACCAAACTGGTATGTTTCCACGAGATGCTCGCAATATACCAGTGTGCCAAGCTTATATGTGTGGATCATGTTCTAATCAAGACTGCAACTTTATTCACCCACCTGATGTGGTCGGCAATAAGGTGATGTCGGTGATGGCTGTGCCTCCGCCACCCAATTATAACCGAAGGCCGCCCCCCATTAGAGATGACGATTCTCCTCCAGAGGCTAAATTTAGAAGATTTGCTTTTGAAGACAGCATTGATCAACAAGTTTTAAATGCATCATCTAATCTATGCCCTAATTGTGAAAGTTTAGATCATAAAGTAAAGCTACTGCATGAAAATATTAGTGTACTGTTGAAAAAAGTTAATGATTTGACTGAGAAAAATGTACAATTGACGTCAATGAATGAGTTTTTATTGGTGCAAACTGCCTCAGTTAGAAGTGAGCAGTCGTGTGTGATAACTTCTCGTCATGGTACTTCAGCACCAGTGTCCCTTGCTACTGTGAGTGTCACACCTGTAGTGAGTCTTGCAGGTGCACTGCCAGCTTTAGTGCCTGCTGCTGCCACACCTAATTTAGCTCTAGCACCCGCTGCCTCCAGAGCTCAACTGTTGACACCTGCCCCACAGTTGCTCACAGTAAGCACCACCCAGCAGCTGGTTGGTAATTCTGGTGCTCTGATTGTTACTAGTGCTGGTGCTCAGCAACTGATGCAAGTGAGTGATTCTGGGACACTCATGGGTGGTGGTCAGACCGTTGTAGCCGTTACACCAGCACAGTTAACATTAGCACCACCTGCTCAGCAATTGATGAGTAATGCATCTCAAACTGCTGTCCAACAATTAGCTCTGCAGCCTCAAGTTGTTCCACAGCACCAGACCCCTCAGTTTGCAGCTGCTCAGCAGTCTGTGCAACATTTGGCAGCAGCTCAGGCAGCCCAGCAATCTGCTCAACATTTGGCTGCACAGCAGTCTGCACAGCATTTAGCAGCGCAACAATCGGCGCAACATTTGGCGGCGCAACAATCAGCTCAACATTTGGCAGCGCAACAATCGGCGCAACATTTGGCAGTGCAACAATCTGCACAACATTTGGCTGCTCAGCAGTCAGCTCAACATTTAGTTGCACAACAATCTGCTCAGCACTTGGCAGCTCAACAATCTGCTCAGCATTTGGCAGCTGCACAGCAAAAAGCTCAGCAATTAGCAGCTGCAGCACAACAGTCGGCACAGCAAATGGTTGCCCAACAGTCAGCTCAACAGCTTGCTGCCCAACAATCGGCTCAGCAACAACTTGTTCCTTCTGCGCAACATCTGGTTCACCAGACATCTACTCAGCAGATCACCATCTCAAGCACAAGTCAGCCAATGGCCCTGCCTAATTCTCAGGCTCAGCCCATAACATTCCCAATAATATCTCAAAACATACTACCACACTGATGTTCACATTATATCCCACAGTGTTGGTCACAGTCATTGAATTTTGCTTAAAACTAAGCAATAATGATATTAATAAGTGCAAATTGAATTTATTTATGTCATATATGTATGGCATTCAACCATTTTGCTCATGTTGCCGCCTACCCTGAAGGTTATCACTTGCCCACAATGGAATGAAAAATATCCCTTGGTTATTCAATAAAATTTTTGCTCTCCCTTATGAGAGATGTTTTAGCTGTAGGAAAACAGAGGCTAAAATGCCCTATTCTAAGTTACAAAACTTTTAGATGTATTTGCTATATTAGACAATGTAGATTGTCTTAAAACAGTATTTTTGTGAACAAAGAATTGTGTAGCTTACTAAATACTTCATCATGAAGTGCGGTTACAAACATAATGAAATGCTTTTCTTTTCGTGTTGGCTCCTTACTCTAACTCATGTCTATGGCTTTTTTTTAGATGGGAGTATTCTAACTGATCAACTAAGTTTCATAGATATCAAAATTGTTATGTAGCATTATTAAAAATTTTGTGTACAATCTAGGTCACATTTAAGTTCTGTACTTTCAATTGAATTTTACTTCCTATATGTTACTCCTACCTTAGTTTTAGACATCCGGAACATTGTGTTTGATAGTAAACAATCAATGTAACATGAATATTTTGGTCTATCTCATGTTTATATCTACATACATATAAATTTAGAAACTTTAGCGAGACAATGCTTGATCTGAACTTGTGCTAATTTAGGTGCGATTATGAATGGCATTTTATAATGTTTATTGTTTGCCATGAATTTAGCTTATTTCAACAAACAACATTGACTTCAAAAAAGGAGGGGAGGTTCTCAATTGTATAATTTTTTTTTATATGCATATTCAGAAAGACATAAAAATAAAATGCACTCATCATTAATTTTATTACATGTCTAGATGTAATATATATAGTTAAATACTCATTTTTTTTTTATTAGCATAAAATATAATTATATTTATAGTTTACTATTTATATTTTGAAATTGTATTATTATGTGAAGGATATTGCCTATTACAATAGGAGATATGACATTTCAAAAAATGGTTCAAATTAAATTAATCACAATGGATGTTTATCACCATGTAAATTATGACAAATATAGTTTCTTAATAAATAAATCTTATAAATGAACCGAAACTATGTTTAAAGATGATTTATTTAAAAATGCTGTGTAAATACACAGCATTTCTTGAAACACGTGAAATCTTTTTTAGGTAAACAAAGTATCAGGTGCAATTGATTGACTAATAATAAACTAAATAACTTACAACACGGTAGTTAACTACAAACTTTTAAATAGCTTTTATATCAGAATTAAAGTAACAGTTTTTACAGCTTTTTAGCTTGATTACACACAAACATCGAAGTCATGTGTTTTTTACGTAGCAGTTTTAAATAAATAATCTTTGGTTGAGTTTTAGGTGTATTTAAATGTTTATATATTTAAAATTATATTTTTATGTTAATAAATATAACATAATTATTTTGAATCACTTTTTGAAATATTGTCAGATTCCCTGTTTGTAATGGTGTTACCTATATAATTATGCATCGTTTTCATACTATCTGTCAGTAGAATTTTCAAAATCGAATCAGTGCCCCAGTAGAGAATTACACCTCTATGTTTAAACAAGCAAAATACTTACCATTTTATATTTTTCATTTTAATTTAAAAAATTAAAAACTACCAATCAATTATAATGTAAAATAAAGCTTCTTTTTTTTGGTGTTGACTTGATTTTTTGACTAGCTAAGTTTTGTTGCTGTTATGTAGATTGTCGATATTTGTCATAAATACCGACAAACTAATTTAATTTGTTGAGACTTTCCTGTGTGGCAGTCTAGATTTAATAACTATATTAATTAAATTTCTGGTTAAGTTGAGATCTCCCCTTGGGGCCGTAAACTTCTGGTCGTGAAAGAATGAGTTATTAAATTGAGGAGTTTGAATGATTTTGAACTTGCATTCATTATAAGCTGTAATTTATTTTTAATATTAAAAGGATTGTTTAAAATTACACTTCTTTTAGTTTAAAAATCATCATCATTATTATCTGTAACATTTTCCTTCATGTAACAATCAGTCTTCCTGTATTTCAATAACTTCCCTTGAACTCCTAAAACGAAATCTCCGCTTTTATCAAATGCGATGGCAGTTGCATCACCAGGAACATTTTTTACCATTTTCATATTTTTGGTTTCATTTATATCAATATAGGTGAGATTTTGACTCGCAACATATACATTTTCTTCGTGGAACGATAGCTGAGCTATTCCATTGTAGGAAATGTAGCCCATGCAATTTGGGACTGTAGAATTAATGTTTAACATACATAACTTCTCATTTTTGATGTAGTAGAAATTATTTTTGTCATCAATAGTCATTCCGCTAAAGGCATCCAAAGTGTTGAAACGTACTTTTCTATCGCCATCGAGTCTATACAGCTCTTCTACGCCATTGTTGCTCTCTGTGATGTACTTCTTGCCATCTTTATCTACAAAGATCATGCTTAGTTTCATGTCTACATCTGAAATGGGAGATGCTTTGTGGCTGTCATAACTATATCAATATATTCCTTTTCCAGTACCAAAGTATACTTCTGTGTTCTTCTTGTCTACGGCCACTGAATAGCTAAGACCTTTGGGCAGACCTTGAAAAGAAAACTTTTGAAAATTAATTTGTTAAAAGTACAAATCATGTGTCTAAGAGTCAAAGCCAAGCTCATCTTTCTGCGGTGAACATCGCCGCTTAGCAAATGAGGCACTAGCTAAAGAGAAGTAATGATCAGCAATAGTTTTAAGTGAGAATTCTCTAGAATCGTAGATGTTTATTATGTTCATGTGAGACTTTAACTTAGAACACTAGTCTACCTAAAATCCTTGTTTGTACTGGCAAAGTTTACGTTAAGTATATAAGTTACAAGGAAAACAACTTAATTATTCAAGCAAACTGTACGTAAATAAGGTCCTTAATTTAAACGTACCCGCATATAACTCTCGGAAAGATAGAAACTTAGGATCGAGGTGTCAGCTTTAGATATGCTCTCGTGTTACCAATAATCTATAGACTAAGGTGCCTCCCTTATTTCAGACACAGGCTGCACGTTTATTTAAGATTGAACGATTGAAAGTCTACAGGTAATATCCCAATCTTGTTTTATCTTTACAGGCATTAACTTTTTAATTTAAAATAAAATAGACGTGCATTTCTCGTAATATCGCCAGGTGCGTTATACGAAATAGTAATTTCCCATGTCACTCCGACGTGATTAGTGGTGTAGCAGGCTATACCCATTATAATACAACATTAATAAGGATCGAGTCACGTGGCGCTCGGTTCTCTCTGCCTACCCCGTAAAGGGATTTGGCGTGAAGTTATTATAATAAGAAAATGTACACTCCGTTGGTCTGGCATGGCGAAAGAATATGGTAGTGAGGAGTGAAGTTTGTCGTCTTGGGATAAAGCTTGCCTTGGAACTCACAATTTATTCAAAAGAAATTAGTAGCAGTTGGAAGTTTGAGATACGACTTCCCTCCTTTGCAATGTGAGAGATATCAATATGATAAAAAGGCATCAAAAGCCTAAAAAGAGGGCTATATACAAGAGAGAGAGAGGTAGAGCGATGGCGTCGTTGCGCGTTTCATTCTAACCGAACACGCAGGTTAAGCAACGTCGATCGCAGCCTGTCTATGGGGATGGGTTTACCTATTTCGAGTTTCTCCGTGCTTCGGAGGGCACGTTAAGCCGCCGGTCTCAGCTGTTGTCGATAGATGACAGTCATTAAGCCAAGTTAGTGGCGGGCGGCTTGAAAACACTGGCATCCGCGAATCCGCATTTGAGCAACGTGGCGGAGTATGCTCAAAACCCCTTCGGTTTAGTGGAGACCCGTATCCCTGCAGTGGGATGAGTAAGGGTAAATGTGGTATACAAAAGAAGCTCTACTGCCGCTTACTGTGCATTATTATTGTTAACATTATTGGTCATCTACGATAGTTCATGGGATGAAGAACCGGTCTATTGTCCAAGAGGCCCCCGGTTCGAATCCTGACATGTGTACCACTAAATTAGCTTTTTCGAATTTATGGACATATTTGTAATTATCACTTGCTCGGCGGTGTTGGAAAACATCGTGAGTAAACCCGCACGTCCAATAAAATATTTTTCGATATGTGTGACCTAACCTAAGAAAGGGCTGGTTCTCTCTTTAGGTCGTGGAGGTCTGACGGCAGTCGCTTCATGTCAAACTCTGTATCTTTGCTGTTGCCAAATTTAGGGATATGGGATAACGCTTGAAAGAAGATATACATACACAAATCCGAAAACACGAATTTCGTGGTACATGCTTATAGCAGAATTTGAACCAGGACCAGGTGGTTCTTTATCAACAGCCGGTTCTTTATTCACTGGGTCATCGCATATAACGAGCAATTTTTGTATAGGTACATATATTTCGTGTATTTCGGAAACGGCTCTAACGATTGACATGGAATTTTGGGTTTATTCTATATGTTTATTATATCTTTCGTAAAAAGAATGCGATTTTACAAAAATAAAATAAAAAAACTGTTAAGAAATTTTTAAATGGTGTGTTCGCTTTGGTATTTGTAAAAGTAATGTACCTACTGTCTCAAAAATCAATTCATCAAATATTTTAACGCTTACCTTCAATTTTTTCTCCAATATCAGATACTACTTTTATCATATGAGCGTCAAAATAGAAACCATCGTCATTCCGACCAGATTGAACGTAGAATAGATTACCATAGACGTCGTAATGAGCGTCAGTGGGGTATACATCCCCAACATGATAAATACTTGATAAATTATAATGATCATCATTAATTTTCAAGTCGGAGATACAGCCGTCGCGTGGAAGGTCGAAAGAAACACATTGTTTTAGCAAAATGAAAAATATTAGTGATTGCATTTTAAATATACACTGATTCGACTGTGGTATTACTTAGATCTTGAATACAAATAGCTATATTCCAGGAATGTTATCTTATAATATACTCCGTTACAATGTATATAACGAACCATTGATATAGCATTAAATAGACCATGATGGGATAAAAATAATACACAGTTGACAATTTCTGATAATGTATATAAAAAATAAAATAATTATGCTTCATTCGGAGCAATAAAATTATAATTGCCATTCATAAATACAGGTCTACGTAATTAAAAATAATTTGTGTGTCTACAATGTGATTTATACATGGTCATCTAGATTTCTACGTCAGACAATTTCGGTTCGTTAGCCCTTTTATTGCTATTCAATAAATAATACAAAAATATTGATAAAGGCACACGCCTTACGTTATAGATAGCAATAAACAAAAAGTACTTATACGAGTGTACATCGTGTTCGTTTTGTTTTTGTATTTTTTACAAACGTATACCCTAAAGATCATGTCGTCACCATCATTTTTGTTGCGATTACACCTGTAATACAATATTGATTTATCTATTTGTATTTAAATACCTGCTGCTGATAAAAGAGAGGCAGAGTGGGAATTTCATACAATGCACGCACACAGTGCATTGTTCTATATGATGCCGACAGATTCTTTTAATAACTCCACCGCTCGCCGACGGCACGGAGTTTATTTTCACACACTGGAATCTCAGTGGTTGCGTGATGTGCGGTTCCAGAGAATTTTTATTCTGAGAACTCTCAAGTTGAGGAAGCTAAGCTAGCTGAAATTTTCCCTTGAGACTACAGCATGGGGTTCTTTAAGAGAGGCGTGAAGAGGTTTTTACGGGCAACGCATGAGTCACGCCCCTAGGATTGCGAATGTCCATAGGCTACGGTGACTGCTTACATCAGGCAGGCCGTTTGCTTGTTTCACACCATAGTGGAATAACAAAACATAGATGCACGATGTTCACGTATATTATCACAGCGAAAAGATAATCTTTTTTCTGTAGTTTAATATTATTAATATGATATATGTACGAGTATAACGCTTCAAGCTTCGGTGCTTCGGAGGGTGCGTTAAGCATAGTTTAAAAAAATAATATAATGTCTATATATGTCTAATACTTATCTAAATATGTAAGGGTATAAATATTAGACATTATATATATTTTTTCAACATAGTCTTAAATTTTTATGCAATACGAAGCAATGAAAAAAAAAGATCTATTTACTATTTTTAGCGCATTATGATTAGGAGAGATATTCATGACATCACTTACAGTTGTAGAAGAATAATAATTTCGTTATGACAATTATCATAATAACGTAATTAGGGATGCGAAGTGTCTCCGTACTTGGCGATTGACCATACCCGGCGGTTTATCTAATGCACTAACTAAAATAACTAGTTCTATCGAAATACACCTAATATTTAATTTGTTCAATTTTTGTATTCATAAAAAATGATTTCTACGAGTATTATAAGAATTAGTCATCTATGTACTTTTAAATTACGCTCTTTAGGAAATAATCTATCTAGGCGATTAGTTCTATATCATCTTTAATTACTTATCTACTGTTTACCCATTCAATTCATTACATTATTAAAATAAGAAAATAAAAAGAAAAATAAAGATAACGATTCAAAGAAATGTTAATTACTACAAGCTATGCTCCATTCAACGTCAGCCCTAAAATAACATATCATACCTACCTAATTATTGTCGTAAAATCTGCTGTATGTAAAAACTGTTCAATTTGTACATACATACGATACATGAGCAATAAGTGCTATTATGCTAACTACAAAATAGTATTATTATTTCGTAGTTGTATTATTATTTTGTAGTTGTATTATTATTTTTGATTGATGTATTGTTATGTTTATATTGTATAAAGCAATTTACCAATTATTAAACACTACCACACTGTTACTGATTTGGTATTTTTTTATTACATCGTTGAATTTCTTTCTAGAAATTCCCTATCAACTTCAATAAAATAAAAAGACACATTAAATGGGATATATCTATAATAAGGAAAACTTCGCGTACACCAAAATGGTAATTTATATTAATTTCTTTAGAAATATATCGCTTGCTTAATTTTCTATTTATTTCGATAATGTACTGAATTGAATGAGTAAACAGTACATAAGTAATTAAAGGTGATATAGAACTAATCGCCCAGATAGATTTTGTTTTCCTAAAGAGCGTAGTTATTATAGTCGAAGCAAATTATTATGAATTTTAAAGCAAATTTTATTAATTTAATATAAAGCAAATTATATTTAATTTAGGTTAGTACATAACTGAACGAATTAAATATTATATTAATTCGATAGAACAAATATAGATTATCACATATATCAACATTATCTATTTAGTGCATTAGATAAACCACCGGGTATGGTCCATTGCCAGGTACAGAGACACGGATGCGAAGCAAAGAAACCGGTAGCCTGAATATTCGATAATCACGATAAATCGATTTCAAATTATATGAGCCCGTGATTTTGGCGCTTTGTATTTTATTTATTATTACCCGACTACGGCGAAGCCCGGGGAGGGTTATGTATTTGACTCGTGTGTATGTATCGTTGTGTTCATTTGCCCGCTCGTAACTGCTGAACGGGTTAACCGATTTTGATAAATGATACGTCATAGATTCGTCTTGACGATGCGAGTATCACTTTAAAAATTCAAAATGATGGATTTTATGTGGCTTAATGTGCGGGTTGAAAAAGAAATACTAAATAGTATCTTCCATTATAATTTTCCTTTTGTCGGTTTTCTTGTAATTGAAACCAATTTGCTTCATTATTGTTATTAGCGACCCAGAACTGCCAATAAACAAG
This sequence comes from Pyralis farinalis, assembly GCA_947507595.1. Lineage (NCBI taxonomy): Eukaryota > Metazoa > Arthropoda > Insecta > Lepidoptera > Pyralidae > Pyralis > Pyralis farinalis. The sequence goes on from OX382269.1 coordinate 24,612,211, forward strand.
CCAGCTTCTTGAAGAGATAAATTAGTAATTTACTCACAGTAGGGTACTCGTTTCTTCTATAATAGGCATACAGATAGTTCCGAATAGCGTCTGCGTCGAACGTGTCAATATCTGTCACAGGCTTGCTCTTCTTCCTCTTTTTAGAGGTATGTAATAAGTTTTGTTCATTACCGGAGGACCCATACTGTTCCTTTACGATGGTCCGTAACGTTTTTTTGCCTATACCAAGTGCATCTGAGATACGATCCTGTACTTGTGTTACGGGCAATAGAGGACCACCATTAAGTGACTCTCGTTGAAAGTAATAGTGCAACTTCACAATTCACACGATTGGCTATTTATGGTAGGTATGATCTCTTCGACATGTTGAAAGAGTTCGTCAAACACCACAAAACAAGTCCAAATCACTATGCTCAATCAAAGTATAGTAAAGCCCAGTAAAAAATTCAAAGTCAACGTGATTGTAAACAGAAACAGTCCATATTATTTAACGCGATAAATAAGAACTTGTTTTTCGAACCAAAAAAAGTAATAATTGTATTAATATTTTCTTAATTTCATCATAAGTTCTATTTCAAGTTCAATATTCTATTGTCATGACTAGCTATCAAAACGGCCATATTATTTCTCTACAACTTTAGTTACAAGACTATTTGTATTTCCTCAAAACCCGACAAGCCAAAAAAAGGTTAAGTGGCCATTTAATGGACCCGGCCGTGAGTTTTACGTGAATACGTCTTCGTAACGGATAAACGGAAATAAGTTCTATAAGAAAATTAGATATGCAACTACAACACCAAACTGTATCTCCGATATATCATCAGTTTTCTGAATTAGCTTTTACTATGGAAGCAAATTAAAGACATAGATATACATACATACATACAAATTAAAGACGTCGAAACGTCAGATTATTTCAGCTGGTAAAGAAAATAGACTTAAAATTTTTTTTGGTTGTACTGTTGACTCACTATTTTCACACAGTTTAGGTACTTTTTCATACACTGCAATCATACATTTTTTGTATACAATTCTAACATTTAGTATAAAAGATATCAGCGTCAGATTCAGATCAAAAAATTGAGATTGTGTCACTTATTCTAAATAAATTTGTTTCAGTACGCGTTGATGTTCTCGTAGTCCACCTGGCATTGCAAATACGAAGGCAATCGACCCTGTCTCTCACCTTTGATCTTGTGTATCTTCCAGCGGTGACCTTGTAATATTTTCCTGCAAAAACGCTTATGTTATTATAGCCATAGTTATTAGCGTATCTGAAAGAAGGTGTACTGTTATGTATTTTCAACATTACATAAATTGAGTTCACGTACAAGCTCTAGCGTCTGATAAAGTTTTCGGTTAGAATAAAAACATTTATTTTGATATGTAATTTTGATCATGGAGGTCAAGCTACCTAGAACGCAACCTGTCTATGAATGGGTTTATTTATCTCGGGGTTCTCCATGCACTGTAGTTGAACCTATTCGTTGGATGATCAAACTACCGATGTTATGTATTTATTAAGAATATTAATGTTATTTTGCTGATGTGGGTAAGTGAACTAATAAGTTTTTTTATGAATAAGTGAAATCTTTTTTAAACCCAAAAATTTACAAACTACTTGTTACAAGCCCATTTTGGAAAAAAATACTGATTCCATTGCAACGAAGCTTGGCATTAAATTACTACTAGGCTGATTTAAATATTTGGTTTTAAATTGACGAGATTAGTGATAGTTTATTTATACAACGTCGGTAGATATGCAAGCATACGACCCACCTGATGTAAAGCGGTTACGCTCCCCCTGGGTGTAACGCTCAGACAGACATGTTCGTGCACATAAATGGCTGTCCTTTGTGGGGAATCGAACAAAGGAGTATTGGTTTCAAAGTAGCGTTAGTAACCACTACGTCAGCGAGCACGTCAAGGGTTTACTTAAGAGACAGTTTTGATTCTCGTACATAAAATTTAAAGGTAACTAACCTATATGATTTAATAAAAAAACTTTATAATAATAAAAAAAAGCAAAGTTTTATATCAATCCATTCAATTAATTCAAGGGAACACTTCGAACAAATCCGGGGTTAGGATATCTGGTCGTATCGAACTAACCACCCAAAAGAAGCGGCGTGTATTCGCTAGTATTCAATAATAAAGTATTAAAATAAGTATTTTTGGTAGTCATGGGCAGGGCAAAGAAATTGTTTTAATATTAATAGTGCAAACGATACATAGTAGTGGTGGAAAGGAATGGTAGTGTCATAGGTAATGAGTTAATCCACGGGGCATTTTGATATGAGTCTAATTTATCAAATGAGAACAGTAGTGTCACGGGAAAGGAAAATCTCCCATGACACTACTGGTAGTGCTACGTAGTAGTGTCTAGGGATATAAACGCTTACTTTGTATTGAATTTCTTATGACACACGTCGCAGTCTACGGTGCCTTGCCGCAGGTGTATGTCCCTGATGTGCCGCTTCATATCGTGTTGGTAAGAGAACGCCTTGTCGCAATACGTACACTGTCAACGAAACACAAATCGTCAATATTATACTATAATAATAAGATGAATAGATAACAAGTAGGATTAAAATAGTTATTAATACAACTGCTAAGTAATAATGCTTATTAATGTTGGCTTATGGTAAGAGCGAATCGAAGCGAGCCGAGTACCATAAAAGCAGCACACGAATATTTTAAATACTTCAATTACATAGTACTATGAATACTCTTCTAGCATTCATAGTACTATTCATATTAATAAATATTCGTAGTAATAAATATAGAAAGATATATATTCATTGTAGCTGGTAAAATTTCATAAGGTTGTACTTGAACACTCAGACGTATTCGCCGTCAGATCAAATAAGTATTGGATATTTACACTACTATAGTCGTATTGTAACTTTTGAAATCACTCCCACTTCATGCAGGCCATACAATTTTACGATAATGCCCAGTAGCATTCCGATGTCCACGCGATTGAAGAAATTATCTTACGAAATATAGAAAATGAATGTGGAAACAACTAAGGAAATCATGTAAAACCAGTTGAGAATGCGCAAGCTTGCATTGACAGAGGAACACCTGGCTCGTCAATTATATAACAATTCAATTTTTTTTTGTTTTAATTTGTCGGGCATTTTGACCATGTTCCGTAAGAGATAGGAACGGTATTCCTGAACATTCCTATTCTACTATTTTATGTTGAATCTGAAGTCAAAATTCGAATATTCGAAAAAAGCGACAGACAAACGCACCGACTAACGCATAGACAAACATATAGAATTCATATAGGAACGGTGTTCCTGAAAATATATTCGACTTTCTATTTCGACGAAAAAGTATGGGACCATGCAGTTAAAATACAGAAACATTAATTACTGTTTGATTGATACACGTTTTTTATACAACATCAGAAGGCATACAATCATATGGCCTATCTCACCTTTACCGTAGCTTATGAACGCTCGCAATACTTAAGTATCACCTCTGCTAGTAGCACAGCAAGTCCTTAGGAGCTTATTGGTGACCTCACTCACACGCAGGAACACGACAAACCTCCGGGGAGTTGTTATTTGCCTGCGGTTTTCTCTGAGGTGGAGGTACTTCCCCAGACTACTGCTACAACTGCTTTGATGAGCCCTACCACTCTTAAAAACATCCAGACCAAGACAAACACACATGTTCATGCACACAAATGTTTGTCCTGTGTGGGAATCAAACCAACGTAACCACTTTACATCAGGTGGGCTGTGTGCTTGTATGCGGCCCAACTAGTATATAAAATAATGCTAAGAATATTGTTTGTCGATCGGTTAGTTAGCGTAACCGTGTTTAGGTAAACACTGCCACGTGGACCGTTCACCGGGAAAATATTTGAAAAAAAAAAATGAAAAGGGTTATGAACGTTAAAGAAGCGAATGAGGTGTGTAAAGACCCAGTTATGTGATGTTCGTTTCCCTGTACCTACCCCGCAAGGGATTTGGCGTGAGATATAGATAAATAAGTACTAGTGTTTGTTAACAGACAAACTTTACAGGTAAGATGCTCTATACTATATTACATGTTACGTAAGTTCAAACCAAAACAATAATAAAATTTGAAGTTTTGTAATAAAATGTTTGTTTATTTATAAAACTTTATTGTTAAAAATTTAACATTCAAAATACATAAATAAATAAATATTGTCAGACAAATTACACAGCGCCAGCTATCGCCAAAGTAAGCGAAGCGCAGCTTGTGTTATGTGTTGTATGTATTGTGGTACTAGACAACTGATAAACATACGTAAATACATTTTTTTTGTAGATACATACTTATTATACATAGAAAATACCCATACCAAGACAAAAAGACATGTTCATGCACACAAATGTTTGTCCCGTTCGGGAATCGAACCCACGAGCGCCGGTGTCAAAGTAGCGAAATAGCGCGTTTCACCACTGCGCCACCTAGCTCGTCAAATAATAACATAATAATAATAACACAAAAAAATAAAAATCTAAATTACACAATGGTGGACTTATCCCAAAAGGGATCTCTTCTAGTCAATCAATCATAAAATGCTCGAAAAGGAATTCATCTAATTTCATCGGCTTGGTGCAATTTACGTACAATACACACTTCACGTTCAATATAAAATACCTAAACACACAACTCATATATGCGTTAAAAAGTAAATGCTAGTTCAAGTATCAGAAGTAGAGTCATAATGCTCTTTACTTGTGAGTTAAAGGAGTTATATAATTCGGATAACTTCATACTGGTTGGAAGTGCGTTCCAGAGACGTACGGCTTGAACCGTAAAGGATTTGGAAAAACATTTAGAAAAATGGACAGGGATTTCTAAGAATAGATCGTTCCTAGATCGAAGTCGGGTATCCATTACACGAAACGTGAAACACTCGTGGAGATATTTTGGACTGAAGAAGAGGAAAAGAAAAGACAGGATATGAAGATTTCTACGGAGCCGAATCGGTTAAGCTTTTTACGATAGTCAGAAATATGATCAAATTTCAGTAGACCAAAAACATAATAATATCTAATACACATATTCTGAATACCTCCAACTTGTCCAGAAAGTCTTCCATAGAATCCCAATAACCACATCTACATAATCTAGTAGAGGGAGAAGGAGGAAATTCACCAACAAGGTTTTCGTACTGACAGGCAAGAAGTTTTGATGCCTTATTAAGGAATGTGGTGAAGCGTAGATCTTACGGCTGACTTCACTGATCTGATGAGCCCAGGACAAAATTTGATCAAAGACAATACCCAAGTTTTCAACAGTCGAGGAATATGTAATAACATTGTCACAAAAAATAACATTTGGGCACATGACATTTGATAAACGGGAGATATATTAGGAGCTTTCAATAATTATTGCCTTCGATTTAGAAGGGTTAATTTTTAACCCGAAGGTATTAGTCCATTGGGCAATCGCAGAGAGATCCTTATTAATAATATTTACAGCACTGCTGAAATCGTCGACCGAAGCAGCCGTGTATATCTGAAGATCATCTGCGTAAAGATGATACGAAGAGTGAAGAGTGGAAGAAATATCATTGATGAAGATAGAAAAAAGAATAGGAGAGAGCACTCTGAGGTAGGTAGTCCAACGATAAGCTGACACCAGTCGGATCTAGAATCATCAAGTTTAACAGTTTACCGATGGTTAAAAGAGAGGTAGGGCGCATCAAAGTCTGGGGAAGAGCCTCCACCTCACAGAAAACTGCAGCCAAATAACAACTCCCTAGAGGGTTGCTATGTTTCTGCGTGTGAGTGAGGTTACCAGTAAGCTCTTAAGGAGTTGTTGTATAAGCAGCAGAGGAGGCATCGCGCAAGTAATCTATACATACAAATAAAATTGAAGTGTCTGTCTGTGATTTCAAAATAAAGCCTTTATCTTAAGTTCATATTGTTATTTTTACATTACCAAAGCTTAAACATGCATTTTTAACTTTTTTGTCTGTCTGTTTGTTTGTCCGGGCTAATTTTCGAAATGGCTGAACCGATTTTGACGGGACTTCACTGATAGGTAGAGGACTGTTCAGAGCCGAATATAGGCTACTTTTTATCCCGTAAATATTTAGGGTTCCTGAGTAAAACATGAAAAACTTTTAAAATTAGGGGGAAATATCGGTAACTTTGCGATTTTATTTTTATTATTTTCACAGAATAAGTATTTATTGGGACATAAAATAACTACGCATTTTTATGTAATAAAAATAAAATAAATATACGTTGCCTCCCGTAAAGGTCAATAGATGGCGCTGTATGAAAATTGAATAGCTCTATGGTTGCATCTACGTCCCTGAACTTTGTTTTTTAAACATAAATAATTTCAGGTCTACAGAGAAATAAAGTCTACTAAAAGCCCAAATCGCATGCGTGCGAAGCCGCGGGCTTTAGCTAATACTTGATATATTACAAGTGTTAATAGGCTACGGTAACTACTTTACATCAGGTGGGCCGTATGCTTGAATGCCTCGCGACGTTGTATAAAAAAAATCTGTTAAATATGACTTAAACCACGCCAAAGCTATTGGTGAAGCATTTAGGGCACGTAATTTAGCCAGCAGAATGTCAAAGTCAACGCAGTTAAAAGCGCTTGTGAAATCAAGTATAACCAATAGAGTTAATTTCTAAATTTCAATATTATATCTAATGACAATCGGTAACTGTGACAAGCGTTGAGACAGTACTGTGCCCTGGACGAAATCCGGATTAATTTTGACTCAGTAGATGGTGTTTTTGGAGGTGAGTAGTTAGGCGTTGATGCACAAAGTGCTCTAACACCTTAGAAAGAAAAAGCAAAATAGACACAGGAAGAAAGTCTGAGAAAGAAGAAGGCTTTGGATTGTTGGGAAGCGGAATTACAAGGGCATCTCTCCATAATGATGGCAAGACTCCAGAAATAAGAGAGCAATTTAATATGTGTGCTAGAAAAGGAGCAATATACTCCTTTAATGGGTCGATCATGCTGAGGCCGATATCAACATTTATGATTACCAGTTTAACTATACATTAATTTAGTACTTACTAGAAATAGTAATTTTCATTCGAGTGTATTCGGAAACTCGAATTTTACGGAATACTATAATTCTACCACATTACGAGTATGTGTAGTTACCTTATATGGCCTAGTAGTGCTATGTACATGTCGCATGTGTTTGGCTAGATTACTGGACGTAGTGGTTGACTTCTGGCATTGTGTACATTTGAAAGGCTTCTCTTTTAAATGCGTTCTTTTGTGAACTTTCAGGAGGTCCATGGTGCGACCTCGATATGGACAATTGTCACATTTAAATGGAAATATGTTTTCATGCGTAGACCTGCAAATATTTATATTATTAATTAATGAAATAACACAAGCACCTGCAAAGCACAAATATATTGTGGAAGACATGAAAATAATACTGATCTATCCACTAACTTATCACAAAGTACCTCTCGATTCACGTATTAACTTCAAGTGCTCTTTAATATAATAGAAGAAATTCATTATGAAAGTTTTTTTTAAGTGTGCATTACATTGAATATACAAATTTCTTGCTGACTTTGTTCTGTTCTATTAAAAACCCTAGAGTCCGCGCTAATACATGAATCGAAACGTACTTTGGGACAAATTACGATCAGTATAATTTTTACCTATGTATTCCGAATGTAATACAGTCCAGGCCCCGCTGGATGGATTAGGCGATTCATCGTTATTTCCATGAAAATGGTTGAGGTACATTGGAGCTTGTTAATAAATTCGTGAGGTACATTGAACAAGCAAACAACTAGCATTAGTTATATAGGTGTAGTGCACGGGGGCACTCGCACTAGTGTATAGTGTGAGAACACATAAATTTAATACGTTTAACTCTCGATAAATTTCAATTCGAACATTGTAAACTACTATTATATAAACGTAATGTAGTTCACAATGTTCGAAAAAAATTGAAAGTTTATAGCGCAACATATTACAGAGTTTGTACAAAGAGTTTGTCGGAGAGCAGTGATAGCCTAGTGGATAAAGAATCAGCCTGTTAACCGACCAGCAACCGACTAGTTTGGTCCCTGGTTCGAATCATGTTGTAAGCATGTATCACTAAATTAGTTTTTTCGGATTTATGTAAATATTTATAATTACTACTTGTTCAGCGGCGAGGGAAAACATCGTGACGAAACCCGCACGTCCAAGAAATTTTATTTCTAAAGATTCCTTCCTAAGACATTACAGAGTTTGTAAACTAGATAGTATCTTGAGATAACACTACGTTACTTTTGTCAGATTGTAACTTTGTTTAAACCAAATTTTATTTCTTCCCGACCTAGCCTAGTCTACCGACTTTTGCACTTTGCACCTTCGGAATTGCAGATATAAACCATTATTGATTGATGCATTAAACAGGAAGGAAGAGATTCTATTCTAACAGGGTCTCTACTAGCTTCTTTGAAGAGAAGTTTGACCGGGTATTTTGTATTAAAAAATCGACCGTCGCTTATTAATAATCGCCTTCAGGTTAGTCGGAAGCGCACGTGCGAGCGGTATTGGGCTCCCACTTACACGCACTCGTATTGTAGAACGATGCCATCTGAAGTGTATATGAGTTAGCAATGCATAGTGATAGCTGACGCAATGCGCACTACGCGGTTGCTAAGTATAATGTTTGCTCAGGCGTATTTGTCAACCCACAATTGAACCTAGTTCTCGGAACGCTCAAAACCATTATTCCGATGGATTATGATAATCAAAAGTATATATATGACATACTTACATGTGGACTAATAGACTTGCGTTGGAGCAGGCGGTTTTACCACAAATGTCGCATAGAAACTTCTTCTTTGTGACCTCTTCAGGCGGTTTCGGAGGCGGTGGAATGTTCAAGACGTTGCATTTTGTCAAGTGCCTATTATATGATACCTGACAAAAAAATATATATACGATAAATCAATTCAATTATAAATAAGGAGACATTAAATAGGTTAATATTATGGTTATAACCAAAAGAGCCGCCTCTGCACCTGTGCATCGTGACGATTGACAAAGAAGGCCCAGAGAAAAAGATAGTATACCTAACCCATACTACAACGCTGTTAATGACGAGCTCGGTGGCTCAGTCGTGAATGACGCGACTTTGACACCAACGCTCGTGGGTTCGATTTCCACACAAGGCAAACATTTGTGTGCATGAACATGTCTGTTTGTCTTGGTCTGGGTATTTTCTATGTATAATAAGTATGTATTTACAAAAAAAAATGTATTTACGTATGTTTATCAGTTGTCTAGTACCCATAACACAAGCTTCGCTTACTTTGGGGCTAGATGGCGCTGTGTATTTGTCCGACAATATTTATTTATTTACTATATTATACGTACAACAAGGCAATTTTATTACCCACTCTGTTTCTTTTGCATATTAATTAATGGTTTCATGTGGTCAACATTTATTGTTAAGCGGTTGCCAGTACTGTGATGCACGATATACCGGTCAAGTCAATATCTGGATGACTTGATTGATATGAGTAAATACAATGCAGATTTGAATCATTATGTAATCGCCGTACGTGTAGAAGTATAAATATATGTGCATACGTTGCGGTATCTGGGAGTGGAAATCGACGAAAAACTGAATTTCAAGAGGCACATTTCAATAACCGCGTCAAGAACTCGTAAACTTATTCATACTTTCAAGTTGCTGAGGGAAGTCACCGAAGGCCCCCTGTTGAAAAAAGTGTACTTAGCTTTGTGTCAGTCTATCTTAAATTACTGTATTCTGGCCTGGGGTGGAATAGCAAAGTCGACCCTAATAGTACTGGAGAGAGCTCAGCGCGCTGTTCTAAAGGTGTCACTCAGGAAGCCACGTAGATTTTGTACATTTGACTTGTACAGGGAAGCAGATGTTCTAAGTGTTCGGAAGTTATTTCTGATGCGCGCCACACTATACATGCATAAATGTGTCACAAGTTCATCTACATATAATGCAATGCTAGAAAAAAGAGTCTTTAAGATTCCTGTTACTGATACAAATACCACCTTTGCTCAACGATTTAAAGCATTTCTCTTTCCTCTAGTATACAACAGATTAGTGAATAAATGTGAAATAAAATGTTGTTGTAATTTCGAAGCAAGAAATCGTTTAAAATTATTTTTAATACAATTGGACTATGAGGAATCAGAAAATATAATTAGGATTATTTCTTAAAATTATAAGAAATCGAACTTATAATACCAAATCTTCAGTAACTTGTAATTGAAATATGTTAGTTTTACTTTCCACAACATCACTCTATACAATATATATATATATATATCTCACACACTCACACACACAAACTCATTTCATAAATGCACGTGCGCTTCAAATACTATTGGATAAAGATTACTTTATTTGAATTCATGTTACATGAATGCACTCTTGTGGATTGTAGCTTCTATATCTATATTTTTTCTTTGTATAACTTTAATGAATTAAATTCCCCTCTACTTTATTTATTTTATCATATATCGAATTTATATAATGTAACATTTTTCTCGCCGCAACGCAACATATATTTTTTTTTTAAGGTACTTTTTAAGAACTATAACTATGTATTCTACTGTACTCATTTGACGCCCACGACACAGGCCTAGCCTAGTGTGGGGTCAGTGCAACTCGGATATGTTTTAAACCTATTTTTCGAAATAAAGTTATTATTATTATTATTTTATTTTTATTCACGGGTATTATCCCGGTCATTTGATAGGCGTGCGCGGGGATATGGATCCAACGCGTAGAGGCCCTTTCAAGAAGATTCATGTTATATTGTACACCCACCGAGACCCGTTCCTAAAAATATCGATAGAACCATATATCTATGAGCAGGTCACGGCAGGTATTGGGACTATTGCGAATGTATAGGAAATGATTAATCTATTGTAATGAGGTCTGGAGGGATTATTGGTACTGGGTTATTGCAGAAGAGGGACGGACACCTGCCATAACTATCATATCTGACTGTTATTTTTGGCAGGCGGTGGCTCGCCACTCACTGGGTGGACCCCCGAAATGCCAGAGAAAGTCGGCCGGGGGCAACACCGATGTGAGAGACTCAGGGGTGTTGAGAGGTGTGCTGCGCTTTCTCCGAAGTTACTCGCGGCGTTATGCCCTTTAACACTTCCGCCCCTGGAGTATATCACCTGCTAGAGCAATATACTCTATCGACTCCTCTCTGGACGGCCAATGAAGGCAAGCCAGAGCTGAGAGTACTGCAGGCCTTCTTGGATTTCCACTCCGACCGACGAAGACACGCCGGAGACGAAGGCCCTGATCGACTCTCTGGAGCACTCGGGTACCCGTGGTGTCGTTACGCACCAACAGCTCGCCACAAGCTGCCCTGCGGGGTTTATTATTATTATTATTATGTTCATGGACAGTGACACACGGCATTTCGATTGATACTTGGAATAAAAACAAAGGTGAAATATTATTTGGCATAGACAGTTATAAGATAGTTAGTTGCTTTAGTAGTCTTCAATTAAAGGCGGTTCAATGATTGTACTAAAAACATATCACATAGCCAAAGAACGTATGGTTATTGTAAGGCCCTCTATTGAGTCGACTATTTCATACACTTATTCCAATACTACATCATCAACTGCATCTTTGCGTTCGTTTTGATTTCCTCTTTACAAGTATCACTATCTTTGTGTTCTTTGTATTCAGTTACAAGCCTTTCTCCATACAAGTCTTTCATCATTGTGACCAGTGCTTGGAGTTCTTTTGCAGTGCCTTATGCACTTTTGCAATTTGCATAAAGCAAACAATTCACAGCTAGGTCACCCATGCACATTATGCAAAAGTCTACATTCGTCGACCTAATTCTCCGTAGACAATAATCGATGTACAAAGTGAACAGCAGAGCTGATAGCATGCAACCCTGCCTAACACTAATTTTGACATCAAACCAGGGCGACAAGCTGCCGTCTACTCGCACACGTTCTGTATATTCCTAATACATGAACTGCACAGCACGGAGGAGGGTATGATTTCCTATATATGTCTCAGAGGTCCTTTCACAACTCTGTCAAATAATTTTTGAAGATTCACAAAACCGCAGAAAAATTTCTGGTCTAGAGCCAGATCCCTCTCTATTATACTGCGAGCTAAGAAATCTTGGTACATACATCCCCTTCCCTTTCGAAATCCTCCTGTACCACCCGCAGTATTCCATCGGATTTCACACTCATTCTTCTCTCAATTATTTTTCCATACACTGCAGAGTAACAGCAGAGGTATTAATAGACATACCGAACTATAATCTCTCTCACCACAGTCTAAGAGTGAGGGGAGTAAGTCACTTACGCTCACACTGGTATGATCGTACCGTACCCCCGTACATCAGACCAGTACCCCATCGGGAAGGTCATTAATGTTGCTCCCCTTCCAATTAGCCTCTGTCACACACAAAGCATATAGTCTCTCAATCATTATGTTCATCATCTCGGTCACCTTATCTTTCGTATGTACACTCGACGTTAAAAATGCATATGTTATGCATGCATGCTGACACGTTGAAACCGCGTGAACGCCAATAAGCATCATTCTGCTAATGACACACACACATTTAGCTCAATATTGTCAACCTTAAAACAACAGCATTTAGGTTCAAAATATTTTTCATTATCTTCTACACTGATGTATTTTCAACCTTACGAGAACGATTTTAAGTTCAAAATATTTCTAGTGAATAAATGTAGACTTATCTAACTTCACATAAGCATATTGATATTCCGTCCATTTATTCGTGTCAAATTCTGGCGTATTGGTTAAGAAACAGACAATCATAACTCCGTCCCAGGTGTGAGACTTGCAATATATTTGATTTTAAATTAATAATATTCATTTCATTATTAGCAATAATAATAATACAATATTGTTAGTAATTTCTCTTATCCAAATCAAAAACAGGTCAGAATTTATTAATGTAATAATAATAAACGTAATAATAATAAAAACGATATAAAGTATTTTTTTATTATTTCATTTTAAGCACAATACCAAACAATTTTGGAAGGTTTTTCTGCATACCTACTTTACTGCAAAGTTTTTAAGGTTATAGCTTAGATAATCGTTTTCCTGACGAAAAGATAAATTGAAGCTAGACCTTATAACAATACAATTTATGACATTTATAATTCGGCACGGGCGCCGGGGTTACAGTATTTATGTAACAAAAAATAATACGTTACATTATGTTCTACCCTTCTACGTAGCATCAACTACACTATATTAAAATGTAATGAAATATATATTTTATATTTAACAATCGTATATAATTTTACATTAAGATAAAGTTTTCACTCTAAAATTAATATTTAATAAACGCACTTTGCTTATGAAACTCAGTCAAATATGGATTTTGGCTGGCTTTCTATGATTCAAGCCCTCCCTGTGCAAGGCTCGACGAACGGTGGATACCGAAGTGTCAAACAAATTCGCAAACTCAGCAGTCGACGAGAAGTCATTGTTATCAAATTGGCGATACATAAATCTCCTCACTCGGTTGATAGGTCGGGGACGACACCTTCTCGGCCGAGTCGAAGCATTACTTTCGTCTTCGTGATGAGTCACCCAAGTTTTAACGGTAATCCACTAAAACGAAATTAACATAAACTTATATTATACTTATATAGATTACTAATCCAAAAGGCTATACTTTAATCATTTTATAGCTACGTGACATAAATTATTATTATCAATATAATATTATATACATGAAAACATTGACACAAACACGAAAATACTTACACTAAAACCCGTCTCATTACTAAACGCAACAATACGTGTTCTATCTTGCATAGTGATAATTAATAGTAACCTGCATATTTGAAACAGAATGTAAAGAATTACAATCGAAGACACGAAACCACTCTCGCTAGCGAACTAGTAACAACAACTTTAAAATGTCTTCGTATAATGACCTAACCTACTTAACTCTTTTTCATATTTTTGCTAACCAACTGATAGAGAATAACATTACTTCTTACACCTTACCTACTCGAGAGTACTGTGGCTGTTATCAAGTCTCAGCTAACCGGTTACTGTTGACTGCACGGTGACACGACGGTTTAGTTTTATATTAAATAATATGAGTTGATCATTCATTCAACGATTTCACAAAATAGAAAACAACCAAATCTTATAACAAAATTAGAATGCTAAGCTGAGATTTGAAGCATGGACTCCCGAGCGTGGCGATAAGTTTGAGTCGGTTTTTTGCCATGTGACCAATCCGCAGATAAATGAATTGGTGAAATTATAGATGTTATACATTCGTTGCTGTATCGATAGATATAGCTATCTCTGTCAGTACTGTATCTTATTCGTTAATTTCTCGGCAATGTGTAATGTAATATAATTAATGATTGTTTTGTTATTTATGCAAGTGAGTGCGTGCTAACCGGCTATCAGCATGTACAGAGGATTTCTAACGCTCGTTCTATATGATCTTTTGACGTCGACCGTACTTATGCGGCACTCAATTTTCCACCGAAATTGGCGTGTAGGGTGTCCTTTCGCCACATGATCATGTTTCGCACCGTCTTTAGGACACGATCTATCCCGCGCGTCGTGCAGTTTCTCCCTCAAAGGTAGTTTTTAATAATGTTTAAAACCGTTATATTTTTAGGTGTAAGACATTGTTAACATTTGTTACATCACTAAATTCGCTATATGGCCGCAGTTAATGTGTTAACAGATTCAGATACTAACCAAGTTATGAAATTCTTGATTGCAAGTTGTGCACCCCCAAATTGCAGAGTTGTCTTCAGAAAATGCGGGTGATGGTATATTGAATGAATCTTCACTTTCATTGTAATTGTTTTCTTCATAATTACAGTATTCTGGAAATTGACACAATTAGAAAGGTAGCAGTGAGAAATACGTTATGACAAGTTGGAACTATAGTTTCGAAACCCGACGTATACGACCGCGAAATGTATGGGAAAACGTATATAACGGGTTCTGACTGCTCAATAAGTGTAAATGCTATCTGAAACCAAAGTATGTATTATATCAATAGCCATGTCAGTGAGATTAATCCTTAAGAATTTTGTCTTTCCTTTTGGGTTATGGGAATAATAAAAGTTGGATAAAACTTCAAGTATGTGGAGCACAGTAAAAGTTTTGCGCAACTTATAAATAAAAGAATTAAAGAGTCAATAAAATTAAAATTCATTAATAAATTGTATCATCCCATACTAAGTATTGCACAGATTTATTATAATTGTGTAATTTATTGTTGTAATATCGTATCATTCTGGAATGTTCGGAGAAGTTTCACTAGAACCCTTGCTTTGAACCCTTAAGGGTTGTAATGATACTAAACAATCCTATTTTGTACCACTGGAACCTTTGAAATAGTAACAACAATTTTCCCAGACATTGTTTACGTTTATATTCGAAAACGATATTCAACATATTATTTCGTATTTCTGGTGAATAATAATATTTGAAAAATCCGTATTTTAAAGTCGCATTTTCTAGAAAGTCTAGTGATACAAAACAGTACCATTAAAACCCTTGACGATTCCAGCGGTACAAAATAGACTAAATAGAAAATAGGTGTTCAGATTGACCAGCTAGATGATAGAAAACCTAGGTACCACCCACGACCTCACTTTCTCATATATGTAAAAATACCCTTACCACTTTATAATATACTCGGGTGGCAAACAAGCATACGGTCTGCTTGGTGTGAGGTGGCTACCGTAGCCTATAAACCCATGAAATACGGTTATTATTAATCGCGCGTTGCCACCTCTGGTTTAAGAGAGACTTCTTCCACACTTAACTTCACCCACAAATAAAATTGTTACTTACCCACTTAAAATAAAATTATTGTTTTTACTTCTCTTGATTTTTTATTTTGTACGGTTAACGTGACAATAGGAGGGGCCGAACTTTTTGGTATGCGAAGAAATGTTCTCAACACTGGAACAATGACATCGCAAGCTTGCGTGTGATTCTATGACGGAAGAGAGAGGGTGGAATAAGGGACAGTTCTTCAGCGCACTCACCATGATAAAGGCGGTAAAATACGCTTAGTGAACCAATGTTCCTACGGAGTTGAAGTTTCGGTGACCTCATCGTCGTCGATTATGCGGATAGCCGATCGCTGCAACCTATCGAGAGTCTCGAGATGATATTGCGAGGAGCCGTCCCAGAGATGCGAGCTATATGTACTCTACGCAGGCCCGAACTTGAGTCATATAAAGTAGACAAAGCTGGTACAGCGTGAAGAACCGGCGCAACCTGTTCAGGACTCCGAGTTTTTTTGGAGGCTGTTGATATGAGCCTCTCGATGTAGTTTCGTTGGTTAAAGTTGCAGCGAATATCCATGCCTAGCACATTCAGACCATCTCGCATACTGAGGGAAGCGTCCTGAAGTTTTCTTGGCATTAAATACAACCAGGTTATTGGAACGCCATTTACTAATGAGATCCAAAAGCCGATTCAGCTCAATAACAAGACTCACGCTTCTCATCAGTTTCTGTCCGACCAGGCCGTCGGAAATATTGCCCATGGTCCGTACTGTCATCTGCATAGCAATGCATATTACCAAGTGGCAGCATGTCATTGATATGAAGAAGAAAGAGGGCGGGCGATAGAACGGAGCTATGTGGGACACCGGCATTCATTGACATGAGCCGCGAAGCGCATCCATCTGCAAGGACGCGGATTCTACGCTCATGCAGGAAGCCAGCAATCTAATTACAAAGCTGGACCGTATGCCGGAAGTTTGGAGAGAAGTGCTTTGTACAAAACCCGATCAAATGCCTTGGCGATATCTAGGCTGACTGTCATGGATTCGCCATATTTATCAATTGCGTCCACCCAGAGGTGCGTCACATACGCTAGAAGATCACCCGTTGATCGTTTCGGTCAAAAACCATACTGACGATCATTAATTAGGCAGTGATCTTCTAAGTAACGGATCAATTGATTGTTAAGGATGCATTCCACGACTTAAACGCCTTGCGGGGGTCACACAACAGTTCAGTGAGAGCGTGAAAGTGGTGTTTCCAACGCCGCGCAGCGTCGCGAAACGCAGAGATGATTTTTGTATGTTTCCTCAATCTTATCTCGTTTCCTAATTCGGCTGGGTCCACTACCTACGTCTTACTGAGGCTCCGCTGTCCGTCCGTCTGTCACCAGGCTGTATCTCATGAACCGTGATAGTTAGACAGATGAAATTTTCACAGATGATGTATTTCTGTTGCCGCTATAACAACAAATACTAAAAAATAAAATAAAATAAATATTAGAGGGGGCTCCCATACAACAAACATGATTTTTTTGCTCATTTTTGCTCGATATTGATAACGGCAACAGGTAGACGCTTGAAATATTCACAGAATATTTAGTTCTATATTAACTTTAAGAATAAATATGTAATTAAAATAAAACAAATATTTAAGGTCCCATCCCATACAACAAACATGATTTTTTTGCCGTTTTTATAGATAATGGTACGGAACCCTTCGTGCGCGAGTCCGACTCGCACTTGGCCGATTTTTTAGATAAGGTCACAAGTCTTTTGAGATATAATTCCTTAGACGTGCAAGCTTCCTTACGGTGTTTTTCTTCATCGCCAAGCAAGAAGTAGGATCAGTATATTTATATGAAGTAGTCATCTTATGATTGCCATGAAATGGTTCATAATAGGTACTACATATAAAGCGAAACAAGTGGCCCAATCAAGCATCGTCAAGTCGCATCGTGGCGTGTCTTGATATGAGCTGACCTTCAGAGCCTTTACGGTTGATACCAGCGTCGCCGTGGAAAAATGAACATATTACATGGAATGGTTTGTTTAAAAACTCTTTTGGTTTTTGTTTATACCTGATAGTTACCTTTCTTTATAGATATTTCAATTAATTTTTTACTGCTTTTCTGGCACATATCTCTAAACAAGATGCATCCATTTAGTAGATCTAGGCAGTTTTGACACATTTGTTTGGAGAAATTATCCGAATCACTAATCTGAAATTAAAAAACATACATCTTTACACAATGTGGTCTGTAAACTACATTAAATTAGGAAATAATTACAGCATTAGGATTTTGCAAAGGACATATAAAAATGCGGTTTGGCAATATGTAGGTCATATTCATGTCAATTCAAAACATTATCTATCTATAACTTCATGCCAAATCCCTTACGTGGTAGGCAGATAGAAACGAGCGCCATAAGACGCGGTTCTTACACATTTCATTCGCTTCTTTAACATTCTTAACTCTCACGCAATTTGATCCAACCTGCTTTGTGTGCTTCCGCCACCAATTCTTAACTCTTTTCATGCACGCTCGTCGGTTTCTAGGACTCTTGACATCACCATCTGATAAAACACAACCAATTTGGTCACAGTAGGTTAGTCTTGGTCTTTATCGGCTCCTACATCTTTTCACTTTTGCATTGTATATCTGTTTTGACATCCTGCATTCTTTCTATGTGTACGGAACAACGGAGCATGCCTTTTCTTTTTTTAACACCGATACTCTCTTTCATCCCAACCCTCTTTCTTATGTCATTATTACGAACAAATTCTGGGCAAATCTCTCATCTCGACTGCATTTATCCTGTTTTCATGATCTCTGTCATACCCAGCTTTCACTTAGCTTACTTACCATCATAAATTAGCGTTAGGATTAGCACCACATTGTGTACAGCAAACACATAATAAAAATAAAATATTGTACAAAAAATAACCCAAATTAGACATTGATCAATATTAACGGTTCTTCATGTTAAGTAATACTTACAGTAACACCCGAGAAGTGTTTGATTTCTTCTGGAATATCTGGTTGTACAAAATTGTTGAAGATAGGGATCTCTCCCTCTTCATCATTACAAATTCTACAGATGGCTTTACATGATTTTTTGATAGAGCGCCTGGAAAATAATTTATTAACTTAATAAATTAACATTGTATTTTGCATGTCTTTATTACATGATAATTTAATTTAAGTCACCATTACACATTTGAATATATGGTTTTTTGTAAACATTATGATAATTAATAAATAAATAAATAAATATTGTCGGACAAATTAAACAACGCCATGTAGCCCCAAAGTAAGCGAAGCTTGTGTTATGGGTACTAGACAACTGATAAACATACGTAAATACATTTTTTTTTTGTAAATACATACTTATTATACATAGAAAATACCCAGACCAAGACAAACAGACATGTTCATGCACACAAATGTTTACCTTGTGTGGGAATCGAACCCACGAGCGTTGGTGTCAAAGTCGCGTCATTCACGACTGAGCCACCGAGCTCGTCAAAATATAATAAATACAAATACAAATACAAATTCTTTATTTGCAGAATACAGTACAGATTGATGTTACAAGTATTTATAAGTGCAGTGTATTCAGCTTGCATGCAAGCGTGCAAAATATTTATAATAGTTATTTGAAACTAGTCTACTCGTATTTATAACATAAAATTCAATTTGGATATTATATTTAACATAATATTAAATAATATAATATTGTCAAGAAGATAATTACAGATGTCAAAAGATACGAAAATTATTACAAAAAGAAATGATAATAATAGGATTCTTAGTATACAGTTTATTCTATTAAAATGTTGATTCTTTATATTCCTTAATACTATAGAAACAATGCTTCAATGTCCATGCGGTCATACGAGATTTAAAATCACCATCTTTCAGAACTTTCAAATCGTCAGGTAAGTGATTGTAAATCGACACGCACATGTTAAAAACATTTTTTTCATAAATATATTTATGGCATGGGGGCTTATACAATCTATTCATAAGTTTTGCTCTTGTTTGTCTTTGATTGACTTCGCCGCGCGTTTTCCAATAATCACGGTGAGAATTGACAAATGTACAAACATCTCTTATATACATACTTGGCAGTGGTAAAATATTATATTTTCGAAATAAAGGCCGACAACTGTCGTCGAACCATGCATTGCACAATGCGCGGATACACTTTTTTTGTACTTTAAAAACTCTCTCAACATCAGTCGAGTTTCCCCAAAGTATAAGTCCGTAACTAAGGACGGAAGATACATAGCCGTGATACGCAGTGAGTGCAGCCTCCATTGATACGGTTTGTCGCAGACGCTTTAGAGCGAAAACAAATCGGTTTAACTTTTTACAGATTTGATCGATATGCTCCTTCCAATTGAGATGCTTGTCGATTATAAAGCCAAGAAACTTAAATGAATCTACCCTGTCCACCAGTTTATCATCATACTTCAAGCAAATAGAGGGAGCATTCGAATTATAAGAAGAAAACTGCATATACTTAGTTTTTCCAATGTTAACGTGTAGGTTATTTGTTTCCATCCATGCTATTGTATCCTTAAGCGCCCTACTTACATCAAGCTGGAGTGATTCCTTACTATTACTTTTAACAATAAGTGTAGTGTCATCTGCGAATAATATACACTTATGAGGAGTGGCATTGGGTAGGTCGTTTACATAAATAAGGAATAGTAGTGGTCCAAGAATACTACCCTGGGGAACACCGCTACTATTCGCCTTGAAGTCGGATCTATATGCAAGTCGACAAACGGAATTTCGTGTCTCAATTATTTTTGTTATCTCAGTACACTGGATCCTATTTTTTAGAAAACTTTTTATCCATTCAAGCGCTCTACCCCTTATACCGTAGAATTCTAATTTATGCAGAAGTTTTTCATGATTAACGAAATCAAACGCCTTGCTCATATCGAGGAATATAGCGGCTACTGGAATATTCCTGTTTAAGCTTTCTGATACTATTTTAAGCAACTCGAAGCACGCAAGGTTAGTTGATCCGCCTTTCCGGAAACCGTGTTGGTCAGGATGAAGGATATTTGACTTATCAAAAAACTCTGCCAGTCGTGTATAGATAGCTCTTTCAAAAATTTTTGATAATATTGGGACCAACGCAATAGGCCTGTAATTATTAGGGTCAAGCTTATTACCCTTTTTGAATATAGGTTTAACCACAGTGGTCTTTAGTTTCTCTGGAAACAAACCATCAGAAAAAGATAGGTTTATGATATGCGTAAGTGGATAACATAGATGTATGGCACATACTTTAAAAACCCTTGTGGGTATTCCGTCAAAGCCGCAAGATTTAGAATTCTTTAGAGACATTATTATGTTATACACTTCCGCCTCATCAACTGGTCTTAAAAATATTGAACATGGATTGAAATTATATATGTCAGAATTTATATGTGGAGAGGTACATGTGGGTGGTATGTTCGGTTTGTTCGTCAAGTCAATGAAATAATTATTAAATGTGTTACAGATGTCAAGAGGTTTTGTACAGAGAACATTTTTTGATTGGATTTGTTTTATGTCATTATTTTTCGGGTTAAACGACAGAGTTGAGCTAATTGTGTTCCAGGTAGCTTTGCACTTGTTTTTATTATTTTTGATGTAGTTAATGTTGTTAAGCTTTTGGGCATCCAATATACACTTCCTAAGGATCTTGTTATACTTTTTAAAATTGTTTTTACTAATATCTTTATCAGCTTTACTCATTTTGTATTTAAAAAATAAGGAACGCTTCGTTTTTGTCGATTTTACTATACCTTTAGTAAGCCATTTTAGCTTAGAAGGTCGATTGTTCACTTTTATTTTAATTGTTGGAAAACATAAATCATGGAAGAGGCATAATAGCTCATAGAAATAATTAAAGGAATCTACAAGGTTATCGGAGCCGAAAACTTCAGAAAAAGAGAGAGACTGAATGCATTCGCAGAATTTTCGCATATTGTCTTTACTATAGTCTCGGTTATACTCGAACCAAGTAGCATAAGCTCTTTGTCTTTTAATCTTTAGGCTTATCGTTTGTGCTGTTTCGTGATCCGAAAGTCCTAGAGTAAGGATCTCTGATTTTACGGTTTTGATGTTACTAGCAATATGATCGATGCAAGCGCTTTTCCTTGTAGGTAGTAGAATATGCGAATTAAAATTATAATTGCTTAACAAACTTTGTAGCTCTTTTGCCGCCCAATCTTGTTTTAATATGTCTATGTTCCAGTCGCCACACAGAACAATTTTTTTACGTTTAAATTTAATAGTTAATTGATGAAGCAATTGGTCTAGTTTATGAAGAAAAATACCAACATGAGCTTTTGTTTGTTTAGGTATTCGGTATATATTGACTATGATTACATCTGTACCCACTATTTCAATACCACAGCATTCAAAATAGTAGGTTGTGGCTAAATCTGAAACAAAGGGCAATGGTTTGCAATCAAAAATATTTCTAGTCAATATACATGTGCCTCCTCTACTTTTGTTGCTACGACAGAAGGATGATGCCAGTTTGTAATTATTTAGCTTAACATTAGCCTCCGTGCCCAGCTTGACAAAAGTTTCGCTCAAACAAATTATATCAACGTCCTTGCCAGCACGCTGAAGTTCAAGGAGAGTTAAATCTAAGGAATCTAATTTATTACATAATCCTGAGATATTTTGGTTAAATATCAACAAATCATCCGAATCGAGTGTGTCAGTCAGAGAATGTTTAATATTAGGGGAGGTATTTCGTTTGTTTAGCTCGTTAGCTACGAAAAAAAATTGTATTAGTTTCATTCTCAGAACGAATCTGCCATTTGTTTCTTAAACTCAACCCATTGTCAATAAATTCCATTTTGTATCTCAGAAAATCAATTTGAATATTCAATTTAAAGCAAATATAGTTCATAAAAGACTTTGAATAATAATTGTAAATAGTGTTATCATATATATCAATTAATGAGCAATTAGTGTAATTTTTGACAAACATTTTCAATTCATAATTTAAAGAATCAACATTTAGATATCTATTTTTACAAATATTCAATAATAAAACATGATTGTTCTTAAATTTAAATAAAATATTGCACAGGTTACTAAGTAGTATATAGGGATCCTTATCATGCATACCAACTGATAAAACAATTATGTCGTCCTTCATTAGGTTTTTATGACTGTCTAGTCCCTTCAGAATTTCAGTACTTGAGGCATGTGGTTTAACTGTTGCTGTCACACTGTAGACGTCATTCCATTTACTGCACCTAGCATGGAACAGTCGTACAGATAGGCCGCGAACTTGTTCGTCGCCAAAAATATGAATAGTAGGTTTTGAGCTCAAATATGTTGGATTTTTAACAACATTTTGCGTCGCTGGTTTTGGCGCGGGGTATATTGGACTATTTTCTTTCTGTAGGTTTGACATTGGAGCTGTTTCTGGGGAAGCGGTAGGTGTGCTCACGTAACAATGGGGAGATTTGTTTTTGCTATTGGTTGAATGAGTTGATGTACATATTTGTCCACGTGTATGGTCTATATTTAGATTGATGAAACTCTGGTCAAGGTGCTGATTGTTCACGGTTTTTCTTTTGTTTTTATTTTTATCTTTACTCTTAGTTGATTGGCTTTTCGACGTCAATTTGCTCGTAGATATGCTTAATTTTTTTAAATGAATAATACGATTTTCATATTTTTTTATACTCTCTTTTAAGCTGAAATTTTCGGCAAGTAAGTTTCCAATTTCATTCTCAGCAATCTCTAGTTTCTCACGTAGTTCTATCATTTTTTTGTCCATTTCTTCGACTTTAGCATAGATATTTGTTCTTTCGGGACAGCTTCTATTGCACTCGTCATTTGATATTATGGATGAGTATTCAGTAGTATCATCACAATTTGAAAGGCTATTTAAAAGCTCAAAAGAGTTTTCTGTGGGAATTAAGGCTCTGTAATCCCTTCGTATTGTCACATTATCATCGGATGAATTTCTTTTAGTTAAACAAGGAAGACACTTCCAATCGTGTTTATATTTTGCTTCCATTAAGTCGAATCTCTTCGAGGATACATTGCAACAATCGATGTGGAAGGTAAGTTTACACAACGAGCAGGTAAGGTGTTCTCTATCCACAATCAACTTGTTACATTTATTGCAGTCTTGTGTCATCTTTATAATTGGAGGACTCGATAGATTTAAAATATAACGTTTTAAATGTTTTCTATTAAGTTCAAATAGTTATATGAACTGAAAAAATATTTTTGCGGCTTTTGGGTTTCGAACCACGAACCTCTGGGCTCAAAAACATAGACGAGTCCGCTACGCCACCAGATGCATAGATTGCAGTTATGAATTATGGCATGTAATGCTGTTTTTGATCACTGTTCTGACTGCTAGGAACTATAGATGACTCATTGACGACACTTCAAACATATTACCAAATAAGGGCACGAACCGCGACGTACTGTGATTGGTGGAGGAATGTTGACTCACCGGCTGCTTAGATCTTCAAGTGATTGTGTTGTTTTGCATTTTAGAACAATTTATAATTGCAAAAATCTTATTATTCACAGCTATTTATGATGGTTCGCTTGCAGTTTCTAATGGCTTGTAGTTTGATTTCACGTATTCACAATTTAAATTACAAAAATAACAAGTTTTACTTGGTAAACGAAAATTTTAACGATGGAGCACTTTAGCTTAGTGTGTTGGCGCGGTGACGTCGTGCGCGCGAATCTTAATAAGTAAATAGTTAATAATATAATGTAATTAAAATTTATTTTTCAATGCTAAAATTAACTTGTGAGAGTTTTCAACAGTCATTAAAGCTGATTATGAGAGCTTCAACTATGCAAGTGAGTGATTTTAATAATTTTGAAAATATATGTTAATGCATAACTACTATTATTCACATATGAAATTTTTCATGCAATTTTAATCTATATATTAAAAAAGAATGTATTGCATAATTTTCCTTCACCTCCATTTACTTTTTTGTGAGACAACTCACTCATAATCAGTTGAGAATGCGCAAGCTTGCATTGCCAGAGGAACACCAGACTCGTCAATTATATAATAATTCAATATTTTAGTTTTAAATTTGTCAGCCATTATGACCATGTTCCTTAATGGATAGGAACGGTGTTCCTGAATCTTTCTATTCTACTTTTTTATGCTGAATCCGAATTTGAAGTAAAAATTTGAATATTCGAAAAAAAAGCGACAGACAAACGCACAGACAAACATATAGAATTCATATAGGAATGGTGTTCCTGAAAAATGTGTAACATTTACAATCAACAATTAATGTAGGCCTTATTAAGTGCAAGAACTGTTTGTGCACCTGACCTCTCCAAAATGTTTTTAATTTCCATGAAAACTTTGAGCAAGTTCACAGCTAAATGAAATTTGACAGACCACCATAGTAATCACTGTAGTAAACATAAGGAAAAATATGTTTAATTGTATTCATGAAAACATTATTAAAAATCTATTTGTTTTTTAATTTTCAGTATGCATACTCATTTCATTAATTGAAGATTGATGAGCTCTGTCTGGTACTTTCAAGAAGCACAAAGGAGTATTCACATAACTGTGCTCCTCCTTGAAAGTCTAAAGCTTCTGAAGAGTTGCTGTGTTAGCAGTAGAGATGGCAACATGTGAGAGAATCTTCCTGTATTACAAGCATTCATAGTGTGTGGTAACTATACACAAACAAATTAATAATTTGGTTAAATATAATTATACATAATTCTAAGGTGTGCACTTATATCTAGTTTCCATACACTCTCATGATCAAATTTATATTTTCATATTTCTTTGTGCCCCAATATTTTAACAGCAATAACTAATATGCTGTTTTGTGAAAATTCTTGTTTGGGAATGAATAATTACTACTACTTTGTATGTCTAGACTTTAAGTCATGTAAATCATTTCATAACATGGTCTTCATTACATCATTTCACATTTTCTCAATTTATTATCTCGTAACTCTGAACTCTGCTAACTATACATTAATTGTATTTGGGCGTGTAGCATTGTGGAATATAGACAAGTTTGTAGTTTACCAATGTTTTCTGTATGGAGTAGACATGGCAGTTGTTATGTTATTTTAAAGTTTATATATAAAAGCTGAGTTAAGTGTATGTATTTTTACTGTCTGATTTTATACCTTTCTGTTAGTAAATACTCACGTTTTCTTCAATTTCTTTTTCTTATTTTTATGAGTCTTTTTTAGGGCGTTCGCGAATAACATGGATTTTAATAATAAAAGCGAAGTCATTGTCGTTTACAGTAACGTTTGTGAATTTATTGTCACCACGAATACTTTGAGTACATCAGACTAAAACTAATACAGTTTTTGTTTTGAATGATAGAATTCTTTAAGTTTTGTTTTTTATTTGAAGCTGTCTCTTAGTATACATTCGTAGCAGTCAAATGATTTGACATTGATAATTCATATTGGCAATCTGACAGCAAGTAGGCCAACCAAAATATACCAATATTAAACACAAAGTATTATATATAAATCTGAACTGAAATGGGTGAAGTAAGCATGTACGGTTGAAATTTCGAAGAGAAAAATATTTGTTTTGAGTTTTATCAATAAAATAATACTAAAGAAAAATTACCACAACTACGAGCTAAAGAAGAGGAAGTGAACGCTTCATTAGTGACAATAATGACACTGACGCTGACTGAAGACAATTCAGGTTTATTTTATCCATTTATGTACTCTTCTCTTTCCTATATCAATTATTTTCTACATTAATTTTCTTGTAATTATAAGGTTAAATCAACGAAATTTACAATAAAATGGCTGTATATTTGACTAAGAATATGTTGTCGAAGTTTAACCAATTGACATATCCGGTGAACTATTATAATTATTGCGAAGGTACCAGTGGTGATCATTGGCAAAAACTTTTTGAAGATGGGTTTGTATAAACTTAACTATGGTTATTTAAATTATTAAGTTGCAATTCAAAGTATTATAAAACCAAATGGACATATTTAGTCATTACTATCTTTCCAGCAACAAAGGTGGTCGTTTGGCGAGTGATATGATTTGTAGAGTATGTGCAAGGAACGGATCCACACCATTGAGTTATAAAATCGAGGAGTATGATGTGATGAGTGCCCTTCGGAGTGTTACCAATGTTACGGTAATAAAATGCCAAATTTTGAAATTTAAAATAAAAACAGATATTGTTTATTATTATTTTAGAAATGTGATGTATTATTAGCGATTAATAAATTAACGATGGAACTTCACATACAGGTATGTTCCCATAATCACTATATTATATTTTTGGACACTACTACTACTTGTTTAAAAAACTAAAAGAAAAATGACACTTAAAATACTTTAAATTGTACTAAATATTCTTTTAAAGAGATATAATATAGTTTTGCTTACATTATATATAATATGTTATAAAAACTTGCAAGTGTAGTGGATTTGCCTGTCCATCTAGCCCTATTAAGAATAAGTTCTAGATTAACACACCTTGTTTGCATGTTAAGAAAGAAGACATTTGCTATGCGCAGAGAAGATTGATAAGTAAACTCCACTATCCTGCAGCATATGTTTTATCCATCTGCTGATAGGTTTCAAATCTAACATAATCATGCAGTTTTCTAAATGAAATAAAGCATATTATTGGAAATTCTTATCAATTTTGTTTTATACACATATGAAAAAACATGTAAATATGTAACATGGGTTGCATTGTGTTTGTAATCGATAACACTTTGATTGGGTTAGTAATTTCGATTAAAGTTTCTGATCTGTAGTTGTAACATTTTTTACACTTTTTGTAATAACTAAGGGAATCTATGTAGAGCGCTTCGTAATGTTTGTTGTATTTACTTTTGGGAAATAATGTTCCCAAATAATTCAAGACTAGTCCAAGT
This sequence comes from Pyralis farinalis, assembly GCA_947507595.1. NCBI lineage: Eukaryota > Metazoa > Arthropoda > Insecta > Lepidoptera > Pyralidae > Pyralis > Pyralis farinalis. The sequence goes on from OX382269.1 coordinate 24,639,934, forward strand.
CTACCCAAATACAATGTAACATGTCCTATGTATTACTGGCTTTGTCTATTGACTCGGGTAGACATCCTTACTGAACCATGATACCACTTTATTTTACACAACTGTAAAATTAATGACCAATCATCTCAAGACCTATGGAGTTCGATCCTGATTTGAGAAACATTTGTTGCTTTGAGAAACAATGTTTTATTGTATGTGGGCAGACTTGGGTAGACACCCTTACAGAATCATGATACTAGTATATTTTACATAATTTGCCTTAAAATCAATGATGAAGCATCTAGGGAGTTGGATATTGATTTGAGAGACATCTTGGCTGTGCCATCAGATAAGCCTGAATTGTCATAAGGATTTATCAAATTTCAATAATTATAAACTTTTGCTGGACACAAAATTACATGCCTATATATATGGCAGCAGTATCAGAAGTAGTCCAGAATAGGGACTAATAGGGGTCACTAGTTAGGAGTATTCTACGGAGGGCTGTTGCAATCATGCAGGTGACTGAGGATAGCAGCTAGTGGTGACAGTGTAACAGTTAAGATTCACAATCAGTCTTACTGTTTGCCAAAGTAGTATAAAATTGTTAAATGCCTTCTTAAGGAGATGGTGTAGCTTGACTACACGCAATATCATATGATGAGAAATAGATGCATTTAGTTGCTGCAGCCACTTTATCGTCTATGATAACATTTTGCTTGCATCTTTTCAGGTGGACATAGACGATTCTCTGCCGAAATTTATTTGTTCAGATTGCTTGGACTGTCTGAAGTCTGCACTAGCGTTCAAAAAAGTATGTGAAGCATCTGATAAGAAGTTCAGAAAGATATTAAATCCCCTGGGTATTTATCTGCACCACATGTATTTGCATGTTATTGTATTATATATTGTAGGCAGAAGGCGAGCACTACATGACTCAGTACCAACACACCTCACATGCTTCTTTAGCAATTGGTGATTCCTTGATTTTTACGATTTCGTTTTGTATTTCATTGTATAATTAATAATCACACATAGATTCTTAACAAAGATTCATTTTTTATGTTTGTTATTGCTTAGGAATAAATTGATGCATACTAAAGGGTCTCACATATAGCGGATATCATGGACATCACAAGTTAATAAACTGCTTTTTTCCTGCACATTATGGTATTGAGTATACATTAGTAATATTTATTGTAATTATCAAATTAAAACCTAATTATTATTATTAAATTTAGGTGTTCACTCATATCCATATTCTAAACACGACTTCCAATTGATATTGCATCAAATGAAATTGAGGCGTACAAAATATGAGCAGAAACTATTGAAGGCCCAGAAAAAAAAAGACAAGGTGCAGCAAAAAGGAAGCCCAGTGCCGAAAATAAAACAGTTCAAGTGTTCTCCGTGTGATATGACATTTCCTAATAAGGTAGGCTGCCTGTCTATGTGATTGTTTTATCTGATATTATTTCTTCTTTACACATTGTTAGAAAATACGAGTAAAAAGCATACCACACATAACGCTTATGCAAAATAATTGTTTAGCAATATTTTCTATGAAATTATTAGGGTGCACGGTAGTGCCCCCACGAAGACGAGTCAAGCGAAGCGCAAGTGCACTACCTAACTTTTCTCGAAGCGACTTCGTCAGTTTTATGAATTTCTAACTTGGGTTTGAATTATACCAAATAAACAAAATTCTTGAAATATGATGTCAATAGCGAACTTATTAAATATATAAAGTTTTAATTGCATAGCTCTTATACTTTAGATTTTATTGATATCTAAAAATCCCGATTTCGTCACTGATTCATTGATGATCATCAAAATTCTTAGGGTATTTCCTGAAGTCCTAGAAAGCTGAAATTTGGTATGTAAGACAGTATTAGTACACAAACAACAAAAAAAATCTAAAACTTGGACTTTTACCCCCCAACACCTTAAACTGGGGGATGGAAGTTTGTATGAGACTTCTACAAATTTTGATGTTACAGGTCTAAAAATTGTTAGTGTGCTATGAAAAGAGGCACCACTGATTTGCAAGAAATTTATCTCAAGAAAAAAAAATGAATAAAATAAAAAAAATATTGTCATAAGCAACTTACAATAAGAAGTAAAATTCTACCAAAAACTTTTTTATGTAAAACGATGACAAGACGAGACCATATGGCTGTCAAAAAGTTATCAGATCTCATATAGAGCCAAGCTTCTAACTCTAGAAGCCCTAACTTCACAGACTCAACACCTTAATGAAAATATGTGACTTGGCCGTTTCGCTACCGTCACATGTGTGTAGTGTGAAAAATTTATTTAGCTACTGTCACATGGGTGTAAGATGAAAAATTTATTCACTGTTCTTTTCTGTTATACAATAGTTCTTTTAGTAACGAAACGGCCAAGCCACATATTTTGGATTAAGGTGTTGAGTATGAGAAGTTAGGGCTTGTATAGTTAGGGTGTGTAGAGTTAGAAGCCTGGCTCTACATGAGATCTGATAATTTTTTGACAGCCATATGGTTTCGTCTTGGCAACATTTTGCATGAAAATGTTTTTGGTAGGATAATATATTAAGTATTTGGGGTCGGTACCAGAAGCGTGCACGCCGCGACCCTGCCAGTCCAACACTGTTGACTGCAATTCTGGACTCAACCCGCATAGACGCGCGGATTAGGGCGTCCCCCGGAGGCGACGCGCACCTATCCGCCGTCGTCGTTGCGGAACCTAATGTATGCGGCGGTGGGGGCCGCCACCCACCACATAACGCCCATCCCGGCGGGTCGACGAGAGCTGAGTGGCGTATAGGCAGGCACATGGAATGTGAGAGGTGGTCTAAAAGATAAGGAGAATGAGTTGATAGATATAATGAATGTGAGATGCCTAGATGCTTTGTGTGTGTCGGAGACCAAGCGAAAGGGAAGCGACACCGAAGATCTGCCCGGTGGCATGATGGCCCTGTGGTCTGGGGTGAACCAGGACGTTCATGCCAGCGCTGGCGTAGGTGTCGTGCTTTCATCTCGCTTGGCCGCTGGTGTGAACGATTACGATTTAGTAGGTCCAAGACATCTCTGGGATAAAACAGGGGTTTTCGCGGGTGTTTTTAGTTGCAGCATATGCTCCTGTGAGCTCTGCTGATTCCTACGAGCTAGGAGCTCGAGAAGTTTTGGGAGACTGTAAGGAGTGATCTGAATTTGGCTGAAGCGCATGAACGGATAATTATTTGTGGTGATCTAAATGGATGGATTGGGACCAAGCGAAACAGTTATAGGCTGTGCTTGGTCCATACGGAGATAAGAGAGTGAATGATGCTGGTAAGTTACTTTTAGACGTATGTATGGAACGAAACCTTCTTGTGTCGAACACGCTCTTCCATCACAAGGATATTTGTGACGAGCTCGTTGGCTCAGTCGTGAAAGACGCGACTTTGAGACCAACGCTCGTGGGTTCGATTCTCACACAAAACAAACGTTTGTGTGCATGAACATGTCTGTTTGTCTTGGTCTGGATGTTTTAAGAGAGTTGTAGAGAGTAGGGCGCATCAAAGCAGTCCGTCTGGGGAAGTACCTCCACCTTAACAGATGGACGTTTCTGAAAGTCGTTAATGGACACAAGAGCCTTCAGAGGTCCCGCTCTTGAAACGGACAACTATCTGGTGATAAGCCGGTTTGTGGGCCTTTTCAAGAAGTGGAGACACTGGCGAGTGCGTATTTCTTTCGGAGATCTTGAAATAATAAGAAGTGAAAAATAGGAAGAAGAAAGTGTAAGGAGTATGTATGTACGTCTAGTCAGTGAAAGACTTGCGAACGCTAGTCTTTCCGACTCAGATGTAGACGAATGTTCTTAAAGAAAGCATGGTGGACAGTGCAAAAGAAGCATGCTGATGCGCAAAGAGACGTAGAACACTGAGAAAAGATGCCTGGTGAGATGCGGAGGTTGAATCCTCCGTGAAAAAAAGAGAAAAGTGGTTAGGTATCATCTTTGCACCAAAGTGATCGTATGAAAGAAAGAAAAAGAGAAATATATCGTCGATGCAAGAATGAACACAAAAAACTATAGTGAAAGAGAAGCGTGAAAGACTACTTATGAATGAGGAAGAGAGGCTGAGGAAGAACTTCGAGGCGAATACCAGACTCTTGTATAGAGAGGTAAAGAAGTCTCGTAGTGATTCGTCAACCTTTTATCTTGTCCATTCTGAATGAATGGACAAGATAAAAGGTAAAACTGGTGGCATTCTTGCTAATACTCGGGAAATTTTAGAACGGTGGAGTGAATATTTTAGAGAAATGTATGATTGTGTCCGGGACGCTGGCACTGTGAACGAGTCTGTAACTGACTCGGCAGTGCCAGCGTACTATGAAGATATTACCATGGATGAAATTGAATGGTCGATACGAAGTTTGAAAAATGGAAAGTCAGCGGGAATCGACGTGGTTACAGCCCTTGTATAAAGGCAAGGGTTCACGTATGGACGGCGCTATAGGCCATTAGTTTGATCAGTTTTAGCAGGTAAAGTGTATGGAAAATCATTGAAAGGAGAATGAGAGTGAAATCCGATGGAATGCTTTGGGAAGCACAGGGTGGATTTTGAAGCGGCAAAGGATCAATTTTATTCACTTCGTAACATCTAGAGAAGCATCTGACTGGACCAGAAGGTTCTTTGCGGTTTTGTGGACCTTGAGAAAGCATTTGATAGGGTGGTGCGAAAGAGTCTCTGGAACATTTTGGCCAATTATGATGAACCAGGGTTGACGGTGACCTGCTCCGTGATCTGCAATCCACTTATGAGGGTTGTACAGCATGTGTGCATTGGTGTTAAGCAGGGATGCGTGCTCGGCTATTTATCATGTATCTGGACAATTGTCTTCAGAGAGTAAGAAATATAAATGTGGGAATGCGAATGGGTAACTCAGTGGTCAACTGACTGCTTTATGCAGACGACGCGGTATTAATAGCAGAATCTCCCATCCGAACTGCAAACACTAGTTACAACAATGGAAGATGATTTTATGAAGAAAGGTTTACAATGGAATTCGAAGAAAACCAAGATCATGGTGTTTGAAAGAGAGATAACCGGAATGAACACTAGAATTGCGGTTGATGACGTAATGTTGGAGCAAGAGGATGAGATTGTATATGTTGGAAGCGCTTTTAGTAACGATGGAAGTTGCATCGCTGACGTGGAGAGACGAGCGAGTGCAGGGAATAGCCTGAATGGAGCATCGGGTAAACTTCTAGGCCGCCGAATTCTAAGCCAGAAGGCACAGCTCGCTGTACACAACGCGGTACTAATCCCAACGCTAACTTATGGAAGTTAAAGCTGGGTGTGGAGAGAGAGCATGAAAGTAGAATAAATGCGGTCGAGATGAGAGCATTGTGCAAAATGTGTAGTATAACGCTTGCTGACCGTGTTCATAATGATGACGTAAGAAAGAGAATTGGTTTGAAAGAGAATGTCGGTGTTAAGATAAGAAAAGGCATGCTCCGTTGGTTCAGACATGTAGAAAGAATGCAAGATGAAAGAATGGAGAAACAGATATAAATGCGAAAGTGGAAGGATGTAGGAGCCGAGGAAGACCAAGTCTAACCTACCATGACCAAATTGGTGATGTCGGGAGCCCCAGGAACCGGCGAGCGTGCATGAAAAGAGCTATGAATGTTACAGAAGCGAGTGAAGTGCGTAAGGATCGCGTCTTACGGCGCTCGGTTATTTCTGCCTACCCTACAAGGGACCTGGCGTGAAGATATACATACATATTTATATACCGTAATTTGTAGCATGATATGTATTCTTTGGTGTAAGCAAATTACACGTCTTTCAGTATTCTGATTATTTACATAAACTGTTATTACAGGAGAGATTGGTAGAGCATCGTCGAGAGCGGCAGTGCATGCGTCGAGCCTGTGATATCTGTGGGCAGCTTGTGCTCAGCATCACGCAGCACATGCGTCAGACCCACAAGGCGAGCGTCTCCCATAAGTGCACCACGTGTGGCAAGGAGTTCCCCATCATCGCTCGCCTTAAAAACCACATGTATGGCGTCCATTTTCTATTGTAGAAATAGCAAGTTCTAGATTCTGGCACTGGCTTCACTCGCGTGGTGTCCTAGTTAAAGTCTTTGACCCCAAGGCTCAGGTGTTATATTATGTTGCCTTGAATGGTTCAGAGTGGTTTTACTCCTCTAACTCTTTTTTTTGCTCCTGAGGCGACAAACAAGCGTACATCGTGATTGATGACCTGATGTAAAAAGTTATTGTAACCTATAGACAATTACAACACGAGGTACGTCCCTTGTGCGTTGTCTACCCCTGATAAACACTTCACGTCTTTTTTGAAGAAACTTATGCTGTAGTGCATTGGTAAAACCTTGGCAGATTTCATTCCACAAAAGAGTTCTCTAAAGAAAATTACTCTGGAACTGCACAGAACGCGACTATTGCGGTTCTACTGTGTGATGATTATTTCCCCGCCGATGGCGAGCGGTGACATTGTAACCGTGTGCATCATAACGAACAACTCCTTGTAACACAAAACAACCCATTGTTACAATCGGTAGAGCGCACCAATGGAGGTAAAATCGCTCATCATACTTCCGTGTGTATGCTCAAGACCCTGTATACTATCACACATTACACGGTATCCATGTGCTCTGTCCCAAAGGTGTCTACAGTACTTCATCTGCATTCTGAGTTGAGACTTGTAAAACATAGTTATTTGCTACGAACTGAAGTACTGCTTCGCTCTGTTGAATTTCTGGAAGCACTACTTGACCTTCACCTTCAGGTGATTTTGTAACGGACCTTCCCTGAAGACCTTTCCCAATGACCAGAATCCCAATGTTCTTGGCGATGATTTCAATAACAACTTAATATTATCAGATGTCTCAAAGATCGATCCAAAATATTTCTGCTATCGACTCGCATTAACTTTAAATTCATAATAATAAAAACCATCTACTAAAGGGTAGCGAAGGAAGAGAATATGATTTTCATACACGTAACAACTGTAACAAATTGCATCATGACGAGTTGTTTAACCAAATGCGAGCGAAAATTCCAATTTCGTTCAGCCTATTATGCGTTATTGAGCACGTTTACCTTCAAAGGAAAATGTGAAAATGTATATTTTTCTATGCGTAGGTTAGGATCAAGTAACAAACCAGTTGAGAATGCGCAAGCTTGCATTGTTAGAGGAACACCTGGCTCGTTAATTATATAACAATTCAAATATTTTTTTTTTAATTTGTCGGCCATTTTGATCATGTTCCTTAAGAGATAGGAACGGTGTTCCTGAACATTCCTATTCTACTTTTTATGCTGAATCCGAATCTAAAGTCAAAATTCGAATATTCGAAAAAAAGCGACAGACAAACGCACAGACAAACATATAGAATTCATATAGGAACGGTGTTCCTGAAAATAGAAGCAGGTAGTGTCAGAAACAAATTTTGATGTAACATGTCCTTTTACAAATTACATGCAGGATAATGCAAATTACATGCGCATCAGACTAGCCCATCTGGAGAACCACCTCACAGAAATTTGCAGCCAAATAACAATTCCCAGAAGGGTCATTGTGTTCCTAAGATGTTACTGTGTTAGCTTAGCAGCAGAGGTGGCATTGGGCGAGCAATACTTAATGTATCGCAAACGTTCATAGACTACGGTAACCGCTTTACATCAGGTGGGACGTATGCTTGTATGCCTCCCGATGTTGTATATATATGAAAAGTTAGAAGTATTGTATAGATATTTATTGTCATGTATGTAACATTATGTTTTCTTTCTAGGCTCGTCCACTCCGATACATTCAATTTCTTCTGCGACCTATGTCCATACAAATGCAAACACAAGTATTATCTCGTGATGCATATGCGCACCCACACTGGAGAAAAACCTTATCAGTGCCCACACTGCCCTGCTACCTTCGTGAATCCGTCCAATTTGAATAAACACAAACTTACACATCAGGAGAAACAATTTAAGGTACAGTATACGAGTATGTTAAAATGAATATATCGAAAATTAAGTTTTGATTCATTATAGTCACACAAAACACAAATTTCAACGTAATGATATATCATTGAAAGTTTTTAATAGGTAACTTCTACACAGAATAAATGTATTTTTCAACAAATAATAATATTTCTTAAAGTTTGGTTCAAGTTTCGTTCCTCCTGCCACAACTTGCAACTTAGCTCTTGTGAAAACCTCCCCCTCTCATCTCCTCTAAATTCTTTGAGCAATCCTTCACTGTCGAAGCTATTAGGCAATGGAATAACTTACGAGTGGTTATCAGAACAGCTAACTATTGCTATTTTCAAAAAAACTACCAAAAATCATCTTTCTGATTTTAATTAGCTAACATTTTTTTAAATTTTAATTTAATTAGTATATGTTTTAATTAGCTAACATTTTTTTAAATTTTAATTTAATTAGTATATGTTTGTGTATTTTATGTACAGTGTATGCGTATGTAATGATGTGTATAGTTGTATATATGTAATGTATATATATTTTACTGTATGTTTGTATTTAAGTTTGTATTTCTATACCTATAACTAATAGCAATAAGTTTAAATTCGTATCAGTTATATTTATTTATTCTTTTCATTCCGAACTAGCCCGTTCGTTACCTTAAGGTTGCCTTGAAAAGATTGCTTTTAGCAATAAGGCCGCCTTGTTGCATAATATATCTAATCTAATTGTAAGAATATTTTTGAATGTATTTCCTTAAATTCTGTATTATGCAAATAAAGTGTATTATATCTATCTATCTATTTCGAAAAATAAGTTTTAATTCATTATAGTATAGTGAGCTTCCCCTTTATCGGAGTAGAAAGTGTATATTACGCTATTTAAGTTTAATCTACAGATGAAATCTTATCGGCGTAGAAGGCTGCAATATGCTAGGTTTACGAGATGAGATCCTTCGTCTGAAATAATGATTTAATAAGATACAGACTAAGATGTCCATTTGACGAGGTTTGTATATGGGAATAACAATGCATCTGATATCTGTTTGCTTTCATTTATTTTTTTGTATTTTTAGTAGGGCTAGACCACCGCCGACCACAAGGCACAATGTGAATAGAGCGCTGGTACAAATTTTAGACAGTCGATAATTAAGCTTAAAGGCACAACTTAGTGTAAACATTATTCCAACGCTAACCTATGGAAGTGAAAGCTGGGTATGTCAGAGAGGGTTTGAAAGTGGAATAAAAGCGGTCAATATGTGAGCACTGTGCAAAATCTGTGACGTTAATACTTGCTGCTTGAGTTTGTCTGAAAGATAGTTTTGGTGTTATGATAAGAAAAGGCATATTCCATTGGCACGGACATGTAGAAAGTATACGGGAATAAATTTTGATGAAACTGATATACAACGCGATAGTGGAAGGATGTAAGAGACGAGAAATGTCAAGAATCACCTATCACGACCAAATTGGTCGTGTTTTATCGGAAGGTGGTTTCAGGAGATCTATATAGGTATAAATATTTCACGTATCGCGGAAACGGTTCTATTTGTTTCAAATTTTATATTTAGATAAGGTTATCCTTATAGGTGTGTTTCCTGAATAAACGCGATCATATGTGAAAATACATAAAAATGTCGTGTGACGCTGTTCAAAAGAGCAATTCTTGATTAAAATATTTCGCGTATCTCGGAAAATTTTGTATTTAGGTAAGGTTTTGCTTTTTAAGTATATGAGGGTCACTTCTGAAAACGCGCTATTAAATAAAAAAAAAAGTATAATAAACTTCGAACAAAACTCCCGATCCCAAGTTTTTAGATATATTTCAATAATTAAAATGATGTTAAGTGGTAAAATATAGATGTATGGTACTCGATCCCAATATTTTTAGGTTATATTCCTCTCGGTTAGACATTCATCGACTCATGTTTGTTTACAGTGCGTGATGTGCGAGAAGGCCTTCCGAACTAACACAGCTTTACGCGAACACCAACAGGCGACGCATATGAACATTAAGCATAGATGTCTCTACTGCGGCAGAGACTTTTGTTATAAGTATGTATACATTATATTTTGAAATAATTTCATTCTTCTTCTTCATAGCGTTATCCCGTTTCCTAATCCATTAGGATTGGCGGGGTCCGCTATCTAAGCCTAAGGATTTTGCGAAGATACTGATTTTGACATGGAGCGACTGCCGTCAGACCTCCACGACCCAGGGGGAATCCTATCTTAGGTTAGGTCACGCGTCTTTCGAAATAATTTCTTGGACGTACGGGTTTCCTCACGATATTTTACTTCACCGCCGAGCAAGTGACAATAACAAATATACATGCAATTTGATCCAACCTGCTTTGTGTGCTTCCGCCACCAATTAGTTCATGCGGCCTAGCGCCGGCCGGCACCCACCCACTACTGTTAGTGCGTGCTACATGCCGACGCTGCCATGGCTGCTCCGGTAGTCTCTGCCTCGGCTGCTGCGGTCGTCCGCCATCTGGAACAGAATCCGCATGCCCCCACCACCACCGTCGCTGCCACGACTGGCCTGGTCGTCGCTGCGACACGTGTTTCGCCTCTCCACGAGGCATCATCAGGCGTTGTAGACGTTAATCGTAAGAATAACATGCTACAAGTGACAAATCCATCGCAGTGCCGTCCCTTATATTGAATTGAGGGTGGGGGTGGATGGTGTGAGCGAAAAGATATTTAATAGTGGGGAATGGTTTACGTCAGTCTGTTTGTTCATGAGAGTAATTTTAGAATTTTTATGTTTATTAATTTCTAATTGTTCCCTAATATTTAGTTTTAAACCTTTGTCTATGGTGTGTAAAATTTGATATGTATTAGTGGGGGATAAGTTATGTCCTTTGTCTATAAGATGCTCGGCGAAGTGTGACCTTTCTGGGCGATTGTTTTTATACGCCGATACGTGTTCGTGAAATCGTGTTATAAAGTTACGACCAGTTTGCCCGATATAAACGTGTTCACATTCATCGCAGAACAGCTTATAGACGCCGGATTTTTTATTGGGCGGGATTTTATCTTTAGTGTTACAAAGTGACCTGAGTGAATTATGGGATTTGAGAGCAACATGTATGTTATTTTTTCTAAATATGTGAACTATTTTGTCAGTGATTTTTCCCAGGTATGACAAACTCGCAGTGTATTTATTTGTCGAAATATATGGAACCGCGTACAATAGTCTGTTAACGATACTACTCGTCTTTTTACGCAATAATTTATCGATGGTAGATTTGGAATAACCGTTTGACTTCGCGATCTGATATATTACATCAAGTTCTTTGTTGTAATTATCCTTACTTAATGGAACGCTCATCAAACGGTGTATCATAGTTTTATACGCTGCGAGCTTGTGTTGCCAAGGATGGCTGGATGACGCGGGAATCGTGGTATCGGTATGAGTGGGTTTACGATATATCGAACATTTATGGAGGGATTGATTTTTAGTTATGGTTAAATCTAAAAAGTGAAGTGAACTATTTTGTTCTATTTCTAAAGTGAATTTAATTTTAGGGTGGATTTTATTTAATTTGGAAACAAAGAGATCCAATTGACGATTGGTACCTGTCCAGCATATGAGAATATCGTCGACATATCTATAGTAATAGAATATGTGTGGTTTACCGATTATGTGTTCGCGTTCGTAATTATCCATAAATAAGTCAGCCATCAATGGACTAAGAGGGGACCCCATTGCTAACCCTTCTTTTTGAAAATAGTATTTATTATCAAACTGAAAATAATTTTGAGACATGCAAAGTCTTGTCAGTCGTAATATGTCATCTGTCTCGCCACGATGAATGAATTTATTTTCTAAAGAGGACTTGAGGATTTTTAGACAATCCTCGTAAGGTACGTTAGTAAATAAACTTTCAACATCGAGTGAAATTAATTTGGAAGAAGGGGGTAGTGTTAAGTTTTTTATACTATCAATTAAATGTAAACTATTTTTAAGACTGTGTTTTGGCTCAAAAGATATCTTTTCACGGATATGTACATTAAGAAATTTTGCCAACTTATAGGTGGGAGCTCCAATGTACGACACAACTGGCCTTATTGGAATATTGATTTTATGTAATTTTGGTAAACCATAAAGCATAGGAGAATGGGGATTCATGGGAATAATTTTGAATTTTGAATATGAATCATCCGGAAAGATATATTTCGAGCCGTTAACAGTTAACTTTAATTGGGCCAAATATTTGTTGGTGGGATCTTGACTTAACGTCAAAAAGCTGTCTGTCTGTAAAACGTCACTGACTTTGGAGTTATACTCATTACGGTCCATGATGACTAACGTATTTCCTTTATCCGCTTTAGATAAAACAATATTATCGGTTAAAATTCTCTGCCTGACAGATACCAACGTCTTGGCCTCACTATTAACGGTATTTTGATTTGGAAAACATTTAAGTTGTTGGGCTATGGAGTGCTTTAAGAAATTATCTTTATTATTTCTAATAACCGCGACCTCCGCGTCAACCGCCAGGTTTTCAAGGGATGTTTGTGTTATTTTGGGGGGGATACTGTACTTTAAACCCTTTTCCAAAAGTGTGATTTCCTGGTTAGTAAACTGTGTATTTGATAAATTTTTTACGCGGGGGTAGAAGGTGTGACATGCAGAATTAGTGTAATTTGAGGTTAAATCACTTTGTAACACAGGAGATATGTTATTCTTACGATTAACGTCTACAACGCCTGATGATGCCTCGTGGAGAGGCGAAACACGTGTCGCAGCGACGACCAGGCCAGTCGTGGCAGCGACGGTGGTGGTGGGGGCATGCGGATTCTGTTCCAGATGGCGGACGACCGCAGCAGCCGAGGCAGAGACTACCGGAGCAGCCATGGCAGCGTCGGCATGTAGCACGCACTAACAGTAGTGGGTGGGTGCCGGCCGGCGCTAGGCCGCATGAACTAATTGGTGGCGGAAGCACACAAAGCAGGTTGGATCAAATTGCATGTAAGTTTGACTTTCGCAAAATAACGCCTGAATCTATTAACTATTTAATAACAAATATGTACATGAATCTAAAAACACGAATTTTCATGTTCATGCCAGGATTCGAACTGGGGATCTGTTGGTCACTAGGCCTGTTCTTTAACCACTAGGCTCACATTTGAAATAATTTTTACTGTTAGCTGCATATTAAATAATAACACAATTTTGCTTTATACTAAGATCTACATTATTAGCAGGGGTTTGAGGACGTCAGTCTAATCGACTGCTGGGTTCATTGTTATGCAGACGACAGCACCGAGGTCACTTATTGTACAGGCCGCGTTAGTATCCCTCGTTCCCTTGTGGAGAAAAGTCGCGTTAAACTTGTGTCTGAAATAGAGGGTACTTCGAGTAAAGTATCTGACTGGAGGCGATTGAACTTGGTCCAATTCAACCCTACCAAGACACAAAACTGCGCGTTCACCGTTAAGAAAAAAACATTTGCTGTGGTTCTCCAATTCTAAAACACGCCGCTTACCGTTACCAAGAGCATTGGGATTTTCGGTGTCGAGATCTCCAGCGATGATCAGTACCGAACACCTGTAGGAGAAGGTCAAGCTGGCGTCCAAGAAACTTGGTGTCCTCAACATAGCCAAACAGTACTTCAGCTTGGTGCAAAGACTTGTGTATAAAGTTCAAAGTCAGACTGCATTTGGGGTACTGTAGTCACCTTTGGACGGGAGCACCTGGATACCAGCTAGGAGCTGTGAGGATTGTGGAAGATCCTAAACTCACACGTGGTATTGAGCCCCTTGAGCTTAAGAAGAGATTTGGCCTCCCTTCACCTGGATACCAGCTAGGACCTTGTGACTCGGGGCAAAGACGAGCTGTGAGGATTGTCGAAGATCCTAAACTCACACGCAGTATTGAGCCCTTGAGCTTAAGAAGAGATTTGGCCTCCCTTGCGTGTTTGTACAGTGGGTTGAGTTCGGAGGGGTTTTTCGACAATCCCAACAGCCTCGTTTTACAATTGCAACTCGCCGGTGGCTGCGAATTCGTCCTCTGGATCCAATAGTCGCGTACTGTGCGGTTCCAAAGAAGTTTTCTACCGAGAACTATTAAGTTGTGGAATGAACACGGGGTTCTTCAAGAAAGACGTGAAGAGGGTTTTACAGGGTCTGGTTGGTCTGCTCCCGATGTTCAAGATCATTGAATGATCGAATAAGCTCCTCCATACATTTTTGCGTGACAACTTTGCTCATGTTTGTAACCATTTTACCCATTTGTATTCACCAGGTCAGATCTTCGCAAGCATGAGATTAGAAATCATAACAGATCAAAGCGCAACTATATCGGCGGTGAGCCGACGTACAAGCAAGTGGAGAGGATGCAGAAACTTCAAGAATGCAACGAGGAGGACAAGTGGCGGATCCAACAAGTGGCCGTCACCCAACCCATGCCTGTAGTTCAAACCGTTCAAACGTATATAGAAATAGAGCAGAGAAAGGAATTCATGCCACACAATCAGGCTCTATATTATTCCGATGTCACAGGCATGTTACAGCAGCAACAACCGCAAATGAGTATGTATAATGTTCCTTTTGTATGTATTGACGAACTCGGCGGCGCAGTGGTTAGTAACGCTACTTTGATATCAACGCTCGTGGGTTGGTATCAAAGTAGCTTCAAAGTTTGATGCCAACGTTCCCACACATGACAAACATTTGTATGCATGAACGTCTGTTTGTCTTGGTCTGGGTGTTTTTTAACAGAGGTAGGTCGCATCAAAGTAGTCTGTCTGGAAAAAACTACTTTAATCTATCTATGGTGACCACTTCACATCAGTTGGGCCGTGTGCTTGTTGTGTCTATGGGTGGGTTTATCTATCTAGCTCTGGAGGTAGAGGGTCAATATATGGCAGTCGTTAAACTAAAGCAGTGGGCGGTTTGTAGACACTGGCCTCTGTCAAGCAGTTGAGAAGTGTACGGGAGTATGCATTAAACCCCTCTTCGCTTGAAGGGAGACCCGTTTCCCAGCAGTAGGGCGAGTATAGGTTTATGAGGTATGTTTCATATATCAATCGGGTGGAAATTATATGTACGGTTTGGCTGACGTAAAGCTGGTGCTCTAAAACTAGGAGTTATTTTTATACAAGATCGTGAGGCATACAAAAATCAGTTTTTTTTTACAATTTTAAATTGAATCTGTTTGCTTGTGATACCTTATTTAAACGTGTGTCATGTGAAAACGGCTTCGGCGTTCTGGGCCTTATGACTCTGGTTGAAAACAATGAGAATTGTTAACGGTTACAAGGTTGAACACAATATTGTGCTTTACCATATAAATTTAAGTAGAAACTTTGCCTCCCTATAAAATAAAATAAAGTGAAAAAACTATTTGCCATTGCGATCGTATGGACACTTAAACACTCTTACATTTTTAAATGAAATCTTATTCATTTCTCATAATTTACATTCCTCTTTTTTAAACCGTCTGCATTTCGGAAATACTATCGGTGAAGAAGAAATGCCGAAAGAAATTTGCCAATATATTACGATGGGTTGTGTCCACGATAATTGTTCGAAATGCATTATATTATTATGTATATTTATATAATTACTTTTATTTTCCTTAAGTTATGTTTTGCGCCACCCTACCTTGTTTCCTTTTTTCTCCTCTACTCTAAGGCTCTCTGGAAGAGATCGCATCGCGATAAGACCGCCGTTGTACTGGTACTTTATTGATTTTGTTTTTATGTATTTTTCTTTTGGTGTAATAAAGTGTATTGTATTGTATTATATAACCATTATTATTAGCAGCACCCCGCAACTTCGTCCGCACGTATCCCGGTATACCGTGGGAACAGATTTTTCTTACTTTCTTTCTTTTTTCTCGGTTAATAAGGGTTGTATGGTCATGGTGAAGACCCTATAACCTTCTTCAAGAATTAAAGAACTGGATTAAAAAAGATATTTTCGTATCCGACTGGTAGTTACAGATAGTCTCTGTTCTGCGAGTTCAAACAAACAAATAATAATCAAAGTAACAAACTTTTTCGCTTTATATATTAGTAAAAAAAATGCAGCCTCCTTATATAATTGCACCGCTCGTCTTCTTCCTAGCGTTAGCTAGTTTCCTAAACCATTAGGATTGATACAGTCCGCTGCCTGAGACTAAGGATTTGCCAAATATTTTTTTTTTTGATAAGCAGGGACTGTCATATGACCTACACAACCTACCGGGAAACCTAAAGGGAATCAGACGTTTCTTAGGTTACACGAATTTTGAAATATAATTTCATGGACGTATAGGTAGATTCCTTCTCCGCCGAGCAAGTGATACAAATATGTACATAAAACCGAAAACACGAATTTAGTGGTACATGCTCCCACCAAACCAGGCAGGCATCAAACCAGGGACCCTGGAAAGAAGTTGGTTTATTCTCTGATTCTTTATCCACTGGGCTATCACTGCTCCATACATACATACATATAATCACGCCTCTATCCCGTAGGGGTAGGCAGAGACCACTTCTTTCCACTTGCTACGATCCTTACATACTTGTTTCGCTTCGTCCACTCTCATTATTCTCTTCATACATGCTCTTCGGTTTAGGGTACTCTTGACCTGGCCTTTTTTCAGGACGTCCCTGATTTGATCTCGAAACGTCCGCCTAGGTCTACCCCTTCCGAGTAACTTTTAACTTTCCCTTTCTCGTCGAGTAACTTTGTTAAGATATTTTAGAATTTGTTCTCGTGTCTATTGAGTTCTCGAAAGTTTATTTGGGATTTCGTGCTATCATAACTTTTGAGATTATATATATTATAAGGCGTGTCGCGTTGTGTAAATCAGAATGTTGGGTCACTGCTCCATCATTGACGGAATTCATTCTCATACGCTGTAATTAAAATGGTCACGTATTGTGCGGTTCAAGAGTGGTTATCAAGCGGACTCATATGAGAAACCGGCTGCTAAGATTTTTTTGAAGAGACTAGTTCTTCAAAAAACCTATGAAGTGTATTAGCAGCAGAGGTAGCATCGGGCGAGTGATACTTAACGTATTGCAAGCGTTCATAGGCTACGGTAACAGCATTACATCAGGTGGGCCGTATGTTTATAATTATGTCTCCTGACGTTGAATAAAAAAAAAGTATTTCAGTTAGGAAATGTCATCACGTGTGTGATGCCACTGGTTTTGCAAGCGTCTGTACGCTACGTTAACTGTAGTAAACAGTAAAAAAAAAAGCTAAGTCAGTTGTACCTGTCTTCGCTTCAGTCGTGTTAAGAAACGTTTAATGATTTATGGTAAAATGTTTCCGCCTCACCTGTTTCAAACTGCTCATAAAGTGTTCATTAAATCTTTTGTTCCACCATTAAAGTACGCTATCTTTTGTTCCAGTTCCTCACCAAACGGTGCAGCTGACACTGTGAGTTATAGATTTATTTGAAGTTTCCCGCCTTTGCAAACTCGTCGAGTAACTTTGTTAAGATATTTTAGAATTTGTTCTCGTGTCTATTGAGTTCTCGAAAGTTTATTTGGGATTTCGTGCTATCATAACTTTTGAGATTATATATATTATAAGGCGTGTCGCGTTGTGTAAATCAGAATGTTGGGTCATTAAGGGATATGACGGAAGTCGATTATACAATCGTCTCCACTGAGAATATTAAGATATAGTGTCGTGTGACAAGAATTAATGCAATTAGGAATATTCAAGTACGCACGGTTCTTCAAATCGAATCTAGTGAAATACCTTAAATATGTTATTAAGATAAGTAAGCAGTTACTTATCATAATAACATATTCATGTTTCAAAGTAAATTATATGAGGATTATAGAAAGACAATAAAATCTTACAACTATATAAATCATGAAATAAAATAAAAGATATAAATTCTCGCTATGAGGAGCTCATTCATGTCTATCTATATTATATCTTCACGACAAGTCCCTTGCGGTGTAGTCAGAGTACCCAGCGCCTCATGACTCGATCCTTACACGTCACTCGCTTCTTTATTATCCATTGCTCTTTTCTGTGTCTGATCAAATAATAACTAACTATACTTACTTCCCTGACTTTTTCAAGCCCTGTTTCGAAACTTTATATGAACTCTTTAATAAATATGTATTGAACACGACACTTCTACGACTTTGTCGCCGCGACATAGTCGCCGCGACATAGTCGCCGCGACATAGTCGAAACCTTATCGTACCATAAATCTTCTAGGTCAAATTATCAATACTTATTGAAAGTTCAATTCGCTACGCTAATTTCAATTGCCTACGCTTTAGCTTCTGAGCCCAGGTTCCGCTATGCTTATTGAAAGTTCAATTCGTTATAGAGTAATAGTGAAATAAACTCTTATAAATTTCAATTTTATTCGAATATGATGCTTGCTTTGGTGCAATTATTTGTCTACGAGTGTAAAGGCGGGGAATGATAAGTCTTTGTTTAGACGACATATGATCTGATTTATTTAACGAGATCGCTTTGATTTTCTAGGCCCGAGCTGGAAATGAAAAAGGACGAGGTGAAAATGTACGAAGCGCAGCAAGGAATTGGATATTTTTAAGCATCGATATAATAATAAAATTACTCAATGTTTTAGTAATACATTTTTAAAAGACACCCGTAGATCGGTATAGATCTCACATTACGATATCGGCGCGACCAAAATTAAGAATATATATATTCTTTATTTTAATTATATATACATACACGTATTGTCACTATGATTAAAATTATAAATAATAATTATAAACATAGGTATCAGATCAATGCGTGCCAAATAAGAGTAGGATTGTCCAGGTCGCCATTTTGTACCCTAATCCCATCCTATTTTCTAAAATTCTATGAAAATAATAGTTTATGCCATTTTAGAGAAAGTCACTAATGAATAATTTCATTCAATAGTAAGCAAGATGGGATATTTTAGGCAGCCCTATTCTCTTATCTGGCTGGTAAAATCAATTTAGTAATACTTGATAACTATGCTACTTCTGCTTCAAACGGCACTAAAGAAATGTTCCCGAATATAGTATGAAATAATATATGGTGTTGCATATAAAGTCGCTGTCATTAATGAATATAATAGAGAGACATGCACGCATATTATTTTAAGCGCAAAACGAAATTTTGGTCGAGGCTGGCTTCTTAATAGTTAGCCATTCAAATGATGTTGATTTATGGGATTTAAAAATGTCTGTATTCAATTTTAGGTAACATCATGTATTAATATAAACTTAATTATTATTTTTACAAGCTATTATTTGATTGTTTATACTTGTTTGTTCCAAATTATATCAGAAAATATTTAGATTTTTGTAGGTATCATTTGAAAATTAAATTTGTCACATTCGGCTATAATAGTAATATAATATGGAAATGATCTGATAATGGACTCGTCACTGTATCTCACTAGTAAATTATACAGGTATGTATGTATATCTTCACGCCAGGTCCCTTGTGGGGTAGACCGAGAGAATTATTATAATTATACAGGTGTTTCATATATAGTGGACCAATTGAATGTTTGTGGTAGAGGAGGTCATTTTGTAATGAAAACAGTAAATATAATTGTCCTATGTCTAGTAGAACAAAAATTATAACGTTTTTAAATAATTATCTAACTGCGGGAGAGTAAATGATCAACAGATTCAAAAATAATAATTTCTAAGTAGAATGAAAGACATCGATTATACAGGCCTAATTTAAAAATTGTCTATTTCATCCATACATACCATAACTAATAAAGTATAAAAAATATAATTTATTAAAGCCTTGAGTACTTTTAAAATAGTCATAATTTCTGATCTAGACCTAGGATATAAAAGATTATTGTTTCTTTTACATAACGACCCCCTCAAGCATCTCAACAACATTTTATTGGTCCGCTACATACAGGACAGCCTGTATAGTGACTGAAGTGACAAGCATTCAATGCTCTTTTCCAACCGTTTGACATCTGCTGCGGGGGCTAAACGTGTGTTTTTAATGTCTTTTACCTGTACTATTCATGCAAGAATGCTGCTTCCAAGCTCACTAAACGAGTAATTGATAGAGCAAGACTTACTCCACTGGGCATGTTCACTGTTAATTTGCTTCCGACCCACCGATTTACGCACCGGTGATGAAGCGTGAGATCAACAATTGGCGCCTAGGTAACATGAAGGTTCATCTCAATGCATTAATAACTGTGAATGCGGCTTTCGGCGCGATCGTTATCCGGTGATTTTCTAGTGCCTGAGATACAGGTACACACCGTTGGGCTTAGCAGTTAAAAGTCGAATCAAAGCATAGCATGTAAGCGATGGTGTTCCATTGGTTCAAGACGCCGGATTTTGCAGTCGAAAATATCAACTTCCGGACTGCCCGAGATTGCATTGTGTTTTTATTCAGAAATGAGCTGCGAGAATTGTTGTCGACCTTAAGTGTATACACCATATTGAACCCTGAAGCCTAAGGAACACCTTAATCACAATAGATGACGATGACGTAGCCACGGTCTAGTACAGTCACAACACTCATTAACGGAACGACTTTCATCGTCACGTATTCGAACCGAAATGGTCCCGTATTTGTTCAACGAACCATAAGATAGCGAAATGCATTCCACAATCTTATGGTTCGCCAACAACAACAAATACGTCAATGTTTTCTGAATGTTATATAGCATGTACCTATGTTACTCAAAAAAGGGGTGATGATATTTTTCCATGGTAAGCAAGGCGCGTGTGATGCAAGTGCAAAGCTTCCGTATATTACGGTGATTGTTTACCGTCACTGAACCATATGCTTGTTTCCCATACCAGTGTTATAACTATAAAAATGCATGTCTTAGTAAAAAAAAATGCAATATTTTCGTTTTAAGCATTTTTAGTGGCTTTATTATGATGTAACTAAGCGGGTATGATTATTATCACTGGGTCGGAATTATAAAGCAAAAAAAACTTCATTAAATTCAGACTTGTTTGGTTTTGTCGCGACAAGCTATACAGCTCAAGCTATAAAGCTATACAGCTATTATTGAGAGCTCGATGGCGTCAGGCTGCGTGTCATTCTTACCGAACACGCAGATTAAGCAACGTCCGCCAAAGCTTATATATGGATGGATTTATCTATTACAAGCTTCTCCGTTATTCAGAGGGCACGTTAAGCCATCGGTCCCGGCTGTTGCCGATAGATGACAGTCGTTAAGTCAGTAGCCTTCCGGCGGCTTGAAAATACTGGCCTCCGCCAATCCGCAGTTGAGCAACGTGGTGGAGTATGCTCTAAATTGCTACGCCTAAGGAGATATCCGTATCCCTGCAGTGGGATGAGTTGGGTTGGTGAAGTATACACCTACGCGTCTTATGTAAAGGTAAGTTTCGAATGGTTATGTATAGCTTGATCAGTCGCCATATACATTTTACATAAGGTCTGACAGTGGATTCGATTCGAAAATTGGACCCCAGTCTCATTAGTGAAATGCCTTTGACGTTTGGTGTCAATCTACTCGTCCGCTTGAGTACTACAATTAAAAGCTTGTCTTAAAATATATTCTTAAATGCGACTTGTTTACAAGTGATATTAATTAAGTATGCTATTTTAAAATTATATCAAACGCTTTATACTTGTATTATTATTATACTCGAAATAAATAAGTTTAAACTGAATTTATTAAGTTTTATTGAGTTCCTATTAGAGAGTATCGAAGTTTCGCCGAGAAAAATACAGCGAGTTCCGATGATGTAAAAGTTATTTCTTAAACACCTTGGAAAGGTTAAGTGTGTTAAAACATTATCTCTTTACTTTGAAAGATATTAAAAAACTGAAATCTGCTTTGTTGATATTTCTTAAAACTTTATATGTGTATATGTCTTAGCAAATATGATATTTAACATACATTTGTATTTATATATTTGACTGATGTATGTGTCATTTTAAAGAGCCCGGTGTCGGAGTGGTTAGCAATGCTACTTTAATACCGAGGCTTGTGAGTTCGATTCCCACACAGGACACACATTTGTGTGCATGAACATCAGAAACAAATTGACAAACAATTGACCTGGGTGTTTTTGAGAGAAGGGCGCATCATCAGCCCGACTGGAGAAGTACCTTCAGCTCACAGAAAACCGAAGCCAAATAACACATCCAGTGAGTGCGGTTACCACTAATTATTAAGGAGTTGTCGTGTTGCATCGCGCGAGCTATACCTATTGTATTGCAAGCGTTCGTAAACTACGGTAACCATTTTACGTCAGGTGGGCCGTATACTTGGACACCTCCCAACTCCTTTGAACACAGCTCATTGCATAGTTAGTAGAATACAAGAAAGTAGTTTTCTAGAACTACTTTGATCTTTGTTGTATTTATCACAAATTGTAGTTGACCCTTTTTTCCGCAATAAATGTAAGTCGGGGAATCTTTCAACCAACCACCTAAAGTGTTACTGCTGCAGTGGGGAGGGAAGGTATACACTGGACTTGAAAATATTTTGTAAGTTTTATAAAAACAAATCAATTTTCACATATTTCTTTACTCGTGTTGTTTTCAATAATCTAGACCTTTTTAGGATATGTTATACTTTTATTATGAAAGTTCAAAAATGACGATTTTAGTTTTTTTCCCACATTCGTGTTATGAGTTTCTTGTCTATTTGTTTTGATTTCCACGACAACACACGAACGGATAACAAAGTAATCATTTCACAATAATGTCTATTGAGGTACGGAACCACAAAAATAAACATTATTTATTAAAAAACACTAAAGTGCATAAAAATATACTATAATTTATATACCTTAATATAAAAACGTAATTTAGAACTACATACATACCTATGCTGATATATAAAGCGAAGAAAAGGAAGAGTATGGTTCTTTGTTTGAACGCGCTAATCTCTGATTACCATTCGGATTTAAAAAGTTTATTTACATTTGTTAGTTCTTTACTTGTAGCAAGATATTAACATGATGATACCACCTTTAGTATCCGAGGAAAAAGAAAGAAGGAAAAACCGGTTCCCACAGGATACGCGCAGTTGAAGTAGCAGTAGAATATACAGACTATAATAAAGTTTTTGAAGTACATATCTATAAAAAACCGTGCTCGCCAACTTTGCAAAACAGCTCATCTTTTAGTCGATTTACTCGTACTTTTAACGACCATAAATTACATGGGTTCGTAATTGTAAACATCGGATAGGTCGAAACTCGAAGCCACTTACGTGCCAACTTTGCACAGTCAATAACGCCACGGGCCCTTTGTTTAACGATCTGCTTTAGGAGTGGTTTCAAACTCGATGAGTTTAGTAGGTACGGCGCTGCTCGCAGCGATTTCATTTTATGGTCATTGTTTGACTGAGGACTGACCCACAGTAAGTTTAATGTGCATTCTATACGTTTGTATTGATTCTGTGAATGTGTATGAAAGTGTATATTTATTTTATTTACTTTCTATTTTAGGGGATGATATTATATTTTGCTAAAAAGTTCAAACGGGGCTTTGGCTTTAACTGAATTTCACGATCGGTTTTCAATTCTCACAGTTCATCTTTGAATGTCGCCTGTAACAAGGTCGAAGCTGGTATCCACTTGCTTCTGCCCATATGTGCAAATAATACCCCTTGGCGAGATTTCACACGGGTGTTCCTCTTCATGAGTCGAGCGGTTGGATCGTATGACGGCAGTGGTGAAGATAGCTAGTCTAAAAGAACATAGATCAGACCAATCTGACTGTAGACCTTCAATACGCAATGTGTGGTTAGATTTCGGTGTGGTCTTTATAACTGTTGTACTTAAACATAGATATTTCGTCTTAGCATTATCACGATTCCTAGTCCATTAGGTTTGGGATCCGCCTAAGCCTAAGGATTTGGCGAAGATACTGATTTTTAGACGGCGAGACTGCCGTCAGATCTACAGAACTCAGAGGGAAAACCAGACCTTTATTAGGTTAGGTCACACGTATTTAGAAATTTATTTTCTTGGACGTGCGGGTTTCCTCACGATGTTTACGTTAACCGTCGAGCAACTGATTTACACATAATAATATGGTAAATTCGGAAACACGAGTTTCAAAAGAAGAGAATCAATAGGCCGATTCTTTATCCACTGAGCTAGTGGATAAAGAATCGGTTTATTGATTCTCTTCTTTTGAAACTCGTGTTTTCGAATTTACCATATGTGTAAATCAGTTGCTCGGCGGTCATCACCGCTAAATATAAATATAGATACATATTTACGGTATAATAAAGATGATAGATAACATGTATGTATATCTTCACGCCAGGTCCAGAGAGAACCGAGCGCAATAAGACGCGGTCCTAACACACTTCACTCGCTTCTTTCACATTCATAGCTCTTTTCATGCACGCTCGCCGGTTCCTAAGGCTCCTGACATCACCTTCTGATAAAACACGACCAATTTGGTCATGGTAGGTTAGTCTTGTTCTTCCTCGGCGCCTGTTATGAGTTATTGGTTTTGATTTCCACGACAACACATGAACGAACAACAAAGCAAATGATTGTACGTAATACGGAACCACAAAAAAAAAAAAAAATATTAAAAAACACTAAACTGTATAAAATATAGATAATATATTTGCTATAAAATTGCATCATTTTTCCGCGGATCATTTTTAGGCAGGCAGATTGAAAAATATACCTAGTATCTTAAAATTATACACAAATAATCATGTTAAAAGTTTATTCTAACTAAATGTTTTCGTTTATTTTCCAAAAATATAATAAAGACACATAGGCTACTGTTACTCTACCTGCAGTATTGAGAACTCGATATTTCATCGTCCCATAATTGATATCGATTCTGAATCATCCTTAGAAGCTTACTGGTAACCTCACTTACCTTTCACTTACACTCGCAGAAACATAACAACCCTCTCACGAGTTGTTATTTGGCTGTGGCTATCTGTGAGGTGGACGCTGCTTTTAAGCGCCCTACCTCTCTTAACAATACCCAGGCCAAGGTAAAGGGACCTGATCATGCACACAAATGTTTGTACTGTGTGGGAATCGAGCCCAAGATAGTATTGTCTTAGATTGTTACATATTGAATTAAACAATTTTTAACGGAAGTATCGCGTGTTTTATTTATTTTGTTGAACTCTACGTTTCGCAGGAAGACTTCCTGCGACCACGAACGTTTAATTCAACGAGCCCAAGATATTTGATGTTAAAGTTTTGCTAATTACTCGAGACGGAGCTCGCGTCGTCTTGTTTGATGTTAGCTTACGGTCTTACGATTACTTGACAGGAATTCGAATTTATTTGAAACTACGTTTGAATTAATCACTATCTTGTTTCCTACTTTTCCGTAGTTCGCTTTTAGGTTTTAAGTAAATTTTTATTTGTTGCATTGAACTTGAGTTCACGTTAGGCAGGTGCGCATTACTCGCGGTATAGTGCATAATATGGTATAAAAATAGGTCGAATATCGATCCAGCATTTTTTGAAAACATCCATCAGAATTGGATGAAACGGCAGAATTGGGGGTTTTTGGGGTCGCTGATTACGATGATCGTAATAACCCCATAAACACAGAAAAAAGGGAAAGGTGAAGAGGGTTGTTTAGCAGAAATTGACGAGGTTCATTGTCATCAATAAAAAAAAATTAACACAGAAAAAATGTTGGTCATTCATACATATTTTCCTTAATTATTTATCCGACTACGACAAAGTCAAAAGTTAGAAACTACCGACTAAAGAAAAGTAGGAAACAAGACAGCAATTAATTAAACTTTTTCCGTCACGGAATTGTATGGCTATACACGGATATATTTACTTGCAAATTTAATGGTAGGTATTCCACAAGAGCGATACAGAATATTTTGATTTAGCATTAACTGTCCTGAAACTTTCTGAAAACGTTTTATACGAAAATTGAACATCCCCTACGGCATTAGAATTCCACTACAGAAACGTGTGAATGAATCACTCGTTTATTGTAGCCAGATTTCAGTAGTAGGGTTTCCGTTTTTTGACTTAATTTGTATCAGGAATGACTACTCTTATGATATCTCTTATTTCGACAACCATCGCATCTAAGTAACATATTAGAGAAAGAAAGTAAAAAAATACATTGAAATGACCACAAAACGACACAAAAATTTTCTTGGACCGTAAAATAATAATGTATATATATATATATATATACCTCCTACCTATCATTTCAATTCTCGAGGAATCCATGAGGTTTCTTCTTGGACCTGTGGGTATCTTAACGAGCAAGTGCATACATCCGAAAACACTAATTTAGTGATATTTACCCACACCGTGATTTGAAGCCAGAACAGTAGGTTTAAGCTGGTTCTTTATCCACTGGGCTATCACTGGATTATATATATTGTAACAATTAGTCATTAGATATAGAAGTAACAAACAGCTGTGTTGATTCTAAATCTAATGATTTTGACAATATTTGAAATAAGAAATAAAAATAAATACCAACTACAAAAACTTAGTGCAGACAAGTAATATATGCGAAGTGAAGTTAAATAACAGTTTTTGTTAAATCGATAGAATCAATGATATAATAAAAATCTTGTATAATTGAGTTAGCAGCGGGGGTAGTAACTCTTTGTAGATTGCTAGGCACGTCACCTTAGGTGAACTATTATGGTTATTTGCCTTGCTTCATTGCATAAAACGATTTTAAGTTTCAAGAAAGGAAGATTAATATGAACAGTTAAAGTGATACTAAACGTTAAATGTACAGCACCATAAAATAGAAATATATGGCTAACATCGTGCCAACACCCATGAGTTATGTCTGCATTGCGTACAAAGGGACGGCGGACAACCTCACATAAAACCTAAGAACATTAGGTACTACGAAGTGAAATCTGAATATTCTGCTTGTTTGCGAAGTTTGAATTTTGTATTTTTATATACGACGCACCTGAAGTAAGTATACCTAGTGGTAGAGCTGTAAGCGAATTTACTAACGGTTTTATGACAGGCAGGAGATTTTGAAGCCTGAGAAGGGATGCAATACTACATTTGTAATTTGCATCCACGTATGTCTGTCTTGTTGCTGCTCCAAAAACTGACTGGCAGCGATTGTTTTTAGCGTTGAGTCTGCCTTTTACCCAACCAGTCCAGTGGATAAAGAGGACTCTACACTTAAAAGTTAAGTAAAAAACATAGAAAGATAAATTTGAAGGCCATAATGCTTGGTCACAACTGATTGATTAACGTGGCCCAAAGCTGATTGTTATGTACTATCGTAATGGAGGTTTGCGCCTGCAATTATATTTGGACCAGCCATAGCTCATCAATGTGCAAGTCAAGTCGGGTCAAGGGTGGTGTCCCTCCAGTTGCTATTATGATGGTTATTTATAAAAGGAGAGTAGGGCGGCGGAGCGGTGGCATAATCTTGGCTCTAGCGCGTATCGGTGCATATATTGTACTGCACTAATGGATTATCGTAGATTTATTATGTAGTTGATATGTAATTGTATGGTGATTTAACATCTGTACGTAGTCTACTGTGGGGCAGTCAGTGTTGGAGTGGGTAACGATTATGGTGATAACATTTTTAATGTATTTTTAGTGATTTTATTCATCTTAAGTTATCTAATTGCACGATACCCATCGAGTGCCCACATGCTATTGTAAACGCTCGAAGAAGAAAATCCCGATATTGCTATTATTATAAGTTAGATATAAGTTTAACAGGCTAATTGGTAAAAATGGATAAAATCTCTTTTATGTATCAGTAGACGATATGTAATCGATTTGTTTCTTTTTTAAAATTAAATTTATCAATTTTACATTAAACATAAAACAATATTTGACGGTGGCGCAGTGGTGAAACGCGCTGTTACGCTACTTTGACACCAACGCTCGTGGGTTCGATTCCCACACAGTACAAACATTTGTGTGCATGAACATGTCTGTTTGTATTGGTCTGGGTATTTTCTATGTATAATAAGTATGTATTTACAAAAAAAAAAAAACGTATTTACGTATGTTTATCAGTACTGTCTAGTACCCATAATACAAGCTTCGCTTACTTTGGGGCTAGGTGGCGCTGTGTAATTTGTCCGGCAATATTTATTTATTTATTTAATATGTTCGCTGAAGGTATAAAATATAAAACAATATGTTCGCTGAAGGAATAATTTAAATGTGATCCTTTTAAAAGTTCATCTATTCTTATAGCAATGTACGCGTGCTCGTACTTCAATAAGAAATTATATGTGGCTAGCTTAAACTGGAGTTTAAAGATCTTACACGAAAGTGCGAGTCATGTGCTACATTGGGAGGAGGCAGAGATATTACTTAAATTTGACGGTGTAATCATCACCAAAGGTAGTGTTAGATGCCGATCGATTCTATTTGTCCAGATGGGCAGTTCTAAAGACAGAAAGATTTCATCTCTGTAATTTCGAACAAAATATACACGAAAGCAATTTGGTCAGTTTTTGTTCGAAGTTCGATTATCAGAAGAGTGCGATGAAACGAATACCGTGGCCGGAAAGTGGAACGATGTGAGACCACTTTTACATGATCGGGTTTCATGTACCACCGTAACACACCTCTTAAAATCCTTATGCATTAAGATCAAGTTTCTTTCAATTTCAATTTACGGTAGGAATTTTTCTGCCTTTTTTTCTTTAATTTTTGAGAAGCAAAGAAGAAGAGAACTATAGTGAATGTTTTTGAGTTTCTTCAAACATAATACCTACAATCATTACTGGTCTTGTAGATACCTAAAAATGAGATAATTGCAGCTACATAGCTCTCCCGCGATCTTTGTAGTGAATGAAAAATACTATAGTACTGTTCGCCGTGGATTAAGTTGCGGTGGAAAGATTAGTTGTCCACCGCGTTTTTTATTAATTGTATTGCACTATGAAACAGGATCTATGTTATGGCAACATGCCAAACACGAATAGAATAATAAACAAACACAATAAACATACGCTTTTTTAATTACTTATGTGTATGGTCATATACAAACTGGCATAACACTTGATCAATCTAACTTACAGCTAGAGATTTTATGTTTGTTTTTAGTAAATATATTGTACTATCTAAAATATGTACATAAGAAAATCAGTTAACCGCTTAGATTTTTTAACAAAAAGGTAAAAATGAAATCACTCAGTGTGATAGCTAAACAATCTTAATAACTAATGGAACTTAATAACTCCGAATCCTCGCCACGAGTGATACGGCGGTATATTTCTTTATGGAAAAAGTACACATTACTTAGTAAATTGTATAAACATACTTTATATATATATATACTAAACTGGTAACTACGTTACATATTTTCTACAGTATATAAGCGTTATAATTTTTATATATACCTATTCGATTACATCTGGTCATGTATAAATATAACAAAAAGACAACACTCTTCATAATATAGAGTTGTAGTAACGAACCAGTCCTCTTTTATTTAAATCGCTATTTCTCCCAATAGATGATAAACGTGCCCTAAATAATGATTATACGATATCGAATACTAACCGATTGTACCGTAGAGGTACTTCCTTGCAAGTATCAGGGTAAAATCACCACAATAAACATCATGGGCGCCGGCATAATTACTTACAGGGGTGTGCATCTATCTGTAAGGGCACCCTATTAAGTCTGCTATTAAGTAGTAATATCTATTTAAAAACTTCTTCTTAGCGCTATTACGTTTCCTAATCCATTAGGATCGGCGGGCCTAAGCTTAAGGATTAGGCGAAGATAGTGATTTTTACATAGAGCGACTGCGTCCGACCTCCACAACCCCGAGGTAAACCAGACCATTCTTGGGTTAGGTCATACGTCTTTCGAAATATAATTCCTTCCTCACGATGATTTTCTTTCACCGCCGAGCAAGTGATAGTTACAAATATGTTACATAAATCCGAAAACACGTGGTGTATGCCAGGATTTGAACCGGGGACCAATTGATGTTCTTAATCCACTCTATCACTGCTCAAAATAATATCTATTTAGAAAGGCTTACTACTGAATGCGAAGAAAACAAAGATAATGGTATTTGAAAAATAAGAATCCAGAACTAATGTAAGGATTACGATTGATGATGAAGTGTTGGAACAAGTGGATGAGTTTGTATATCTTTGATGCGCTTTCAGCAGGGATGGAAGGTACACCGCAGATGTAGAAAGGAGAGTGAATGCTGGGAACAGTGTGAATGGAGCGTTGGGAAAACTTCTTGGCAGTAAAAACCTGAGCCAGAAAGCACAACTCCCTATACACAATGCAGTGTTGGTCCCAACGCTAACTTATGGAAGCGAGAGCTGGGTATAGCAGAAAGAGCATGAAGGTAGAATAAACGCGGTCGAAATGCGAGCGCTGCGCAAAATTTGTGGCGTAAGGCTTGTAGACCGTATTCGCAATAATGATGGTAGAAACAGAGTTGGTCTGAAAGAGAGCGCGGTGTTAAAATAAGAAGAGGCATGCTCCGTTGGTTCGGACATGTAGAAGAATGCAAGATGAAAGAAGAAGGCCAAGACTTACCTACCATGACCAAATTGGTCGTGTTCTATCAGAAGGTGATGTCAGGAGCCCTAGAAACCGGCTAGCGTGTATGAGAAGAGCAATGAATGTTAAAGAAGCGAGTGAGATATGTAAGGATCGAGTTACGTGGCGCTTGGTGCTCTCTGCCTATACAAGGGATTTGGCGTGAAGTTATAGATAGAGATTAAAAAGTATTTACTATTAAGTTATGTAAGTTAATGTCAAATTCAAATTGCGCGAGTTATATTTCTGATGTCGAACACAGAGGCTCTGTCCAGTTAATAAATGACTATGTGGTCGATAGTTCGCGTTGTTACTTATTACATCATTACGAACATCATTCGGGGAACCCCTGCTAATTCCTGAAACTATTGAACAAAGGGTAATATTTGCCTACTACAAAATTAAAAGCTTTTACAAATTAATAAATACAAAATACAAGAATTCGCTTAGGTGTTATTATTTCTAAATATTTATGTATAATATTTATTGTTCGTGAAGGCGTTAATATATTTTTTTATTTGAACGTACATTCTTCAGTCTCATCGCGATAATGATAATAAAAAAAGTATATAAGCACAATTTTTTCACAAATATTTACGAATAGTAAATAATATTACTCAAAATATTCAATTTAAATCACTACTGATTATAATTTATTAGCACTTGATTTAAAGTACTTTGTGCGCTTCCGGTACCGATTAGGTACAATCCGGTACGAACGTAGATGAATACAGCCGCCGTTGCCATGGCTACTCCGGCCGTTGCCATGGCTACTCCGGCCGTTTAGCTTCAACTTCAACCTGTAACTTTTGTGTTACAGTGATGCGCGCATTTTAAAATTACACTCATCATTTTTATTTTTATGTACAGCAGAACATATACAGTTTAAAATAAGTAACCTTTACCTCTGTAAAGGTTCTGTAGTCTTCGAGATGTTTAAGACAAATAAAGCAAGTGATGCGTCTTTGAACGAATCCGTTATTGGATTCGCACATTTAATATGTCAAGCTACCCCGCTTTACCCAGCGGTATGTACGGCAATCAAAATTAGCTTAACCATTCTAGCATCAGCATTGAACTTACATTTAGCATATTACGACGTGTTAAGACGCGGAATCTGTCAACGATAGGAGACGCGAGACTATGGCATGCTTAGCTGCAGTAAGCCCTGTGCCCTGCTTAGTATTCGCAGGAAAAGTGTAAAAAAAGACACAAAATTTATTAACAAGGTGATAAATTTGGACAACAGTCTACTGTCTGCCAGCGGCGTGCAAGTGCACCCATTTGCAATCTGTTGCCAGCGCCCATGATGAACATTAACCAAATATGTTTTTTTTATGGACAACTACAACCAGAAATGCAGCGCAAACATTAAGGTTTATAATAATCAAAGTGGTCAATAAATTTACATTATAATTCGACCTTGTCTGAGAGTATTGGTATCATCTTTGTTATCTATTTTGACTTCATCTTCAGAAAAGGTATTGGATGTCGACAGACAGATAGCAAATGTTCACTTTAGCAAAAGGGTCATGTGCTTAATACTATCCCCAGTAATTAGGGTTATCAGGTGTTATGATTTATCCAGGTTTTTATATCACTAAATTGACATGGGGAGCTCGATGGCGTCGTTGCGCGTGTCATTCTAACCGAACACGCAGGTTAAGCAATGCGCATCCTGTCTATGGATGGGTTTATCTATCTCTAGTTTCTCCGTGCTCGGAGGGCACATTAAGCTGTCTGTCCCGGCTGTTGTCGATAGATGACAGTAGGTAGTTAAGCTAAGTCAGTGGCCCTCGGACGGCTTGAAAATCCTCCGCCGCTCCGCAAATTCGCATTTGAGCAGCGTAATGCTCTTAACCCCGTCGGTTGAAGGGAGACCCGTATTCCTGCAGTGGAATGAGTAAGGGTTGATTCGAATGAAATTTACATGAATACAGCATTTTTTTATTATTGTTACTACTAAGATCTTAGGAAATTGCTGTGTTAGCAGATTCAATGCATCAGATACGCTTCTAGCATTGCAAGCGTTCATAGGCTTATTGGTAACCTTAATCACTTACAGCAACATATCACCACAATCCTTCCTACCTTGTTATTCTACATTCAAATACCTTCCTAATTATATATCGTTGATGTGTATTGAAGTTACCCGAAGTTGTTGCCGCGGTGGAAACTTTTTCTCAGTGTTCTCCTCCGATATGGTAACCCTACCGCACAATTAATGATACACACACAAATCAATCTACAGATCGTGACTCTCGTAATTACAATGAAATAGGTAAGTGAACTTTAATTTAGTTCATGTTATTGAGCAAAATATGTAAACCGACCGATGAACCAGATACAGAAATAACTCACTTGCTAGCGATCAGTGATAGATCGGTTGAGGAAGCGTGCTTCTATTAGCTCGATTGCAAGAGAACTCGCAGTTGGTCTTCGAAAATGTTCCCAAGAGAATAATGAAAATGATGGTCAGCAGTTTCGTCAAAACGATTGCCCAATGTGTATTGTAGGCAATGATTCATTAGAAACAGTTAGGGTTATGTACCAGTACCACCTCCCCTTATAAATGAGCAACTATTTGGTGATATTATGAGGACGTAACTGCGAATCTGAGAGCTAATAATATGTTATTATATATGTAATATGGTCCTACTCTAATTATGTCATAATAATACCTGTCTATATTTAAAATTTTATCTCGGCCATACAACATTTTTTGCTGATTTATCATTTTGCTTATTTCACTGCTTATTAAAATAGAATGATTCATGGAGTTGGGACGTGTTAATATATTCACAATATAGGCCCGACCTTGCTCTCTCATATTTTCATCTGCTTCTATCTCTTGAGAATTTTTTAGGTACTGTTAGGTTAACATAAAGAGAGGACTGTTAAAACTACTTATCGCAGATTTCTATAGCAGTTCCACAATCACTACAGCAATGGGATTATGTCACTACAATATAGGAACAAGTTATCGAACAAAGTGGCACATATATATTATAATCAAATGTAAATAGAGTAGGATAATCGTAGGGTTTATTTATGATGATATTGATACCAAGTTTAAAATTATTATGCAATTCCAAAAAAATCACGAACACGTTCCGTTGAACTTTTTGCGGTCTTTTTAGTCTTATTTTCTTTTCTTTTTTCCGTTAATCATGATAAAATTCTGCATTCGTTTTCGGCATACTTCAAAAATGTTTTTATTAAAATAATTAAATATTTATGTGAAAATTTTGAGTACACGTGTATAATACACCACGAGTGTTATGACGCCTAGTCCTAAGCTTCGTACAGGCCAGATTCTCACAAATCAAAATAAAATGTTTTGGCGGTGTAGTATTTATATGTATAACTTTACGAATTTGATGTAAGAAGAATGAATGTAATATATTATATTATACTCGTAATATGTATGCATGTATGTAAATCTTCACGCCAGGTCTCTTGCGGAGTAGGCAGAGAGAACGGAACACCATAAGACGCGGTCCTTACATACTTCACGCGCTTCTCTAAAAGCTTCATAGCTCTTTTCATGCACGTATGCCGGTTCCTGGGGCTCCTGACGTCACCTTCTGATAAAACACGACCAAT
Organism: Pyralis farinalis; assembly: GCA_947507595.1. Taxonomy (NCBI): domain Eukaryota; kingdom Metazoa; phylum Arthropoda; class Insecta; order Lepidoptera; family Pyralidae; genus Pyralis; species Pyralis farinalis. The sequence continues at coordinate 24,673,946 of OX382269.1, forward strand.
TTGGTCATGGTAGGTTAGTCTCGGCTCCTACATCCTTCTATCTTTGTATTTGTATATCTGTTTCGTCATTCTTTCGTCCTGAAGCACACCAACACACACGCATTGAGTGCTGCATTACATTACTCAACCGTTACAATAACAAGGGAATTTGGTATCGTATTATTACTTGTGATGAAAAATGGATCTTGTACAACAATCGGAAACTCATCACAGTGGTTGAACCCAGGAGAACCGGATTTACCTGTCTCAAGCGAAAGTTGACTCAGAAAAAGGTACTGGTGAGTATTTGGTGGACCAGTGCTGGTGTCATACACTACAGCTTCTTAAGAACTGGCCAGACGATTACGGCAGATCTGTATTGTCAACTATTGTAAACCATGATGATTAAGAGAAAGGAAACCTCGCTATTCAACAAACGAGACTGTGGGCCGATTCTACTAAAAACTGCAACTGCAATGCAGCGCAGCGTGTGTCGTTATTCTGTTAAGCGATCTGACAGCAGCGACGTTGCAGCAACGCTGTAGTAAATGACTCGCTATTCTGTTAAAAAAACCTGCATTGCTCCTGCACGTTTCCTGCAATATAATCGTATTCTGATAATTGTTTTGACATTTGTATACCGGTGACAATAGTTTTGAAGGAGTTTATTGCAGTTTTGTTATCGTTATCCTTGAGCAGCTTTTGCGAAGTGAAATTAATATTCAGAAGCGGTGATTTATTTTACAAAACATTTGTTTTATTTTGGGAGATGTTTGTGAAAATGTATGATTCAGTAAAGCTTTTTTCAGAAATCCCTCCACGCCGGCAATCAAGGGTAATGGGGCTTGAAACTACAGGAGTCAATATTAAGTAAAAATCCAATTTATTAGATAGAAATATGGGGACACGACAGGTGTTAAGTAGTTCATTTGCAGGATACTCACAGTTGCAGCGGAGTTGTAGTGCCGTTGCAGTGCAGTAGGCCAATTCTGCTAAATAACTGCAACTGCATGTTTACGCCTGTCACTTGAGTCGTGCAGGCTGGTCAATTGCTCTAGCCCACTGCTGCTTCAGGACAACGCTAAACCTCACACTTCACGACGGACGGTCGTTAAATTAGAAGAGCTGCGATTGGAATGTCTCCAACACCCATCATACTCCCCAGACCTAGCTCCAACAGATTACCACTTTTTTCGCAATTTGTACAACTACTCAAAAAGGAAAAAAAAAATCAATTCCGATGGGGCAGTCCAAATCGCCTTCAAAGATTTTGTTGATTCTTGCTCCCACAATTTTTCAGCAATGGAATCAATGAACTATTTATAAAATGGCGAAAGTACATAGATAATAATGGTATATACTTCGATTGATTAAATATATAATTTCATATATATATTTTTGTTTTACTTTTTCCAGATAAAACGCCAATTTTATATGTAAGGACCTAATATTATCAACAAAAGGTAAAAGATTTAATCTACTCTCAACCCTCTTATATGACGACGCCTAAAAAATATAAACCTACATTTTACTCGACTCTTAAATAGAGTTTCTTCTCGACCCCCGAGGGTCCAGAGTGTACGTAATTAAGGTCAACACTATATTCGATCATTTTATAAAAAAAAATATTTTTTAGGAGTCGAGATATAAAGGGGTCGAGAGTAGACTAAACGTAATAAAAAATTGATATAGTAGAGAAAAAGTTAGAAATATGCAAAGTCAAATGGGTATATATTTTCCTTAAATTTTTAATAACGATGATTGAATTTTGACCAATTATTACCATCAAACATAGTTAGCATCATTGAATATTAATGAAAACTATTACTTTAATCTGAACAAGTCTAATCTGTATTATACTATATCTTCACGCCAAGTCCCTTACGGGTAGGTTCTTACATATCCCAATCGTTTCTTTAACATTTATAGCACTTCTAATGTACGCTCGCCGGTTTGTATAGCTCCTGATATTATCCTCCGATAAAACACGACCATTTTGGTCGTGTTAGGTAAATCTAGGTCTTTCTCGCTTCTACATCCTTCCACATTCGTATTGTATATCTTTTTCGTAAATGTATCCGAACCAATGGATCATGCCTCTTCTTATTTTAACACCGACATTCTCTTTTATACCAAGTCTGTTTCTTACATCACGCAATGTTGATGCGGTCTACAAGCTTAACGCCTCAAGCGTTACACTTGTAAGCCGTACCGCTCTACGAGTAAATAACTTCCTAATTATATACCTTTGGTGTATTGAAACAGTCCCGGTTCCGGCGTTCGCCCCCGAAATGGTAACTTTACTAATGATATACCATTAATAATATACAATCACGTTCTCTTAACCACAATGGAATAGGCAAGTATATTTCAATTTGTTCATATTATTGAATAGGACGGTACACAGTTACGGAAACGCAGTAGTTCTCAATTACTTTAAAATGTACGAGTATGTACGAGTATCTTCAACAATTTAAAATATCGCCCAATAGTTTATATTATTTTTCAATATTAGTTTGTATTAAATTGGTCTGAGAGAGCAATGCATGTTAAAGAAGCGAGTGAGATATGTAAGGATCGAGTCACGTGGCGCTCGGTATTAACTTTCGTTAAGACTTTATAACGAAACATACCATAAAATAAACTTATATATCTATAAATTCACTCCAAATCCCTTGCGGGGTAGACAGACAGAACCGAGCGCCACATGACTTGGACCTTACACACTTTACTCGCTTCTTTGACATTCATAGCTCTTCTATAACGCACGCTCGCCGGTTTCTAAGTTTTGTTAGTGTGGATGAAATGTGTTAATTAAACAACATAGTTATGTAATGTGTTATTCATGTATATCTTTAGATATATATGTCCAAACCAACGGAGTATGCTTCTTCTACCAACTCTGTTTCCAGTATCATTGTGAACACGATTCACAATCGTTACACAAGCCACAAATTTTGCACCTCTTTTTACTATATTTTTTACATTATATATATATGTAAACAAATTTTCGATGATTTAGAATTTTGGAAATCAAATCAGCAGTTTCATAAAACACGTACAATTGATATAAACTAAACAAGACATACCATTGAGGGAGGAAACTGGCGATCCCCGCGCTGGCAGCTCTCTCGCGCAAACACTCTCCTTAGCAATCCAACGCAGGAACGCTGCCTGCGTTATGGGCACCTTACCCAAAGGACAATATTTTTTAATACTTTAAATGTAGGTAACTTTAGTTTGTAGTTGTTTTTTAATTAGGATACTATTATGTTAACTGTATTACATTTATAAACAACTAGCTGAAGCCCGCGGCTTCGCACGCATGAGATTTGAGCTTTTAGTAGCCTTTATTTCTCTATAGACCTTTTTCATACAGCGCCATCTATTGACCATTGCATGAGGCAACTTATATTTATTTTATTTTTATTACATATAAAATGCGTAGTTATTTAAAAAATAGGTATTCTATGAAAATAATAAAAATAAAATTGCGTAAAAGTCCCCCGAAGAAGAAGATTTCCCCCTAATTTTAATAGTTTTTCATTTTTTACACAGGAATCCTAAATATTTACGGGATAAAAAGTACCCATTTAGTAAAAAGCGGTTATTTTAATATTACAAACAGACACTCCAATTTTATTTATCTGTATAGATAAATATTATATTATTAACAAGACATACAGACTACTACTACTACTTTGTAGACCCAGTACGACAACACAAACTTTACCTTTAGAATATACAGTAGAGGTAGATAATATATATCCTTGGAGATATTTACGAAGATTAAATGAATTTTCGTGATTAATTACTTAAGGCCATTATCCAGCCTAAAAATGGCTCCATAATGGATCTGTCGAGTCGACGCGTCGTATTTCCAGACGTTTGGTTATCTCGATCTTGATTATACCTCGATTATTTTAGATGGCAGGTTTCCTTTATATTCGTAGATGTCTAATTACTTAGGTATAAGTAAAGTAATTAATTATATTTCACGGGAAGTGTTATATTTCATTCGTTTTATTTCCTGCTTCATTAAGAGCTTTTCATTAAACCTATTTCTTGTGAAAATCAACAACTCCTTTTTTACATGACACACTATTATTTAATACTACTTTGGATGGTAAATAGGTGTACATACGGATCAACTGATTATCGTTATTGTTAGTCAATGGATACTTCCAGTGCAGTAACTAAGTATTTGATACTTCAATACATTTATGTCAGCATGTTAGTACAATAATACGTCATCTGTACAATAAAATAATGACGACAAATGGTAGAATTGAAAGATTTTTTCAGCAACAAACACATACAAGCATACGGTCCACTTGATATAAAGCGGTTACCGTAGCCTATGAACATTAAGAATCACTCGCGCTATGCCACCTCTGTTGCTAACACAACAATCCTAAGGAGCTTACTGGTGACCTCCCGCAGGAACACAATAACCCTCTAGGGCAGGGATGGCGAACCTTTATTGGTAAACGTAAATTTTTGGTGAAAAAATTGAAGCGAATCTGTCAGTCTGAACTCGGTATGTATGCGTGACATTAAATAATTTCTCTTGCATAATATGCACGAGTACTTCGTCTAATACTCAATGAACTTTGTTAACTGCACAAATTTATACAAATTACCTTTTTTATCAAGTACCGCTGCTTCATAAACGTGCTCGAGTTGTTTTGTGTCATAGGTTCGCCATCCCTGCTCTAGGGAGGTGTTATTTGGCTGCCGTTTTCTGTGAGGTGCAGGTACTTCCCCGGACGGGCCGCATTGATGCGCCCTAACACTCTTAAAACCACCCAAACAAAGACAAACAGATATGTTCATGCACATTAGGAATCGAACTCACAAGCGTTGGTGTCAAAGTCGCGTCATTCACCACTGCGCCACCGAGCTCGCCAATAATCGGGTTCAATATAAGGTTGCCTGTGCTGAGTTATTTCCAGACATCTTTCCGGTAAATTACATATTCATCAATTCTATAATAAATGATTTTAAGTATTTTTGAGGTACTTTTGAGGTGCGTTTTGAAGACATTGTCAAGAAGGATAAAGCTGTTTTAGGTAATTTTTAGATCGAATACAATTTACAAGAATAGACCAGTCGTAGCAATTCGATGATGAAGTTGGAACTCGACGTTATATTTTTTGCGAGCGTACCTATATGATATGTAATTTAATCTAACCTGCTTTGTGTGCTTCCGCTATCAAATTAGTGGCGGAAGCACACGAAGTAGGTTATATCAAATTGCATGTAAATTTGACTTTCGCAAAATAACGCTTGATTCCATTAACTACCTACATTATGTTTATATAAATATACTGAGAAGAACAGTGGAATATTTATTTCTTTGAAGAGTTCCCTGAGTAATTCTCTGAAGCCCATGTTGTAAATAGAGCAAAAGGTTCTTTGTTGCAAGATAAAAATGAATTCAATGTCAGCCCCCATTCTCCCACAATTGTATACCATACGATATGCTGCTGCGTAAGTAACTGAAATAAATTAAGCACGCTGTTGCCTGTATTTTGTCGGATTCTCCTAACTGTACGTGCGGCGTACACAGCGACAGCTAAGTTCAGTGGCAAGTTTCTTTATGTTGGGGCCCCACTGTAATTTAGAGTTATAAACTAAATATTTATAGTTGTAAACTATTTATCTTGAAAAGAACTTTGCATTGGCAGAAGTCACATTTGGTAGACAAAATTAGATACATAGAATTAGATAGAACGGCTGACAAAAAAAAGTTTACCTCAATATTTACACACCGGCGGGCTACTTCAAAAATCAAAGAGGTGTTATAGCAAATAGTACGATATGCACTATTTTTTGCACCATGTGGAGTAGGTCGTTCACATATATTAGACAAAAAAAGTAGGACAAAACAGAACCCTTGTGCATCCCGATATTAACATTCTGCCTTTGCTTTTAACATCAATATGAACAGTCTGCATTCTGTTATTTAAATAAGATACATCAATTTCATCTCTAACTCCATATTAGCTCGTATTAAGTAATATTATCTGATGGTCGAAATAATGAGAAGCTTTCGAGAGATCACAAAAAAACCTGTTATCTCTCCCATGCGTTAAGGACATGCTTAATGCTAATCCTGCATCTGTATATGATCGATCTGTACTAAAATTGTGCATCACGAACATTTTCATTGGTCTAATAGTAGAGTCTTTTGAATATTTTAATGAAAGCTGGAAAAGTAGTCAGTAATTTCTTAGTTCACATTTTCCCTGCCTTGAACAAAGGAATCAGTTTACCAAATTTTGTTGCTCATTTGCCCCCTATTTAATGATTTTATAAAAATTAAAATCTTAAAATCTGGAAATATACCCTTATATATACACAGATTAAAAATAAGTAACAGGGTGTGGAGCTGTTGCCTCGATAATACAATAAAACACCTTATAGGTTCAGTACCTCTTGGACTTATTATTTATTCGTAGCTTGGACTACTAATTGAAATTCGCTGACAATGATGCTCTGAGTTTTTAATTTTCAGGTTTTAATTATTTCATTTGGTTGAGGTCGTGCAAGTAAGTGGGGTTATCAGTAAACTCCTAAGGAGTCGTTGTGTTAGCAGCAGGGGTGGCAATGCATAAGTAATACTTCCTAGATCTCCACCGCATCCCGGAGGTTGCCCATTCGTTTACGTGAGGTCTGGCGTACAAAAAAATATATCAATAAGCTGAGTTGTATTTATGAGTTATTGCTAGTTACAGTTAGAAGTAAAAACAATGAAGTAAATCGCTTTTGTTCTTCAGGCCTTGGCCTTTCATCCGCCTATCCCATCTAGAAACAATGGAGGCAATTTCGTTCCCTCTCAAAATCCTTATAAAATGACGATTGTGTACGGACCGACTCATGTGGCGTTCGTATTCCTCTGCCTACCTCACAAGAAGAATGTAGATATGAAGAGATAGATGATGATGATACTCCATTACAGGGTCTATTTATAGGTAAACAAAAAAAACATACTGTTAATGTTATTCTCATGTAACAGATTTAATGCCCTTTCGAAAATAAATTTCTTGAAATCTAAACAATCATAGTGCGAAATTTGGAATTTATACACTGTTTGTTTTTTTTTTTATTATAATTATGGTCCGGGGTTGCAGCGTCAGTAGTCTTAACAGGAAACATTTCATTTTGCGGTCGGAATTCACGCAAGTGAAGTACGTATTTTATCCAAATTTATGTGGTCGATTTGTTAAATGAAAAGGCCAGCGTCTCATTTCATTCCCTACTTCATTACACGGAGTAAGTGAGGTCGGGCATGAAGATCCTACGACGCGCGGTCCGCTCAGGTAATTTTTTTTGCGGGTACAGTGAGTATTCCCTAATGAGTGAAATTAAACACATAAATCAATTACGTGTAGTCGCAATGTGTACTAACTTCGAGCTAATTAATTTATGCATTGTTTAATCTGTAACCAATGAAGCCGGGTGTGAAAATTAAGCGCTGATATTGCTTTATCTGTTCACAATTTTGAACTACTAATGGTATCTCGTGTGTACACTAGGTGACTTTTTTACATTTGATAGATTATTGGAGCACTTCACAGCAATCGTTTAATATAGATTTCTCATGATATATGATAACTTTGGTTACTTTTATATCGATGATACTGGTGTTGGTACTTAACATTTTTAAAACATAACTAACAATAACAAGGAACTAACATAACTAACAATAACAGGGAAACGCTAAGATAAACAATTGGCAATAGTGACTCTATTGCCAATTGTTTATCTTAGCGTTTCCCTGTTTCCTAAAATATTAGGATTGCGGGATCTGCTACCTAAGCCTAAGGATTTGGCGACGGTACTGATTTTGTTTTGTTTGCTTGTTTTTATAACTTTATTGCATTATTTAGAATTATAATTACAAGTTATTTAGAATTATAATTACATTACATGAATTGCAAAGGCGGGCTTATTCCTTTGAGGAATCTCTTTTAGCCAACCCTTACTTTAGAGTTCCTGAATGGAGCAATGAACGGCGGTGAGAAAAAGAGATCGAAGAGACTATATATGAATAAGATATTTAATAAAATAAACAACCTTATTATACAAAAAAAAAAATGAATAAAATAAATAACGAATACACATACATTACATACATTGTATTTATTGTCTTAGGTTTTCGCGATTGTTATACATTGAAAACAATTTTAACGGAAGTATCGCGTGTTTTATTTATTTTGTTGAAACTGATGTTTCGAATGCTTTGCAGCATCCGTGGTCGCAGCGACCCGAGAACACGCGATACTTCCGTTAAAAATTGTTTAATTCAATGAATACACAAATTATATAGATACTGGTACATATAAATAAACAGTAACTACACAACTACACCACCCAAATCCATCCAAATCCACCCAATCTCAATTTGATGCGGGAGCACATACCATAGAGCTTGTTGATATTGTATTGTATGTATTTGATATATGATTTTATAATTGATTTTCAAAGGACGTGCATTCCACATGCGTGCAGCTTGTACCGTATATGAGTGCCAAAAAATATTTGTTAGTGTGACAGGGACCTTCAGTAATGGATTTCCGCATATTACCATAAGGTTATATATATGTTAAGATATTAATCTATGGTTCTGTTGTTTAAGTTTTATAAACCTGTTATCGGTAAAATAAATGATATGAATGGTATAAATACATACAAATTGATCTCCCTCCTATAGGTACGTAGATATCTCATTTTCACTTGCGGAATATATCAGAAAGAAACATTAGACAGTTACTAGTCCATATATTTTTTATACCACTAAGGTGGCAATCAAGCATACGGCCTGCTTGATGGTAAACAGTCACCGTAGCCTATGGACATTTGCAACACCAGGGGTGTCACTCATGCGTTGCCGACCCTAAAATGTCATTTCCAGCGTCTATTGTGACATATCACCCTCGCCGCTAACTGTCGTAATTGGCATTTCATACTTTATCCAGCAAGCGTTTTTCGGTTAGGCGATGATTTAATTTCATTGTAATTCTGTTAGTTTTAAGATTACATATGAACTGATAACGTTTTTATAATCCCCTTATTTTATTATTTCAGCCAATAGTAACACAAGTGCTATAAATATATTCGTTTGCTTTTACTCATTTAATATAACTCATTAAAACTTGGTATAAAAATATAAGAAAAAGTCAAAACTAATGTTGAAATTTACTTTTATTGTTAAATAGCATAAAATTTGGTTCGAACTTTAATTATACAGCGCAAGATAAATTGTGATTCTGTCTCACTAAAATCTATTATTCTAATCGGACAATATATTCACTTAATATTAAAACTATATATTTTTTTATACTACGTCGGGAGGATACAAGCATACGGCCCACCTGATGTGAAGCGGTTACCGTAGCCTATTAACGCTTGCAATATATTAATTATCAGTCGCGCGATGCCTCCTCTGCTGCTTACACAGCAACTCCTTGGCAGCTTACTGGTGACCTCACTCACACGCAGGAACACAACAACTCTCTAGGGAGTTGTTATTTGGCTGCGGATTTCTGTGAGGTGGAGGTACTTCCCCAGGCTTTGATGCGCCCTACCTCTCTTAAAACATCCAGACCAAGACACACACACGTGTTCATGCACTCAACTAAATACTTTTATAAGGTTTTATAAGGTAAGGTTGCTGACTACGTTGCTTAACCTGCGTATTCGGTTAGAATGACACGCGCAACGACGCCATCAAGCCCTTTTTTGTTTGAATTACTAATAATAAAATATAAAGCACAAATATCTATTAGACAAACTATGATTATGACATTGTCATAATTATGATTATTTTTGACATTCAGTAAGACTATAGACAAAAAATACTAAAGACTTATGAGTAATAATATCTGTAGTAAAACTGAGGAGAGATTATTATATATCTATATATTATATATATTATATCTTCTCAGTTTGACCACAAAATTAAACCATAAACAAAAAGAGTAGATATACATTTAGGTACAAATGTGTGTGTGTCAAATGTACAGTACGGTGTGTAATGTACTTTCCAGGCATCATTATAAAATATAATTAGCTTTTGCACGTCTCCATATAAACTTTAACTGTGCTAAATTTCATACTCCTCCGTCCGCGTAATTTTCGGTCAAAGGGTGTAATGGTACCAGCAAATCTTATCGGTAATAAGATTGCGCAATATTATTCAAAATTGAAATGGTTAAAAATTCCTTAAGATTGGTGTATGGTCGAATGCAACATGGCTGTACGCACATGTGCAAACCATTATTTTTTTGTTTGTTGGCACGGAGCTCGCCGAGCTTATGCAATCAAATTAGGGTTACCTAAGAGTATAGAACGAACCCACGTAAGATATGTCGATGTTTTGATGAAATTCAAAATTGATAATGAATACAAGATCGAACCGATCTGTTGGAAATAATTATGACAAATAGATGTTTGAGAATAATTGGATTACAAGTGGATCGACGCAATCCCTGCCCGTAAGAGGAAGCTCTTAGATGTGGCGGCCAAGACTTATGTCTGGAGTTTATTCGGGTATTTAGAATAAGATCTAATTTGGGTACTAATCACAGTTAATTAGCATGTGTAAATTATGCATTATTCGGTAAATTAAGTTAATTGTAAGACCTAGTCTGGAGTGGATAATGTGTACGGAACCTTGCGTTTAAACACAGATCGGCGTGGCGGTTTTACGGGGTTGAAGCGCGCGCGGGGTTATCGTGGACTATATAGGCGATGGGGATCGGGAAGACGGGACAGAATAGCCAATACTGACTAGTGAGTCGGAGCGTATTTCGGGAATTCTTAAAACGTTGTATTTTTTGTAACTTAAGTAATCAGTATTCGTTTGGGCTATTTGGCTATAAGATTTGTTAACCAATTCTTATAGTTTTCTTTAAATTCACGAAAGTTTGTTTAAAGTGGCTTGTTATTAAGCAACATTGATACATTTCAAACTCCGTGGTAAACTGACTGTGACAACTGAGCGAAGTTTGAGTGGTTTTAGAATCAAATACACGATTTAGTACGGATAGGTAAGCTGTACCTAAATCTTTCCACAGAACACTAGGGCCCCACCTCTCTAACGCGAAATAAAGCATTCGTGAAGTGTGTACATACATCACGGAATGTCGGGGCGACTACAATCCCGCAGGCTGGTCTAACTCCATAGTTAAACTAGCTTGAATTGTCATGAGTCTGTGATGATTACATTTTCCGTAATTGGTGGACCGTAGGGCTAGGCTTTCATTGACTCACACGTCTGCCAGTTGTCTACACAAAGTTATATACACATATATATATTTTATAACACAACTATCTATACACAACGTTCTTAGACACACTCGCGTTAGGGCGTTAGGTCACATCCCGGGTCTTGTTTCTTTGAATCCGCGATAGTTTCTGTTAGATAATTAGGATTAGGATTAGAGAATTAAAGTTGTAAGGTTCCGTATAGGATCCATTGTCGACTAAGTTATAAATAAGTGCTTGGTTAGCATGAGTTTGAATGTTTATTGAATAAGGTGGTTGGTAGTATAAGGATCTCGCGATTTTGACTATATAACGCTCTCATTCTATTTTATTTTGGAAAAAAAAGGATATATTTATATCAGTAAATGTAACATCATAGTGTGCGGTAAAGATTAATCCGTGTTAGCCCCGTGGTTTTGAACATTGATTAATTTTGGTTGGGCGATTTGTGGCGGGTTAGTCGGGCCTGTAACCAGTCTGAAAGCACGCATATCAGACGGTTATTCACTCGACTGACATGGTAAGGGTACCGTACACTTTACAATAAATGATGAAGTTTCTTTAAAGTACTGTAAGGTTGGAATACCATAAACACGAGAGCATAACTTGCGCGATAACGTCCCGCGTGAATAAGCAAAAGAACGCTATAAGCGTCAATAGACTTTGATTTCCGATAAGCTTGTAATTCGTTCGTATAGCGAGAAAGTAATTAACATGTCTTTAAAATGTTAAGGCAATCCGCCGAGTGTATTCAATTCACTCCAATCCAGTCCCATTAATTGGTAAAACCCGATCAGGGTTTAAGAGCTCTTACACAATCGATAATGCGCACATATAACTTATAATATATAAATATATACCAATGGACTTGGAATAGTAAGGCTTGGAGCAAGTGGCTATTAGTTGCAACAACAAAATATTAAATAAAAGTCGTACGCACACAAATACATGTTTATATAAATATATTGTTTCTTTGCGAAGAAACCAGCTCCAAAGACCTTAGCTGTGTGTTGGAAATCCCGGCCAGGGTAAATAAGCCACGATATAAATACTATAATACGAACCACACCAAGGGCAAGCAAACCAAAGTCAAGTAGAGGCTCCAACTTCATGGTATATGGTATACTTCATAACAGTGCTTATTTAAAATCTTTTAATGTTATTACTGCAGAATAATTGGAAATTGTAACATTGAGGCAGTTTTATAATATTCGTTTTCCTTTCTACCTTTTATTACAAACATTTCAAAAATATTCTAAACAGTGACAATCAAAGAATATAGTGACAATCAATGACATGACATAGCAACTGACACTTGACAGTAACTTAGAACTCTTCTTCTTTGTATTTTCGTTGTGGCAATGGCCTGAAGATTAATTCTACCAATATGATACATAATGTAATTTCGTATACCAGATGTTTAGTAGATTTTCTTTTCAAGTTTGTTTATTTTTTTATTATTATTTCCAGATTGGTTAAGAATCACGAGTATTATATATATGTCTGTAGTAGTAAGTGTGCTGTATATGTGTATAATATTAACCCTACTGAATGGAAAGGAAAACATTTTGTATTTGAAATAGCCACTGTGTCCCGTTTGCACATAAATTTATCAGTGGTGCGATTTCAATGTACTAGATATTTATTCATATTGTATTTATTAATATTGTATTTGTTATTATTTATTTCTATTTATTTATTTATTTTCAGCTGAATAATGTTCGATTTTAGTGAAAACATCAATGATAACTGCTTCATGTCGTGCTCCTCTGATGAGTATGATAGTGCTCTCAGTGATACTTCATCAACTTCCGAGTCTACTCTTGAAAGTAAATTACAATCTGTGTTTGAAAACAACTCTCGCTATCTCAATCTTGTGCACATAAATGCTCAGAGCATAATAGCTCATTACTCCGATTTTCTTGCATCCTTTAGTAGTGTTGCTGTCGACGGTATTTTAGTCTCCGAATCCTGGCTTAAGCCATCACTTCCTTCTACTATGTGCTCTCTTCCCGGCTTTCGTCTTTATCGTAATGATAGGACGGGTGCTGGTGGAGGCGGCGTATGTATTTATCTTCGCGATCATATCCCTTGTGCTGTAATCTCACATTCGCCTTCCGAATATACTGCTTCGCTTGAATATTTATTTCTGGAAGTCACTCTCCACCACACCAAAATTCTATTAGCAGTAGTATACAGCCCAAATGACAAAATTGATTACTTTCACACTTTTGAATCAACGTTGGAACACTTACGTCCTATGTACGACCATTTTATTCTAATGGGCGACCTTAACACCTGCCATTTAAAATCGGATTACAGGACCCACAAACTTAATGATTTAGTTTCTGGATTTGATTTACAACTTCTGCCACTTTCTCCAACACATCACTTTCCTAACTGTAGACCTTCTCTCATTGACTTAATGTTAGTTTCCGACGTTGATTCAGTCATCAAACATGGACAACTCACAGCGCCTTTCTCATACCACGACTTAATTTTCCTATCATATAAGGTGCGTCCTCCAAAGAGAAAATCCAAAACTATTTCCCAGCGTAACCTTAGAAATTTGGATGTAGATCGTTTGAGAAGTGATTTTTGTAATGTTGATTGGTCCGACCTTTACTCTACCTCATGTATAGATCATAAAGTACATTTATTTAATTCAACGTTGACGTCGCTTTTTGATACTCATGCACCATTTAGACCAGTAAAAGTGAAGCACTTACCAGCACCATGGTTGTCTCCGTCTATTAAAGAGGTTATGGCTAAACGAGACAAGGCTAAGTCCAGAATTAAAAAATCTCCTACGGAAGTAAATCTTCTAAAATATAAAAAACTGCGTAATGTCTGCAATAGGATGTGTAGGGATGCAAAACGCCATTATATTCACTCCTCTATTGATAAAATGTCTACCTCGTACATTTGGAAATTTTTACGATCACTGGGTGTGGGTAAACCTCATGAAAATATCAATGATAATCTTGATCTTAACTCCCTAAATAAACATTTTTCAACTCCCCAATCGTAGTTGATGCGACGAAAAAAATGTCCACTCTACATACACTTTCCCAACGTTCTTCACCCACAAGTGATTCATTCATTTTTCGCAATATCACGGAGGAAGAAGTTAGGAAAAGCATTGATTCTATTTCTACAAAAGCTGTGGGCAGCGATGGCTTGAGTCGTGACATGCTAACACCTGTTATTGATCTTGTGGTTCCGGTGATTACACACATAATTAATTTTTCTCTCACTCACAACGTGTTCCCGACTGCTTGGAAAATGGCTCAAGTTATCCCCTTTCCTAAGACGTCTAATCCGTCGTCTTTTTCTCAATACCGGCCTATTTCTATACTTCCCTTACTTTCTAAGGTTCTCGAAAGTGCTGTCCATAAACAACTTCACACATATCTTTCTTGCAACAATCTTCTCAGCCCTTACCAATCAGGCTTTCGTCCCAACCACAGTACGGTCACTGCATTGCTCAATGTCACGGATGATGTACGTTAAGCTATGGACAACAAAAAACTTTCCTTGATTGTACTATTAGACTTTAGCAATGCATTTAATTCTGTCGATTTTGACATTCTCCTAGGTATACTTCGCTCGATTAACTTTTCTCCTCCTGTGATAGCATGGTTCGACTCCTATCTTCGTGGGCGCCGGCAATGCATCAAACTCGATGAAAGGTTATCAGAGTGGATTGATCTAGTTGCAGGTGTGCCACAAGGCGGTATCTTGTCTCCACTCTTATTTTCTATTTTTATAAATGAAATATCCCAAATCCTCACTTCTTCCTACCACCTATATGCCGACGATTTACAGATTTATAGTAATTTCTCAATTTCTGAAGCCCATGAAACTATTAAGATTATAAACCATCAACTATGTGCTATCCAGGGATGGGCTGAAAACCATGGTCTTCTAGTTAATCCATTAAAGTCTCAGGCTATAGTCGTAGGTAGTAATCAGTTACGTAGTAGACTCAATTTTAATGACTTGCCTAAAGTTTACTACAATGGTCTGCAGATTCCCTTTGTAGACAAAACGAAAAACCTTGGACTTATCATTGATGGAACACTATCCTGGACTGCGCATATAAATGACATCAGTAAGCGCATGCATTATACATTTCACTCTCTCAAGCGACTTCAAAATTTTTTGCCCTTTAAAACTAAAGTTATGTTGGCTCAATCTCTCTTACTTCCCATTCTCGACTACGCTGACATCTGCTACTTGGATGCAACAGAGGAACTACTCAACAAGCTGGAAAGATTGCAGAATCTAGCTATAGTTTTATATTCGGTCTTCGTAAGTACGACCATGTATCGGAGTTTCGTGAACAGTTGAAGTGGCTCCCTATTCGATTTCGCAGAAATGTGCACATACTATCCCTCCTTTTCAAACTAATTACCAATCCCAATTCCCCTCAATATCTCTGTTCTCGTTTTCCACTCCTTCCACAGCCAAATCGATCACAACGTTCCTGCCATATAAAAACTATAGACTTCCCCTTAGCCAACACGAAATTCTTCTTCAATTCGTTCACCGTCCGCGCTGCCCTACTCTGGAATAAACTACCACTGCAGATACGAGATGTTCATACTGTGTCCACTTTCAAGAAAAAATTGAAGGAGTATTATCTGAAGACACTATTTTCTAGTGAAAGATAATATATATAATGTGGTTATATTGATGTATATTTGTATATATATATAGGTCTGTGTATATGTGTATATATGTATGTGTATGTATGCGTGTATATGTATGTATATATTATATGTATTTTTACAGAAGTAGTTTAACTGTATCATAGTGTAACTGTTTTTATTGATGCTTGTTGGCACATATATTTTGTTTACGGCCCTATACAATGTTTTCACATTCATTGGGGTTGGCTGGAAGAAATCTCTTAAAGAGATAAGCTCACCTTTGTACACAAAACTTAGAACAAAGAATATTTTGTATATTTATGTGCAATAAAGAATAAACACACACATGCAAATAAAAGTTCGACTAATCCCGAGCTTATGGGCGGATTTCCATTATTAACTCGTATATACGACACTAGGCATTAAGACATCGAAATATCTTACATCAATATATATATATATCAACAAATCGAAGTAGAACTGTTAATTCAACTGTACATAGGCTGGGGAGATAGGGTTTTAGGTAAATACAGAATACATAAGACGATACTAGGTAACATAGGTAGGGTTTGATCACGAAACACATAGGTAGGGCTTAAAACTGAGATTAGGTTATCTAGGTAGGTCTTATATTAGACACACGTAGGGCAAAAGACAAATAGGTATGTTATCTAGGTAGGACGTAACATTAAACACATATGTAGATCTTAGAACAAGTACATAAAAGAAATATAGGTTAGGCACATAAGTAGGGAAGTTAGGACACTAGGTAGGGAAGATTTGTAGAACTTAGCAAGGCAGGAACGTTTAGTTCGTTAGGTAAGATAATAATAACAAAATAGCAATAGATTTAGGTAGGGTTCATCAGTAGCAGTAGGTGTAGTTAAATAGTAGGTAGAGGCAATAATAGTAGGCAGATAGGCTGGACACGCTCCAGTCCATTAAGTTAGGTAGGAGCCAATAGGCATATCTGTAAGTAGGCTTAGGTACGCTGCATTCCATTTACATCCCGAGGCAAAAGCAGTAGGTAGGTAGGGTGGGTAGTGCTGCGGTCCATTACAAGGGGTACAATGTTTTTGCTTCACGTATTAATATATTGATATAAAATTGATGATTTGAAAGTTTTATTCGACATTTATTCGTCGCCAACAGAAATTTCCAAAATGCTGCTTGTTTAAAACATATAAAAATGAAAACTATGTGAAACGAATAAGATTACATTTAAAAATTTGTAAGACGTATCTTATCTTGTCGATGAAGACAACAGAAAACAAATATTTTTTGTTTTTATAATAGTTTGTGATGCCAGTGCCACTGCTAAGGGAACAACTTATTCCTGAGATTACTAAGTTGCCCTCCTAAGCTTGCTGAATCGTGAAATTCGGAACAATCAGTAGATATTTTAATAGAACAACAACAATCAATAGAAATTTTTGACGAGCTCGGTAGCGCAGTGGAGAATGACGCGACTTTGACACCAACAACCCTGTGTTAGCAGCAGAGGTAACATCGCGCGAGTGATACCTAATGTATTACAAGTGCACATAGGCTACAATAGCCGCTTCACATCAGGTGGGCTGTATGTTTGTATCCGACGTTGTATAAAAAAGAAGAACGAAGTTATTTTGTGAGTCATCACATCAATAATGTTGATTAAATTTATTCTATACAATTTAATTCTATTTATAACTACGAGTAAGTAGCTAGGCTATAAATTGATTGTTACAAGTAAGGTTCTCTATAAATCACTACCCCAATTAGAACCCTAACGATAATGAAGGCTGCCTCAACACAGTTGGTTCAGAGAACTGCCTCAAGTTGTTACCGCTTTCAGTTCTTATATACTTAACTTAGTTACGCCATGAATACGTGAAAAATGTCGGGAACAGAGTATAAATAACGTAGTTAGTTTATCTATTGTTTTTCTTGCTTTCGTGGTTGCTACAGTACAATACAGTAACAGACTTGAGCAGTAGACCAGTTAACGCACTAAGACCTTTTTTGTAAATTCTAATAATGTTATTTGAAAGAGAGACAACCAGAACGAACACTAGGATTACGGTTGATGATATAGTGTTGGAGCAAGTGGATGAGTTTGTATATCTTGGAAGCGCTTTTAGAAGCGATGGAAGGTACACCGCTGATGTGGAGAGACGAGTGAGTGCAGGGAATAGCGTGAATGGAGCGTTGGGTAAACTGTTTGGCAGCCGAAATCTAAGCCAGAAGGCACAGCTCGCTGTACACAGCGCGGTGTTAATCCCAACGCTAACTTATGGAAGTGAGAGCTGGGTATGGCAGAGAGAGCATGAAAGTAGAATAAATGCGGTCGAGATGCGAGCACTGCGAAAAATTTGTGGCATAACGCTTGCTGACCGCGTTCGAAATGATGACGTACGAAAGAGAGTTGGACTGAAAGAGAGTGTCGGTGTTAAGATAAGAAAGGGCATGCTCCGTTGGTTCGGACATGTAGAAAGAATGCAAGATGAAAGAATGACGAAACAGATATACAATGCGAAAGTGGAAGGATGTAGGAGCCGAGGAAGACCAAGACTAACCTACCATGACCAAATTGGTCGTGTTTTATCAGAAGGTGATGTCAGGAGCCTTAGGAACCGGCGAGCGTGCATGAAAAGAGCTATGAATGTGAAAGAAGCGAGTGAAGTGTGTAAGGACCGCGTCTTATGGCGCTCGGTTCTCTCTGCCTACCCCGCAAGGGACCTGGCGTGAAGATATATATATTACCTTTTTTGTCGCATTCTAGGTGGCGAATTGTGATCTACGTATATAAACAAAATGCATCACGTGACCATTTACTATAATGTACCAATCGTTAATGAACTGCTGAATGAATGAAGCGAAAGGTATATACATAATTTATCATGTTTTTATGGTGGTACGTTATTATTTATACAATTTCTAGCTGTGCAGTTACGCAATTCAAACTATCCGCATTGTCTTAAATAGCGAGCGTTAGATTACAAGAATGTACCAAACAACCACCTTTCAGACTAGTTTTTGAAAAGATATTGTTCTATCAATTAATGACATTTTCTATTTTTTAAACTAACTTAACTAGTCTGACCATAAATACTGTTACATAGAAATTTTCTTTTCTTCAACTCTTTAATTATTTTGAATTTGGAACCCGTCTATTATGTTAAAAACTTTATTTTCAATTTCCCGCCGTTTTACATATTTTTTTTGTATGTATTATCAAAGTACAATATGGTACGAGGTGTTAAAGAAAATAAGATTGCAGTGATTCTCGTCTTGTCTTGCACAAAGTGGGTATGGAGCCGTCGTCTTATTCAAGAGATAGATGGATAGATAAAGATTTATTTGTACTAGGACACACATGCTTACAATAAACAAACAAGATAAAATCAAGACACTTTTAAAGTATTGATTTTATCTTGCTTGGTATCAGCTGTATGTTCGCAAATCGTACTATCGACAGATATACCCACACTTCCTCTGTTGAAGATCATAAAAGATTGGGCGACCGCGTGCTATTAGAACTACAAAGGCTGTTCATTTATTTATTTATTTATTTTATTAAGGTACACCAACAGATTACATGATTACATTCAAAATAATTTGTTCCAATCTGGGGCCAGCATGCAACCCAATTACAGGTGGACACAACTTTCTCAACAGATTCATAAAACAATAAAAAATGGAACAAAATAACTACAGTTAATAGTAATTAGTTCATACTGTTAAAACCAGAATTCGCCGAAACCCCATTAGAAAATAAAAAATCTTATCGCGAGAAATGAAGATACCCGCTAGGACTCTGTCGCGTATAATAAAATAAGACGTGAAGCACGGCGCTTATAGTCGATATAGGTTTTTAAAATTATGAGCATTGCAAAATTCCATTTACAAATAAGATTTACATAACAGAATAATACATTTCAAATAACGTTGGCAATAGCAATCCGCTATATGGAAGGTGTAAAATAGAAAGGGCATATTGGTCCGAAATTGGATGATTATCTTTTCATTGATAAGACACTCCTATAGTATCACAGTAAATTTTAACATAAAATAGGGTTACTCACTTTTATACGGGTATGTCGAGGTATCATATACTTAAGTTAGTAAGGTTGATGTCTCGAACGTTGCCCATAGAGCTACAATCATGCATAGTTTTATAATAGAACTGCTTACCACATACAAAACAATGATCTCTGTCTTACAGCGTAACATTACTTTTCTGATACAATCAGCATAAAGCACAAATGTAAAGGAATCTATGTAAAGACATCGTCGCTAATCAAGTACAAAGGTTGTTTACGACATTATGTATTTCCGTCAGCACATCTCTACATAAAATGGAGATATAAGACATTGACATAAATTACTTTGGTAGTAGATGTTATAACATGGTTCCCTGCTGCGAGTCGCAAGTTCAAATTGCCAAATGTGTACTGAGTGCATTTGTTTAGTGTTGTGTGTGTATCACAGAAGTAGTAGTAGAAAAAGAAAGAAAGTAAGAGAAATCGGTTCCCACGGGATACCGGGATACGCGCGGATGAAATTGCGGGCTTCAACTAGTACTTACAATATATATATTTATAGAAGAGCGAAAGGTCATTCCCTGACTAAACACGAAATCTCAAAACTACTTAACCAATGACACCGAAATTTTACAATTAACAAGATATGCGCTAACTAAAGTTACTTGAAATCCACTAGTAAAACTTACATACACAATATATTTTTCTCATCACAAATTATGTCTAAATAAAAAAATGGATAAATCACAATCGCAAGTTCTTCATAATTCAGCTTTTTCAAAAGTTACTACACAGTTCTGTTGTTGTCGTCGGTATATTTGTTCGAGTGAAGATGTTCTGGTGTTATCTAGTCATGCTCTTCTGACGATGTCGAGGTACAAAGCGCCACCGACTTTGGCTTTGGTCTCTTTAATACGCATATCTCGCAGTAGCTCCTACCTAGTTATTAATCGTTCCGCTGTCATGATTGCGTTTTGCGAAAAGCCGCATTGCTATTAAGAGTAATAGGTAATTGAAAATAAAGAGTATAGGGTAAAAGTGATCGCAATTATTCGTAAACCAGTAATACCTGTAATAATGAGATACTAAATAAATTAAATTGTCTGCGAAATATTGTGTGATAACTGGGTACTTATAAGTAGCTGCGTGATTATTATGTTTCTTTACAATAAAACCGTCTATTAAAAAAATATATATTACAATTTTTTTTATTTCGTAATAACCTATTTATTTGTATTTACACAAAGTTTAATTAAATGCACTTTCCTCTACATAGATACCGCTGAAGTAGCTCGATTTGAATAGGTTTTTAGGTCATTTGATTATCGCCACTTAGGCACAGATAAACAATGTTAAGCGAGTTTACAAGTAACTAAAAATTCTGAACTAATACGTAATAGACGTGAGTAATAAGGATTATTCGCAAACGACGCATCGAATTGGCACACCAAAGCAGTCTTCTTTGCGAGAAAGCCTGTGAAACTCTTAATAAATTCTAATAAACACTTCTTCCTACCGTTATTCCATTTCCTAATCCATTAGAATTGGCGGCTTTTACTACGTAAGCTTAAGAATTTGGCGAAGATACTGATTTTGCCACGGAGCGAATGTCTTCAGACCTCTAGAACCCTGAGGGAAAATTAGACCTGTCTAACGTTAGATTATACGTCTTTGACATGTAATTTCTTGGACGTGCAGGTTAACTCACGATGTTTTCCATGCCCATGATGTGGTACATGCCCACACCAGGATTTGTATCAAAAGCCAGTTGTTGGTTAATAATCTTTATCCATTGGGCTATTACTGCTTAAATAAATAATAATAGATATCAATGCATTAATAGAACCGAATCTTAATACCTAACAAAACCATTCCCTATCTTACAGGTCTTTCCGTACATTCTGTATGTTCATAGAATTGAACAGTCTGCAGACTTGTGAAATGTGATACAAAAATTAAATAGATAGCGCTGTCATTGGGTAGTGTTCGCTATTCCAAAGGATGTTGGTTTTTGTACCGGACACAATGTTCTCGCGCTCAATAATAAACAATGGGGCTAGCATACAATAGACTTCTCGCGTTTCAGATTACATTATATTTTACGTTTTACTAATCGTAGGATGTTTCTACTATTTTCCAGGTTCAACAAGTTGAAAGTGTTACGTTTTTGTAACATTTTCACTGGTATTGGAAACAACCTGTCTGTTTCAATACAACTTGGACTTTTAAGTTGGGTGGATGCCGAAGTAATAGTCAGGAATGTATTTGGTGTATATTTAGCGATTAAAACATTCAGTTCCTCTGTGTCTTAGTTCGATTACGAGTATAACCCAGTTTTTAACAGTTCCTAATATTTTGGCAATTGGAGTGGGTATCAACGACTGCTTTAAGACCAATGTTCATGGATTTTATTTCAATGAACATGTCTGTTTATCTTGGTCTGAGGCTTTTTAAGAGAGTAGGTGTGTAGGTAACTCCATAGTGTGCTATTCTGTTCCTGTAGGTGAGTGTGTTACGTACCAGTAATCTCATAAGGAATTACTAAGTTAGCATCAGGGGGACGGAGGAACGTGCAAGCGATACTTTCGTATTGTATGTTTGTAGGTAGTTCATAGGTTCAGGTCTGCCGGATTCTTGTATTCTTCCAGACTTCCTCCTATGAAATAAATAGCTTCGTTTCAGTTCATATTACATCATTTAAATATCGTTTATATTCCTGTTACGATAAATTATTACGATAATTTATTTGATGAAAACGGTTTCAATGTTCACAAATCATAAAATTTCAACGAAATAGTACATCGTTCTCCCTACCTTATGTTTGCATCATTGAACACCAAAGATTGAAAAAAATCGAGTGGATATAGGAATAACAAAATTAATTAATAATTATTGTAACAGTGTTTCAAGAGTTATTAAAAATCCTGACCGAATTGCTAAGTTTGTTTCATAAGGTCTTTTTTTCTCAAACAAACTTAGTTATGCGGCTGAAGGACAATACAGCGCAAGTTGACTTGATCTTAACATTGAGTTTCGAGTCATGTTCATGTCAGATTTAGGTCTAATTTAACTTTTATTTTTTTATACTACGTCGGGAGGCATACAAGCATACAGCCCACCTGATGTAAAGCGGGTACCTTAGCCTATTAATGCTTGCGATATATTCAGTATCGCTCGCTCGATGCCTCCTCTGCTGGTTACACAGCAACTCCTTGGGAGCTTACTGGTGACCTCACTCACACGCAGG
Source organism: Pyralis farinalis (assembly GCA_947507595.1). NCBI lineage: Eukaryota > Metazoa > Arthropoda > Insecta > Lepidoptera > Pyralidae > Pyralis > Pyralis farinalis. Next base: position 24,697,123 of record OX382269.1, read on the forward strand.
AACACAACAACCCTCTAGGGAGTTGTTATTAGGCTGCGGTATTCTGTGAGATGGAGGTACTTCCCCAGACAAATGCTTTGATGCGCCCTACCTCTCTTAAAACATCCAGACCAAGTCAAACAACATGTTCATGCACACAAATGTTTGCCTTGTGTGGGAACCGAACCCACGAGCGTTGGTGTCAAAGTCGCATCATTCACGACTGAGCCACCAAACTCGTCAAAACTTAGGTTTAGAGAAAGACGAAGAAAAAAAATATATATTTCTAACCCGCACACGATTTCAGAAATCATCTATTGTCCTACACAAGCAAACCTAGTTCAAGGAACCTACGGAACTCACCGTACGAATTCGTCTATCCCTTAAGGGGCCATCTACATTCAAATGTTTTTCTTTTTAGATTGTTACAACGTATCTATTTCAAACAAAAACATTTAAAATGTTGGGTGAATTAATCATACAATATTTTTATATTTTACCTTTGTAAGCGTACTACGCTGAATATTATGAAAGCAAGCAATTTTCAGCTGCAATCTGTGCCACAATCCGTAGTACCTGTTTTACCAACTCATATGTTAACCTGATTAAAGTAAACATAGAGTTATGTACGGAACATGTGTATTGTTATGCAAATTTTATTTGTGTTTACATTACATCGTTGACGCCGATGTTTCACTATATATAATATAGAGAGTAGAACATACAAATACAGTACCCGCTTTCATATTTTGCAACAGCTGTATAACTAATACATTATATACCTAGTCTGGCATACATTCTATTACAAACGATTATTATGGATTATTATGAAAGTCTTAGCAAAAAATAAAACAATTCTATTTGAAATGGCCACCTTTGGCTTCGATACGGACCTTTAATCTGTCTGGCCACGAATCTATGGATTTGCGTCCATGGGAAATTTAGCCACTGCTTGCTCCAGAGATTTCTTAAGAGACATAATGTTGTTGTGTGTTGTTACGCGCAGGCCATGCAGTATTAAAGTGTCCATAGGCTGTGTAACAGTTTTGACGGTTAAAGTGTCCATAGGCTGTGTAACAGTTTCACATCAGGCGGGCTGAACACTTGTTTGTCACCCGACGGTATTAAAGTTTTAATAGACTGCGCAACAGTTTCACATCAGGCGGGCTGAACACTTGTTTGCCACCCGACGGAGTATAAAAGCGTCCATAGGCTGTGTAACAGTATCACATCGGGTAAACACCCCGACCACCGTGCATACATACCCTGACAGGACACACAAGTAAATCATCATCTGATGATTATGAAAAAAAAAAACGAGCTACACTGCTACATGGTAGGCGGAGTGCGGGGTGTTAGGTTTTATTTTCGTTACGGAATTTCTTGATTCGGTCGCCGCGCTCAAAGCCCGCGATAAAAGCTATGCAATAGCTTGAAAATGCGAGCGAAGCCGCGGGTAAAAGCTAGTTTATAATAAACAATTGTTATGTAATACAAAATTGCTAGATTAGCTCCCGTAATCAATTTATTTTGCTACCACAAAATAAAACGACATCAAATATTATTTTCAGGAAAGCCTAAGCCACTAAATTTAAAAGCTTAAATGTTCCCATAATTTAAAGCAAACTTTTAATAAAATAACCTTATCTTTCTTGGGCAGCTGAATAACCGGCACAAAAATTTATGCGTAAGGAAATAAAGTACTAATTTACCTTAGTATCTACCTGTGCTAGGCTGGGGTAGGTTTTTTATACTACGTCGGGAGGCATACAAGCATACGTCCCACCTGATGTAAAGCGGGTACCGTAGTCTATTAACGCTTGCGATATATTAAGTATCACTCGCGCGATGCCTCCTCTGCTGCTTACACAGCAACTCCCTGGGAGCTTACTATTGACCTCACTCACACGCAGGAACACAACAACCCTCTAGGGAGTTGTTTTTGCCTTGCACAAAGTAGGTTGTAATGTTAAAACCTTATTCAACATAATTTATCTAATATCTAAATCTTTTCTTAGCATGCTCTATGATCTGTCAAATTATTTTCATTTATAAAATTCAAATGTTTAAAATTATGATTCAGATGTTTAGGACGTAAAACAGAAAACAAGGCAGTCTGGAGCTAGTTTTGAAGAAGTAAAGATTGAGGGCACCGCGTCTGAGACCACCAGCCTCCTGCTGTGGGGTACGTGGTGAACCGTCGGGAATTTACTCACTTTTCCAAACCCGTTAAACTCCGGACATCGAATTAATCCAAATTACAATACCTGCAGCCCCTGTTGTGGACTACGGCGGCTGACGGAGATACCGCTGCGGTGTTGGTACGTAAGGCGGGCCCACCAACAACTTCTACGTCTGGATCTGCGTGCTGACTAGCACGCTAACCTGCTGTCTACAGTCGTCGGCCACTATAGCAGGCGGCCACTCGGTGCACACTCCAGTGAACCAACCACTGATATTCCGGTTAGACAAGTTAACGCGAGTTCTTAAAGACCCTTATTAGCCGAACTTTAATTCACTTTTATTTTATATATAATTAACTGTATAAACCTGTAACCCTTTTAGTACATTTTTTTCTTGCAACTAGTAATATAACAAGGTATGGAGCCATCGGTCATGTTCACAAAAAAATCTTATCGCAAGAAATGAAGATTCTCGCTAGGACTCTGTCGCATATAATAAAACAAGACATGAAGTTCGGGGCTTATCGCCGATATACTTTTTAAAAATGTGCCTTGAATTTTCCACCTGGTTACAAAGTACGAACTACCCAAGCTGGCTCGAAACCAAGGTTCCGAACTTTATAAGATACCGTAGAGCCATGAACGAAATAAACAATGCGAGAACCGATGAAACGAAAGTTTTTAGAAATTTTTCTCACCGCTACAAGTAGGGGGTAAAGTAGTGTTATTAGCTAGTTCACGGACCAACGTTGTGTGAGTTATCAGCTTAAAATCCTCCTATTGTTTAGAAGGCTTGATTCGCTGTGATATTTAGGCGCTAAAACACTACCTTTTGGTGAGTGAGGAGTACCTTTATGCGTGGTCAAGTCGTTTATTGGAATATGTCATAAAGGTCAAAGTGCCCTAGATGCTTGTTATACCTAAAAACTTGGCATTTCCAGGCGAGAGGCCATTCATAGTAGGACCTGAACAAATGCTTAAACGGGCGTCGTACCATCACAACAAGTACGAGTAGGCAAATTGAATATTCTATACCGAACATAATAATGCAAGGATCGACCCTTGTCAGAACGGTGGAAATCTACGTGACTGCGTAGGGGACACCGTGACACGCCTAGAATTAATATCACGACAACAAAACGCTTGATTTAAACCGCCGCCGTAGGTTTATTATGAGGAGATTACATAAATTCCGCGCAATCATTGCGGTTCGGATGTGATTAGTCTGGTTTGGATTGAAGCCAAGTGATTCACTGCGGAGTTCTCTGTGATTGAAATAGGTTCTTTTTATGAGTATGGAGTTTTATCCTTCGGTATGGAAATATCAAAGAGCAAACCGTACCGTGTCACGTATAAACTAGCATTTTTGATGTGAAACATCTATTGGTGCGCCTTGGCAGTAAAATCGAACCTTATGCCGTGACGGCAAATGGCATGACGGACGCTCTCTCATGGCATCATGCCCCTCCACGCTGCCACTCTTGATTCTATTGCGTGTGTGCATGCGCATACTAGACACTTCGTTGGTTCTCTGCATGAGCGTTTACTAATATCTATCCGATGGTTTTTAATTTTTATTTATTAAAATTTTTATTATTTACTAGGATGTTTCACGTCTCCCGGGCGTCCTGTGACGGTGCAACTTTTTTTATTAATGCGATGTCATGCAATCGTACTCGTATGATTCACCTCATATAAAGTGGCTCAAACGTAAACAATTGCAATACAAAAAGTATCGCGTTGCTACTTCTGCTACTAACACAACAACTAATTGAGCTTAGTGGTAACCCCACTCATTCTCAGGAACACGATAACCCTCCAGGTAGTTGTAATTTGGCTGCAGTTTTCTGTGAGGTAGGGGTACTTTCTCAGTCGGGCTGATTTGATGCGCTCTAGCTCTCCTAAAAACGAGTAAGCTAATAAATGAGATGGCTACGGTCATCGGCATTCCAAAGCCGGGCAGACCACTAGATAACCTCGCAAATCACCGACCCATTAGCCTACTCAAGGCAAACTTCTTGAAAGAGATATACTCTCCCGTATGAGAGAGCATATCTTTTTAAATTGACTTATTATCGTCAATCAATTCGGCTTTCGGTCACAACACTCTTACCCACAGCAAGACCACCGCATAGTAGGGCATATCTTTAGCAGTTTTTATCCGAAACGTCATAAGACACTAGCTGTCTTTTTCGACGTTACCAAGGCTTTTGATAAAGTCTGGCACGGAGAACTCCTGTACAAGCTTTATAAGCTGAATCTGCCTGACAGATTAGTCCGAATTGTGACCTCATATCTCAAAGACCGTTCCTTTCGGTTCAGAAGGAATCCATTTCTACTCCAAGCCAACTCACAGCTGGGGTTCCACAGGGTTCCGTGCTCGCACCCTTGGTTTATATATCATATACAAACGATATTCCTATCCCTACAAACGGCGTAGAACTTTTCCTCTTCGCCGACGACACGGCACTCTATACTAAGAGTGTTCAGAACAAGTCAGCCTTCAACAAACTTCAAACCTCAGTCACTGAATGAGGAAGATGATTTCGTAAGTGACGTATAGGAGTTAACCTGGACAAAAGTTCCGCGGTCTACTTCGATGTCAAACGCATACTCCCTTACCGAATGCCTTGCCTGTATATGCTAGGGTCATCAGTCCCCTGGCAATGCCAAGCAAAGTACCTTGGAGTTATTCTCGACTTTCAGCTCACTTTTAACCACGTATTAAATGTACTATTAATAGTTAACACCGATATACTATGAGTGTAGTCTTCACTTTATTGTGTGCAATAAGTTCATTACAATGTACACATACACACACTGACAACTTTTTTATCGCCGGCGCCATAAGAACGGTATAAAGGTCAAACAGTAGTTTGACATCTCGCTGTAGTACCTGCACGTTCATTCTACTCAAAGTTCGTATTAATCCAGAATTAATCTTGACAGAAAATAAGATTTTAATTAGTAATGTAATTCTAATTCGCGTTCCAACTTTCTCACTTATACGCTCCCTCGTCTATGGCTAAAACTCTCAAATTCGCTGAAACTTTCAAATTTGCACTAAAAGGTTCTGCTTATTCAGCCGATAAATTAATAGGAATATGGCTTGCTTGTGATTCAATATCGCCTTTCAGTGCAGATTATAAATGCATTTAAACTATACTTCACATAAATTCAAACTTATGGGATTTAGTACAAATCTCCGTTTGGATTAGTAATATTTATCACTTTGTTGTAAGTAGATACGTAAAACTAAAATTTACATCCAATTTGATCTAACCTGCTTTGTCTGCTTCCGCCACCAATTAGTTCATGAGGACTAGCGCCGGCCGGCACCCACCCACTATGTTGAGTAGATGCAGAAAAAAAAAAAACGTACCGACGCTGCCATGGCTGCTCCAGCACGTTATTCTAACAATTGACGTCTACGGCCTCTGAGGATGCCTCGTGGAGAGGCGAAACACGTGTAGCAGCGACAACCAGGCCAGTCCAGGGCAGGCCAGTTTCTGTTTCAGGTGGCGGACGACCCCAGCAGCCGAGGCAGAGACTGCCGGAGAAGCCATGGCAGCATCGGCATGTTGCAACTATTAACGGTAGTGGGTGGGTGCCTGCCGGCGCTAGGCCGCATGATCTAATTGGTGGCGAAAGTACACAATGCAGATTAGATCAAACAACGCCGGAATCTATTAACTAAACTAAAATTTATAAATATAGTAAAAAAACTACGTTATGTCGAACTAATTTACGCCATCAGAGTCTAAACATGGGATTCAATATTGGACTCTCATGGTTAAGTCCTCCATTACGGAATTCCTATGGCCAATTATGCTCTCTATCGCCAGACCAGTTTTTGGGGGGTGTAAGTGGCTCATTGTCACCTGCAGAGCCAAAGCCAACCTCACCTGCACGTAGTGCACACTGCTTATAAACAGACGAGGTTCTGGCGAAAGAGAGGTAGGGCACGATGCTAGCCCGACTGGGGAAGTACCTCCACCTCACAGAAGACGACAGCCAAATAACTCCCTGGAGGGTTGTTGTTTTCACCAGAGTGAGTGAGTTCACCAGAAGATAAAGATGAGGAGTCGCTGTGTTATAAGCGTGGGTGGAAACGCGCTAGCAACATTCTTTTTATTGCTAGCGGTCATAGGCTACAGCAACCGCCTTACATCAGGCGGACCGTATGTTTATTTGCTGCCCGTCGTAGTAAAAAAGAATCAATTATCATTGTCACCAGAACTATACTACTGCTGATAGATAGATATAATGATTAGACTTTACTGAAGTTCTGTTGGTCAATTGGTGCAATTCAGGTCTCCAACAAGGAGGTCGATTTTCTTTTCCTAAATCTCACAATTTCCTCAACAAATAAATACAATCGTACTTTAAAAAGACCTTCGCTTCTTAAGGGTGTATCTGATTATTATATTATTTAACCATAATTATAAACAGCTGTATTCAATTGTTGTATTAATATCTAATAATAAGTTTATTTCTAGGAATAAGGTAAAAAAGTTAAAATGTTTTATGCTCTGATGGCAGAATAAGAGAGACGACTCTCTTATTCTGCCCATTGTGGATGTACAAATGTCCATTGACATAATAAATAAAAAAATACAGTCTTTAAATCTGTACAAGTTAATACAAATAATACGTCTTGCCATGGAAAGGTGTAAAAAATAGTTAAATGTTTAAAGTACTTAAATTAAAATTAAATGTTACAATAGAAATTAATACGTGTAGTGGAAGGATGTAGGAGCCGAGGAAGACCAAGACTACCTACCATGACCAAATTGGTCGTGTTTTATCAGAAGGTGATGTCATGAGTCATAGAAACCGGCGGGCGTCCATGAAAAGAGTTATGAATGTTAAAGAAGCGAGTGAAGTGTGTAAGGACCGTATCTTATGGCGCTCGGTTCTCTCTGCCTACCTCGCAAGGGATTTGGCGTGAAGTTATAGATAGATAGAAATTATTACGCAAAAATAAATAGAAGAAAAAAACATAAAATTAACATTATACCTTTATTCAATGCCTAGGCTATTAGATAGTTTTTGTCTAATAACCAGGAATGTTAGTTAACCCAAATTGTAATTGTAAGCATACGGCTCACTTGTAAATCGGTTACCGTAGCCTGTGAACGCTTGCAGTAAATTTAGCATCGCTCGCGCGATGCCTCTTCTACTGCTAATACAGCAACTCCATAAGAGCTTTCTGGTGATCTCACTTTCAGAAACACAACAACCCTCAGGGAGTTGTTTCCCATTCGACCTGCTTTGGTGTACGCTTACACTCTTAAAACACGCAGATCAAGACAATCAGACATGTTCGAGCACAATAATGTTTGCCCTGTGTGGGATTCGAACCCACGAGACTAAACAAGTGTTAAACTAGCCATTGCTTACCACGCTACCACTGTACTCATGCAAATGATATGGATCGACAAGCAATTTATGAATTGCCGTGAGATATTCGAGGTTGGCGTTATGTTTTCCATGTAATATTTTTATGTAACAATTGTTGAACGCACCGAGCAGTACCTGTGGTACGTGTGTGTGTGTATTCATAATGACTGTAATTCCATATTATATATTTTGCTTTTAAGCAAGGGCAAGCAGGAGTAATATCAATAAAAAAATCATTAAAACGTATAGCCAAAGCATATATAATACTAGCTTATGCCCGCGGCTTCGCACGCGTACATTTTGGAAATTCAGCAGTTTTACTTATTTTTATTTTACTTCTTATTTTTTAGTACAGTCGGCATTAAATAGTTAGTAAAAGTATCAAATATCCTTATTTGTGTAGTATGAAGATATGTCACGGCCTGTTCGGTTTTCATTAACTATTTGATACTGGCTGTATACACTCAAAACACCTCTTTATTCTCATCATTGCCTATTTTAAAAACAAAAAAGTTTCAAGCCCCTTAATAAAATATTTGCCTGGGTTGCAATTCAAAAAAATCTTTCTTATCTCTCATATGCATTACAAAAGGAACCTATTGGTGAGTCAGTGAATTAGACAGGAACTCCATTTCTATTATAGATTAGCGTCTCGTTCAAACACACTTTCAACCCCCTTTTCACCTCATCTCACCTCGCTAAGGGTGGAATTTTTGAAAACGTTGAAACCAATTTTTTTTTGGATTCTAATAGAGAGTATCTATACAAAGTTTCAAGTCACAAACTTCAAAAAGTTTTCTGCTCCATACAAACTGTCAACCCCCTTTTCAGCCCCTAAAGGTGGAATTTTGAAAAACGCTGTAATTACTTATTTGACGTCTTGATTGAGAGTCAATTTACAGTCTAAAGCAGCTCACTTTAAAAAATAATAATTTCAACTTTTAGTTCAAGAAATACTTTTGACCTCCATTACACCCTGGGTGGAATTTTTGAAACTACTTTTTTGGATTTTAATAAAGAGTATCTGTATAAAGTTTCAAGTCATTAACTTGAAATAATTTATCAACTCCATACAAACTGTCAAGCCCCTCTTCACTCTCGTGAGGATTATAAAAGTAACCTCTTTGCAAAATTTCAGCTTTCTAGGTTCAAGAGTTTGGCTTCGGAGTTGATGAGTCAGTGAATTAGTCAGGAACTCCAGTTTTATATATATAGATAACCGCCTTAGATTGTGATAACACATCCTATTGTAGGCAATTTCTTAATATTACCAATACCTTAATTTAGTATTATGGAAAGAGATCTTGTTTCCATAAATATTTTTATAAACCAGCATACGGTCTGCCTGATGGTAAGCCGTCAGCCTAGTCTATGGACATTTGCAACATCAGGGTTGGTTGTTACTCGTGCGTTGCCGACTCTGTACTAAAAATAGAATTAATAATAATAATTAATCCGAATATTGCAACAAAATTTTTTTGTTATAATAATCAAAGTGATCATTATCTACGCTACGTCGAAGTACGAATTAGAACATTTTTTATTTTTTTTGACCTAACTATGTAGTTAGCCCCGAGTGGGTTGTTACTACGTCACTGGACTAAAGAGGCGGGCGTGAGGCGCCACAGCCTAGCAAAACTAAGTATAACGACAGCCTAAAGGCCCCCGAGAGGGGTCGAACCTCGGCTTAGGACGTCGTTAGGGAAAGTAATCGAACACGCGGACAATCAAGTCAGTCTTTTTTTTTTTTTTTTTTTTTTGACCTAACTATGTAGTTAGCCCCGAGTGGGCTGTCACTACGTCACCGGACTAGAGAAGCGGGCGTGAGGCGCCACAGCCTAAAAAACAAAGTTAAGCGACAGCCTAAGGGCCCCCGAGAGGGGTCGGACCTCGGCTCAGGACGTCGCTGGAGAAACAAATCGAACACGCGGGTTCGTGCCTTAAGGGCCTGTCGGAGAGAGAGGCGCCCAGGTACCGTGGGCTACCGGTACCTGGTGTATCGCGCAGAAGTCCTTACTCTTCGCGCCCGGAGCCGCCGAGCGCGGTGTGTGTCTGGAGTGTTGGGGTTGGAGGGGGAGAGGTAGGGGGCGTTCGCAACAGTAATGCGATCATCGGGATCAAAGAGTGAATTCCGCGGTCTGCGCCGGAACCCCCGGGCGTCGATCCGCGGGGTGTAATTGACAGCGCGGGCTATCAATGGGTTGGGGTGTTGGGAGGCAGTTTCGAAGTAGCGTCTAGACGCTTTCTTCATGAAACTAATGATGGAAGGGAGTTCAAGGTCGAGATGGAGATCTGCGACCCTGAGATAGTGAGGGGCAGCGGTTGCATTACGGGCAAACCGGTTTTGGATAATCTGGAGCTTAGCCAGATGGGAGCGCGCAGCGTGTGCGAACACTACGCTGGCGTATGTGAGAACGGGGCGGATGCAGGCTTTGTAGAGTGTACACTTATTTCTAAGTGACATTCTACGATTCCTGAATATCGGACCGAGCCGGCCTAGATAGAACGCGGCTTTGTTCCTAACAGCGGTGATGTGAGGTCCAAACGTCATTCTGGAGTCTAGGATGACACCTAGGTATTTGGCCTTCTCGACCCATGGGATGGGTCGGCCGAACAATGAGATGGGGCTTACGGTCCTATGTTGGGAATCGGGTCTCGTAAGACCTCGTGGATCCCGAGAAAAGAACACTGCGGCACTTTTCTCCGGATTCACCTCGATTCGCCAACGTCGGAACCATTCGCCTAGAGCGTTAGCCGCTCTCTGGAGCCTATCCGATATGTTGGATTTGGCTCGTTCGGAAGTGTAAAGTGCCGTATCATCGGCAAAGAGGGCTAGCTCCACGAAGGGAGTCTTGGGAACATCGTTGGTGTACAACGTGTATTCAAGTCAGTCGTCACTGTGGTCAATACTTTATGAGCTACAAAAGAAACCATAGCGCGTTTCAATTTGGCTTATGGCGCCATCTCTTAGCAATAATTGGAACTAATCGAAACTAATACATATATATTTTATGCCTCTGTTTTTAACCCCCGACGAAAACACGACGGGGTGTTATAAGTTAGACATGTGTGTGTGTGTGTGTCTATGTGATTCTGAGTCTTTCTGTGTCATCGTGGCTCCTGCACGGATGAACCGATTTAGATTTATTTATTTTTTGTTTGAAAGGTGTATTAGTCGGGAGTGTTCTTAGCTATGTATGGTGAAAATTGGTCCAGCACTGAAATGAAAGGGCGAATGACGAACTGACTTTCTGGACTGTTGGGGAGGTTTTAAATTTTAAACAGTTAGATATTTTCTGCATTCGGGTTGCTCACTTGTAGACCGCGGCACATCCGTGCGCGCACGGCCCATTAGATAGAAGAGTTTCGACAGGCTCGAATCCGATAATGTAGGTAAAAACGAAAATCTTTTATACTTATTAGTTTAGAAAAAAATATTTTACATTTAGTTCATGACTGTCAATGAAACACCTTAATATTGAATTTCAATCGAATAACTTCAAAAACTTAAAGTTTCATACTAAATTTGCACCCTCGTTTTACCCCCTTAGGGGATGAATTTCCGAAAATCCTTTCTTAGTGCTCCCCTACGTTATAAAAGGAACCCCTGTGCAAAATTTCAAGTTTCTAACCCTTATAGTTTAGGCCCTGCGTTGATATGTCAGTCAGTCAGCTTCTCCTTTTATATATATAGATATAGATGATTTTTGAGAAAAATATTTTACTCGTGTTTCATGCCTTTCAATAAAGAACCTTCATGCTGAATTTCATTCGAATAACTTCAAAAACGGCAAAGTTTCATACTAACTCTGCGCCCCCGTGTAACCCCCTAAGGGATGAATTTTGAAAAAATATTTTACTCATGTTTCATGCCTATCAGTAAAGAACCTTCATGCTGAATTTCATTCGAATAACTTCAAAAACGGCAAAGTTTCATACTAACTTTGCGCCCCCGTTTAACCCCCTTAGGGGATGAATTTCCAAAAATCCTTTCTTAGTGCTCCCCTACGTTATAAAAGGAACCCCTGTGCAAAATTTCAAGTTTCTAACCCTTATAGTTTAGGCCCTGCGTTGATATGTCAGTCAGTCAGCTTCTCCTTTTATATATATAGATGTAAATATGTCAATGTACATATCAGGATCTCCAAAACTGTGACACTTGTTTTACGAGCGCCCTGTGTTCGTCAATAAAGGCAAAAGTCACTTTTGTTTGTTGTATCAAATATAGCAAACAAGTCATTAAAAATTCGTAAGGTGTTAGATCACATCATCACAAATATATATTTTCATGTTCATGCACTTAGTACACCCAGGATGATCATTAAAATAGGCATGATTTACTCTGTTACACAAATTATCTAGATTTTGTACTAATTCCTTACATTCGACTTCATTTTCATGTTCATTCTAAACTTAAGTTTAGCTGGTTAATCTTTTCTGGATGGTTACACTTCTAGTTTAGTCCGATTTAACTCCGATTTATTAAATTCAACTTTGGAATTAAACGTCCAATCTTTTCCATTTGGCATTGAACCAATTCTTAATTTTAAGGATAAAGGGAATATAAAAATTTCGTTTTACTTTTCCCGTTTGTATTATAATTTATTCATACGCTCCGGCTGCCAAATATAAACCAGACAAGAGCCGGCTCAACCAAGAGAAAAATAACTGAAATTAAATCCACTTTAGGTAATATCCTAATGGATCCTATTAATAATTTTACATTCAAAGAAGACTTGCGATGAGATCATTAGGATTAGTATGATTTATATACTATATCCTTTTATTATCGTCAGCATTTTTATCTGTATGTAAATTCGTAATGATACAAATTTATAGTTAATTACAATGATCAAATTTTTCTAATGTACGCACAAATAAAATTTAAAGAACATTTACGTGACTTAATGAAAATATTCTAGGGACTAGACAGAACAGACACAGACTCAGAGACTATCAAAAATATGATAATGAATTGAAAACAAATAAAAAAATGATGTCATAATTATTCAACAGGCCCCGCAGGCACGTAGACGTCTTACGTACAGCAATGAAAGATGATTTTATGAAGAATAAAAGGCTTACAATTGAATACCAAGATAATGGTATTTGAAAGAGAGACAACTAGAACGAACACTAGGATTACAGTTGATGATGTAGTGTTGGAGCAAGTGAATGAGATTGTAGGTATATCTTGGAAGCGCTTTTAGCAGCGATGGAAGGTACACCGCTGATGTGGAGAGACGAGTGAGTACAGGAAACGGCGTGAATGGAGCGTTGGGTAAACTTCTATTCAGCCGAAATCTTAGCCAGAAGGCACAGCTCGCTGTACACAACGGTGCTAATTTCAACGCTAATTTATACAAGTGAAAGCTAGGTGTGGCAGAGAGAGCATGAAAGTAGAATAAATGCGTTCGAGTTGAGAGCATTGCGCAAAATTTGTGGCATAACGCTTGCTGATCGCTTTCGTGATGATAACGTAAGAAAGACTTGGTCTGAAAGCGAGTGGCGGTGTTAAGATAAGAAAAGGCCTGCTCCGTTGTTTCGGACATGTAGAAAGAATGCAAGATGAAAGAATGATGAAACAGATATACAATGGTTAATAGATTCAGGCGTTATTTTGCGAAAGTCAAATTTACATGCAATTCGATCCAACCTGCTTTGTGTGCTTCTGCCACCAATTAGTTCATGCGGCCTAGCGCCGGCCGGCACCCACCCACTACTGTTAGTACATGGTACATGCCGACGCTGCCATGGCTGCTCCGGTAGTCTCTGCCTCGGCTGCTGCGGTCGTCCGCCATCTGGAACAGAATCCGCATGCCCCCACCACCACCGTCGCTGCCACGACTGGCCTGGTCGTCGCTGCGACACGTCTCCACGAGGCATCATCAGGCGTTGTAGACGTTAATCGTAAGAATTAGAGTAAGAATAAGAAAAGACGAGTAGTATCGTTAACAGACTATTGTACGCGGTTCCAGATATTTCGACAAATAAATACACTGCGAGTTTGTCATACCTGGGTAAAATCACTGACAAAATAGTTCACATATTTAGAAAAAATAACATACATGTTGCTCTCAAATCCCATAATTCACTCAGGTCACTTTGTAACACTAAAGATAAAATCCCGCCCAATAAAAAATCCGGCGTCTATAAGCTGTTCTGCGATGAATGTGAACACGTTTATATCGGGCAAACTGGTCGTAACTTTATAACACGATTTCACGAACACGTATCGGCGTATAAAAACAATCGCCCAGAAAGGTCACACTTCGCCGAGCATCTTATAGACAAAGGACATAACTTATCCCCCACTAATACATATCAAATTTTACACACCATAGACAAAGGTTTAAAACTAAATATTAGGGAACAATTAGAAATTAATAAACATAAAAATTCTAAAATTACTCTCATGAACAAACAGACTGACGTAAACCATTCCCCACTATTAAATATCTTTTCGCTCACACCATCCACCCCCACCCTCAATTCAATATAAGGGACGGCACTGCGATGGATTTGTCACTTGTAGCATGTTATTCTTAGAATTAACGTCTACAACGCCTGATGATGCCTCGTGGAGAGGCGAAACACGTGTCGCAGCGACGACCAGGCCAGTCGTGGCAGCGACGGTGGTGGTGGGGGCATGCGGATTCTGTTCCAGATGGCGGACGACCGCAGCAGCCGAGGCAGAGACTACCGGAGCAGCCATGGCAGCGTCGGCATGTACCATGTACTAACAGTAGTGGGTGGGTGCCGGCCGGCGCTAGGCCGCATGAACTAATTGGTGGCGGAAGCATACAAAGCAGGTTGGATCGAATTGCAAGATATACAATGCGAAAGTGGAATGATGTAGGAGCCGAGGAAGACCAAGACTAACCTACCATGGACAAATTGGTCGTGTGTTATCAGAAGGTGATATCCGGAGTCCAGGAAATCGGCGAGGGTGCATGAAAGTCATGCACCATCGACGATTTCCAGGATTTCTATGACTCCTCAGTTTCAGCTATGAATGTTAAAGAAGCGAGTGAAGTGTGTAAGAACCGCGTCTTATGGCACTCGGTTCTCGTGCCTATCCCGCAAGGGACCTAGCGTGAAGATATACATTACGGCTAGCCGTTTCAAAAAACAGAGCCGTTTCGTATTACGGTGGGTCAACGATTAGCCGCATTATCATTGCCATAGGTTCTACAATACTACAATCTCACGTTTAGCTGCAGTGCACTACGTACTGGGAGCGAAGGTTAGGTTGTTAGGTCTTTTTTTATGACCACCAAGAAAACTAGCCATACAAAAAAAATGCATTGTGGCTAATCATTGACGCGCCGTAGTACGAAACGGCTCTATTTTTGTTATTAACACGCTACTAGTAAATAACAGCAAGCTGTGTAGGCAGAGCTGATATTTTTTAAATTTAAAAAATATTTAAATATTTTATTTTTAATTTTTTAATTTTTTTAAAATATATGGAACCCTGTACGACATCTAGCGACGAGTGCTGTTACTTTTTCTGTTGATGGGAGTGCAGTGCAGACTCTGCACTGCAGAGTGGCCGGCCATACGTTTTCCCATATGTTTTTTTTTCTAATTGGAACGATTTTGGACCGTTCTTCCTCACCAACGAACATTTAAATTTCAAATTAAAGGATACAAAACTACAATATGTTAGCTATTAGTGTGTCGATTTTGGAGTTTCTCACTATTACCGTCTAAACGCTAGCTGGATGACATCAGTCTACCCCAAACGGCAATTTTGAGGGTAATGTGGCTCCGCTGGCTATCGCAGCTCTGCCAATTAATAGCTTCACTTGTAACTATGTATGTGACTATGTATGTTATGGAATCTTTCAGCGTAATTTTCACTGACTTTAAGACATCTAATCTATCTGAAAATTGATACATTTATTTAGGGATGATGACAATACAATAAAAAAATGACCGAACGAAATGGCCTGAATGTGGACCAGGGAAAAAATTGATGGACGGTTCTCCGTGAGTATGATAGGTAGGTGGATGCTGATTGCTCCATTCGTAGAGGATCCCGAACTATTTCACAAGCAGCTGAGAAATATCCTGAATGTGGATCAGGGAAAAAGTCGAAGAACGATTCTCCGAGAGTATGATAAGTAGGCGGATGGTGATTACTGCAAGTCTTAGACGATCTCAAACCATTTCATACGCCGCTGAAAAATATCCTGAATGTGGACCAGGGAAAAAGTCGAAGAACGATTCTCCGAGAGTATGATAGGTAGGCGGATGGTGATTACTGTAAGTCTTATGAGCTGCTTATTTTGTTTTTTTCTAAAACTTTACTCGAAAAAGGAATGTGTTACATGAAACTATTTTATGAACCACACAAAACATAACAACTTTGTCAGTACAAGTGACAATGTTAAGTCATATGTCGCTCGTTTAAATGGCTAATGTAGTTTTTAAGCTTTAAACACAAGCTGTAAACAGTTCTGGTGGGTTTTATTATAAACTTCATTGGAAACTTTGAGTTACCAGAACTATCCATCTATATATATTTATACATATAATTCATCTGTATGTGTGTGCCATTGAACTCTTCCTAAACTCTCTCCTAACTCAACCAAGTATGTATAAAACCCAGCGAACTTAAAAAGCATAGAATGATAATTTAGAACAAATTCATAGTGCATAATCGACACCAAAACAATCACGCTCTCGTATTTGAAAACAAAACATCATTTCTCGAAAATGCAGTTAGCGAAAAATATGCCTTACCTCCAAAACATAAGCCGCACTTTACGATAATTGTTTATGGTCAGCGACGTATCATAGGTAGACACGTTATACACGAACATTTTTGTATTTTAAAATGGCGCAAGTACTACTATATCTACGTACAGGTATTTATTATCACACTTTGCTCTAAAAAGAGACAAATGATAGGGAATACCTGTCGTTAGAAAGAGATGAATATACATCTTTAGTTACGTATTGATTGCTGCTGAGCGCTCATTGGCGCGAGCACTGATTTACCGATATGGAGGAGACTAGGGAAAAAGCTCTGGATTTAATTAGTGTTTAAAATAATAAAACCAATTATGTACAAAACATCTATTTTTATAATATGAATTGTGAACAATGAAATTATAAAATAATATCGAGTCAGTTTGTGAGTGAATAAAAAAAATACGTATTTGATAAAATATTATTCCCTCGAATAAACTTAACTTGTTCCTTTTTTGTCTTTTTTAATCAGTTTTCTAATCTAGACTATTATAATGCGCGAAATATATTTTAACTTCACTATAATAGCGCGTATTAGGTGAAGCCTGTGATTATAAGTCGGATATTGCTCTAGGAAATGACAATTTAAAGAGGAAAATACATCATTGCGATATAGGAAACACTTTAAATGACGACTCGAAATTTGACGAGCTCGGTGGCACAGTCGTGAATGACGCGACTTTGATACCAACGCTCGTGGGTTCGATTCCCACACAAGGCAAACATTTGTGTGCATGAACATGTCTGTTTGTCTTGGTCTGGATGTTTTAAGAAAGGTAGGGCACATCAAAGTAGCCCATCTGGGGAAGTACCTCCACCTCACAGAAAACCACAGCCAAATAACAACTCCCTAGAGGGTTGTTGTGTTCCTACGTGTGAGTTTGGTCACCAGTAAGCTCCCAAGGAGTTGTTGTGTAAGCAGCAGAGGAGGCATCGCGCGAGTGATAATTAATATATCGCAAGCGTTAATAGGCTACGGTACCCGCTTCTTATCAGGTGGGTCGTATGCTTATATGCCTCTCGACGTAGAATAAAAAAAATATTTAGCCATTTTTTTTCATCAAACCATCTAGATAATCTAAAATGGAAAGAAATAAATGATAAGTAATATTCTATTCGCTTCATTCTTTTCTAGAACGTCTAGTATTACTAGTATCTAATAATTGAAAATAAGGTAGGTAGGCGTATTACTTAATATAAAACAAAGTTAGGAATAAATTTAATTCACAATTCTGTGTTCATAACGTGATAGTTAAATTTTCCTCAACTTCCCCTCCCAGCAACGGCTGCCACTAGACCCGCTTTAATATTGCTAAAAACTAAATACATTTACTATGTTTTTAATAAAAAAAACTGTACTTACAAATGAAATGACACGTTTTCCTTGTCTTTAACAGTTGCCGTGTAATTTGTGGACCATCTAAAACACACAGGAAGGCATTTGTGCCAGAAATAACTTATTTACGCTTTGTGGCGAAGTACGTATAGACGTGACGCGAGAGCGTGCCCAACTGAATGCGAGGTGGGCAATTACCTTACTTTCGTATTGCCATTCTAGAGCGTGTACAACGTATCTATGACTATAAAACATCTTAGTTTATGGTACAAAGGTGTCATAGAAATGTAAACAAAATTTTCTTGTCGATGATTGGCTGCATGCGATCTCGCACGATCGAGACACGAGTTCACTCGATGTGGCGACATGTACGCGCCACGAAAGTAAGGCCGTTTATTGCAATAAACAACCACGAATAATATATCTTTACAAATAATTATCTTTACAAACAGAACTACACTTACCTATGAAATGTGATTCCTGAGCATTTATGATTACTGGTAGTGTTATTTACACACCATTTGACGACACAAGAAGGCATTATTACGCAAAATCTTGAGAATACATAAATTAAGACAGACTGACACGTCGTTGTTTCAAGCCGACTGACTAACACCGACTGTCAAGGCGCGCGGCCTCATTTCTAAGCTCCGCCTAACCCGGCCTCTTTTTCGTTGAGTCATTTTTGAAACGTTATTGCTGCTTCTATGCTTTTTAAGTTCGCTGATAAAACCTACATTATCATTTTTATTTTAGTTTAACAAGGAAAATCACGGGAATCCTTAGTTACTCAAGGATTTCGTAACGTACAGACCAAAGAACGAACCGATACCTACAAAAGACCATTTTGGTCCAAAACGATACAAAGACTTTTCTTCAACCAAAACTAAATCGTTATACTTATTACTTCAATCACAGATTTATTAGCTCTGAATACGTATACTGAGTAATTCTTATATCAGTAACGATAATGAATAACATATCGTGGAATACAATAGGCTTATATACATTTGCAGAGTCAAAATCTACTTACGTGCACATAGTGCACATTGTAGAAGGAAGTAATGCGCAAGCATATTTTATTTTTTTGCCAACGTCCACAGGACGCGGAATCCTCTTCACATTTAGCAGACAATATGTATGTTTGCCACCCTACATAATAATTAGTAATTAATTTGTTTCTTATCAGTTCCGGTATGCCATAATTGACGTAGGTGCTTAAAATCGAAATCTCACACAACCTAAGTCGCGGTCACAAAGAAAACAAGAGCACAACATATATAAAAGTATTAATATATTTTGCTCGTATGTTCCTGACATATCCACACAATCAATATCTATACAATATGAACACGAAACCAGAATATTCAGATTACATTGTCTGTGTATGACGGTTACAAATGGGATCAAATCCCTTTGTTGGGATAAAATAATAATGGATCGAAACCGTTATGGTTTTATCGCTTGTATACTTACGTAGCTTACGTAGTTTGATTGGGAGATAGAACAAAGATCTTCGTTAATAGCGTTTCGCGATAACAATGAAAGAGTTTTGATTTACTATTACAATACAAAATGACGGCCTCCGTAGCTAAATGACTATCACAGTTTCTGATGTCGCCAACTACGTTGTTCCAGTTTCGCTTCTCTGGCGAGTCAGTGTGGAGAATGAACTTTTTCTGTATTATCTACGGTTGTATAACTATAGTACTGTCATTGTTTGCGATTTCCTTAAGACTAGTGCTTCAGCTACTTACTTCGGCATCAGAGCAATAATGTACGTATTATTGTCTAAGAATAGTTACATAAACGAAGTAAATGATGCACGCAGAGCGCAAGCGGCCTGCGCGACACCAAATCAATAATGTTTCACGGGTACATTTTTTTTTAGTTTATTTACTTAGTAAAGTAATAATGCTGTGAATTAACCAAAGTAAAATGACATTAAAATAAAATTTAGTGCACTCGATCTTGTTTGCTTTACTTAAACGCACATGCATTTGTAATACTCAAATTAACTTAGGCCGTAAAATTTGTTCCAACTAGGTGAAAAATAATAAAATTAAATGCACCTACAGGAAATTAATTTCAAATAAAGTTTAATTCTCAGAAGAGATTATACGCAAACATAACTCTGAAGTAAATATATATACCTTTTAACGCTTTTAAATAATACCTGTACAATGTAATGTCTTTTTGAAAGATATATGTGGTAGTATTTTGATTATCGTCAAATACGTCTTATACTAATGAATGTCAAACACGTATATGCTCATAAACACATACAACATAATCTGACGATGACAATAAAACTTCAAAAATAACTTCCCCTCAAATAGAAAGTTAATGTACAAATAAAATTGAACATTCAAATCAGCATTCGTTTAACGTCGATCAGTTTAAAGCTCACAATATAAAGATACCTGTAAATTCTCTGTGGTGTTTTATTTCATACGTGAAATGCGATTTAACTTTAAGAAAAATCAATGAAGTCCTTTCAAGATGTCTTTATTATTTACACAAGGCTCAAACGTTTGCTAAAGCGTCCGGATTTCCGATTGAAAGCTTCTCGGTGACATGTCTTTATTATATATACTCATTTTATATTCTTTGGAGCAGGGATAGCCCAGGGGATAAATAACCGGCTTATTAACCACCTGGTACCGAATTCGAATACTAGCATGGCAATGTAACACTTGAATTCATATTTTCGGATTTATATACATATTTATCACTTGCTCGGCGGTGAAGGTAAACATCGTGAGGAAACCCACACGTCCAAGAAATTATATTTCGAAAGACGTGTGACTTAACCTAAGAAAGATCTGGTTTTCACTGTGGCTTGTGGAGGTCTGACAGCAGTTGCTCCATGTAAATATCAGTGTCTGCATCATATGCATAGGCTTAGGTAGCGAACCCTGCTAATCCTAATGGATTAGGAAAACGGGATAACGCGAAGAAGAAGAAGAAGAGGAAGAAGACTCATTTTATATTCCTTATCATACCATAAGAATATTGGAGTTATATCGCAAATGCATTTTCAAGTCTGTATTGAATGAACTCGCTGAATCAAATACGGACGTACCTACAAATTGTAATTTTTATTTTAGTATACTTTCATTTGATAAACATAACAGTAATGATAATATCTAAACTTAAATCTTAGTTACAAGGTAAAAATAAAATATACATGTTTGCATTTTCACGTATTGTCTATAACAATATTCAAGAAATGCGTGAAGAGTTTTTAGAGGGTCGGCAATGCATGAGTCACACCCCTGGTGTTGCAAATGTCCACAGGCTACGGTGACTGTTTACCATCAGGCAGGACGTATACTTGTTTTCCACCTTTAGTGATATAAAAAAAACAATTTGTTGGTACCGACACAAAAAAAAACAGAATAGCAAAGTGTGTACTAAACAAAATAATATAAACCAGTTGAGAATGCGCAAGCTTGCATTGCCAGAGGAACAATTGGCCCATCAATTATATAACAATTCAATTTTTTTTTTAATTTGTCGGCCATTTTGACTATGTTCCATAAGAGATAGGAACGGTGTTCCTGAACATTCCTGTTCTACTTTTCTATGCTGAATCCGAATCTGAAGTCAAAATTCAAAATTCAAACAAAATTACATGCAACTGTCTCAATATCGGTACTTAAAAGTTACACTCACTCATCAAGCGGTAAGTCTTGTTTGCATCCACTTCGGAGCCCGGGGTTCGCTCTGATTATGATCCAAGATGCCACATCTTAGTCCAGTTATTACATTGGAGCGACTGGCATCTGACTTCCGTATCCCTTAAAGGGGACCCAGACAAGACAATGAATCATGATTACACATCCAGAAGATCTGAATGTGCAGATGTCTAGGTTTCCTCATGGTGTTTTCCCTCACCGGGAGCAGGTGGTAGCCGAACGCAAGTAAATTGTACATACTCGTAAAAACCGAGTGTGTTCGAACGCGTAACCTCACGCTTGTTAGGCGGGCGGTTATACTGCGGGGTCACCACCGCTCCCATAACGGTACTTAAAAGTAAAGAGTTTTAGCATGGCACTCAAAATTTATAAAACTCTGAAATAAAAAATAGTAACATACGAGTATTAAGAAAACACCTACATTTACCGCTGATTGATAAGGCCTATTACACGTTAACAGAATTCTTGGAGGATAATAAGCTATGAAATGAAATAATTGTCATATAATAATATAATGTCTAATTGAATAATTATATTGAGTAAGATTTGATCAGGTAAATACCACATCAACCCTTACTCATCTCACTGCAGGGATACGGGTCTCCCTTTAACCGAAGGGGTTTAGAGCATACTCCACCACGTTGCTCAAATGCGGATTGGCCTGTGATTTCAAGCCGCCCGAGGGCCAGTGACTTAGCTTAACGACTGTCATCTATGGACAACAACCGGGAACGATGGCTTAACGTGCCCTCCGAGAAACGGAGAAACTCGAGATAGATAAACCCATTCATAGACAGGCTGCGGTCGACGTTGCTTAACCTGCAATTTCGGTTAGAATGACACGCGCAACGACGCCGACGAAGCTCTCATCAGGTACATAATTTAGGGATATTGACGTGTAATTAGAATATTTATCTTAATTTATTTTGTACGCCTGATCGACGGCAAAAGCACAGCGATATTCGTAAACGTTTGTCATTTATAATTATGGCACTTATTTTTTGTAAATAAAAATATTGATAGAGATATAAGATTGATTGAGATATAAATCGGAAACGTCAATCATTTCAATGTAGCTATTTTCCGATCGAGCGAAGAATGAATTGTTTCTATAATTCGTTGCAGAAAGAGGAATAGGTACCTACACAAAATAATTGATCGTATAAACCGTGGCTGGGGTTTGTGTTGAATAATGCAGAGATGTTTCTAGGGCTTAAATTGTAGGATTCTCTAAACACGATTCATGTATATTGAAGTACGTATCATTTGAATATAGTTAATTAACATCAAGAAAACTAACACGACACTAGCGAAAGCGAATTACAAACGCATAGATAAAAGTTCTCTACCAATCCGCATAATTAAATACTTGTACAGCAGTAACTAAGTCGGTAGACTTTTTATACTAGCATGAAGTTAATGGCAACCAGAGCTTTACAGACTTAGCGATCCAATTAACTTATGCTACTAAATGACCCCGTACGTTTATAGAAAAAAATGTTTCTTTTACATATTTCTAAGACGGTCTGATCTCGCATACAAACATATTCCAATTTAAGGTTAGTATAGTATAGTTGTATAGGCAGTGGTACACGAACAGCAAACAGTCTCAAGCTTTCCCTGTTTACTAACCCTCTCTAATCCACAGAATCCGGCGGAATTCCGATTTACAATTATAAGAAGCTCGTTGCTTGGACTATTCGGTCTTTTAGGTCCGACAAAATCAAATATTAATATGTTTTCTATAACATTCTCCGATCTTCGCACGTTCCCTCTAGGCGGAAAACCTATTTGAATATAAAGACGAATTCCGTACGGTGTTTGGGAAACAGTATTTTGTCAACTGAATTTGTAATTTATAGAATACAAAAATATAATTGAACAATAATTTAATTGCAAAAAATATGGTTACATTCAGGTCTTGTTTGACATTGTCAGTACGCATATTTTGCCACAACTATATGACATACAAATATAGATTTAACGTATATTAATTTCATATCGTCAATAATGAACACGAACATTAATCTTCTAATAAAGACAAAGGCTGATTAATTACACGCAACGTTACGCGGTTATTTCCCGTGACATCTACAAAAGACATCACCGCAGTGATGTACTGTCTGCTGTTTGCCAATATTAAAGGACAGAATATAATAATTGACAACACAAGTAAATATGCAATGCAAAACAAAATGCACGTTACATGGTCCACCCAATGATAAGTGGCTCACCGCAGCCAATGAACGTTGCGGTATCTCTGGCTCGTTGCCACCTTCGCTGCAACTGCTAGCAACTCCTCAAGAAATTACTGGATACCTCACTCACTCGAAAAATTACAACTACTCTTCTGGGAGCTGTTATTTGCTGCAGAGCTCTATTAGGTGGGTAGAGGTACCTCTTTCGTCTTAGAGTCGATTGTTAATTAGCAAGGCGCACCACAGGTAGGTGAGGTTGACGAGGATTAAGCTATAGAGAGATAAATCCTACCAAAATCATATATTATATTTAT
Source organism: Pyralis farinalis (assembly GCA_947507595.1). NCBI lineage: Eukaryota > Metazoa > Arthropoda > Insecta > Lepidoptera > Pyralidae > Pyralis > Pyralis farinalis. The sequence goes on from OX382269.1 coordinate 24,720,997, forward strand.
TATTTAGGTACACCAACAGCATATATAACGTACAGTCTTTTTCTTGTTCATAGAACAGTTTTTTATCTCATACATACGCCAATTATAGGTATACACAGCATTTATAACAAAAAAATGGGTGCGTGTACTTATGTACGCGCGTGAGTAGTTATACTTCTTTGGCATCATTAAATAAATATTTAACATTAATAATTTAATAATATTTAGTATTAATTATATTAAATTATAATATTTTAATTTATAAGAAGGGTTATTAGAGTAAAATTAAAAAACGTCTTTCAAGTAGTAGCCGCGATGTTTATGGAATTAATATGTCAAGTACAAATTTTATACATTTTTAACTATAGCGCCAAAATGTATAACTGCTAAATGTTTCATTTAGCAGCTTCAACCTGTTATACATTTTTAACCATGAAACAATTAGCAGCTTCCACCTGTTACTTTTGTGTTACAGTGATGCGCGCGCATCTTAAAATTCACTCTCATCATTTTTTCATAACGCGCCTAAAGAAGTATAACTTCAAATGCATATATATAAATTCAACACTATAATATATCTAAAATATATATATATCTAAACTATATATATATGTAAAACGTCAACGTATCCAATGAAAGAAAATATAGAAAACAATTTACCAAGGCATCTCCGCCCACCCGACAGTAATATTTAAATCATCTTTATTCAATCAAGCGAGCGAAAGTGTCTTGAAACTTTGTTTCCAAACGCAACCAATTTATCGTTGAAGATATCCAGCTACCACACATACCGTTATTTTCCTTAATGATTTTAATGATCGGAGAATGTAGGGCTATGTTTGATTTACAGTGGGGATAATTGAATATTCTAGTTATAGGATAACTCGCAAAGTTATGGGGTACGTTGAGATCAATTTTATTGTACCACTAGCGGCCCGCCCCGGCTTCGCACGGGTGGACATTTATTTTTTAAACTTTTGGGATAAACGAAGAGTAAATGTATCTTTAGAGAGTTTTTTAAATAGTTTTTCTTAAGTAGCTTTTTTTTCAGACAAATTACTTTAAGTGGTACGTACTTAGTGGTATTTATTTTTTTATTAGTTTTTATCCATAACCCTAATTACAATCGGAAAGTTTATTTTTTATTTATTTATATTGTTTTTAGTTTTATTTTTACATTTCTTTTTTACATTTATTTTAATATATATAACATATATTTCGAGACTTTATATTAATTTAATATAGTAGGTAGGTTTAATATAATAGGTTTTACTTTTTTAGTTTCCAATATGTCTACCTTAAGGCTGTATACTAGATTGGCTGTGGTATTCGTAGATGGCAACAAAATATATTGATTTTTAGGAATCCTACTCGAGAAAGTGCAACATATAATTGGCTATGAGAAAAGCATTCTTCTCTTAGGTCGCTGCCAAAGATCGAGAAAGTTTGTCCCTGGGATTTATTTATTATAAGGGCAAACGATACCTTTACAGGAAACTGTAACCTTTTAAAAGACATGGGCAAATCTGTTGGTATCATCGCGATCCGCGGAATGGGAGCTAGCTGTCCGGCCGTGGGACCGGTGATGATTGTTGCTACGAGTATAATCAGATTGTCTCGTAATTCCTTTATCAAAAGCCTTGTGCCATTACACATATTGGGAGGGCTTAAATTTCTCAACAGCATAATGGGAGTACCTACTTTTAATTTCAGTTCGTGTGGTGGCAAGCCGGCGGGATAGAGAGAATTTAAAAATTCTTGTAGATAATGCACTGTATCTTCGATGTTGCACACGTTATCAATAGATTTGTAACATTTAAAATCACCTGGTACTTTTTCAATGATCATTTTGTTTATCTCATTTACTGAGCTTTTCGGTGAGACGTTCGCCCTCGAATAGAGCCAATAGAAATTTCTTTCTGTAAGATGTTCGATGTCGGGATAGATTGTCTCTATAAGGATTTCTAGACTGTGAACAGTTTGAGCCAATTCATTATCCAATAATACTTGGAGGCTATGTGCAATTAAAGATGGTAATTTTCCGCTTCGAAGTTTAAGTAATTTTTGTGAGAAATTGTCGTTGCCGTCATTACTTAAACGTGCTCTCATATTCGTACGCAAATTGAGAGTTTCAATTGATTGCCACAAAGGTGATGATTTGAGGCACGCTTTTCTGAAAAGAACTTTTTAACTGGAACAGAAAACATGTGGTATGAAAAAGTCAAAACATTCAATGTCGGTAGCGCGCGAATGAGCCGCGCGGGTACCTATCTCATAGATGTGCGCTACGCCGCCCGCTGCCACGCGCCGTGGCCGCAGGTGTCGCAAGCAAGGGATTGAAACACAGAACAAAATCCGTAATATCTTTGGAATGGAATGTCCGATTTCGTTAATTCAAAGAGTAACCTACAGGCACTGAAACAGTCTTGAATACGAAATGATTTATTTGGATAAGGATTAATACCAAGGTACGAATAATGTGGCCTAGTTTGTACCGGCGTTACTATAGCATATTTTAACACGAAAAAGTAGTTATTGTGACATAACTGTAATAGTTAGACATATGGTATCGCTGACTTTTTTGTAGATATTGATATCCTCTATAAAACTGTAGTACATTACTTTGCTCTATTGTCAATAGTTTCAGCAGCGTACGCGGTATAAGGATTTTTTGGTATCTTTTTCACACATTATCGAAGTTTTCATACGGATCCCTAACTATTTTCAAAATATTTTATAGCCTATGTTAATCATTTATATTGTAGCATTCTAATGGTGAAAGAATTTTTGAAATCGGCCCAGTAGTTTTTGAGTTTATTCATAACATACATACAAATCTTTCCTCTTTATAATAATAGTATAGATAGTATAGATTAATAGTTAATAGATTCAGGCGTTATTTTGCGAAAGTCAAATTTACATGCAATTTGATCCAACCTGCTTTGTGTGCTTCCGCCACCAATTAGTTCATGCGGCCTAGCGCCGGCCGGCACCCACCCACTACTGTTAGTGCGTGCAACATACCGACGCTGCCATGGCTGCTCCGGTAGTCTCTGCCTCGGCTGCTGCGGTCGTCCGCCATCTGGAACAGAATCCGCATGCCCCCTCCACCACCGTCGCTGCCACGACTGGCCTGGTCGTCGCTGCGACACGTGTTTCGCCTCTCCACGAGGCATCATCAGGCGTTGTAGACGTTAATCGTAAGAATAACATGCTACAAGTGACAAATCCATCGCAGTGCCGTCCCTTATATTGAATTGAGGGTGCGGGTGGATGGTGTGAGCGAAAAGATATTTAATAGTGGGGAATGGTTTACGTCAGTCTGTTTGTTCATGAGAGTAATTTTAGAATTTTTATGTTTATTAATTTCTAATTGTTCCCTAATATTTAGTATTAAAACCCCAAGGGGGTTTTATTTAAAAAAAATACAAACGTTAGTTAAATTGACAAATCTAGTCTTTAATCAATTTTATAATAACAAAACGAATTAAATGAAATAATTAAGAATAAGAAATGCGATCGTAGACACGTTTAAGACGTCCGTCCAATGTGAGCGCTGGTCGAAAAGTGAAGTTCCGGTATTGCTCCCCGCTCTCGGCGTCAGCGCAGGTGCGCGCGCCCTTCCACTTGCCGTGCGATCAGGCCACCCGCTGTGACGTCATAAGCTCCGCCTCCAGCTTACGTATTTATCTCTAACACGGCCGTTCCTGACTGTATGACGTCCTCGTCAACATCTGCATCTTCAGCATCATTGTCAGCTGAAACAATTTATTCTGTTTGTAGGGAAAAGTAGAATAAGTACGGCAAATCTCGCATTCATACTTTGGTGTCATAACTGCCTCTGAGCGCTCAAGCGTTTATGACCCAAACCACTCGTATAACTCAGCCACAATCACCTACTAAACGATGCTTATTTTGGTAAGCAATTTTAAAAGCGCTCTTTCATTCGCATACATACGTAACCACATCTAAAAGATCGCATAACATGAGCATAGGGCCACATGTATGCCTGCCGGCGCCATGGTCGCCAACACGCCGTCGCGTGTCTGCCAGTGACATGGTCACCTCCACGCCGTCGCGTGTATGCCAGTGACATGGTCACCTACACGGCTTCGCGTGTCTGCCAGTGACATGGTCACCTACACGCCGTCGCGTGTATGCCAGTGACATGGTCACCTACACGGCTTCGCGTGTATGCCAGTGACATGGTCACCTACACGGCTTCGCGTGTCTGCCAGTGACATGGTCACCTACACGCCGTCGCGTGTATGCCAGTGACATGGTCACCTACACGGCTTCGCGTGTCTGCCGGTGACATGGTCTCCTACACGCCGTCGCGTGTCTGCCAGACTGTGTTAACTTCACTTCCATTCTTTTTATATTTCCTTTTTTTTTTATACTCACATGTGAAGAACGCTGCGCAGGTATCCGGTGTCCACTCACCGTCCCAGGGCACCATGTACTCAGAAGCGGCCTGTGTTCGCTTTCCCCTGGAATCGGCTAACAACTCCAGTTCATAGCGCTGATAAGGCAACACCTTTGTCACTTTGTAAGGACCTCGCATGCCAGAGTCTAGCTTTCCTGTGGCTTGAGCCTGTTTAATGACAAAAGCCAAATCGCCAATATTAAATGTACGGGGTTCCTTTCGTCCTGTATTTACGTAATTATCTTGACGGATTTGATTCGCGGCCAGGAGATCGGAAGCCCGTTGTCGTCTCAAGGATCTCATAGCCTCACGATTCTCATGTGAGTCGTCTGCGGCTACATCTCGTACCAAAGCCCGGATAACAGGCGTGGTCCCTTCGACCCCTGTTAAGAGCTGTAGGGCTGAAGCTTGCGTGGTGGCATGCTTTGTAGTATTAAGTATTAATTGGACTCGCCATAATGCATCCGACCACTCAGCGCCTTTACTTGTCTCAATGCGCAACATATTCAGTACGGTGCGGCAGTATCGCTCAGCCTGACCATTTTCGCGGTGCATTTCTGGTGTTATAAAATGTATAGCGCAACCTAACTCCTTCGACCAATTTTGAAATGTCGTATTTTCAAAGATGCGGCCACGATCACATACAATAAGGTTAGGTGCGCCGAATAGAGATATGGCGTTATTAAAAATACGTTGAAAATCTTCAGCTGCTTGCCTATACATTGCATATAAAAGACAAAACTTGGTAAAGGAATCTACCAATATCAGGATGTACTTATATCCGTTAGATTCTGGTAACGGACCCAAAACGTCCAAATGGATGGTTGAAAATGGCGTATCTGGCTTTGACCAGGATGAAATAGGTTGATGAGGAGCCCTAGGAACCTTTTTTTTTGATAAACACGTCAAACAGTGTGTTATGTACTTTTTAACAAACTGTCTTAAGCTGGGAAACCAGAAATGGCGCAGTATTAGGTCCGTCGTTTTATCAATGCCGATATGGTCATGCTCATCGTGAAAAACACGAAGGAGACTGAGTCTATGCCCCTTAGGTATGTAACATAGGAGTCGGGAGTCTTCGCCCGTGGGAGAATATTTGTAGTATAGGACATTATTTTGTACTACATAGCGAGTATCATCAAGGGCTCCATTACTCAATTTCTCAATCAGAGACAGAGTTTCCTCATCTGCTGATTGAGCAATCTGAGCCCAATTTTTGGGTGATCGAATATGATGCACGTCGACAACTGGGTTGCGACTTAGAAAATCCGCATGTGACATGAGGGCCCCCTTTCGGTATTCTATTGTAAAACGAAAATCTTGCATATACACCCACCAACGGGCGACTCGCGGGACTAAATCTTTTTTTCGCTCAGTAAGCTTTAGGGAGTTACAGTCCGTGACTATCTTAAATTCAATACCCAATAGATAATGCCGAAAGTGTTTTAATGCATTGACTACGGCCAAGGTCTCCAGCTCATAGCTGTGGTAGCGTGATTCGGCACCCTGGGTAGTTTTACTATAGTAGCCGATAACACTTTTTCGTCTACCCTCATGCACGTGCAGTAACACCGCGCCGTAACCTATCGCACTAGCATCGGTGTGAAGCTCGCAAGGTATATTAGGGTTGAAAATAGTGAGAACAGGTTCATTTGTAAGACAATGAATGATATACTCGCGAACTTCATCCTGTTCTTTTCCCCATAGAAACGGTTCTCCCTTGCGAGTCAGTTTCGATATACAAGACGTCTTTGACGCATAGCCCGCTATATATCTACGGAAGTATCCCGCTAAACCAAGGAATTGGCGGACTTGTTTAACATTACCCGGCTTAGGTGATTTAACGAGAGCGTCAATTTTACGCCCGCTTGGCCGTACCTGACCATGACTTATTACACGTCCTAGGTATTCGATTTCCGTTGACAGAAATACGCATTTTTTTATATTGATAGAGAAACCTGACGTCGTAAGAGTATGCATAACCTGGCGTAATGTATCTAAGCCTTCCTCAACCGTTTGACTCAAAATCAGTACATCATCGATATAAGTTAATACCTTTCCACTTTCGATTAACGGTTTTAAAGTATTGGATATTATTCTTTGATACACGACGGGGGCATTAGCCAAACCGTATGGCATTTTCATATATTCGTAATGACCTTCTGGGGTTACGAATGCGGTGAGCTTGATTGACTCGGGACTTACAGGAATCTGGTGAAATCCAGTCGCCATATCAAGACTACTAAACCATTTACTAGTACCGAGTCGGTCAATGCAGTCGTCTATCAAAGGTAATGGAAAGCGATCCTTTACAGTAACCGCATTGAGAGCCCTGTAATCTACACACATTCTGTCTGATCCGTCCTTCTTTTTGACCAGAATGATGGGACTGGCATATTCGGATTCAGATTCCCTTATTATATTTTTACATAGAAGATCGTCTATTATAGTTTTGACCCTACTCTTTTCGTCCGGCGAAAGTTTGTATGGTCTGTAATGAACCGGTGTAGCGTTATTTAATCTAATGTGCAAGCTGCCCGTTTTCACTGTCGAAGTGGCGGTCCCCGTAATAAAGGATTCGGAAAAGTCGTCGATCAGGGAAAGTAATTTTTTGCGATCATTCCCCTGTAATTGAGAATTAATAGTCTCCGCCATAGTTATATGATGGACTGCAGCAACTGCTGTGTTTCTAGTGAGTCTTTGTGATTCACGAGTCCTAACGTAAGTGACTCCTTTACGGTTTAAAACATCAGTACCTATCAAGACGACAGCGTTCATGCAATCAGAGGGGACCACGAAGAAGTCAGCTTCTAGAGAAATTTCAGGAAACTCGACCACAGCCGTTATATAATACATGGATTCAATTTCCTGGCTGCCTATGCCGCGCAGTCTACGATAAGATGGTACTTTATCGCAACGGAGATGTCTTACAAGCGATTCTGACATTAGAGAAACATTGGACCCGCTGTCAATCAATGCATCTATTGGTATACCTTGCATAACAGCCGCCATAACATCTCTATTTTTAGACGATGTTTCTAATTTTTGGCAAAAGTTAACATTATTAGGGCGTTTGTTCAAGCTATTTGAAGCCTCGGCGCGCTGTTTTGCAAAGCATACATCAGCAGTATGCCCGTATTTTTTACAATATGTACACTCCGCCTTGTCGCCACGAGGTATGTTATTACTCTTTGTATTGACGTCGGTATAAGGTATTTCGGTTCGCGTCCGTTTCGGGCATTGATGACGTTTATGACCGGCAACACCGCAATTATAACATTCCAACTTATTAGACACGGCCTCACGTTTGCGGAATGCATTACGTTGCGAACACTGCGGTGCAGTGTAAGACGAACGAACAGGACCTCGATGCAATCGGTTATTGAGCACTGGTTTTTCGTAAACGGACAAAAACTCAACGATATTCTGAACTTTGAGTTTGGCATTCGTAGCGATAGCTTTAATCTGCGGGTCTGTAATGCCCCGGATAATAATAGCCACTTTCAGGTTGTCAGAGAGCTCAGTAACAATATTTAAACGTAATAATGAGCGGCGAGCATATTCCGCATAGGTAGGGTATTGGTCCGAATTGGTACTCATAGTATCAAATAAAATATTCGCCACATCGATACTGCATGGACAAAGCGACTTAAAATCACGTTTAAAACTGGTCCATGAACGATCATTTGTGACCCACTCGTTAAGCCACGTGCGCGCGCCACCCCTCAAACAACCTCCAACACGTGATAAACATTCATTATCGTTCCAATTATTTAGCTGTCGAGCGCGATCTACTTCCGAACACCAAACATCAAATTCATGTACATCGGGATCGAAATTTGAAATGTAAAAATGGTTAGATCTTACTTGAGCAAATGACGATAGTGCGCCGATAATCCTGTCCGTTACGTCCTCCACCACGCTATCCCCTCGCGACGCAGAAGCCCTCGATTGTTCTGACGCCGCACGCCGATCCCGTGCCTCACCGCCAACCGTATCGCCCACGTGCACTAAAACTTCCGGTGTTACGGATAGCGCGGACGACAGTGGGGGCGGCGGCTCTAACGCTGGCATGGGCAGCATGTGAGGCGCCGGCGAAGGTGCTCTTATTTTGTCTTCGATCGCATTCAAACGACTGAGAATTGTATTTAAAACTTCCCCACTTTTATCTTTCTTTCTACTTTTACTCTTTGAACTACTTGCAGACATTTTAAATTAAAATTGATTTTCTTTTTACTCGAGCGAATATAAAGCGCGTGTGAATCCCACTTATGATATTAAAACCCCAAGGGGGTTTTATTTAAAAAAAATACAAACGTTAGTTAAATTGACAAATCTAGTCTTTAATCAATTTTATAATAACAAAACGAATTAAATGAAATAATTAAGAATAAGAAATGCGATCGTAGACACGTTTAAGACGTCCGTCCAATGTGAGCGCTGGTCGAAAAGTGAAGTTCCGGTATTGCTCCCCGCTCTCGGCGTCAGCGCAGGTGCGCGCGCCCTTCCACTTGCCGTGCGATCAGGCCACCCGCTGTGACGTCATAAGCTCCGCCTCCAGCTTACGTATTTATCTCTAACATTAGTTTTAAACCTTTGTCTATGGTGTGTAAAATTTGATATGTATTAGTGGGGGATAAGTTATGTCCTTTGTCTATGAGATGCTCAGCGAAGTGTGACCGTTCTGGGCGATTGTTTTTATAAGCCGATACGTGTTCGTGAAATCGTGTTATAAAGTTGACAAACATTTCGACAAATAAATACACTGCGAGTTTGTCATACCTGGGAAAAATCACTGACAAAATAGTTCACATATTTAGAAAAAATAACATACATGTTGCTCTCAAATCCCATAATTCACTCAAATCACTTTGTAACACTAAAGATAAAATCCCGCCCAATAAAAAATCCGGCGTCTATAAGCTGTTCTGCGATGAATGTGAACACGTTTATATCGGTCAAACGGGACGTAACTTTATAACACGATTTCACGAACACGTATCGGCGTATAAAAACAATCGCCCAGAACGGTCACACTTCGCTGAGCATCTCATAGACAAAGGACATAACTTATCCCCCACTAATACATATCAAATTTTACACACCATAGACAAAGGTTTAAAACTAAATATTAGGGAACAATTAGAAATTAATAAACATAAAAATTCTAAAATTACTCTCATGAACAAACATACTGACGTAAACCATTCCCCACTATTAAATATCTTTTCGCTCACACCATCCACCCCCACCCTCAATTCAATATAAGGGACGGCACTGCGATGGATTTGTCACTTGTAGCATGTTATTCTTACGATTAACGTCTACAACGCCTGATGACGCCTCGTGGAGAGGCGAAACACGTGTCGCAGCGACGACCAGGTCAGTCGTGGCAGCGACGGTGGTGGAGGGGGCATGCGGATTCTGTTCCAGATGGCGGACGACCGCAGCAGCCGAGGCAGACTACCGGAGCAGCCATGGCAGCGTCGGCATGTTGCATGCACTAACAGTAGTGGGTGGGTGCCGGCCGGCGCTAGGCCGCATGAACTAATTCGTGGCGGAAGCACACAAAGCAGGTTGGATCAAATTGCATATAGATTAATAATTTTGTGTAAGAATTTTAAATCTAATAAATGCCATTATTATTTGTCGACAAAAATGAAGATAATTAAGATTCATGCAGATAAATATTTGTTCTGTGTCGAAATCGAATCCACGAGCGTTGGCGACAAAGCAGCGTTACAAATCACTGAGCTCTTGATAGATCAATTGAATGTGAATTTAAGCTCCTTAAATTAACTCCTGAATTCATTGCCTATTTAATAAATGCATTTAAGAATCAATTATCTCGAAAACTACTGAATTTCGGTCATACTTAAGGCGATTATATTTGTTACTTTTGAGCCCCTCTATCACCTCCTGTGGGATATATATCGAATTCCCAGTAACCCTGTATATTTTGCTCGTATGTTCATGATATATATACGCACAATCAATATTAGTTCCATTGTGAATACGGATACAGATACCAGATTTCATTGTCTGTGTGTGACGGTTACAAATGGGATCAAATCCCTTTGTTGGGATAAACTAGTAATGGCTCGTACTCGTAACCATTATGGTTTTACCTCTTGTATACTTACGTAGCTTACGTAGTTTGATTGGGAGATAGGACAATAGATCTTAATAACGTGGCGCAATAACAATGAAAGAGTTTTGGTTGAGCTAATTGAATATAATATCAAAACAAGTGCTTGTCATTACAAAATGACGACCTCTGTATGACTATCACAGTTTTTGGTGTCACGAAAGCCGTGGTTCCGATTTCGCTTCTCTGGCGGGTCAGTGTAGACCATGAACTTTTTATGTATTATCTAGGGGTTTTAAATGTACCGTCATTGTTTGCGATTTCTGTTCTTTGCTTTGGCTACTTACTTCGGCATCAGAGATTTATTGTTTTCTAAGAATAGTTACTGAAACGAAGTAAACAATGTACGCAGAGCGCAAGCGGCCTACACGTTGGCTTTGACAACAAACCAATAATGTTCCTCGCATAAAATTATTTGTAGTTCTGCTTTACTTGGTAAAATAATAATGCTGTGAACCAACGTAAAATCGCATTAAAACAAAATGTCGTGCAATCGATTTTGTGTACTTTATTTACGTAAACGCAAATGCATACGACTTATGTTTTAAAATTTAAACAAGGTGAAAAATAAACTGAATGCACTTACAGCAACTGAAGTTCATATAAAGTTATAAAGTTGAAAGTATAAAAGAGATTAGACATAATGTAATATGATCTAACTTGCAATACACAAAACAGGTTAGATCAAATTGCATATGTATTTGACTTTCGCAAAATAACGTCTGAATCTATTAACTATAGGTATAAACATAACTTTGAAATAGCTTATATTAAGTATATTTACTGATTACCTCTTTGAAAATAACAAATGTGTACATGTGAACTGATTAACGAGATATACGTGTATTTTCACGTTTTACAATAATATTCAATCATACTTGTTAAATGTAATAACTATACGTGGTAGTATTTCGATTTTTGACAAATTCATCTTACATTAAGATGTAAAAACGTATGCACTCTCTGTTACCATACACACACTCTTCTCAAGCACACACACACACTACCTACCAACGTAAAAATACAAGAATAACTTGCTCTCAGTAGGAAGTTAATATGCAAATAAAATCGAATCAACCTTTAAACGTCGATCTGTTTAAAGCTCACAATAGAAACAGCCCTGTAAACTCTCAATGGTGTTTTATTACACACGTTAAATGCGATTTCATTTTAACAAGGGAAGTCACGGAAGGCCTTTCAAGATGTCTTTATTATTTGCACAAAGCCCAAACGTGTGAATCCGTTGAAAGCTTCTCGGTAATATGTCCTTATTATGTAAACTTACTTTCATTTCCCTTTTTACTCCAACACAAGTCGGTATTGAATGAACTTTGATACAGAGTTCATTCATATAAACTTATCTACAAACTGACATTTTTATTTCAATTTAGCTTATATCATTTGAAACACAACAGTAATATCTAATAATATTTAAACTGAAATCTTAGTTAGAAATATAAACATTTACAATTTTTTCGCACAAAAATAGATAATGTAGTACGTATTAAATAAAATAACTGTGGATTTTAAAGTCACGGGTCATTAAGGTCAAATAGTGAACATAAAAAAATATATAACCAGCTAGTTGTGCCATATCACGACTAAATTAGTACATTTTGAGGGATCGGTAATGAGACGAAACGAGAATTCTTACATATATAACATTTTTAATTTAACGACAATATTTGTAAAGTGCAATCTGCAATATTTAAGACTATTTTCAAGCTAACAAAATCTTTACAAAGACCTATGTCTTGCTTGTAAATTACGTACAGCTGTTACAGAAACGGCACTGAAAAGTAGAAAAGAGTATTTTAGACAGGCACCTAAAATTTATAATAAATTACCCCGATCTCTGAAAGAAAACAGTAGTAACATATTCAGAAAGAGCACGTTTTCACTGCTGATTGTAAAAGATTGATATTACACGTTAACTGAATTTTGGAACGATAATACGCTATGAAATGAAATAATTATCATATATAATGTCTAATAAATTAGTTATATTAAGTAAGATTTTATCAAATACATAATTTAGAGATATTTATACGTGTAATTATCATCTTGTTCTTCTTCTTAGCGTTAATCCGTATCCTAATCCATTAGGTTTGGCAGGATCCGCTGCCTAAGGAGCTTAAGGATTTTCGAAGATACTGATTTTGACACGGAGCGACTGCCATCTGACCTGGACAACCGAGAGGGAAAATGAGACCTTTCTTAGGTTAGGTCGTACGTCTTCCAAAATATAATTTCTTGGACTAGCGGGTTGCCTCACGATGTTTTTCCGTCACCGTTAAGAAAGTGATAATTACATGCCTGGATTCGAACCGGGGACCTGCTGCTGAATAGGCCGGTGTATGTGTAATTAGCATATCTTAATTTCCTAATATTTTGTACATCTGAACAAATGCAAAAGTACCTGTGTTTACAAATAAAAAGATTGATTGATTTAGATCTAAATCAGAATACACAAAATAATTGGACGTCTAATATGGCATCGGTTTGGGTTGAATAATCTAGGGCTCTCTATGTTTTCTAGGGCTAAACATTTTAGGACTCCCTGAATCCGATTCATAAATAATGAAATTTTATCATTTGAATATAGTTACTTAACATCAAGAAAACTAACAAGACTAGCGAATCGAGAATTACAAACACGTAGGTAAAAGTTCTCTCCCAACCCGTGTAATTAAATCTTTGGACAGCAGTAACTAAGTCGGTAGACGGTAGTGAATAAAGTTAGTGGCAACCAGGGCTTTACAGACTTAACGATCCAATTAACTTGTAGCTCCTAAATAAAACCAAACACACGACATTTATAGAAAACTTGTTTGCTTTTAGATATTTCTAAGACGGTCTGAGCGCGCACTTCGCATACAAATGGTTGAAGGACTTCATTTGAAACACAATAAGAAAGTTTTTATTCCTGACGTGGCAGCGGCAAACCATTGTTATTTGTTCCCTATTGTTGATCTCCAATTCCTCGCAATCATATTCCAATATAAGCCTAGTAATATAGTATAGTAGTATACGAACAGCAAACAGTCTCAAGATTTCCCTGTTTACCAACGCTTTCCAATTCGCAGAATCCGGCGGAATTCCGATTTACATTTATAAGAATCTCGTTGCTTGGACTATTGGGTCTTTTGAGACCGACAGAATGAAATATTAATATATTTTCTTTCACATTCTCCGACCTTCGCACTTTCCCTCTGGGTAAAAACCTATTTGAATATAAAGACGTCCATTACGTACGGTGTATTGAAAACAGTATTTTGTCAACTGAATTTGTAATTTATATTAATTTCACATCGTCAATAATGAACACGAACATCAATCTTCTAATATAGACCAAGGGTGATTAATTACACGCAACGTTACGCGGTCATTCCCCGTGACACGTACAAAAGACACCACTGTAGTGATGCACTGACTGCTGTTTGCCAGTATTAAAGGCTAGTATATAATTGATAATATACAGGCAAACAAGCAGACGATTAACTCAATGTGAATTGGCACACCGTAGCCTATCAACGCTTGGGGTATGTTCTAAACTCGTGCATTGCCATTCCCACTGCTAACACAGCAGCTCCTCAGCAGCTTAGTTTTTTTATACCACTAAGGTGGCAAGCGTACGGTCTGCTTGATCGTAAGCAATTACCGTAGCCTATGGACATTTGGAACACCAGGGGAGTCATGCGTTGCCGACCCTAAAATCCTTATTGGATACCTCACTCACTCGTAGAACTACAACAACTCGTAGGAGACGAGGTGTTATTTGGCTGCAATTTTCAATTACATGATGGTACTTCCCCACTCGGACTGCTTTGATACGCTTTACTTCTGTTTTGCCATAAAGTCGATTGTTATTTAACAAGGCGCACTACGAGTTAGTGAAGTTAACTTACAGAGAAATTATTTATTTGCGTGTCGAGTCACAATATCAAATTGCAATTACTACAAGAACAGGGAAGAAATATTCACAGTATGATGTAGATTACAATACCAAACTAAGTGTATATAAATTGTAACTTTACAGTCCGCGATAGAGCGTACCTAATAATTATATTTTAATGGGTTTAATTAATCTATAGATTATCCACAACTCCCTGGAGCTTTGTTGTAATTCTGCGAGTGAGTGAGGTATCCAGTAAACTCTTAAGAAGTTGCTGAGTTAGCAGTAGGGGTGCCTAAGTGCGAGCGAACCATAAGTATATAGGCTACGCAGCGACGTGTAAAGTTGTATAAAAACATGCAACATGTAGCGTGCAACCATAAATGTGCGCGTACACATTTATGGTTATATTATATTGTCTGTTATTATACGTATATATTTAGTAGGGCTACAATTTATAAAATACTAATGTTTATTAATAATTTAAAACTATGTATTTACATAATATATGGTTTTTAAAAGTTAAGGGAACACTGATCATGAATAACTTAAATATTGAAAAGGAAATCGAGTTAGTCGTTTAGTTGTTAAATCAAAATAACTGAAAAAAAAACGACATTTAGCGATGTTTACGGTAATTATTTTTTTGTATACCTCTAATACCACTAATATGACAAACAAGCGTACGGTCTACCCGATGGTAAGCAGTAACCGTAACATGGACATTTGCAACACCAGGGTCGGCAACGCATGTGTTACTCATGCGCCCCTGGTGTTGTAAATGTTCCTAGGTTACGGTAAATGCTTACCACCAAGTACGCCGTACGCTTGTTTGTCATATTAGTGGTATGGATAAAATAGTGCCCGTAAACACCGCTGAACTGTGCGGTTCTAGAGAAGTTTTCTTTCGAGAACTCTCAAGTTGTCTCACCCGAGGGTTTCCCAAGGGACTACAGCATGAAGCTCTTCAAGAAGAAGTGATTAGAAGGCTTGAAGTACATACAAAGTGGACGTGAAGAGGATTTTACAGGGTCGGCAACGCATGAGTAATACCCCTGATGTTGCCAATGTTCATAGGTTACGGTAACTGCTTACCATCGGTTAGGCAGTACGCTTGATTGCCATATTAGTGGTATAAAAAAAATAGTGACCGTAAACACCGCTAAATGACAATTTTTACGTAACTAAATATATTTTGTAAATCTAAGGAAATATCACAAAAATCTTAAAAGCTTGGATGGCACCGACTCTAAAAATATCAATAAATGCATATTATTGTCCTTATACATTGATTTTATTCTAAATAGCCTAAAATGTATTTCTAATTTCGTTTTAAGTACAAATAGATATCTATTTACAGTCAGTTAAAAAAATAAAGCAATTATTTTGTACCTTTTAACGCAGTTTTTCATGGCAGATATTTTGGAGTCAGCAGGTGTTTCTTTTGTAAAAAGTTTTTATTATTCAAGCACTTGATAATTAAAGCTCCTAGAGTAAATCTCATTTTAGCGATGTTTAAGACTGCGACTCATTAGACGGCAAAAGGCATTATCGATTTTAGTATTAGTGCATCAAAATTATATGTGTTTCGATATGTTATGCCTTACAAGGCTCTGTTGGCTGTTAGTGTCATTTTTAGGTAATATATACATTTATACTCGCATACATATGTATATATTATATATATCTTCTCTTGCGGGGCAAGCACCGAACGCCATAAGACGCGGTCCTTACATAATTAGGTACTTGTGTTCTTAACTGCCTCATCTCATCGTATACTTTTCTATGAACTTTAAAAAATATATTTACTACTTTTATTTGTCAAATTTAGATTTTGATGGATATATGTTTAGACGCATCATTATAGTTTAAAAAATTAATTATAATATCTAAATTAATTACACAAATTGTTGACTGATAATGAAACTTGGTATGTATGGCATGTGTATGGCAGTGGCGTGCACAGAGATTTTTGACAGGGGTAGGCAGAATTTTTTTAAAGTAATTATTATTATTTTTTTTCACCACCACCACCTCAAATTTCTATAGATTGATTGATTTTATATAAATATCAATTTGCAGATATTCGAAGCGGCCTCTCGGTTTTGCATTAAACTTACGATTAACTTTGCCTTTAGTTTGTATTAATTTCAAATCCGGTGTACAGCGGCGTTTATCAATCACTTGTTTTTTTTTTCACCGAAAGATAGTTTTGAAAACGCATCATTTTTTATTTTCCCTACACACAAACCACCTGAACAACTTGAATAAACAAACAATGGCGGCCCAGTTTAAAAGCAAAATAAGATTTAACATCACTTTTATACGAAAAAAAAGAAATGGCAGTTTCTTTCATTCTAATTATATGGAGTAACTACTGCTCTTTAAAATAGTTACGTAGCAATGTTCGCGATACTTCGGTAATTTAAGTCATGGTTCGGGTAAAAAGACATTGTCTATCCTATGCGATTGTGTGCGTTATTTGTGTTATTGTGGGTAATGTATTTACAGGAATGCACACTACACTATTCGTATTACCAACGCGGCATACATATGTAAATTTAGACAAAAATAGTTTGTGTTCTGCCGTTAAGCTCCCATTGCGGCGCTAGTGTAGCACATCGATGTAGCGGGTATTAATGAATCTATTTTAATAACTTGCACCGATACCGATAGATGGAGCTGTTTTTATTTTTTGTTTTTGATACAAAATATTAGTTAAAAACTATGTTTAAGAATTAAGAAACATCGGATGGTATTTATCAAATTGATAGGCAATGTCTTTTTGCCTATATGGAGTGCACGCAACTGGTGTATAGCATTTGTAAATATACGAAGTAGTTTTTCAGGAAATATTTCAAATTAACACAAATTAAGTAAATAAAACAACTCGTTTAATGACTTCAATATTAATAGATCAGTAACATTTCAGTATGACAAAACGTTCAACTGTTGATTTTTTACTCATTTCGCAAACTGCATTGTATTTTCAATATTTATATTATTCATGATCAGTGTTTCCTAAACTTATAAAAACCATATATTATGTAAATACATCGTTTTAAATTATTAATAAACATTAGTATTTTATAATTTGTAACCCTACTAAATATATACGTAACAGACAATATAATGTATGTATGTATATCTTCACGCCAAGTCCCTTGCGGGGTAGGCAGAGAGAACCGAGCGCCATAAGACGCGGTCCTTGCATACTTCACTCGCTTCTGTGACATTCATAGCTCTTTTCATGCACGCTCGCCGGTTCCTGGGGCTTCTGACATCACCGTCTGATAAAACACGACCAATTTGGTCATGGTAGGTTAGTCTCCGCCTTCCTCGGCTCCTACATCCTTCCACTTTTGCATTGTATATCTGTTTCGTCATTCTTTCGTCCCGCATTCTTTCTACATGTCCGAACCAATGGAGCATGCCCTTTCTTATCTTGACACAGACACTCTCTTTTAGACCAACTCTTTCTCTCACGTCTTCATTACGAACGCGGTCAGCAAGCGTTATGCCACAAATTTTGCGCAATGCTCGCATCTGGACCGCATTTATTCTACTTTCATGCTCTCTCTGCCATACCCAGCTCTCACTTCCATAAGTTAGCGTTGGTATTAGCACCGCGTTGTGTACAGCTAGCTGTGCCTTCTGGCTTAGATTTCGGCAGCCTAGAAGTTTACCCAACGCTCCATTCACCCTATTCCCGGCACTCACTCGTCTCTCCACATCAGCGGTGTACCTTCCATTGCTGATTATTATTACATTTATTATTATTATTATTACATTCCATTCCATTCCATTGACAATATAATATAACCATAAATGTGTACGCGCACATTTATGGTTGCACGCTACATGTTGCATATTTTTATACAACTTTACACGTCGCTCCGTAGCCTATATACTTATGGTTCGCTCGCACTTCGGCACCCCTACTGCTAACACAGCAACTCCTTAAGAGTTTACTGGATACCTCACTCACTCGCAGAATTATTTAGCGCTATGATATTTTAACTATAAGCGGCGAAGAAAAGCTTATTGCGCCGATGAAAGAAGAGAATGGAGAAAGCAAGTATTACGTTTGTTATGAAGAATTGTTCAACATTCTCAAAGATGTGCATGTTGCTGTTGGATACGGTGGAAAGACGAGGATGCTTAAGGAATGTAACCGCAAGTATATATATATAACTGTATAAAATATTACAGTTGATATTATGACATACATATTTAAAGCTATGTCAAACTTGTCAAAAGTAACTGAAGACTTTGAAAAAGGTCATTATCATCAAGCGTATACTTCATAGTGAAATGTACTCACGACCTACTCGTCGTACACTCATATCTCATAGACCTACAAACTAACCCCGATGGAAATTATAAATTTATATTCGTTTACCAAGACCATCTTACTAAGTTTGTGATCTTTCGTGCACTTCAAACTAAACGCGCAGCGGAAGTTGCATACCATTCCTGGATATTTTCTCCACTTTTGGAGTACCTAATATCCTTCATTGCGATAATGGTCAGGAATTTTGTAACCAAGTAATTGACAGTTTATACTCTATGTGGCCGGATGTTAAAAAGGAAAGCTAAGAAATAGCCAGAGTCAAGGACCGGTGGAGCGTGCTAATCAAGACTTATAGAATGTGCTTAGCACGTAGATGGAAACCAATTAGTCACCAAGAGTCAGAGAGCTTGAAATTCATCCAAGCCTTCATGGCTTGGCTCAAATAAAGCATATTTGACGAGCTCGGTGGCGCAGTAGTGAAACGCGCTGTTACGCTACTTTGACACCAACGCTCGTGGGTTCGATTCCCACACAGTACAAACATTTGTGTGCATGAACATGTCTGTTTGTCTTGGTCTGAGTGTTTTCTATGTATAATAAGTATGTATTTAAAATGTATTTACGTATGTTTATCAGTTGTCTAGTACCCATAACACAAGCTTCGCTTACTTTGGGGCTAGGTGGCGCTGTGTAATTTGTCCGATAATTTTTATTTATTTATTTATATCAAGGGAAATACTCCCGTTACGAAGCAATGTTTGGTAGTCCCAACGTCAGTAATTCCTAAAAATATGATTGCAATATTTTGATCAGAAGAAGATTTAGAAAACGTGTTACAAATACAGAACTTAATATTAAGGACGAAAATGCAATTGAACACGTTAAGAAGACAATGATGTTGAAAATGAGTCAGAAGAGGTCATTAACAATGAAGGCTAAACCACAAGAAAACGAAATTATTAAAACCGAAAAGTTGAAGGATAAGCAAATAAACTATAATACTAATGTACTATTCTAGTATTTAGAAATACACTAATTCAGAGACAGAAAACGCAACTCAGTCTCAACAACATCCAATACCGAGAAAGATAGTATCTGTCCAGCAAATAAGAAAAAAGCTAATTTGAATTTAGAAAATCAAGCTGAAAGAATGAAAGTCATATTGGCTAATAGGTATCTAAATGTGAAAGTTGGTCAAATTGTACGACTGAGAGTACCTGACATCGACAGAGTTGAAACTGACCCATAAAGCATTATTGCAGTTGTGGTTGATGTAAAGGAAAACAACTTTTAGCAACTTGGTATTAAAATTGGAGTTCTAAAGCAGCTTTACACTCGCAACCAATTTACTTCATGCTCTGAAGATTTTATAAAGACGTGGTTAGAGATTAAGAAGTGAGTCTTCGAGAAGTTGTCGGAAAGTTGTCGTTGACTAGCGGACAAGGATTCAAAAAATGTAACTGTCTCAAAAATGTCTATCGATAAAATGCGCTTGCAAGTCATCAGGATTACCATGCAATTCTTAATGCCACAATAGCGCTTTTGTTGTAACAAGTAATTTTTATTTATTACATACTAATTAGAGACAATAGATAAATTGTCTTTATTTTTGTCTGTTAAATACTTCATAATAAGAAAAGCAATGATTCAGTTAGATTATCCAATCCGATTACCATTATGCTTTTTTTAAGAAGTTTATTTAATTGTGTTATTTTTTTTTAAGTAGAATATTAAAAATAATGTCTTGATAACTTAATTAGTATTATTTTTTAAAAAGAATTTTTAAATTATTTTTAAATTACAGGTTACTAATAATTCATAAATAAAAATACTTACCAAATAAAAATATTTTTATATAGGTAAGGATTTGATTGATTGGTAATATGATTAATAATTATTTTGTTGATTACTGATAGTTAATTAAAATAAATAAAGAAAAAGTACTTATTGTTTTCTTCCCAAAACCAACATTTGCCAACCGCCTCGGGTAAAACCTAGCATGTACCAGTTTCTAATGGTATAAATAAGTCTGAAAAATTGTTCCCTTTTTTATTATTACTTACTTTTACCAACACATGTCGGTAAATCTTAAGATTTATAGGTAAAACCTAAGATTTATCGTAGTTAGGGCTTTTACAGTAACATATATATAATTAACAATTATATATTATATAAATTACAACCATTTTGGTATGTTAGTTTCCTTATTATGACATGATATCTGTGTGTGTGTCAGTGATATCTTTAAAACGCAGAAATAAATTAATAAAACTCAATAAATAGAGTCCAATGGCTCGACAATATTTTTCAAGAAACTGTAAAAAATATGTGTCTGTGCCACATATTTAGTAATTACACGCTACGCTGAAGAGCAATAAAGCGCGGGAAACGGAAGTCATGATCACTGAAGTATCTCTATCATCATTATAACTAAAATAAAATAAATATTAATTTTTCACTCCCTCTAATCGAACACATAGGTTAAGCGACGTCGACTGTAGCTTGTCTATGAATGGGTTTATCTATCTGAAGCTTCTACGTTTTTCTGAAAGCACGTTATGCCATCGGTCCCGGCTGTTTTCAATAGATGGTATTGGTTAAGCTTAGTTATTCGTGGCCGATGATTGAAGGTGGGTAATTGGCGGAGGCCAGTGTGAGCAGAGTGGCGGAATATGCTCTAAACCCCTAACGTTCAAGGGAAACTCGTATTCCGGTAGCTGAATGGATAATAAATTAATTTAGGCCCGTTGCGTACATTCATCAATATTTGTCGAATAAGTAAATAAAGTTAAATAAATCAAGTAACTAAATTAAATATCCTGTTTCTATTTCAGTGCGTGAGATCTACCTATTTATTCCTTGGAGCTTTTACCGGGAACAATACCGTCTTCGTATGTAGTGTTCCCTTTATTGACCTCAAATGTGTATATACTTAGCTTCTAAATCTATTCAATCTTCATTATGTATCTTTAGTACAATGGAAAACAGAGTTAATCGTAGTACGAATAAGCACGGTGGTATATAGATTCCTATTAATTTTAAGGAGTCGGATATCGTAATACGGTTATTTAATATTCATAGCACCTGGGCGATCGCACTTCGCTCGGAGATTATTTTCGTGTAAAACCGCGTATTTTAAGGAAATGCGCCTATATAGGTGAATTAATAAGCAAAACTTTATTTTCCGTGATAAACGAATGATATTTATTTATTTACTAGCTGACCCGGCAAACATTGTTCTACCAAATTATTTCTTATTACTTTTTTTCTATTTTTTATTAGGTATATGAAAAATACTTTACGACCTATTCTAATACCTACCAAAAAAAAACGGTCGAGCCGTTTCGGAGGAGTGCGTGCCACAAACAACACGAGATTTTTATATATACTAGCTGTGCCTGCGACTTCGTCCGCGCGGAATAGTCTTTTATTATTATTTATTTATATTATTTATATTAATAAAAATAAATAAAATTTCTAAAATAAAGGTAGCCTAAGTTACTCCTTATTATAATGTCTCTGTTAATACATCAGCTATCTGCCAGTGAAAATCCCGTCAAAATCGGTCCAGCCGTTTCAGAGATTAGCCGGAACAAACAGAAAGACAGACAGACAGACAAAAATTGTAAAAATATTCATTTTGGTATATGTACTGTGTATACATCCATATGCATTTAGTAAAAAGCGGTTATTTTAATATTACAAACAGACACTCCAATTTTATTTATCTGTATAGAAGATTATTATTATATTATTACATATTATGTTATTATATATATATAAAAAAATGCGTAGTTATTTTATGTCACAAAAAATACGTATTCTGTGAAAATAATAATAATAATAAAAATAAAGTGCAAAGTTCCCCAAAGGGAAGATATTTACCCTAATTTTAACAGTTTTTCATATTTTACGCAGGAACCCTAAATATTTACGTGATAAAAAGTACCCTATATTGTGCTTTGAATAGTCGTTTACCTACCAGTGAAAGTCCCGTCATAATCGGTCCAGCCGTTTCAGAGATTAGCCGGAACAAACAGACAGACAGACAAAAATTATAAAAATATTCATTTTGGTATATGTACCGTGTATATATCCATATGCATTTAGTGAAAAGCGGTTATTTTAATATTACAAACAGGCACTCCAATTTTATTTATCTGTATAGACTATGTACGGAGGCATACAAGCATACGGTCCACCTGATGTAAAGCGGTCGCCTATAAACGCTTGCAAACAACTCACTGGCGTGATGCCATCTCTGTTGCCAACACAGCAACTCCTTAGGAGCTTACTGGTGACCTCACTCACACTCAAGAAGTCAACGAACCTCAAAAAACCGCGGCTAAACAACAACTCCCTAGTTGTTGTTTAGCCGCGGTTTTTTGTGGGGTAAAGGTACTTCTCCAGGCTACTTTGATGCGCTCTACCTCTTTGAAAAACACCCAGACCAAGTTAAATAGACATGTTCATGCACACAAATGTTTGTCTTGTGTGGAAATCGAAACCACGAGCATTAGTGTTAAAGTAACGTACGAGTAACGACGCGTTTCACCACTGCGTAAGATATTCATATATATTATACAAAATAAAGTAATAAATATGTAGCTTGTCATGCTGCTGTTTGCAACTTTTTAATAAAAAATAATAAAAAACACTGAATTTCCGTTCCATTGGTCTCGTCCAATTGTCTCGAGCTATTTGAAAGAGAGACAACCAGTTGGAGCACGTGGATGAGATTGTATATTTTGGAAGCGCTTTTAGGAGGGATGAAAGGTACACCGCTGATATGGAGAGACGAGTGAATGCAGGGAACAGCGTGAATAGAGGGTTGGGTAAACTTCTAGGCAGCCGAAATCTAAGTACACAATGCGGTGCTAATCCGATGCTAACTTATGGAAGTGAAAACTAATAATGACGTAAGACAGATACTCGTAGTTGGTCTGAAAGAGAGTGTCGATGTTAAGAAAAAACATGCTCCGTTGGTTCGCACCTGTAGAAACAATGCATGACGAAAGAATGACGAAGCAGATATTCAATGCGAAAGTTGAAGGATGTAGAAACCAAGGAAGGCCTAGACTAGCCTTTCATGACCATGACCAAATGGGTCCTGAGTGGTGCCTTCTGATAAGGTGATGTCAGGAGCCCTAGGTACCTGTAAGCGTGAATGTAAAAGAGCTATGAATGTTAAAGAAGCGTGTGAGGTATGTAATGATTACATCCTATGGCGCTCGGTTGTCTCTGCCTACCCCGGAAGGGACCTGGCGTAAAGATATACATACATACTTTCGAACTAAAGTACAGTAATAAATGAGAGATCTCAAGCGCTGTGATGGATGAAAATGGAATCGAATCAAATTTACAACAAAGGACCTACCAGTCTTAGCAAGCCGATTTAATGTAACTTATTCCTGCTTCTAAGATTACTGGCATTTGAAATTGACTTCATATTTTTGTGAGCATACATTATGTTCGTATATACTGAGACATGGCAGTGAGGACACTCATTTCTTTAAACAGTTCCGTGAGTTTCTTGTTCCTGAGTTGGAATCCATGTTATAAATAGAGTGTATGAGTTTTTCCTAGAAAATAAAAATTGTATCAATATCAGCCGCCTTAACATTATGCTATAGGTACGATATAATGTTGTGAGAGTGGCTGAAATAGACTAGATGCGCAATAGCTACCATACCTACGTCATTTGAATGAGTCCTCAAATTGCATATACAACACAAGTGAATTTACTAGCAAGTTTATTTATGTGGCAGCCCCACTGCAATTTGGAGTCTAGTGTAATTCCAAAAAATGCAAGAACATTTACATACCTAGTCTAATTTGTTATTCTCATTGAGAATTGGTAAATTGCCACAAGTTACATTTGGAAGTTTGCCAAATATTTTAGCGGTATTAAATTAGGGAAAATTCAATCTTTTATACAGTTTTGTTTGTAGTAGTGGAAAAAGCACTTGTAAATATATATAGATGAAATTGCATTTAAAGTATCAATTGTACAATAAGTTTCATTCAGAGGCATTGTTCTATATGATATCCATGACCTTTTTCTACATCGCACTTATTCATCATCGGCAGAGAATTCATCCTCCAAAAAGGTTGGTTTAGTCAAATGTTGGATTGGGAAATAAACCGCCTTTTATTGTCCCACAGTCTCTGTCCGTGTGTCAAAATTCACCAACGGAAAATTGGAGGCTACTGCCACTAGACGAGATCTACGTTTATGGAATTTGACAAAAAAATCTGGGTCTCATCACTAGAACAGGGAAGAACCCTAAAACTATTTCCATAACATGTTTACGTGTTTTTGAAGAAATTACATTTCAAAATTTATATTTGCCGAACTAGGATCACTTTTGGCAACACAAATTTGGCAAGAACCCAAAGAAAGGGAAGTCAAGTCTCATTTACCACCATCAAATTGATGGTATTTAATCAGAAGATGAAATCAGAAGCAATAAAAAATCGGCGTGCGTACATGAAAATAGCTTTAAATGTTAAAAGAGGGTGTGAGTCGTGTAAGAACCGCGTCTTGTAGTATTCGGTTCCTCTATTTACCCCGCAAGGCACCTGGCGTGAAAATATAAAAAATCCTATTTAGTAAGTATTCCTGTTGTCTGTCCATTTTTTAAGAGATCACAAAAAAAAATATATATTCGATTGTTAGTTGACCTCGACCATCACGATGATGACATAGCATATTCATAAGAAGAATGTGAAGGTCATCATTTTGTAATTATCAGATAAAACCAGTTGAGAATGTGCAAGCTTGCATTGCCAGAGGAACACCTGGCTCGTCAATTATATAACAATTCAATTTTTTTTTTAATTTGTCAGCCATTTTGACCATGGTCCTTAAGAGATAGGAACGGTGTTCCTGAACATTCCTATTCTACTTTTTTATGCTGAATCTGAATCTGAAGTCAAAATTCGAATATTCGAAAAAAACGCACACACAGACAAACGCACATAAAACATTAAACTTTTCACACTTTTCACTTTTTTGAGGAGCCCCATGCTGTAATACCTTACTTCGGGGAAAACAACAAAAATATCTTGAAATTTTTCCTTTTCACGTTATGAATATACAGAAATAGAAATATTATTTTTGGAAAGTATAGAACAATCACGTAATTCGATAGAATTTTTCAAACTTTCGTTAAGGATTTCCGTTCTCTTCATATCGTGACGTTATTGCGGATGTCAACGACAATCCACGAGAATAGGCAATTATTGGAATGTCAAAACCGTGCGAATGCGGAGAAATCTATGAAATAGGTATAACAAAATAGTCCGCCGATGGTATGTAAAAAGTAAAATAATTATATTAATATTATTTTATACAACCAAAAGTATCTCAAACTTGACAGTTTATCCTTTGTACCGTTTACGTGCTATGTGCGGTACATGTAGAACGCGTAATATAAGTTATTAGGACTGCAAGCGTGATAGTTTTGCTTAGCAGCCCCATGTTTATGTACCTACCCCCATTTCCATCGTTCGAAAATAATTTTATATAAATGTGTCTAGGTACTATATTCTTTATCTCTTCTTTGGATTGGCGGGGTCCACTACCCAAGCCTATGGATTTGGCGAAGATACTGATTTTGACTTGAAGCGACTGCCGTCAGACCTTCACAACCCAGAGGAAAAACCAGCTCTTTCCTAGGTTAGGTCACATGGCTAATGCAATATAATTTCTTGGACGTGCGAATTCCTCACGACATTTTCCATCACCATCGAACAAGTGATAATTACAAATATATACAAAAATCCGAAAACACGAATTCATTGGTATATGCCAGGATTCGAACCGGGAACCTGTTGCTCAATAGGCTGGTTTCTTATGGACTGGGCTCTCAGTGCTGGGCTGGCATGCGGATGCGTGTGCTTGGAATAAATAATTCCCGACAAATTACACAGCGCCACAAAGCACCAAATAAAATAAAGCTTATACTGTGAGTGTGCAAGTTCTTAAATAAACACGTTTCACCTCCGATAAATCTTCGCTGCAAAAGTTAATGCTAATTCCATGAAGAGTGTAGGCAGACAGTACGTGATACGTTCTACGGCACGTAGTGGCAGTTTTCGCTTCGCCGCTACTGTCTACAGTCTCGTAGCATTCGCTCAGTGGAGATATTCACATTGCCTCGGAAAGCCACGTTCGAAATGGAATCGAAAAGTTTTCATTCAGATTCCGTACATTAAATAGACAACTTTTCGAATCCGATTCTAATATAATGTTTCGAGGCAATATGAATACCCCCACAGGTCAGGTTCAGATCAGAGCAGGTTTGCCCTATGCGCATTGTGAAAAGAGTTGCAAATACATCTACTTTTGTACTGTATATCCGTTATTTATGTACGTATTTTTTATTACCTGACGTAGTACATAACGTATGAATGAATTAAGGTTCTTTTTTATCGATTACTTTGAAACGTGTCGAATAATTTACATACGGTCCTCACAAGGGTTTCTGAATTCGTACAATCATGAAAGACCCTCTTTCTAATTGGCATTGTCATTGTTGAATAACACAATGAAGTAAACTACTGGTGCAGTAAAAGATATGGCGGCGCCGCGTACTTCCGGCCTCGTGAAGGTTTGATGACTTTAAGTAATTACTCGAGTAAAAATGCTTTTCATCGACGCTTTGGCGGTAATATTAAACGAAAAAAGATGCGTTAAAACTATATTTTTGTGAACCGACACTTGCTATAAAAAGAAGAATCGAGCCAAATAGATAGTATGTTGACGTATTGCTGTTCCTATTATCTTGATGCGCAAGCTTAATTCCCCCTATTTGTTCAATGGAACGAGATTGCAAGTTCAAGTTCTCATGAATAACATTATTGACTCATGAATAACATTATTGAATAAGACGATTATATTTAGCGGGCCAACAGTTAGGTAAATCGCTTTCATTCCTTGTGTTTCTATATCGCAACCGATTTCTATATCCCGACTTATTTTTTTAATTTGACCCACAAAGATAACACGCATGGTCAATCACACAAAACTATGTTTTAGACGATCTACATAATACTGTTATTCTCATGCAACCGTATGTTGGCCTACCTCGTGAGTTCATAAGTTTTGAGACAAATATTAAGACATAATTGAAAAATAAAGTAAATCTGGTAACTTTTTAAATTTTGAATGTCTCGAATCAAGAAAATATAACTTTTTATGAATTTTCAATTCTTTACGAAATTGGGGCCATCTAAAAACGATCGTAATCTCGCTATTTGATGCGGGCAAAAAGCAATGGAGATATTTAGAGACATCCGAAGATTTGTTTGCAGATTTTTTATTTGATTTGATACAACACTTATAAACAAAAGCGATAATATGTTCCTGCAAGAGATCACTTCTCAAACACACACACAGAATTTACGAAAAAGCTAAAAAAAATTGTAAGAACCTTGAATTTAAACGAAGGTAAGGAAGATTTACTGATCAAACCAACCATGTGAAAATGTAGACGAATTTTTCTGAAAATCTATCTTCATTCCATATAAGAAAGTCGATTAGTGAAGAAATAATAGAGTTAAACTCTAAGAAATAATAGGGTTTAATTCTATTATTTCTTCTCTATGAAACCGGTTTTCATCTACGCACAAAAAAAACATTTTCTTATCTTATGCAACTTGGCCCAGAAAACAAAACAAATTTTAATTTTTACGGAAGTCTTCCACTGAATGTTATTATTACTCGTAATATTGCCGAGGCTAACGTTGCTAGCCTCGGCAATATTACGAGCCAGGGGTGTGCAAGTGCACTCCCTTGCACACTGCTACCGGCGCCCATGTGGGTTTGTGAGTTCTGTATTAAGTAACGGATTCTTACTGTGGGGAAACTCGATATACAGGGAAAATGCATTCAAATTGCAAAAAGAATGTGTACGCGTAATACAAATACAAATACAAATTCTTTATTTGCAGAATACAGTACAGATTGATGTTACAAGTATTTATAAGTGCAGTGTATTCAGCTTGCATGCAAGCGTGCAAAATATTTATAATAGTTATTTGAAACTAGTCTACTCGTATTTATAACATAAAATTTAAATTGGATATTATATTTAACATAATATTAAATAATATAATATTGTCAAGAAGATAATTACAGATGTCAAAAGATACGAAAATTATTACAAAAAGAAATGATAATAATAGGATTCTTAGTATACAGTTTATTCTATTAAAATGTTGATTCTTTATATTCCTTAATACTATAGAAACAATTCTTCAATGTCCATGCGGTCATACGAGATTTAAAATCACCATCTTTCAGAACTAAACTAAAGGACAGAGCATGGTTTCGCGACAGCTGCAGGCCTCTTTACTAAAAATTTTAAATGTTACCGTTAGATTTTACTTGTTTATTACCATTAGAGTAGTTTTTTTATTTGTCAACTCTCACTTGCATTTTTTTAAACGACGCGGTGAAAACAACCTAATGCCAGTTAGAACTAGACAAATGAATCTATTGCATCGACCACTTTGTACTACTGACATGTGCACTTTAATTTATAATAAATTACCAGTTGATATTAAAAAATTAAACGCTAAAAAATTCAAAAGCACGTTGAACACATGGCTTATGGAAAACTGTTTTTATACGCACAATATGCATTGTTTAAGGAAATTGTTTCTAATTTTTAAAACATTATTAGGCTTTTAATATTTTTTACATTATTGTTCTCTTTGTCAATCGAACAGATATAGATTCATGATACTGTAAGTAATCTAACATACTGCTATATATTGTCTGGCATTATACTGCATAAAAACAAATTCTAGTTGCAATTTGATCTAACCTGCTTTGTGTGCTTCCGCCACCAATTAGTTCATGCGGCCTAGCGCCGGCCGGCACCCACCCACTACTGTTAGTGCGTGCTACATGCCGACGCTGCCATGGCTGCTCCGGTAGTCTCTGCCTCGGCTGCTGCGGTCGTCCGCCATCTGGAACAGAATCCGCATGCCCCCACCACCACCGTCGCTGCCACGACTGGCCTGGTCGTCGCTGCGACACGTGTTTCGCCTCGCTACGAGGCATCATCAGGTGTTGTAGACGTTAATCGTAAGAATAAAATGCTACAGTATCAAATTGCATGTAAATTTGACTTTCGCAAAATAACGCCTGAATCTATTAACTACAAATTCAAGTATCACAATTATCATACATGCGAGTGGTTTTTGAACACGCTTTCAAAGTAGCATTATTACTGAAATGACTTATAGGAATTAACACCGCCCAAACCATCACGGGTTCCGCATACAAATTTGTCATATTTCTGGAATTTAACTCCCGTCTCCCATTTGTAGATACGAAAACCGCCTTCACAACGTGGTAGACGGAATCTTGACTTGTCAGTAACAAGCACTGGTCTCCAATGACGGAGTTGGCAATTAGTGTCGTTATGTGCGAAACGTTGGCGGACATGTCCGGTTTGAATAGTTAGACGAACGACCACTACAGATCGGCATGTCGTGCTCCCAAATTGGTTTCCCTCAACATAGTCCTTACTGGTTGATAATTTATACACTAGGGGCCATCCTCAGTGTATGTCTACCAGAGGGAGACTTTATACAAAATTCGTTGTACCTCTGTCTCACCTATTTCTACCGCCAAGCAGCTATGTTTATATAGTTATTTTCCGGCTTGAAGGGTGAGATATGGCAGAGAAATTACTGGGTACTGTGACGAAACATCCTTAGGTCACAAGATTGGCAGTGCGCAAGTACGAGTTACATCCCCATGGTGTTGCGAGCGTCAATAGGCTGCGGTGACCGCTTACCATCTAATGCGGGCCACAAGCTTGTTTGCCAATCTAGTTGTATAAAAAAAATGCTAATCTCTTGTAGTAGTGGTGTGGTTAGGTAAATCACAGTTGATAATGAAGCGCTGTTGCAAAAGAGTATATTTTCTGGTTCGACCAGATCAGCTCTTTTAGTATACTCGCAGATCGGGATATCGCTGACATAGTCAGTGGATAACAGAAGGTACGGCTGCCACATTATTTTATACATATCCCATCGTTGAACCTTCTTCAAGCAGAGCGACAGCTCATCTCTTGGATTTCAATCTAAGACTCCCGAGTTAAGGCTTGCTTAGGAGACTTGCACGACATCTCTAAATTTGATTTTTACGTGTATTATATTTTGTAAAAAAATATTAAAAAATTATTATAAAATAATATAACATACTTAAAGCCGTTAGAGCCTCACCTGTGATTTAGATCGATGCATATTGTTACGGAACCCTTGGTGCGCGGACCCCGAATCCCAACTGTAGACATGTAGAAAAAATGCAGGATGAAATAATGACGAAGCAGATATACAGCGAAAAAGTCGAAGGATATAGGAGCCGAGGAAGGCCAAGACTTACCTACCATGACCAAATTGGTCGTGTTCTATCAGAAGGTGACGTCAGGAGTCTTAGAAACGGCGAGCGTACATGAGAAGAGCAATGAATATTAAAGAAGCGAGTGAGGTGTGTAAGGAGCGAGTCACGTGGCGGTCGGTTTTCTCTGCCTACTCTCTAATCCAGTTCTTTTTTCAGTAATAAAAAGTAAAATCTTATCTAACTACACAATTTGATCAAAATTATTGGAACCGTTTCTGGGATATATTTATACACAAGAATTGGTCGTTTAAAGTAATAGAACAATTTTAAACCTATACTATATATTTCGATTAAACACGATACAAACATTATTTTGTTTACTCCAATTAAAATAATCAATATCTGTATAAAAAGTGTTAGCAGTGATCTGATTTTTTGTAGTAACTTAGTTTGAAGACTATATATTTGGATGTTATATATTTTAACTGCTAAAGAGTGATAATAAACATTAATAAAGTGGTGTGATTTTTGTGTTTGATGCAAATTACTGACTTACGATAATAATAACATAACTCGCTCACGAGTACGCGTAACCGAAACCTTTTGCATGGCGCTTGTGACGTTTTTCTCGCCGATTTCTACTCGCTAACTGTTTGTTACGGATATTATTTTACATAAATGTGTAAATGATCACATAAACATCTCAGTGAAATAATGAACTAATTATAGCCGAGAAATAATTTCTAAAATCGGCCATAGTAGTGGGCCTCCAATGTCGAAATAGACACTATTGTAGATTTCTTGCTACCTACGTTATAGATCATTGTCGGCAGCCGATCGCCCCGTGCCACCCGTAATTGTCAAAGATAACTGAGGGTGAGCTACAACAAGGTTATTATTCAATTGCCTCGAATTAACAACAATTCAACATGATGTGCAATGCTTGCAACACGCCTGTCACAAAAGACGAACTTCTTCAATGTAATCCTTGTAAAGGATTGTATCATTATGCATGTATAAATATGCCATCGTCACTCTACTTGAGCAATAAAAAACAATTAATGCAAAATTGGTACTGTCCGAGTTGCGCTAATATAACGCGTCGAAAGGATCCAGACACACCTGTGCGTAAATCATTCGTGCACAATTTGAATGATACAATGATGTCATGTGACGACTTATCAAACGACGAGTCTACTTTGCAGTCTGTTGGAGCGACGCATAACATATCTCTTTCCGAGAAATATGCCACTGGCACTGTGCCGGTGGATGTTCCGGTGTCTCAAAATAGCGGCATGTCTTACGAGAACTTTCTGCAGTTGCTGGATTCCCGGCTGGATTCAAAGTTAAATAGTTTCAAAGCTTCAATTAGTCACCTAATAAAAAGCGAAATATCCTCTGCTATTGATAACATTAAAGCTGACTTTTCCCGCACCACTGACTTTTTGGAAGCGGAACAAAAAGATTTTAAAACAGAATTAAACATAGCCAAAAATCATATTTCTTTGCTCGAGTCGGACAAATGTATGCTTCAATGCAATATTAATAATATAGAACGTCGGTTGGCTACCTTAGAAAAAGCATCGAGAAGCTGCAATCTTGAAGTACAAGCCGTACCTGATAAGCGTAGTGAGAATGTTATGACCCTATGTAAGAAAATTTGCGAGGTTATTGGCGCTCCTCTTCAAGCCTCTGATATTTGTGCCGCTCGCAGAGTTGCCAAGCTAAATCCCAACTCGGACCGACCCCGCAACATAATAGTCACCTTGCCCTCCGAACGCCACAGAGATATTATTATTTCAGCTTTCAAGCGATATAACAAAGAACACCGATCTGAGCCTCTAAGCTCGGTGCATATTGGTGTTCCGGGGGAGAGAAGTAATATATATATAGTTGAACACTTGGCTCCTGAATCTAAGGAATTATATGCAGCTGCTAGAAGGTTTAAAAGAGAAAATAATTATAAATTTGTTTGGGTAAAGTATGGCAGAATATATCTACGCAAGAGCGACGACGGCCCTGCAATACAAGTTAAAGACTTGGCCTTCCTTAGCAAATTGGAAACGGGTGCTGGTACTATTATTAAATCCTAGGTATTATTCGCTGATAGCTATTATTTTATTCATTCTACATTTTTATGGAGCACAACTTATCAATCTACTATCAAAATGTTAATAGACTCCGAACAAAAACCAATGAAATTTTTTTAAATATACTTGCATGCAATTATGATGTTATCTGTTTTACTGAAACAAATCTTAATCAAAGTGTATTCAATAGTGAGATTTTTGATGACAGATATAATGTATTTAGACGAGACCGAGAAAGCACTGCCATAATAAAATCTGACGGTGGCGGTGTCTTAATTGCTGTTAAAAAGAATATCAATGTATCACGCCAACTCTGCTGGGACCACTGTCCCGTTGTTGAAGATATCTGGCTCACATTACTTCCGCACGAAGTTCAAGCTCATAAAATCAACCTATGTGTCTGCTATCTCCCACCTGACATAAATCCTGGTTTACTAACTCATTTTTACAATAACATACAATCAGTCTTGCTAAACTTTGATGCTGGTGAAGTCCCAATTTTGATTGGTGACTTCAATACACCTAACATATCGTGGTTGCAATCTGGATCTGTCCTTACCCAGGGCTGTTCCGCAGATTTTAAATCTCGGCTTCTTCTTGAGACTACTTCTATGTGTAATCTTTCACAGTTTAATTATGTACACAATAAGAATGGTCGAATTCTAGAACTGGTTCTCTCCTCACATAATGGTATAAAACTCTCTAATGTTGACCCTATCTCACGAATTGATCAACATCATCCGCCACTTCTAATTGAAATACCAGTTACCAAGACTAGTCAAAATTTAAAGCAAAAGCCTTGTGCTCGCCCTAATTTTAATAAATGCAACTATAATAATCTTAAAACCGAGTTGAAAACGATTGATTGGGTAAACATACTAAATAAAAATGATATCAATAAGGCCGTCGAAACATTTTACGCATTAATTAACGACCTTATTATTAAACATACTCCTTTTCATCAACAAAATAGGCGCAGATACCCAATATGGTTCTCAACTGCTCTTAAAAGATGCTTACAAGAAAAACATAAATTCCATAAACGTTTTAAAAAATATAACAACCCAAGGGACTATGACACATTCTCATGTTTGCGTGCTCGAGCTAAGCGGTTAATGGAAGCATGTTACAGAAAATTCATTACTATTACGGAGAACGAAATCGGTGTGAATATTAAGCAATTTTGGACATTTGTTCATAATAAAAAGGGTCACATTGTCGTTCCCCAGACAATGAAACTTGGTGATATATGTTCTTCTGATGGAAAACGTGTATGTGATCTTTTTTCAAAATATTTTAGTTCGGTTTTTGAAAACAAAAGCCCACAGACTTCATATGTTAATGAAGACGACAGTCCATTTAATTCTCCATTGACCCAGATTCATATTTCAGCTGATGAAGTACTAGATAAATTAAAAAAGTTAGATGCTAATAAGGGGGCTGGGCCGGATGAGATTCCTGCAAGATTCTTTAAGGAGTGTGCTGATGATCTATGTTTACCATTGTCAATATTATTTAATATCTCTTTAGAACTGGGAATATTCCCGCAATATTGGAAACTTGCGTATATAATTCCAGTGCATAAGTCTGGTGATATTTCAAACTGCGAAAATTACAGACCTATCAGTATTTTGTCCTGCCCCGCCAAGCTGTTTGAAGCCATTGTTTATGACCACATATACCACCAAGTCAAACCTCTTCTTTCGGACAAACAACACGGTTTCGTGAAAAGTAAATCTACAACTAGTAATCTTCTAGAATATAAACACTATTTATGCGAAGTCTTTGACAAGGGTGGTCAAGTAGACAGCGTATATACAGATTTTATGAAAGCCTTTGATAAAGTTAATCATAGCCTGCTTTGTCATAAGATCTCGAAGTGTGGTATCCACGGTTCTATGCTTAGATGGGTGGAGTCATATCTTGGAAATAGGAGTCAGCTTGTGGCGCTTAAAGGTTACATTTCAGACCCAGTTGAAGTATCTTCTGGTGTACCTCAAGGATCCCATTTGGGTCCATTATTTTTCGTAATATTCATTAACGATCTTGTTGCTAAGCTGTCGTGCCAGTATTTACTTTATGCCGACGAGCTAAAAATTTATAACAGAATTAATTCTGATATCGATGCTGAGTGTCTTCAGAAAGATCTTGACACGGTGTCTGATTGGTGTCAACAAAACAAAATGTTCTTACATGCCCAGAAGTGTAGTATTATCTCCTTCACCAATAAACAGAATAAGATAATGTATCGATACAATCTGAAGGGACTGACAATTGAACGCAAGACAGTTGTTAAGGATCTTGGCGTCCTTTTCGATGATAGGCTGACTTTCCGAGAGCACTATGATCATATTATAAAGAAATCATTACAAATGCTTGGGTTCATAGGCAGGATCACAAAAGACTTTAAGAATATTAAGAGCCTTATTATTCTATTTAATTCTTTAGTAAGAAGTAAACTGGAGTACGCCTCTATAATATGGTCTCCTATTTACGCAGTTCACTCTAGGCATATCGAAAGCGTTCAAAGCAGATTTATTCGTTTGCTTTGTTATAGAACCGCTCCTGGTCGTAACGCATCTTCTTACCATTAAAGACTTGCCAAGTTTAGAATGACTGATCTCAATACTCGGCGTCATCAACAGGACTTGATTGTATTGTTCAAATTACTCCATTCCATCATAGATTCCCCATCACTGTTGAGTGGCTTGAATATCAACATTCGATACAATGCCAGACGTACTCTCCCCACCTTTGTTCTTCCCGTGTACAATAATAACATATCCTTCTTTAACCCAATACCTAGAATGTGCCGGAAGTATAATGAGCTCTCTTATAATAATGATCTTGATATTTTCAATAACCATTTTCTACGTTTCAAAAAAAATATTAAAAATATCCTCCGCTTTACCTCCTGTTATTAATACCATCATCGACTGTGTGTCTTTTTGTTTTGTGTTTACTTTCATGTTTTAAACTAAGTTCACTTCAAGATTTTTCTATCCTTGTAATTCTGTTAATTTAGTTATTTTGTTTCTTAGTATAGTGTACTGATTTACTAGATCGAATCTTTATGCTAACACGCCCAGGATAGCAATCTAGATCATAAATAACTATATGTTAATTGTTCTAAACTGTTATTTCACTGTGATTGTTATCTGTTGTGTTGCTTGAATAAATAAATAAATAAATTATTAATTATATTTAAATGTGGTGGTGACCAAATAATTTTATTAACTTTCATTGGAATTTGGAATTCGTTGTGCAAGCAACACTTACAGCAATAACAAAAGCGTGTATACAGTTATACTTTCTTCAGGATATACTAAAGCGAACGAATTAATTGAATAGAAGAATATATTGTTTTATTTTAAGAATATATTGTTTTATTTTAAGAATATATTGTTTTAGCGGAGACCGAAATATTGTTTAGCCAGTTATTATTATTTTATCACATCGAGTTTCACGATTATAATACATCGTACGTTTGCCTTAACCAAAAACAAAATCCTACAAAAATAAGGAATTGATAAAAAAGAAACTGTTTGATCAGGAATTTAGCCAGCATATACACATTAATGTATGAAGCTATTTATGTTTTATTTTTATTTAGGCAGGAAAACGTTGGCCGGAATCTGCTAGTTATCCATAACTTGTCGTATATTTGTAATTTCGTACTTGAATATTACTATAACCATTTAGATAAGAACCATGCAGCTACTAGAGACGAGCAACTACCTTCTTGTATTTTGTGGTCGACTAGCTGCAGCCGGCAACTTCGTCCGTGGAAACTACATTTTCTACTTTTTTCCTGGGCTACACTATACGGCTATACAAATGATCGTCTCGTGATATTGAATAACTTAAAGTATTAGCATTGGGTTATCACGTGCAAAAATAATTTTCCAAATCCGGCTGGTAGTTCCTGAGATTAGGGCGTCACACAAACAATCTGACGAGCTAGGTGGCTCAGTCGTGACTGACGCGACTTTGACACCAACGCTTGTGGGTTCGATTCCCACACAAGACAAACATTTGTGTGCATAAACATGTCTGTTTGTTTTGGTCTGGATGTTTTAAGAGTGGTAGGGCGCATCAAAGCAGCCCGTCTGAGGAAGTACCTCCACTTCACAGAAAACCGCAGCCAAATACCATCTCCCTACTGAGTGAGGTCACGAGTAAGCTCCCAAGGAGTTGCTGTGTAAGCAATAGAGGAGGCATCGCGCGAGTGTTACTTAATATATCGCAAGCGTTGATAGGCAATGGTACCCGCTTTTCGTCAGGTGGGCCGTATGCTTGTATGCCTCACGACGTAGTATAAAAAAATAAAATTTCTTCCGCTTCATATACTAGTATATAGATTATATTTCTAGGACTTTTACGTAGTACTAATATGTAGATTAAAATAATATTAGATTACCTGAAAATAAGCTCTTAAACTTATTTTGACAAAAAGTTGAGCGAGCCAGGTTTAGCCTTTCCAAAAACGTTGAACTGAAATCTGTTCTAGTCGCTTATCACGCAACCGTCGTTTCGGTCTCGAGATACGGTTTGAGTAAGGGGACGGGTAAAACGGAAGTTATTTTTAGAGCACAGAGAGAGGTTTGGGCGATGTGCCGTCTAAAAATCAGCGATAATTGCGTGACAGTATTTATTTCGCTTATATTATTAACTTCACCCTCTTCACACATGTCCAACAGATGTATGTTTGCCACCAAGTTTTGACAAGAGAAACCCCCATATTAATACGTAATCAATATAGATAGATAGATAAGGAATAATGTTTTTGGCGTGCCATTATAGCATTTTCGGAAATTTGAGTGAATCTTATATTCGAATCTTTGATTTATGATGAGTATTTATGATGCATGTTGCTGTTTAATTGTTATTTAAGTAAATTGTTCGTAGTAGTAATTTAGGGATATTCAATTTAGTATTGCATGTAAATCTAAACCGCAGGCATCAACTTCAAACACCCTTCATGAGGAGGTCTAGGTCTCGTGAAGGGCAATATTGAAGTTAACTACGTTACGGTGCAACGTTAATGGTGGGCGTCATCACGGTACATTTGGCGATTAAGCTAAAATAGACACGTCGTAGTCGACGAATAACTTTCCTGTGAAGGTATGAAAAACCATGTATGGAACGATCACGTAGAATAGATTAGTATACTTAGTCTGGCCATAAATACTGTTACAATTAAAAATAAACAAAATATTACATTTGAATTTGGAATCTGTCATTTTTATATGATTGTTCATTGAGTTTTCTCATTTTGGCGCCAATACATTGTACAATATTTTGCGATATTAAATTGGAGTGGGGTGATAAAGAGAACCGAATCCCTGTGATTGCATTACACAAAGTAGGTATGGAGCCAAATGCAATTTTTAAAATTCTCAATACGCTTGGTATTAGTAAAATGTTTGTGTACCGGGCTATTAATAGGTACAATGAGACCTCCTCTGTTTGTGACAAAAAGAGATCTGGCCGTCCACGTAGTGTCCGTACGAAAAAGTGGTCAAAGCAGTAAGGGAAAGAATTCGAAGAAATCCTGTCCGAAAGCAAAAGATTTTATCTCGGGAGATGAAGATAGCACCTAGAACCATGTCGCGTAGGTATTTTAAAAGATGACTTAGGACTTGCAGCCTATAAGAGACGTACTGGTTATTTCTTAACTGATAATTTAAAAAAGAATAGGGTGGTAAAATTGAAACAACTACTGAACCGGTACGCAAAGGGAGGTCACAGAAAAAAATTGTTTACGGAGGAGAAAATGTTTACAATTGAGCAACATTTTAACAAACAAAATGACCGTATTTATGCTCAAAGCTCTAAGGAAGCTTCCTAATTAGTCGACAGAGTGCAACGTGGGCACTATCCGACTTCAGTGATGGTTTGGTGGGGTATTAGCTATGAAGGAGTGACTGAGCCATACTTTTGTGAAAAAGGTATCAAAACATCGGCACAAGTGTATCAAAATACCATTCTTGAGAAGGTAGTGAAGCCCCTTAACAACACCATGTTCAATAACCAAGAATGGTCCTTCCAGCAAGACTCGGCGCCGGGTCATAAATCTCGATCTACGCAGTCTTGCTTGGAAACGAACGTTTCGGACTTCATCAGTGCTGAAGACTGGCCGTCGTCTAGTCCCGATCTTAATCCGCTGCATTATGATTTATAGTCAGTTTTAGAGAGCACGGCTTGCTCTAAACGCTATGATAATTTGGAGTCCCTAAAACAATCCGTACGATTGGCAGTGAAGAATTTTCCCATTGAAAGAGTGCGTGTTTCTATTGATAACTGGCCTCAACGTTTAAAGGACTGTATGACAGCCAAAGGAGACCACTTCGAATAAGCTTTTTATATTTTAAATTGTTTTATATTTATGTATTAAACTAACACACTGTAAAAGTAATAAATGTTATTTGCAATAGAAATTTTTTTTCTTTGTTTCAGTATTTATGGCAAGACTAGGTATAAGCATAGCTTGATAATTATTGGTGACTTGTCTGACAGTTAAAGTGTTTACATTATATATATATATATATATATATAGCTATTTCTTAGGAGCTTACTGGTGACCTCGCTCACACGCAGGAACACAGCAACAACAGGAGGTGGACTCGCAGAAAAACTGCAGCCAAATAACAACTCTCTAGAGGGTTGTTCTGTAAAGCTAATTTAGACGTGGGCGTAATTATCTACCTGCACATAAATGTCGAGCAGCAAAGGCGATTCAAATATTGCCATTTCAAACACAACGAATTTTACATATGTATCTAGTACCTACAATATACGAAAGCACTTGCACTTGGTACAAGAAACGACTCTGTGTAGAGTGAGGTCGGAAACTGACTACAAAGTTTGATGGAGGGTTAGGGCATTGGTTGGCAAAGGTGGGCTTACTGCGCTAAGCTCTAAAGAAAAAACCGATGGGCGGAATCGGTCTTTTCATTTGACGATTTTCCAACGAGACTTAAGAGAAGTCGAGTCTTGGTAAGAAAACCGTATCTTCTGAGGCCATTTCATCCTTCACCACGATTACGCGTCCACCCATTCCGCTAAGATAACGGAAGTATGTTTGAAGACTTCAAAATATAGAACTGATGACACATCTGCCATATAGCCTAGACCTCGCGCCTTGCAACTTCTTTTTGGTTCCTTAAAATTACAGACAATCTTAAAAGCACAACGTTTACAAGCCATGAATCGGCGATGAATGTGTTCAACAAAGTTATAGAATAGATTTCTAAACAAGAACCGTTCAAGTTTGGTTGCTTTTGATAATAATTTCAGCGAATGGAAAAAAAATATAAATTATGAGGGCTTTACCTTGAAAAACATAAAAAAATCACGTATGATCTTCTATCTATCTAACACTATCTTCACCACAAGCCCCTTGCGGGGTGCGCAAAGAATATATATTTATGGTATTATTAATCAGAATACTGAGCTTCTCAGGATGACTTAAATATGTGGATATAATACATAGTGGTAGATGCATTAACGACGTAACTACATGAATCATAATCCATAGCTAAGTACCACGTAAGCTCAATATGCCCTAGGGTAAAGTTTCACCCACGGCCACTTTGAAATTGGAGTTTAATCACATTGGCATGCAAAATTATGTTAGATAGTGGTCTATGTAGATTAGTGTGCTACAATATTGGCAGTTCCGTGTGCCTTGGATAGTTCTAAGCTTGTACGTTTTATTACATCCTTTATTGAACTTTACTTGTTAGATGTCAGGAGCCGTAGCTATGACTGTAGAGAACCGAGTGAAGTATGTAAGGACCACGTATTATGGCGCTCGGTTCTCTCTGCCTACCCCGCAAGGGACCTGGCGTGAAGATATACGTCGTTAATATCATTATAGTAAGTGGGATTTTGAATTACGAAATTATATATATAATAAAATATTAATTATTGCACCACATAAAACAGTAAATTATAACATTAGAAACTTAAAATTAAAATACAAGAGGGGATCTTATCGCATAGCGATTTTCGCCAATCAACCTAGGGCAGATAAAAATGACAAAGGTACGTGTAGTAGAGCACAAATTACAAATATAGAGAAAGAGACAAATATAAGGAAAGAGAAAGGATACTTAGGAAAAAACAACATACGAGTATGTGATACTTATAGGTAGATACTTAAGTTCACAAATAAATAGACACAGTTTGCATTTCGGATTATTAATGACAGAATATTCCAAAGAGGCACAGCTTGCACCCAAAATGTTTTCTTACAATATCGGAAAGAGTGTAACGGTGATTCAATGCGCAATTTTTGTGTCGACTGGTAGAAAATTTGCAACCTTCAAAGAGAACTAATGGAAGCAAACAGCTTCCTACTAATATTTGTGATATGAATTGACCAGCATAAAGTTGTATGCACGTATATATATATATATTTATATATAACGCCGAGAGGCATTCAAGCGTACGGCCCACCTGATGTAAGCAGTTACCGTAGTCTATTAACACTTGTAATATATTAAGTATCACTCGCGCGATGCCTCCTCTGCTGCTTACAAAGCAACTCCTTAGGAGACTTACTGGTGACCACACAACAATCCTCTAGGGAGTTGTTATTTGGCTGCGGTTTTCTGTGAGGTGGAGATACTTCCCCAGACGGGCTGCTTTCGTGCGGTGCGGCCTACCTCTCTTTAACCATCCAAACCAACATAAACAGACATGTTCATGCACACAAATGTTTGTCTTGTGTGGGAATCGAACCCATGAGCGTCGGTGTCAAAGTCGCGTTATTCACGACTGAGCCACCGAGCTCGTCAAATATATACAAAAATATAGGAAACAATCAATGTAACGAGTGTTAATTGCACGACAGTATTATTTTAATATATATATTATGTATAACAGTCTCATTATGGGCACCAATCAGTGCCAATATCACAGACATAATATCTTACAAATTATATTTATCTGTGTAGACTTTGAAATTAATTATTTACTTATTGCAATAAAATAAAAAATAAATTTAAAACGCACACTCTTAGCCGCCATAACTGCGCTTATAGATTCCTGAAATATAATAATCCGTTATACAAATATTTTTAATTCTCACGAGACACGGATGAAGCTACATGCGACGTCTAGTATCGATATAAAATTCTCCGCTAAATTACTCACGTACATAACTTTAGAATGTTTTTCTGTTCTACACAAAGTTTTTTAATAGGAGAGATTGCTACAGATGCTGCTTTATAGTGACCCATTTTCGTGCTCATGTATATTGTGATCACGCGTCCAGTACCCGTATCAGCTATTGTCGAGGGTAGCCGAGGTGAGCCTCTGTCAAGAAGCACATAAATAATGGAATAGTATGACGACGGGTAGAATGAGGCTTTTCACTGAGTTCATGTCAATAGTTAGTAGAATTAAAAGATAAGAAATAGATCACGGATGGGAGGAATCGCTTATCAATTTTTAACCGAGTTCAATCAAGGAGGAAGTTCGTGGCGTATGTATGTTTCTTGTCTTGTTTATGTCAGAAACAGCTGAAAGAATTTCGATAATTCAAACTGTACGCTGTCTGTCTGTCCATAGAAATTCCTTGATGATTAGATGATTTATTAAATAGATAAAAAAATTAAATCGACTGTCCTTGTGATTTTATTTTGTTTATGTACGAACTTCACACATCATCACAAAGCTGAATGAAAAATATTCTTCCAGCTAAAGTCAGCACTGGAGTCCACAAGACTATATTGAATAGAGTAGTGCACTTGTTGGACTGCACACTCGTAAATTGGAACTGCCATCCCATTTGCTTAAAGTTGAATATTAATTGATAACTTTCAATTCTTCAAAAAAAAAATTGACTTAAATTTTTTTACATTTTTCTTACTTTTTGTAGCACTGTTGCAGGCCATATACAATCGAGGAGTGTCCAGTTTGTACATAGATTTTATTTGTTTATTTTTATGTAATTCTTATTTAGCCGGAGTCTATCGATACTGAAGGAATAACTTCTTCCTAGCGTGATCCCGTTTTCTAATTCGTTATATTATATCTAAAAAGTATTGTTTCCGTAAATAGGTCGCCTGAGGTCGATAAAGTTAACACGCGTCATGTTGTACGAAATGTTTCCGTATGCAGTTTAATTATGTCACCAACTACTTTTGCTGTGAGTGTGTGAAAATTTTTACGACGCCCCCTTGTAGAGTCAACTACGGATGTAAATATGTCATTCCCGAGACGTGATTACACTAAAGTTACCCGTGTCGCATTACCGTCTCAGCGGCGATGGTTTTTTTTTTACTACGTCTTAAATACGTGCTATATACAAGCATACGACCCACTTGACGGAAAGTGGTTGCCATAGCCTATTAACGTTTGCAATACATTAAGTATCACTCGCGTGATACCACCTCTGCTGCTAGCACATCTCCTTAGGAGCTTACTGTTGACCTCACTCCCACGCAGGAATATAACAACCCTCAAGGTAGTTGTTATTTGGCTGCAGTTTTCTGTGAGGTGGAGATAAGTACTTTCCCAGACGGGCTGACGAGAGGTAAGAGAGGTAGGGCTTATCAAATGCGCTCTACCTAAAGGAAGAAGAGAAAGCCCTCCAACCGCAACTACTGCAGCACCGCAGGGACTGGGTCGTTACGGCTGCGCGTGGAAATACTATCGATGCCGTTATACGTTTCCAG
Source organism: Pyralis farinalis (assembly GCA_947507595.1). Lineage (NCBI taxonomy): Eukaryota > Metazoa > Arthropoda > Insecta > Lepidoptera > Pyralidae > Pyralis > Pyralis farinalis. Next base: position 24,764,881 of record OX382269.1, read on the forward strand.
TTTACACAGGTATGATCGACGTCGAAATGGATCGGTAACCGTCCTCGGAACGCCTTCCCTTCTTCCTTCCTTAGCCTTCTTCTTCACATAGTCTACAACTACCGCGACCTTTGTAGACCAGTAGTCTGGAAACGTACAACGACGTCGCTGGTATTTCCACGCGCATTTGTGACGACCCAATTGTGCGGTGCCGCAGTAGTTGCGGTTGGAGGGCTTCTTCTTTCTCTTCCTGTCCATTTGCATGAAGCCATCGCACATCGCACTGGCCCTGGCGAGAACCCAGTTACAAAGCCTTGCGAGCGGTTTCGCAACGACTTGAGTTTTCCCGGTGAAATGGTACTATGTATTGCAAAACGTTTTGTTTGTCTGATGAACACGCGACAATGCTAAATGAATTTTGATTACTTTGTAGATGATAATAACTTAGAACCGTGTTAACACTTGGGCTACTTTTATTCCGATAATGTTTATGGCCTCTCACAATAAAAAATAAGTAATGAATAACTAACTTTTCGTGAGTGAAGCTGCCTTCTTAGCTATTTTCTAAAATAATGGATTGTTATATTCGTGTGAGTTATTAGCTTACTTACTGGTAACCTTACTCACTAGCAAGCTGCTGAAAAGCAATATTTAGACACTACTTTGTGTATTTAATCGGGAATATTTGCTTTTCTTGTTTTCGTTGTCCTGCAAATACTATAGGCAATAAATCTACCTTTGTACCATTATTTTTTGGAAACAAAGTAATAAAACTGAAATACTACGTCGATTAATAAACAAATATACTTGCGGCTACTCTGAAGTGAAGTCTCCCGGAGCCTATAAATTTTCGCGTATCAGTCCTGTTGTTTACGCAACTTCTCATTTATTCCTTGAGACATTACTTTAGCGCTGGAATAAAAAGACAAACGTCGATATAGGGTAATACTAGATACGTTCGCAGTCGGGTTCATTCATATTATATATTCTTGTGTCCTCTTCCTTATGAAGTAGAACCTAGTTCGTAAATTGAGTATACCACGTGCACGTAAGGTATCTTGTATCACGTTTCTTGGGGTAATAAAATGATAGTGAGTCAGGCATTCTCCAGGCAAATAGATATTAAAGCATAAGAATAAAATATATTTACACATATATGTATTATCACTCCATTACATTTCTGCTCCTGTTTACTTGACAGTGGGAGAAGCAGCCTTTTGCGGGGACGATACCTGATCTTTATCTTCCACATCCTGACGTCGACTGAATAAGCAATGACAAATTATAGTTTATACGTACACGCTAGTTCATTTGAATATTATCCGTCATTGTCCGAATATTGCCCGTTTCTATTTGATATATGAAATCTCATGACAATTTTGTTTTTCAAAATTATTACACGAAATATTATACATTGCACGTCCTTTAAAATATAATTTCTTGGACATGTGGGTTTCCTCACTATGTTTAGTGAAGGATCACTGCCAAGCAAGTGATAATTACAAATACGGACATAAATCCGAAATTTAGTGGTACTTGTCTACACCAGGATTCGAATAAAGGATCATCGGATAATAACTAGGTTTTTTATCCACTGGGTTATCACTACTCTATTGTTGGTCTGTATTAGTTATATGTGGTTAAATATCTTTTTTGTAAATGGAGTTAACCATTGGCGTTTTCAATATTGAAGAGAAAATGTATCTATTACAAGCATAAATTTATTTTATTGACGTATCGTTTTGTTGTCGGGTAATACTAATTTATTACGTTCGCTTGCACCACGAACAGTGGGAAGTACGTTGACAATACAAGTGCTGCTGTTCCGTCTTGTGACTTCTTTACATGACATCTTTAAATTAAAATCATTAGCCATAATTCTTTCAAAGACCGTGAGAATATAGTCAAAAACCAAGTTAAATCAGTTCTATGTTTTAACACGGGTAGAAATTTTCTATATCTTTCTGAACGTCTATTAAAATTTTTATGTGGTGGCAGAAGCACCTAATATATAAAATTAAATTACACCTAATACATTAAACTGGATATAAATTTGACTTAACCGTTATAAAATTGTTAAAATATTCATGTTATAATAATTTAACTTCATACAAATTGACGTTTTTTTCTTTTTACTCTTTTATTTCTCGTTACTCGTAGGTCACATTAGTTGCAAAATAAGTTACATTGTTTCGCTGTGGAACTTATATTAATTTGCGTCGCCATTTGTAAAATATATAAACTTTATATACCTCCCGCTGTTATAATTACTGTTGTATTAAACCTCATGGAGCGAAATGTTAGTTGTTTAGACTCGGGGTGTATCAGACAGTATATATTTACCCATAATATTGAACTCTAAGTCTAAAGACAGACTTTGCCTCCTCTGTGCGCTCTTTTGTGGTAATACGTATTTTGTATATTGGTTAAAATAGTAAACTAAGTCTATATCAATTAAGACGTATGCGTTCGCAATGATGATGTTAGAAAGACAGTTGGTCTGAATGAGATATACAATGCGAAGTAGAAGGATGTAGAAGCCGATGAAGACCAAGATTTACCTACCATGACCAAGTTGGTCGCGTTTTATTAGTAGGTGATGTCAGGAGCCCTAAGAACAAGCGAGCGTGCATGAAAAAAGCTATGAATTTCAAAGAAGCGAGTGAGATGTGTAAGGACCGCGCCTGGCACTTGGTTCTCTCTACTTACCCCGCAAAGGACCTGGCGTGAAGATGTACATGTATGTACCAGTTTATTCATGAAAACTAGCGGCCGGTAAGCTCCTATGTACTAAAATTAGTAAATAAATACAAACTCCACCATTGTGGATCATTTCATCTCATTTGTGGCTAATATTGTTTAAATAAGGGAATATTTGTGTTAAGTAATATGAGGCTATATACAAAAGTAGGTTTTAAGGCCATAAAACCAACGTATGTGAGAAGTTTCAAGCTTCAATTTACTCATATTATTTTAATGTAATGGGTATTCAACCCAATCCCCAGATGCAAAAGGGTCAAACAATGCACGCGTTGTGTGGATCAAGCACATTTTGGTCACCTTGACCTATTTCTTGTTCAAAAGGAGTAAGAATATTTACTGTAATCTTAATTTTATAAATTGACTCCTAATTTTGCGAAATCAAATTTATAGGGTAATTTGATTTATATGACTTTATGAACTTCACCACCGTTTAGGTAATGTAAACTTGCGCCGGCCGTATCCATCCGTGATAGTAATTAGATGATTGAGTCACGGCCATAACTGCTCTGGTGGTGTCTGCCCCGGCTGCTGCTGTCGTCACTGTGATTACTGTGAATACAAAAGTGAAGGTGACATAAACAAACTGAGTTGGAGCGTTGCATCTGATTACATGCAACACGTCTGCAACATCAAGTCATGGTTACTTTAACAGCGTCTAATATTTCAGTATACCTGATTTATAAACGATCTGATGAGTGTTTGCATATTCGTAGGTTGTGTATATGTAAATTGACATTTGACTGCTGAAATCCATTTAATAAAACTAAGGAGAAAAATCATGCTCAATTTAATTTAATCTTTTGGGAACTAATTTGTCAAAAGAGAGACGGGTAAAAGGCAGAGCAAAAGGCACATAAACAAATACTCGGGTTAAACTTCTAACAACCCTCTTTTTCCATCTATGTTAAAAAAACTTGTCAATCACGAGACGAGTCCGAAATGCTTTTTTTCTGTCTCGTTCCTATATTATAAAGAAAATGGGATGGTTTGTTTTGATCACAGAACTTCATTATAAATAAGTATTTTCTATATTGTTCAAATAAAGTACTTTCATAAGAACTTGAAATTGCAAAATTTCTGAGATGAGGTTCCGTAATAAAACTGGTAAAACATTTTGTTATGTTATATATCTAAAGCGACACTACACCTGACCGGATTTATACTGGACCTAAACTCTACCTAAATCCTAATCTATTAACTCTCAAACGTAAATCTATTAAATACCATACTATCGACAACATAATTGTTTATTGACGCGACTTCGTCCGCGCGATCTACAGGATATTGTCTACAAAATTTCTCGATTCGATATTTCCTATAGAAAGATCGGCCAGGAACATAAGCAAAATATTTTATTGGGGTTCGTTACACGGAAGAGTTGGCCGTGCGAAAAGCAACTGGTGCTCAAGTTCACGCCAGCTACGCACAAGGTTTGTCCTTGACCTTTATTTGTTGTCATTACGTAGAACACATTTATGGGGAATTACGTGCTTAAAGCAAAAAGGAAAACTACTCGTATTTGCCATTGTTTGTACACAAATAATTATCGCCTCTACCGCAGCCTGTGAAATTTCAACATCCATTATGTTTTGTTGTAAATTTGGAACATTGTCTCACAATAGTAAGTATTCTATATGTTGCAGCATATCGTCAGTTATTCCCATGCTAAATTTCATCAAAATCCGTTCAATGATTTTCGCGTGATGTGATAAGAGATATAAAGATAGATATATATATTTGGCCTCTATATTGATAATAATGACTATTATAGTAAGATTTTTCAAAATATATTTAACGCACAGATTCTCCTTAGTTAATTTTACAGTTACAGTTTTTCGTTTATTACATCTTTATTGTAACATATAAAATTTCACTTGACATTAAAACTACAAGAAAAAGGAAAATGTACAAAGGCGTACTTATCCCTGTAAGGAATCTCTTATAATCAACAGTTTTAGTACAACTAATAGTTTTATTATTTGTAAGGTACACTGAAAGAATTTCTTATTTCTTCGGGCTGCCTTCATACGCGGTCAAGTACTTATTTAAGAGGCACAAACTTTTCCTCCTTCCTTTATCTTTCTTTCAGTTTTTTTCTTCTTTTGTACTTGATACCTGCATGATTAGTACCTTATTTAATATATTTTTTATTAACGTCTGTATTTATTTACCTATGTGATACTTATTTGTTTTAGCATTATTTATTATATATTTGCTATAATATGCTAGAACCTTGGCTATACTACTTCCTTCCTTACTATTTTCATTCTTTTATTTAGCTGAAGATTGGAAAAATTGCTAAGCGTTGAGACCGCCTGTTGTACTTTCAGTATTGTAAGCAATTTTTGTATATTCTTTTTATTGGTGTAATAAAGTGTATTGTTAAAAGCAGCCATGGCCCAGTGGATAAAGAACCGGCCTATTGATCAATTGATCCCCGGTTCAAATCCTGGCATGTACCGCTAAATTCGTGTTTTTAGATTTACGTACATATTTGTAATTATCACTTGCTCGGCGGTGATGGACACATCATATTTCGAATGAATTCATGAAATTATATTTCGAAAGATGTAGAATTAACCTAAGAAAGATCTGGTTTTCCCTTGGAGCTGCTTCGTATGCCAATAATTCAGATTTTATACCGTTTCCTAATATTTCCATGCATTTTCCTTTATTTTTACATCTTAACAAATAGCTTTAAACTTAATATGTTATAAAAACAACATAATTGTACACAAGTATATGCATAGACAGGGGCTATATAGCTAGAAGATTACTATATATTGTTAATACTCTATATTGTTGAATGGCTAATAGGCTAATACCATTGGATACAAATATAGTTAATAGAAATTATTAAAATGGTTGGAGAGTAAAACGGCGTACCTAGTTGTTTACAAATGCTCCGACTTTCAATGAAGTGACGCTTCAAAAGGGAAGGCTTTTGTGAGCCGTTGCTGTACTGAACATGCTGAATAGATACTCGCATTTGTTCGCAAACTCGAGACCCCGTTTCATTTCCTAATGAACAGCTCTATTCCATAGTTTCCATCCCTATTTTCATTGAAATGTATATTAAAAACTGGACACATTTTGTGTACTAATAAATTGCTTCACCCGGCTTAGTTTAGTAGTTAAACTGGGCGAAGGTAATAAAATATATCTACTATACCTTTACACAGAAGAAAGAATAAAAAAATAGGTTTAATATTTTATGAATAAATTAATAATAAATAAATATTGTCGAACAAATTACACAGCGCCATTTAGAATTTAAAATTAAAATTACACAGCCCAAAGTAAGCGAAGCTTGTGTTATGGGTACTGGACAACTGATAAACATACGTAAATACATTGTGTTTTGTAAAAGACAAGATAAACAGACATGTTCATGCACACAAATGTATGTCCTGTGTGGGAATCGAACCCACGAGCATTGGTGTTAAAGTAGCATTATTACCTACTGCCCCACTAATACTTTTACTTTTCAAGGCATCCCCAATTCCTGTCCATTTACATAACATCTGGGAGGCTATTTGTTTTATATGCGCTGTTTATAGAGTAAATAGTTAATAGAAAATAGTTATGTAGACATACAGACACACATACGCGTATGTTCGTATGGCTATGTAACTGTTTTCTCCAGAACCGCTAAGATAAGAGAGGTAGGGCGCATCAAAGCATTCCGTCTGGGGTATTACCTCCACCTCACAGAAAACCGCAGCCAAATAACAACTCCCTAGAGGGTTGTTGTGTACCTGCGTGTAAGTGAGGTCACCAGTAAACTCCTAAGGTGTTACTGTGTAAGCAGCAGAGGAGGCATCACGCGAGTGATACTTAATATATTACAAGCGATAATAGGCTATGGTAACAGCTTTACATCAGATGGGCCGTATGGTTGTAAGCCTCCCGACAAAAAAAAGTTGCTACACTATAAAACACTGACGCCAATTAGGCGAATCAGATCTGATCTGATTAGATCTATAGTTATCGCGATTGTTACACATTGAATTAAACAATTTTTAACAGAAGTATCGCGTGTTTTATTTATTTTAACAGACAAGATTTTTTGCCGTTTTTATATATAATGGTACGGAACCTCACTAGCACGAACACTAATTACTTCCTATTAACTTAATTACCGTACCTGGGCGACCGAACTTCGCTTGGCGTTTATAACGCTTTTTGTGTAGAATAGCATATTTTCAGGAAATACACCTATATAACTAGCTATTGGCCGTAACTTCGCCTGCCCTGTAGCGGAATATTAAATAGTACAGTATAGTTGACGAGCTCGGTGGCGTAATGGTTGTGGTAAAGTTACTTTAACACCAACACTTGTGGGTTCCTTTCCCACACAGGAGAAATATTTTGTGTGCATGAACACGTTTGTTTATCTGAGTCTGAGTGTTTTTTTTATGAGAGATAGAGCGCATCAAAGTACTCGTAGTTCGTTTAGGGGAGTACCTCCACCTTACAAAAAACGCAGTCAAATAACAACTCTAAGTTTGTTGTGTTCCTGCGAGTGATGAGGTCCTGTATGCTTCTAAGAAGATGCTTTTTTAGAAGCAGAGGTTGCTTCCCGCAATTGATACTTAATGTGTTGGAAGCGTTTATAAGCCTCGATAACTGCTTACATCAGGTGGGCCGTATGCTTGTATGCCTCCCGAAGTTGTGTAAAAAGTCTAACCTTCCGCAAGAATTCTATCAAATGCAAAAATATTATTTAAATCCAGTGTAGTTCCAGAAATTAACGCATCCGAACAAACAAACCATCCGTTTAAGGCCGTGTTTCCCAAAGCCGTGCTTGGTCTTTATCTATTTATATAGATTAAGGGGTCCATCAGATTCAAACATTAGTTAGGCAGGACGATAATGAGACTAAAATGATTGAAAAACTGGTTTAAAGTAATAAATAATAATAAATAAATATTGTCTGACATATTACACAGCGCCATCTAGCCCCAAAGTAAGCGAGGCTTGTGTTATGGGTACTAGACAACTGATAAACATACGTAAATACTTTTTTTTTATAAATACATACTTATTATACATAGAAAATACCCAGACCAAGACAAACAGACATGTTCATGCACACAAATGTTTGTATTGTGTGGGAACCGAACCCACGAGCGTTGGTGTCAAAGTGGCGTAACAGCGCGTTTCACCACTGCGCCACCGAGCTCGTCAAATAGAATTATCAACGTTGACAGTAGGGCACGTTAGACAACGTTGGAGTAGGGTTTCTCTTATGAAAGAACCTTGTCCACGAATCAGCGCGTTGCCTTACGTGTCTGCACGTAAGCTAATTTTGAGGATTAAAAGTTCAATTTCAATTTGTTATTTGCGTTCAACATGGGTAAGTAAACACATAAGTTATGGTGAGCCATGTACATCTGTTCCGATTTTACAACCGGATGTCCGGATGGTCGTAACAAATATTTGTATTCTGTTTGTAGTTATATTTAAGTCTTAACTTAGTTACACGTGGAAGTTTCAACTTGTGCGCTAAATACCACAGACAGCACAGTTCAGTGTGCTCCACTTTTGTTTTGTGAAGCTATATTATAACGGTAGGTACTGCTATACCCAATATTGGATAACATCATTCGTACAGCTTTTTACTTATTTCTCCATCTTGTTTTACAGTTGTTGGTTTTGCTTTTTTTGCATCCATAAATAATGTTTCGAAATCATTCGGTTCCTTGAGGTGCCAAAGATACTTTTAACTGTTGATTTGATTTATTGTTTACCTGGACATGTAAAAGCTGTGATTGCCCAGTGGATAAGGAACCGGCCTATTGACTAACGGGTCCCCGGTTCATCCGGGCATGTACCACTAAATTTGTGTTTTTCGGATTTGGGTACATATTTGTAATTATGACGAGCTCTACAGCGATGGAAAACATCGTGAGAAACTCGCACATCTAATAAATTATGTTTCGTAAGCCGTGTGACCTAACCTAAGAAAGGTCTGGTTTTTGCTCTATGTCGCGGAGATTAGATGGCAGTCGCTTCAGTAAAATCAGTAATTTCGCCAAATCCTTAGGTTTAGTAGCGAATCTCACCATTGCTAATTGATTAGGAAACAGATACCGCTAAGAAGAAGAAGTCTACTTGGATATGCTAATTTAATCGATAGTTTGTAAAATTTCGTCTATTCATGTTTAAAAGAGTTAAGTGTGAGTCTTGGTTGTAGAAAACTACATCTGTACTACTAAACTAGAAAAATATGTAATTAATTCTAGTAAATTTTGTGATTACTTTGACTTCTAGCGAGTGGTAAAATAACGAAAAAATGTAATACGTACTGCATTACAAATCTTTTGCAGATTCGATTACAAATAAGTAATATGGACATTGGTCTGTAATTCCACAATGAGGACTTGGTACCTTTTTTGGTGTACAAAATGATCATCGCTCCACGTTTATGCAACTGGTGATGTCCTATTGAGAATGACGGAACTAAACAGATACAGCAGTTCCTTCAAAATCAGAGTTCTTAGTTAGTCTTTTCATGTTGCAGCTCTTTGAAAACCTTTCCTAAACGACGAATAAACGCTGGACATGATTAGTATCCCTATTTTATTAAATACTTAATTGGACATAGGCTAGGCACTTTAACCAAAATATACAATAATTGTCACTAAGTTCTAACATGCAATCCCTGTGCAGTGATTGTATTATAACCCCAATATCTACATTTTGTAAGTATCTACTTCCGCGTTTACCAGCATAAAACTAATTCTTATTTCTTACAGCTTCGTTGCTACATTATATGTTAATTATTTAGTTACCGCTTACAGTGGGTACTAATAACGAAGATGCTTTATAATACTGTGTAGCTAACCATTAATACATTCCCCGTACCTGTCGAGTACCTACATATGTTATTATTGTTACTAGGTCAACGGTTCTCCAAACCGATTCTAATTGTCAATACTAGTAGGTAATTTTTAGGTTAATTGACTTGGCCTCACCAAGGAAGTTTTGTGTCTCATTATTAAAATAGAAATATTTAAAAAAAATCTAAAAGTAGTTAAGCTCTTCAAGCGACTAATTTAACTTGCTTTCAATTCTAGTATTAAAGCCTCGTATATCGCTGTATCTACACACATCAAAAGTGTCTAGGGATCAAGCATTTTTATGCGGATTTCTTGAGATTGAGATGTGGCTTTGTAATAAAAACATATATAAAATATATAAACGTATACGACACTGGAGAACCCCTGGACGCCAACAGCGATTAAAATCCTGCCAGAAAGTCCATCCTTATAGTGGTGGAACCATCATGGTATGGGCGGGTATTTGGATCGGCGGAAGAACTGAGTTGATTTGGATCAGAGGCAACCTCAACGCTCAAATTTATGCTGAGACGATTGTATCAGACGTCATCGTTCCTCTACAAGTGCAAATCGGTCCCTTATTTCAGTTAATGCATGATAATGCACGACCGCACACCGCAAGAGTTGTAAGACAGACTCTCGCCGCAGCTAACATCAATGTCATGCCCTGGCCTGCTCAGTCGCCAGACTTGAACCCGATTGAGCATGCATGGGATATGCTACAGAGAAGAGCTTTGCCGAATATGGAGGGTATCCAGTCGCAAGAAGACCTTTTTTTGTTGTTGCAACGAACATGGGCGGCCATTCCACAGCGTGATTTGGATGAACTCATTTTGAGTATGCCAAACCGATGTTCTTGTGTTGTTAGTGTTCGCGGTAGAAACACGGATTATTAATTGTTTAAGTTACCCAATAAAATTTTAAAGAAAACTGTTATTTCAGTCTTTTTTTCGAACTTTAATGTTAGTGGTTCAAATGTCAAAAATCCCTTTATTATGAAAATGGCCAATTTCTTTATTAATGCAAAGGTGACTTGGTTTATCGTTACTGTAGACAAACGAAAACACTTTATTTGATGAATCCTTAAAGAAAATTTTAATTAATATCAATCAGGAGAAAAGTTATTGCAAAAATATATGTTGATCCCTAGACACTTTTGATGTGTGTACTTTCTGTCTTGTACTTTCTTCCGGTTCCGCTACTTTTCTACTTACGACGTGCCTGCTGCAAATTCTCGGGAAAGCTAAGAGTCTTATAGACAATTGTAGCGGAAACTACGCCCTTACTCACCTTACTCTCCTACTCCCCTTACTCTCAAGTAAATACCGGCCCTTGCTTCATGACACTAACCCCTGCGACACGCAGTTGAATGAAAAATAGATACTAAGTCAACCATATACTTCGAAATATGTACATAAAGTCTTCATATGTTGACGAGCTCATAGGCATAGTGCTTTTCAATGCTACTCTGACGCCAAGACACGTGGTGTCGATTCCCACACAACATTTGTGTGCTTGAACATGTCTGTTTGTCCTGGTTTTAAGACAGGTAGAGCGCATTAAAGCAGTTCGTCTGTGTAAGTATCTCCACCTCTCAGAACACTGCTGCCAAAAAACAACTTTCTGGAGGGTTGTTGTGTTCCTGCGATTGTGTGACGTTACCAATAAGTTACAGGTAAGAGGTTACCAATATACAACGTCGCGGGGCAACGTCTGTAACCTGTCAACGCTTGCAACACATTGTACAAGTATTGCTAGCGCGTTGCCACCCCTGCTGCTAATACAGCAACTCTTTAGGAGGTTACTTGTAACCCCATCACTTGCAGGAGCTTCACAGTCCACCAGCGAGTTGTTATTTGCCTTACCTTTTAACACCCAGACCAAGAACATGAGACATGCACATAAATGTTTGTCCTGTATTAAAGTAGCATTGCTAACCATTTCACCACAGGGCTCGTTTATATTTAGTTCTTCTCTTTAGTTACTTGACTCTATATTTTTTATAATTCAATTCATTATTACTTCAAATTTGTATACAGTATAATTTTTAACGACAAAACTACGTTTTGACGAGCTCGGTGGCGCAGTGGCGAAAAGCGCTGTTACGTCACTTTGACACCAACGCCACGAGAGTTCGATTCTCACTCAGGACAAACATTTGTGTGCATGAACATGTCTGTTTGTCTTGGTCTGGATGTTTTAAAGAGAGGTAGGGTGCATCAAAGCAGCCTGTCTGGGGAAGCACCTTCTCGTCACAGAAAACTGTAGCCAAATCACAACCACCTGAAGAGTTGTTGTGTTCCTCCGTGTGAGTGAGGTCACCAGTAAGCTCCTCAAGGAGTTGCTGTGTTAGCAGCTGCGGTGGCTGCCCGAGTGATACTTAATGTATTGCTAGCGTAGGCTACGGTAGTCGCTTTACACCAGGTGGGCCCTATGATTGTATGCCTCCCGACGTAGTATAAAATAAAAATTGCGACAGGGTTACAGTGCGAATATATGTATTGTATTGCAAGTGTATATAAACTTCAGTAATCGCTTCAAAGCCGTCGGGCAGACCGCCTAACTTTGCAAATATATACGGGGTACATCTGTTAATCAAGTTTAACAAACTACAAATGTAGTATATATCTTCCATCCATCTCTAATTTCCTGGATATCTCATTGCCGCCCCGGTGAAATTCTCACGGCCCACTTCACTAACAATTTTGTCGATAGCTGAACTGGCATCGCAATTATGGTGACGACGAGATTGGAATACAAAAGAAAAATATGAAAGTTTATTATCTGTTACTGTCTGTTATACAATGGTCTAAAGTTGAATGAACAAAAGTTTTTAGAAAGTTAGAGTTTCTAAAAATACGTGTACGAAATTAAAAAAATAAACCAGTCCACCATGCAAATCGCTTAAAAGATAGAAATTTAGATAATTGGTAACTATAGGTTTACAAAGTTCTTATTCTCATCATAAGGACTTTTGAAAGTAGCGTACACAAATAAAACCTGTTAAAATGATTATATTACTCGTATTACATGCTTTATCACTGTGTTTTTTTTTCCATACCTTGTAGGAATGCTGAGTAAAAGAAGTTTTTATTTTCATTTTACAAAAAATTACGCCCAAACGCAATGATAACATAAAAGGCGTGCTCTAAAAGGTTTTTGCGATTGGCACAATAATATAAAAGTAAATCAATGCCATTGTTAAAGAAAACAATGTCAACTCATGCTCATCATATCTTAATAATATCTACATACTACTAACAATAATAACACATAGGTGGACTCATGCCTACATTATATGTATATATCCATAAAAAAGGCATATATGTCAACGAGAGTGTTATTATTACTACCTGTCATGACTTGTAAAGAAAAAACAATATAAAATTATAAAACTGAGAATTTACTTGAACTTAGATCTATCTCGTTATTCCCGTCATATAGTTCGTAGAAACGATAACCACCGAAGAAGAAAGGGTCTCGAATGATGTCCCCGTACAGATACACGTAGGGTGGGACGACCCTCAGGGAAACAACCACCCTCCGGAGAGTTGTTGCGGTGTGAGGTGGAAGCATTTCTTAATGAACTTTACTCATTTACTGTGCTTGTGTAACGTACTCGTATAGTGATTTTTAAAAAGCTTCAATACATCCGACTTCGTCCGTTACCCGCGGCATGGTCAAATACTCATATAGATCTCCTCCACCTCACAGAAAACTGCAGCCAAATAACAACTCCCTAGAGGGTTGTTGTGTTCCTGTGTGTGAGTGAGGTTACCAGTAAGCTCCCAAGGAGTTGTTGTATAAGCAGCAGAGGAGGCATCGCGCGAGTGATACTTAATATATCGTAATCTTTAATAGGCTACGGTACCCGCTTTACATCAGGTGTACCGAATGCTTGTATGCTTCCCGATATATAAAAAAAATAGATATAGTTCAATCTGTAAACTGTGAGTGCCAATTTTTTTTTAATTTTACATAAGACTTCCAATGCGCTAAAAATTTTAAGGTTAAACTTTTAAATAGGTGAACAATGAATAAATTGTTTGTTAAACAAGTTGGCTTTTATCCAAATTCACACCGACTTCTGCAAATTGTTTTCTGGCTATCTGCACAAGTCATATTTTTTAGTTACTGTCAAGCTTTATGGGATGGTAAGATAAAAATTCTTTATTTGCCTTTAGACCCTCACGGGCACTTAGACACGTCTTACATTTTCAATATTGTATCTTATTATTATATATATCTACCAGCATTTCGAATAACCGTTGGCGAAGAAGAAATGCCAAAAGAAACTTGTCAATATAGGTCTTTTTTTTCCAAATACAAATCATATACATATTACATCTTATACATATTTCAATAAATATAATGATATGAGTGTACATATGGTGATAGTAAGTGGTGCAATTAAAGTTATATTAATTCATGTGCTGAATCATTTCTATACATCTCTGTCAGTTAGATATTCATCGATTCTATAATAACCCTTCTTATATAGATTATTTTTGATGTGCCTTTTGAACATATTGTCAGGCAAGGACATAACTGTTTCAGGTAATTTATATATATAGAATCGAATACAATTTACAACAAAAGATCTATTAGTCTTAGCAAGCCGATGTATGTACCTACTGGCATACGCAATCTATTCCTGCTTCTAAGATTTTCACTACCTACATTTCGAAAACGAATTTATATTTTTACGAGCATACATTATGTTCTCATAAATGTACTGAGAGGTAACTCACGGTTACCTGTCTGTATTTTCTATGTATATTTATTTCTTTGAATAGTTCTCTAAGTGATACCCTGGAGCTCATGTTATAAATAGAGCAGATGGCTCTCTTTTGTAATATAAAAATAGTTTCAATTTCAGCCGCTCTTCCCCACAACAGTATAACTCTATGACATAAAGCTGTGAAAGTAGCTGAAATAGACCAAGCGAGCAGTAGCCACATCCGTCAATTGTCTAATTCTCCTAATGGCATATGCGGCAGAGCTGACCTTACTGGCCAGTTTATTTATGTGGGGACCCCACTGCAATTTTGAGTCTATCGTAATTCCAAGAAATGCAATATCATTATTAAATTCTAGTATATTGTAGTCAATTAAAACTTCTGTATTGGAAGAAGCCACATTTGGAAGACTAAATTTTAAACATTTGGTTTTAGTTGAGTTTAATAAAAGATTATTGCATGTGAACCAATTTAGAATAGCAGATAGAACACTATTTACCTTGTCAATATTTTCGTCAATATTTACGGGCGAGCAACATTAAAAATTAAAGAAGTGTCATCGGCAAACAGTAGTATATCCGCCGTTTCTGCACCATGTAGAGCAGATCATTTACATATACTAAAAATAAAAAGGGTCCCAATATAGAGCCCTGGGGCACCCCAATATTAACATTACTGCCTTTAGATTTGACCCCATTTATGTCAACAGTTTGTATTCTATTGTTTAAGTAAATTGCGATCAAATCATGGGCTTTACCTCTAACTCCGTAAGGGCCAGCTTGAGCAATAATGTCCGATGGTCGACACAATCAAAAGCTTTGAAGAGATTACATAATACCCCAATAGCATTCTGGGATCTCTCCCATGCGCTAAGAACATGCTTGACTAATGCTACCCCCTCATCTGTAGTGGATTTACCTGCTGTAAATCGTATTCAATGAAAAAATTCATTGGTCTTAAAATAGAGTTGTAATTGATCAAGCACATCTTTTCGGATACTTTACTTAATACTGGCAAAATAGATATGGGTATGTAATTCCCCAGTTCACTTTTTTCACCAGACTTGAATAATGGAATTAATTTACTAAATTTCATTAAGTCTGGAAACATTCCCTAATACATACTACATCTTCACAAGGAGGTTTCCGAAATGGAAGGGGATGTACGGATCAAGTTTTCTCGCTCCGCAATATCGTAGAGAAGCATCTGGCTTTAGAACAGAAGGTTTTCTGCGGTTTTGTGGATCTTGAGAAAGC
The DNA here is from genome assembly GCA_947507595.1 of Pyralis farinalis. Classification (NCBI taxonomy): domain Eukaryota; kingdom Metazoa; phylum Arthropoda; class Insecta; order Lepidoptera; family Pyralidae; genus Pyralis; species Pyralis farinalis. The sequence goes on from OX382269.1 coordinate 24,780,463, forward strand.
CTTTGATAGGGTTGTGCGAAAGGAACTGTGGGACATATTGCCGAGATATGGGATTGACGGTTCACTGCTCCGTGCTGTGCAGTCCACTTACAAGGATTGCTCAGCATGTGTGCGGATAGATGGTGGCATGTCACCCTGGTTTGATGTCAGAATTGGTGTCAAACAGGGTTGCATGCTATCTGCTAGGCTGTTTATCCTGTATCTCGATAGTTGTCTGCAGAGAATAAGGTCAACGGATGTGGGTTTGCGCATGGGTGACCGAGTGGTGAACTGTCTGCTGTATGCAGACGATGCCGTGCTATTAGCAGATACACCATCTGAACTGCAAACACTAGTCACAACGATGAAAGACGAATGTATGGAGAAAGGCTTACTACTAAATGCGAAGAAAACAAAGATAATGGTATTTGAAAGAGAAGAATCCAGAACTAATGTAAGGATTACGATTAATGATGAAGTGTTGGACCAAGTGGATGAGTTTGTATATCTTGGATGCGCTTTCAGCAGGGATGGAAGGTACACCGCAGATGTGGAAAGACGAGTGAGTGCTGGGAATAGTGTGAATGGAGCGTTGGGAAAACTTCTTGGCAGTAAAATCCTGAGCCAGAAGGCACAACTCGCTATACACAATGCAGTGTTGGTCCCAACGCTAACTTATGGAAGCGAGAGCTGGGTATGGCAGAAAGAGCATGAAAGTAGAATAAACGCGGTCGAAATGCGAGCGCTACGCAAAATTTGTGGCGTAAGGCTTGTAGACCGTATTCGCAATGATGATGTTAGAAACAGAGTTGGTCTGAAAGAGAGCGTCGGTGTTAAAATAAGAAGAGGCATGCTCCGATGGTTCGGACATGTAGAAAGAATGCAAGATGAAAGAATGACGAAGCAGATATACAATGCAAAAGTGGAAGGATGTAGGAGCCGGGGAAGGCCAAGACTTACCTACCATGACCAAATTGGTCGTGTTCTATCAGAAGGTGATGTCAGGAGCCCTAGAAACCGGCGAGCGTGCATGAGAAGAGCAATGAAATGTAAGGATCGAGTCACGTGGCGCTCGGTTCTCTCTGCCTACCCCGCAAGGGATTTGGCGTGAAGTTATAGATAGATAGATAGATACTACATCTTACAGGGTCGGCAACGCAAGAGTGACACCCCTGGTGTTGCAAGTGCCCATAGGCTGCGGTAACTGCTTACCATCAGGCAGGCCGTACGCTTGTTTGTCACCTTAGTGGTATAAAAAAAATACCCATATCTATACATTGTTTAAAAATAAATGCCAACTGTGGAGCTATTGACTCAATAATATAATAAAATACGTTTATGGTCATTCCCCAATGATCTTCTGAGTTTTTAATGTTTAGTTGATGTTCTCGTTGGGCAGTATTTTTTGTGTCTACGCGGTATGAAAGTGCCGTCGAGTTTACCCTAAATCCTGTAACCTCACCGGAGCCATTACTAATTTTCATTACAAATGTCTGAGTGTAAGACATGTGTAATGAAAATATCTTGCAGCACATTTTCATCCAACATATGTTTAGTTTCAAATAACAAAAAAATATACAAATTGCATAAATAAACATTTTTTTTTTGTCTTTAACTGCGCATTTTAACGGAAATTCCCATTTTAATCTTACTATAACCATATTAAATTGCTCTCTCACCAATAGGTTTTTATAATAAACCAATAGCTGTATGTTTTTGGCATGCTAGAACAGTCTATTCCTAACTGTCTGGCCCTCTTTGTCTATGATTTATATTTACATAAATATGATCCGCCCATTTTGGCATCGTGTATAATCAGACCACTAGATATCAGTCACAGTGACATAATCATATCGATTTTAGGCACATTAGAGTAGCAACTAAGGATTATATAGATGTAGGAGTTGACCTTGGGGGTTGGATATCTCGGAGTAGGTATGACTGAACAGAGAGTAGAGTATTGAATGTATACATGGGAATTATGCTAGATGGCTTGTCGCTTCATTAATTTATATGAATTTAACATTCTATTCTATCAACTTTTTAATGAAAGCCACATGGTTCTAGATAATCCACTTGTTTAGAGGGGCTGATGTGCCCCACCCACCACTTATCTCCTCGGAACGTCAATACCGACTACAGAATTTCACTATCGTTTCGTTTAGTATTTATTATATATTAGATTATGTTGTTATGGCTAAACTTTAATACGGATGATTTTTTTTATACAAAAAGATTGGCAAATAATCATGGCGCCCGCATTAGATGATAAGCGGACACCGCAGCCTATTGACGCTTGCAACACCATGGGGATGTTACTCGCGCTGCCAAATTTGTGACCAAAGGCTGTTTCGTCACAGTACCCAGTAATTTCTCTGCCATATCTCACTCTTCAAACCAGAACACAGCTATATAAATATAACGGTAGAAATGAGACAGAGGTACCCACGCAGACGACTTTTGTACAAAGTCTCCCTCTAGTGATTTATTAGTGCTCTACCATTGATTTGTCTTATATTTATATTATAGATGTTTATGTGTGTATGCGAATATGTTGTATGAACTAATTTTAAGGTTATTTTATATTATTTATTTGTTTATGTATTCAACACATATTTTGTTTGTCTACAGATATGTTCCCACCATAGTTTGTTCTCTTTTTTAACCTCGGTTGCTATCGTGGTAGAGATTATTTTAACGTTATACCGCCTGACTTACTTGTTAAGCAATTATGTCTAATGTTATTTTTATACTTTAATTGCAATGAAAACACCTCCGAACACGAGCTAGCGAGTGAGTATAATCACCAGTAAGCTACCAAGGCGTGTTTCAAGCCATATCTGCGTCACATCAGACGATATGCATGTTTACTACTAGTTGTAGTACTGAAATTCTTTATTTAAATAACAAACGTATGTAAGTATATTTTATTGCGTTCTTAGGTCCTTTTCCCTTTTGTGATAAGGGATCTGTCGACATGTCCGGATGGAATTAGGAAATTCTTACATTTATCGCCTCCAAATCGGCTTGGGCCTGTCCAATACATGTTTTATGCTGATGACGTAAAGATATCTCTCAACAACTTCGCTTATATGACGCCAATAAAATGTCGAGCTTTAGAACACGTTTTTATTAGACAGATAGCATATAACTGTAATGGAATCTAAGAATACGAGTTTTAAACACTTTTTATTTTTATCTCATCATAAATGTAGTTGTAGAAGCCGAAGTAGACTAGGATTTACCTATCATGACCAAATTGATCTTGTTTTATCAGAAGGTGATGTCAGGATCCCTAGAAAACGGCGAGCGTGCATGAGAAGAGTCATGTATGTTAAAGAATCGAATGAGGTGTGTTAGGACCGAGTCAGCGTTTGGACTTGAACGCTCTCGCCTCTGCCTATCTCACAAGGGACTTGACGTGAATTTAGAATAAGTTAAGACAATTGTGTGTTGTTCTGATAGCGATACGATAATATGGTACTTGTGCCAACGAGCTGGAAGATGATGGAGTTCAGAAGTGGCTATAGGGACTACTCAATGAGGAATAATAGTATGTCGATTTAGTTAAGTCTCATTCAACTTGTCTTAGTGCACACTACAGCGTGTTTGATATAGTTTTTCAATTATTACATTATTTAAATACATTTTATTACTTTAAACTAGTAAGTCTTGTACATATACATATATTTCGTGTACATCGGAAACCGCTATAACGATTTACATCAAATTTTGTATCTAGATAAGGCTTTGCTTTTCAAGCTCTTCTATATAACTGTCTTTCCTGAAACATCGTAATTTTACATAAAACAGATAATAAACTGCGAATCGTGACAAACACTAATACCAGCTATTCGACATATGATTACTATGTATTTGATAACACCGCATGCACGGTCTATCTTATATAGTCACAAAGGTACACAGTTCGAAGCCCAACAACAATATATTTTACCACATTTTTTCATATTACTTTAAACGAGCAATTCTTGTATATATATGAATTTATTATATCTCAAAAATAATTCTACCGATTTCAATCAAATTGTGTTTTTAGATAAGGTTTCCATTTTATAAAAAAAAACGCAGAATGAAATTAGGTCACCATTCATTAATTATTTATTAGGTCGGCCTTGTATCCAACCAACTATTATTCGTCCCACTGCAGGTCTTCATTTAACAAAAGCGTATTTAAAGCATACTCCGCCATGTTGATCGACTGTGGATCGGCAGAGGCCGTTTTTAGGGTTCCGTACCCAAAGGGTAAAACGGAACCCTATTACTGAGGCTTCGCTGTCCGTCCGTCCGTCCGTCTGTCACCAGGCTGTATCTCATGAACCGTGATAGTTAGACAGTTGAAATTTTCACAAATGATGTATTTCTGTTGCCGCTATAACAACAAATACTAAAAAATAGAATAAAATAAATATTTAAGGGGACTCCCATACAACAAACGTGATTTTTTTGTTAATTTTTGCTCGATATTGATAACGGCAACAGGTAGACGCTTGAAATATTCACAGAATATTTAGTTATATATTCACTTTAAAAACAAATAATTAAATTAAAATGAAACAAATATTTAAGGGGGGCTCCCATACAACAAACGTGATTTTTTTTGCCGTTTTTATAGATAATGGTACGGAACCCTTCGTGTGCGAGTCCGACTCGCACTTGGCCGATTTTTCTGTTTTCAAACCAATCGGAGACTACTGACTTCACTTAACCACGGCATCTATGGACAACAACGACTTTGACACCAATGCTCGTGGGGATTCCCATACAACGCAAACATTTGTGTGCATGAATATGTCTGTTTGTCTTGGTCTGATGTTTTAAGAGAGGTAGGGCGCATCAAAGCAGCCCGTCTGGGGTACTACCTCCACCTCACGGAAAACCGCAGCCAAATAATAACTCCCTAGAGGGTTGATGTGTTCCTGCGTGTGAGTGAGGTCACCAGTAAGCTGCCAAGGAGTAGCTGTGTTAGCGGCAGAGGAGGCATAGTGGATGTGATACTAAAAATATTAACAAGCGTACACAGGCTACGGTAACAGCTTTACATCAGGTAGGCCGCATTATTGTATGCCTTCCGACGTTGTATATAAAAAAATGACGTTATAAGCCGCTGAAACCGTTAATTTTTAAAATTCATGGTATGAAACAACAAAAATCTCTCTTCTTATTCCGCATAATTGTGATAGACAACTGCGGAATCCTCCATGGTGTGTGGCCCGACAAGCACTTAGCCAATTTTTTGACTACTTGTATCATTAAAAATTATCATTCTGCGATTTATATAAAAGTTGTTAATAATTGATCATCATTCTTTTCCTACTAATGACGGAATTAGCTTCGCATTTCGACTGTAGACTGAATGGAGTGTGAGTCTGAGTAGGCAGTTTGTATATAAGAACACAGGCTGTAACTTACGGCCCTGGAATTTATTGTATTGTTCACCCCATTTCTCCGGTCGACTGATGCTCTGGCGCCTTTCGGTCGAAATAAGTACATCTAACTTAGTTACATCGGCGGTGTTTTTCGTAGAATAAACATAAACCTAGCAATACGAGTAGTACTTCTGTAAGAATTAAGTTACGGAAAAAAAATCTTCATTTCTATGGACTTGTTATTAACATACAATTAGAATCTTTATTAATGTACGTAGCGCGTTTTTATATACTTTCATTTAACTCTTCTTTCTATGGTTATCCCGTTTTCTAATCAATTAGGATTGTCGGGGTCCGTTATATAAGCCTATCTACCTAGCCTCAAGCCTTAACAACCAATAGCGAAAAGTAGTCCTTTCTCAAATTATTATATATTTTTAGATGCGCAGGTTTCATTACAATTCGAAACAAGTGAATGTAACTTCATCTTAATCTATCACTCTATGTATAACATATGTTTCAGGGATACACTTAGGGAACTATTCAAACATATAAATATCCTCAATGTTACTTTTCAGCATATTTATGAAAACATTATGTATGTTGTTAATAGATTCAGGCGTTATTTTGCGAAAGTCAAATTTACAGGCGTTGTAGACGTTAATCGTAAGAAATTCTTATTCTTACGATTAACGTCTACAACGCCTGATGATGCCTCGTGGAGAGGCGAAACACGTGTCGCAGCGACGACCAGGCCAGTCGTGGCAGCGACGGTGGTGGAGGGGGCATGCGGATTCTGTTCCAGATGGCGGACGACCGCAGCAGCCGAGGCAGAGACTACCGGAGCAGCCATGGCAGCGTCGGCATGATGCACGCACTAACAGTAGTGGGTGGGTGCCGGCCGGCGCTAGGCCGCATGAACTAATTGGTGGCGGAAACACACAAAGCAGGTTGGATCAAATTGCATTATGTATGTTCGTATAAATATAAGCATGTCTGAAAATTGTTTGTTTTTGTAAACCTTAGAAGCAGAATTATGTTGCATTTGCCAGTACATCGGCTTTACAAAAGAAGTAAAAAGATATTTTGTTCGTAAAAGATCTTTTGTTGTAAATTATATTGGATTCTATAATAAATTGCCTGAAAAAATCCGCCCTTTCCCGACAATAGCCTTCACACAAAGAATATTTTCGATGTGCTTTTGAAGACAAATGGAACATCAAAAATATTCTTAGTAAAAAGGCTTACTACAAAATTGATAAATATCTGACTGACTCTTTATAATCGTGTCGCGATACTGAAAAACATTTGTTGTACATTAATTGACAAGTTTCTTTCGATATTTGTTCTCTGTTTATTTTTGAAATGCTGGTAAATTAAAAAAGAAATATTATAAATATGAGAAACGAATGAAGCACGATAAGATTTTATCTAAAAATAATCTAACACGTATCTGAGTACCCGCGAGGGCCCAATGGATATATATAATAAATATTTTTCATCTTTATTTTAATTACTTCAGCAGTCTTTGCGTGAAATTGTAACAAACATTTGTACATTCTCATAATTATAATATTACTCGCATATATTACGATCATCGATATTCATACTCACGTCTGTAAATAATAATGATGTACTGGTTTACTTAATAAAAGCGTTTTAAAAATGGTTGTTCACAAAATAAGAGCTCAGTTGGTCCGAAAGTAGGTTCCAGACGCTATCCCAGGCAGACACACCCAGCCATCTATCAAACGAGGTTCTACCTAATGAGAGACATTTATTTAATAAGCAGCCCAACTGAGGCTTGACTGACATGGGTGAAAACGCTCGTGTCATACGTCTAGTATTCAAAGCATTCGTAGGCTACAATAAACGCTTCAGGTTATACATGCTTTTATAAATAAGTACTGGATGAGCTCTTTGAGCGAAGTAGTTAACATTACTACTTTAGCACTAAGACTCCAACACAGGAAAAACATTTGTATGCATGAACATGTTTGTTTGTTTCGCACTCTCAAAACTCCCAGACCACGCTGGGTGTTTTTGAGAGTGTTTGTAGGGCGCATTAAAAGTAGCCTGACTGAAGAATTTTCTCTACCCTAGAGAGAAACCTCAGGCAAATAATAACTTCCTGAATGGTTCTTGTGTTCCTGTGAGTGAGTAAGCTCCTAAGGAGTTGTTGTGTTCGCAGTAGAGCTGGCAACGCGCGAGCCATACTTTCTGTATTGCAAGCATTCATATTTTACGAAGTAATGTAATCCCTACGAATAAATAGACTTATTATTTATTCGTAGTGTAATCGTAATAAAATTCATATGTACATATTTATGGAAGTGCAGCAAAAAGCAAAAAAAAAGATGCTATTCAAATTCGAAATGGCCACCTTTGGCTTTGATACAGGCCTTTAATCTTTCTGGTCACGAATTTATAAATTTACGCACTATTTCCATGGGTAATTTAACCACTGCTTGCTCCAGAGATTTCTTAAGAGACAAAATGTCGGCGTGTCGTTTCGAGCGGGCCATGTTATATAAAACTGACCATAATATGTAGATTAAGGTTTTCAGATCTGGGATAGACGAGGGCCAGTATTCAGCTCTTATTAAGTCTGAAACGTTGGTTTCGAGCCAGACATGGGTAAGTTCGTGCCTTGTGGCCAGGTGCAGAGTCCTGCTGGAAAGTCCACGGGACATTTTTAACAATGTATTGCTGAGAGGTTTCACAACACGAACCAAGACATCTCTTAATACACTTTGACTGAAGCCACAACCACTTCGGCGGCTTCTTTAGAACTGTGTGCGTACACTTCGTCATTTTGTTTGTTGTAGTGCTCCACTCCGGGCACGTCAAATTTATTAGTGAAGTACTTCTCATTGATATCTAATGTATTATGTAGATACAGAGGTATGGAAAAGTCCACAGAATTTAGGGTCGATCAAAAGAAAATAATACAATTCGGAACTTGGGTATATGATTTTCTTTATAAACCCATAAACCCTGTTGCAAAGAAAACGGGCAAATATTAGCCGATACTTGCTGAGAACTTATTGATGTCTGTGTATGTACAGTCCCACAGTATTATTACATTTTATTTGTCTTTGTAATATTTACAAATTATGAATCTATCATAAACAAAATGCTCATTTTGCGAATGAGGATAAAAACCTTGGAGTTTCTGGCATAATCCTACTAATATTATAAATACGAAAGTTTGTATGTATAGATGGATGTTTGTTGCTCTTTCACGCTTAAACGGCTGAACGGATATGAATGAAATTTGGCACATAGATAGATTATGATCTGGATTAACACATAGGCTACGTTATTTGACTCCACGCGGGCGGAGCCGCGGGCAGCAGCTAGTCCTGTATAAAAAAACATGATGATACAACTCTTATAAAAGATATAAGTCTTACTTGCCGTAACTTGTAACAAAAATAAAGATATGTAATGCAACATTGGTATGAATATATATAGAGAAACACTAGTGCCTGTTTTTTTGCTAGTGAGCGTATACAGTAAAGAGTTCGCTGCTTAATATTTGTTTCGATTGTTTACCTCCGACGTCTTTCGCCAGCCACTGAAGTTAATTTGACTTTGAGATACTTTGTTGTTTTTGTATTTACTCGCTCGGTCATTGTCGGAGGTTCTATTTGTTTTGATGTTTAGTTTTCATTACCATGTTATGTTCAGTCTTATCCTTTATTGATGTTCTTCAACAAAATTAAATTTAAACATGCAATTGTAAATACAATTTTTTTTTATCCGTATTTTCTTTATATAATTGTGTTGTGTGTGAGGAGTTGTTGCTTTAGCAGCAGTGGTGGCAACGCACGTTACTCCTTTAATGCAAATTTGTCATCTATTTACATAAGCAGTGTAATATATCCCAGTGTTTCGATAGATGATAGTCTTGAAATCAACCTAAGAGAGGTGTATCAAAACATCCACTTGGGGAAGTAAACACTCCACCATCCCACAGAAAACTTTAGCCAAATAACGCCTTTACGAGCTCCTGAAGAGTTACTGCGTTAGCATGTTCTGCGGAATTGATAAAAAACAACAGTATATTATTGTCATGCATACTCACGCATGATAATTCACAATTTACATATTCTATTTCTTATATTTTGACAATACTACTTACGTAGGGGGGAGACTAGGTTGCCTGTAATACAGGCTTTGCCTAGCTTAGGTACCAGTCTCCCATATGGCATCAACATACGCTTACATTGTGACACCTATGGAAGAAAATAAATTTATTTACTTTACTTATAATTTTCATATACATATAAATAACTATATTATATACTTACGAAATACTATACAAAACTAAACTAAATCTAAATTATCTTAAAAACATTCAAATAGAAATATAGAAACAAACTACTAAGTTACATTTAAAATTAAATATTAATTTATTTTTTTATAAACTACTCATGAATTACTCCAGCACCGTTTGAATGTTGGGATTTGAGGTAAGGTTATGCAAGTTTCATGCGGGTGCTATTTGTTTTGCCCAAACTTTGTTCGGAGATAAAAGTAGACATTTTTTGGAACTGGGTGGATTCGTTGCGCGTCAGCGTAATCGAAGATACATGTTAAGCAACGTTGTTAAAAGTTATTAAAAAAAAATGTATAACCTAGTGTAGAACTTTTTCAGTTTACACATATTGAACCCACTAAAATTATTAAAAATTTTAAACAGTTGAAAATTAAAAACTCGGAGGATCACTGGGGAATGTCCATTAAAGGTTTTTATATATATAGCTCCACACTTGTCACATATTTTTAATATATATATAGATATGGGTGTGTTCCCAGACTTGGTGAAATTCAGTAAACACTTATTCCTTTATTCAAGTCAGGTGAAAAGAGCGAGCTGGGGAATTACAGACGCATATATCTATACTACCAGTTTTAGTAAAATATTCGAAAGGATAATGCTTGATAAACTGCAACTCTTTTTTTAATACCAATGAAATTTTTCATGATGCATAATACGGATTTACAGCTGGTAAATCTAATACGGATGCAGGAGTGGCATTGGTTAGGCATATCCTTAACGCATGGGAGAGATGACAGGATGCTATTGGGGTTTTCTGTGATCTCTCTAAAGCTTTTGACTGTGTAGATCATCAGACATTGTTACTCAAACTGAACTACGAGTATTATGCAGTTAGAGGTAAAGCCTAGCACTTGATTGCAGCTTATTTAAATAACAGAGTGCAGACAGTTGACATAAATGGGGTTAAATCTGAAGGCAATAATGTTAATATCGGGGTGCCCCAGGGTTCTATTTTGGGTCCATTTTTATTTTTAGTATATGCGAATGTCCTATATTGGCAAGTTTCTTTCGGCATTTCTTCTTCACCAATGGTCATTTCCGAAATGCTTAAAAAAAGAAGTAAAATAAGAATTAAACAAAATACAATTAGAATAAAATAAAAAAAATGTAAGACGTGTCTAAGTGCCCGCGAGGGCCCAATGGCAAATAAAGAATTTTTATCTTTTATCTTATCTTTATCGTTGACCGCAGCCTGTCTATGGATGGGTTTATCTATCTCAAGCTACTCTTACTACTCGTGCTTGTAGGGCGCGTCGGATCCAGCTGTTGTCGATAGATGACAGGCGTTAAGCTAAGTCAGTGGTCTTCAGTGCATCAGGCATTTTTTTTATAAGTCAACAAAGTCGGGAGGCATACAAGTATACGACCCAACTGATGTAAAGCGGTCATCATAGCCTATCAACACTTGTAATACATGAAGTTTTTATTGCTCGTGCGTTGCTACCCCTGCTGCTGACATAGCAACTCCTTAGGAGCTTACTTGCAGCTCCATTTTCTCATAGGAACACAACTACCTAAGGAAACGCAGACGAGGAACAGTCTTAGGGGTTTTTCTATCAAATAAAATAGGTCACTTAGAACTAAATCGTATGTCGCACACAAGTGACTAAAATACCGCGTACAAAAAGTTTTCCGAACTAACGAAGTCTTCGACAGATCAGACTTTAAATTCTTAAAAATGTTTTAAATAAAAACAACTGACCAAGCGCGAGTCAGACTTGCCCGCGAACTCCTGATAATTCCGTACAAACTTGTAGATATGTAAGTAGTTCGTCCATTATGGCAACCGAGTCTCGCAGATTTTTCCCGTTCTTTTTCGATTATGTTGTAAGTTGTCCCCAATAAAAAACCAATGACATGGAATAAACAGCTACCATTGGTGTTATAGATACGAGTATTAAATTGAGTAATACTGTGTTTTAGGTAACGGTGAAATTAACGCGAACCCTACTTTCCTGAGTAAATATATTTGTAAAAGAAATTTAAATGCAAAAAAAGCATGATTATAATGAAAATCAACGAGAAATTGGCGCCAAATTAAGGAATAAGTGCCTGATATTTTACGTCTTTCGGTACACGTGCGAACAGCATCTGCCCAGATGCAGCTAGTCGCTCCAAAAGACTGAATGTACTGGAAGAGACCGAATGGATTGGGACGGCATGTAGCGAGTATGTATGAGTGTGGAGAGATCGAGGAAGGCAGGGATCACACGTTGTGGTCGTGTCCTAAGTATGACCATCTGCGATCTGTAATGATGGACGGGATTTTTGTCTACTATACCTAGTTCGTTCAAAACAAAATAAATATTTTGTTATGAAGTAATGTAATCTAAATAAAGCTTATATGCACATATTAATGGAAGTCTCAGCAAAAACACGACTATAGATTATAGATTCAGCCACGAATCTATAGATTTGCGCACTGTTTCCGTTCGTATATTACATCAAGTTCCTTGTTGTAATTATTCTTACTTAATGGAACGCTCACCAAACAATGTATCATAGTTTTATACGCAGCGAGCTTGTGATGCCAAAGATGGCTGGATGACGCGGGAATCGTGGTATCAGTATGAGTGGGTTTACGATATATCGAAAATTTATTGAGGTATTGCTTTTTAGTTATGGTTAAATCTAAAAAGTGAAGTGAACTATTTTGTTCTATTTCGAAAGTGAATTTAATTTCAGGGTGGATTTTATTTAATTTGGAAACAAAAACACGATTGAATTGAATTGACGATTGGTACCTGTCCAACATATGAGATGTGTTTGCGTCTACGTTCCGCTTTTGTCTGTCTCATAGCCATTTAGACGTAGACTGCTTGCTCACGCAGTCATGTGGGGCGTAGTCGGTCGCGCCCCCTGCGCGTTCGTTCGTACGCGTATGCACAAATTATACTGCTGTATATAACGTTATTATATTTTTGTTTTAATAACTGTGTTTAATGTACTGCAATGCCTATTTCCTAATGAACATGACATTATTAGATTAAAAATAAGTCAGATAAACGATAAATATTAGTTTGACAATTTCCCAATATAAAATAAATACTACTTACCTAAAGGATTTAGTTTTATTTTATTTTCGGGCAGGAAAACATCTTTTGGATCCGCTAGTATTTTATATGCTTGATAATTTCCTAATATAAATATAAATCCTATTTGCGAAGATATTATTCAAGTTTATTATTGCCTTCTTGGAAAGCCAAATATTCGTGATAACTCCCATCCATAACTATGTTTGTATACTATATTTCGTGTTTATACCGTGAAACACATTTATTTGGGAGCTGGAGTGAGAATAATGTATTTGTTTCTTTTTTTTATTTACGCTCAAAACACACAAAACTGCAATGCTCAAACGTCTCGGCGGCTCGTCGTATCTTTTTTCACAAATTGCACATTATTTTGTAACTCTGAAGCGGTAGCTTTTCAATTAGAAGTTTTGTAGGTAAGAAAATGAGCTTTCGTTTTGTTGTGTACGGAAGTCGCTAATTAAAAACCTACAAACCCGGGTAATAAAATTCCGTGGGAATATTTTGTAAATGTAAATATACTTTTGACACTAGTCTCTTTTTAGGTTTGTCTACCAAAAAGTACCATTCGGACTCGCAAATACGGGCTACGTACCACCGCGTAATAATAACGTCCCAAAAACACATTGTGGTGTAGTTCATCGACATCGAGACGATGTGGCGAACATGTTCTGACGTATCTGTAAATCCTAAGATTTACCAAGCCATGCCAACACGAGCTTTCGACTACCAGTTGCATACCGAGCGCGACGAGTCGTATGCATAAATAGCCAAGCTCCTAAGGAGTTGTGGTGTTAGCAGCAGAGGTGGCATCGCATGAGTGATACACAGTGCGTTGCAAGCGTTTATAGGCTACGGTAACGGTTTTACTTCAGGAACGTCGTGCGCTTGTATGCCCCTAACATTGTATAAAACCTAAGCGACCTAAGGGATTGCTGAGTAAGTAACAGGAACGAGCGATATTTCGTATATTTCAAGCGTCCATAGGGTACGATAAGGACTTTACATCAAGTAGGCCTTCCGAGTTTGGTAACAGTTAAAAACGCTATCTCACCGACGCTCGTGGGTTCAATTTCCACACAGGACAAACAGTTGTGTGCATGAACATGTGTGAGTGTTTTTAAGAGAGGTAGGGCGCATCAAAGCCCGTATGGGGAAGTACTTCCACCTCACAGAAAGCCGCAGGCAAATAACGACTCTAAGGAGGATTGTTGTGTCCCTGCGTATGAGTGAGGTCACTAGTAAGTTGATAAGGAATTGCTGTGTTAGCAGCAGAGCTGGCATCGTTAATGGGATATGGAAACTGTTTTCATCAGGTATGCCATATACTTGTATACCTCCCGAAGTTGTATAAAAATAACTCTTGCGTTATCCCATTTCCTAATCCACTAGGATTAGCAGGGATCCGTTACCAAGTCTTTCAAGATTGATCGGTGTAGTTGATTAGAATGGAAAAAGGGGGGTTGTAGGATGTATAAAAAAACGAAACTGGAGTTATTTATTATTTGTATATAATGTACAACCGTCAATATTGGTGGGAATATAACAGTCAATTACAAAACTCGGTAAGTGTGAGTTGCGTTTTCATTCAATTCACAAGATTAGTGTACAATTGAATGTCCTATTTTATGATGTCATTTCTTAACTTCCCTTTTGTTATCGTTAATACTATAATTTGATGAGCTCAGTGGTGGAATGGTTAGCGACAGTTACTTCAGCACCAAGGCTCGTAAATTCGATTCCCGCATAAAGCAAACATTTGCATGTCTGATTTAAATTTAATTTAATGGGGACACATTCCCGTCGACGAATATATTTTTATTATGATCAAAATAATATTTTAAAATATAATACTTTTGTAAATAATGATGGAAATAGTTTAAAAAAAAATAAGCTTACAAAGAGAAATAATTTGTATTCAACAATTACTTAAATGAGATCAAATTAAACCATTTAAAGATCTTTAAACAATCATTCTACAATGTTAAATATTTATTACTGACTTGCAAAACAATAAATTTAATAAAAGTAAAGAAAGGTTTCACCGGCGCAGCGATGTTGTCTTCACGACCGATGAGCAGCAAATGGGCTGTGACCTGACTATGTAGTTAGCCCCGAGTGGGCTGTCACTACGTCACCGGACTAGAGAGGCGGGCGTGAGGCGCCACAGCCTAGGAAAACAAAGTTAAGCGACAGCCTAAGGGCCCCCGAGAGGGGTCGGATCTCGGCTCAGGACGTCGCTGGCGAAACAAATCGAACACGCGGGTTCGTGCCTTAAGGGCCTGTCGGAGAGAGAGGCGCCCAGGTACCGTGGGCTACCGGTACCTGGTGTATCGCGCAGAAGTCCTTACTCTTCGCGCCCGGAGCCGCCGAGCGCGGTGTGTGTCTGGAGTGTTGGGGTTGGAGGGGGAGAGGTAGGGGGCGTTCGCAACAGTAATGCGATCATCGGGATCAAAGAGTGAATTTCGCGGTCTGCGCCGGAACCCCCGGGCGTCGATCCGCGGGGTGTAATTGACAGCCCGGGCTATCAATGGGTTGGGGTGTTGGGAGGCAGTTTCGAAGTAGCGTCTAGACGCTTTCTTCATGAAACTAATGATGGAAGGGAGTTCAAGGTCGAGATGGAGATCTGCGACCCTGAGATAGTGAGGGGCAGCGGTTGCATTACGGGCAAACCGGTTTTGGCTGTTCGGCGGTTTTCTCGGCTATTTATAGGCGGCGAGTTCGTTTGGCCGGAACGGAGGAGGGATGTTGCTTACACGGCCTCTCCTGACTGCGTGTCGTCCTCGACATGTGAGCTGCTAGTGGAATCACTGCGATGAGCAAAGTCTATTGTTGAAGCGTCGACTTCGGGGTCGATATTCAATATTGGCATAGAGGGACCTGCTACAGGAGCTGATGGTGCTGAAGGGGTTTCATTATCGTCCTCACCTTCATCTGAAAGGTGTATCACATTAAAAAAACTAGTTAACAGGGTTTAAGTAAATGCATTAAACCGTACACCAATATTCATCCCATCCACATTCACTTAATTTATACTTCGCCTCTCAATCCAACACTCAATTTCATGTATATAACCTTGCATTCGTCACTATAAAAAGTCAGAGACATCTCTTAAAAAAAAATATACCCGAGCAAAGGACCTTCATTTCACTGTTTCTTCTCTAGCTGATCAGCATAGCACCACGGTGGTCTTCAATCCGACAAACGGATCAATGCGATATACACATCTAGCCTGACGACGAACGTTACAGGCCGCCTGACGACAAACGTAACAGGCCATAGGAGATCATTCCGACCAACCTATGCAGCCACTTGGGGCCCACCAAGTGCTGATGGCGACGAACGCCAGGGTGCAGCGACAAACGCCAAGGGTGACATACGCCAGAGTGACTAGTGGTTGCTAGCACCCGCACCCTACATTAAAAGTGAGTGTTCCTCATCAGTACAACTTACTCTCAAAGAATGCAGCACACGTCTCTGGGCACCACTCGCCCCGCCACGGTACCATGTATTGTGCTGCGGCCTGCGTCGTTTTGCCATAGCCACCGCTCAGCAAACGAAGCACGTAACGACCACTCGGCAATGCTTTGACCACTTTGTATGGACCACGCATACCGGAATCGAGCTTTCCTATAGACTGAGAAAATTTAATCACGAACACACAATCATTTATGTTAAAATGACGAGGCGGATGACGTCTTTGGTTCGCTCGCTCATCCTGCTTTATCTGATTGTCTTGTAATAACTGACGTGTTCGACTCCGGGTAATCTCCCGCAGAGCCTCTCGGTTTGGTGCTGAACCTTCAATAGCTACATCGCGCACCAACGCACGAATAACAGGCGTGGTAGTCTCTGTTCCTATGAGTAAAGTCAATGGTGAAGCTTGAGTAGTTTTCTGTTTCGTGATATTCAACACCAGTTGTAGCTTCCACAAGGTGTCTGGCCAGGAAGCGCCTTTGTGATTCACTTGTATGCGTAACAAATTGAGGACAGTTCTCACATATCTTTCTACTTGACCGTTAGCATGGTGCATCTCCGGGGTTATATAGTGAAGATCGCATCCCAAGTCGTTAATCCAATTCGTGAACTCGCGGCATTCAAACATTCGCCCCTTATCTGTGACCATTAGTTTAGGTACTCCAAACAAGGATACGGCTTGCATCATGATTCGTTTGAGCTCTGTAGTATCTTGTCGGAGCATTGGATAAAGAAGAGAAAATTTCGAGAATGCGTCGACTATAAGGAGTACAAATTTGTATCCCTCAGACGCTGGGAGAGGACCAAGTGCATCTACATGCACCGTATGAAAAGGGATCGGTGGTTTTTCCCAAGAGGTAATGCTTTGTAATGGGGCGCGTGGAACTCGCTTATGCGAAATGCAAATTAAACAGTGACTTATGTACTTACTAACAAACTGCTTGAGGCCAGGGAACCAGAAATGTCTCAAAATTTAATCTAATGTCTTTTCAGAGCCGATATGTTCGTGTTCGTCATGGAACACTCTCAAAAGACTAAGCCGGTGGCCCTTGGGAATGTAGCACAATAGTCGCGATTGTTCACCAACTGGCGTGTACTTGTAAAACAGAACGTCGTTCTGAATCAGATACCGACTAGGATTACCGTCGCAAAGTTTTTGAATAAGGTCTTGGGTCTCAGTATCAGCTGCCTGAGCTATTTGAGCCCAGTTACGGGGTCTACTAATCAGATTGACGTTGATTGCAGGATTACGACTCAAGTAGTCAGCATGTGGAATTAATACTCCCTTGCGATATTCGATAGTGAAATCGAAATCCTGAAGGTAGATCCACCACCGAGCAACGCGGGGCAGTAAGTCTTTCTTACGTTCTGTCGCTTTGAGAGCGTTACAATCAGTGACAATCAGAAACTTCAGGCCTACTAGATAGTGCCGAAAGCTCTGAAGTGCCTTTACAACGGCAAGGGTCTCGAGCTCATAAGAGTGATACTTGCTCTTAGCTCCGTGAGTCGCTCTACTAAAATACGCCACGACATGCTTCTTGCCATCAGAATGTGTCTGTATGAGAACCGCCCCGTAACCCGCACTGCTAGCATCAGTATGGAGTTCAGTATGAAGCCTAGGATCGAAGATGGCTAATATAGGTTCACCCGTCAAGTGTTTAATTAATTCTTGACGAATGGTCTCGCATTCAGCAGTCCAAACGAAGCTTGCATTCTTGCGAGTTAAGTGCGTAATAGGAGCAGTTTTCGTAGCATAATCCTTTATGTACCGTCTAAAATACCCGGCTAATCCGAGAAACTGCCGAACTTGTTTAATATTCTCGGGGGGCGATGTATTAATTAAATCTTTTACCTTTCGAGGACTCGGTCTAACCTGACCTCGGCTTACTACTCTGCCCATATATTCTACTTCAGTTACTAGAAATGAACATTTACGCAGGTTGATAGAAAAACCGGCTTGAGTTAGGGTACCTAGTACTTTGCGTAACAATTCTATCCCTTCAGCGACCATATTGCTTAAGAGAAGAACATCATCTACGTACACCAAAACATTACCCTCATTAATATGATCTCGTAAGGTGTCATTTATAATTCTTTGATAGACGATAGGTGAATTGGCTAAACCATAAGGCATTTTGACGTATTCGAAGTGGTCCTCGGGTGTAACAAAGCCAGTTAGATGAATACTGTCTTTGTTGAGGGGAATCTGGTGAAATCCAGTGGCCATATCGAGACTCGAAAAGTACTTATAACCGCCTAGCCTATCTATGTGATCATCTATTAATGGTAAAGGGTATCGATCTTTAACAGGTTTCCTATTCAGTCCTCTAAAATCAACGCAAAGCCTATCTGAGCCGTCTCGCTTCTTTACTAGTATGATCGGGCTCGCGTAATCCGATCGAGACTTCCGAATGATGCCCTTTTCTAAAAGATCACTTGTTATTTCCCGAACCTTAAGTTTCTCTTGATAGGAAAGCTTGTAAGGCCGATATACTACTGGCGTAGAATTTGAAAGTTTTATTTCCATTTCACCTGTTTTGACAGTAGTTGCCGCGGTACCAGATATTAGAAAACCATCAAACTCTCGTATGACGGACATGAGTGATTCGTACTCATCACCCTGAAGGGGTGTATTTACTATAAGCTGGTCATCTAACCGTACCGAACTGACTCGAACATAGGTTTCATCAGAACGAGTAAGATACTGTCTATCTTTAGTCCGTACGTAAGTGATTCCATCCCGATTAAGAACATCGGTACCTATTATAATCGGTGTGTTCATGTAGGATGACGGAACCACCACTAAATCGACCTCGATAGATATATTGCGAAACTCCAGTGTGACGGTGACATAGGAGGTGGAAACTATTTCTCTGTCACTTAGACCCTTCAATACACAACGTTTCGGTTTAGGTTGACATGAAATGAATTTGAGCACGTCCGAAGAGATGAGGGATACACCGAGGGCACCGCTATCAATAAGGACGTCAATAGGTATCCGTCTATTACCGCAGACATTACGTCATTGTTCGGCATGTCTGGCCGGTGAGAGCAAAGGTTAACATTACGATGATTACGAGTCTCTGATCGTGCTTTAGTGAAGCAAGCGTCCTCGGTATGTCCCTGCTTCTTACAAAATGTGCATGAGACACTTGTACTAGGTTGTGTATTGAAAGTTAGATTATGTTTAGGGCGTTTGCATTCACGGCTTATATGCCCGCGACGACCACAGGTAAAACATTTAGAGTCAGGGCGTGAATTGCGTGGAAATTGCTTTTTGGGGCCGCTTGTAATCCTGCTCTCTCGTCTCTCGCGGTTAGGCTTCGTGTAAATTGATAGAAAAGACACGAGGTTATCGGGAGTCAAGTCTGCATTAGCAGCAGCTGCACGAACCTGGGGATTATCAATCCCTCGAATAACGATAAGGGTCCGCAACTCGTCGCTAATACCTTGGACTACTCTAAGACGCAACAAAGTACGGCGAGCATATTCCGCGTACGTAGAATATTTATCCGATGTAACATTCATAGCGTCGAATAAAATGTTAGCATAATCCAATTTATTAGGGCACAGTGCCTTAAACTCTTTTTTTAAAATTCGACCACGTCCTATCGTTTGTCACCCACTCGCCTAGCCATACCCTAGCGTCGCCCTTGAGACAAGATGCAACTCGCGATAGGCATTCCTGATCACTCCATCCATTCGTGTCTCTGGCACGATCCACTTCTACACACCATGATTCCATGTTGTTTATTGACGGATCGAAATTAGACACATAATAGTGTTGAGATTTTACTGGTTGCATGGTTTTAATTGCCTGTATCAAAGCTTGCGCAAGAGTGGATGCCTCAGAGGTTGGTGCAACCGATTCGTTGTAGCAGGGTGTCCGCGATGGATTGATAAGTAAATCGGGGCTACGGGGCCTGTTAATAGGTGACCGTTCTCTATGCTCAGGACTACGTGAAGCATTAGAGGAACTAGTCCGTGATCTATTATAGTTACGATGACGACGTCGTGATCGAACACGTGAAACACTACGTTTTACGGTTTTCTTATTACGCGAGCGGCGGCGACGCTTATCTCGTCTATTAAATTGATCTCGAGTACGCGAATCACTCCTATCGCGGCGATACCGCACAGTTGAATCACTTGAAACACTCCGTGTATCACGATAACGCTTAACGCTCAAGTTATGCCGCGAATCATCACTACTATTCCGTGTTTTACGCACCGTACGTTGTTGTTCGCGGCTTGCAAGCTCCATTTTAAAGTTCACCGATCAGGACAACAAAATTACCAAGCAAGTCAGTAATACAAAAATGAGGTCAATAAAAACAAAGAAATATGTGGGTACTTATATCCAACTTCTGATTTTGTAAATAATGATGGAAATAGTTTAAAAAAAAATAAGCTTACAAAGAGAAATAATTTGTATTCAACAATTACTTAAATGAGATCAAATTAAACCATTTAAAGATCTTTAAACAATCATTCTACAATGTTAAATATTTATTACTGACTTGCAAAACAATAAATTTAATAAAAGTAAAGAAAGGTTTCACCGGCGCAGCGATGTTGTCTTTACGACCGACGAGCAGCAAATGGGCTGTTCGACGGTTTTCTCGGCTATTTATAGGCGGCGAGTTCGTTTGGCCGGAACGGAGGAGGGATGTTGCTTACAATACAATATGTGCTCGGGGTTTTCAGTCCGGAACTCTGGATGCGATAGTCCATTTTCTCTTTTATTATACCACTAAGGTGGCAAACAAGCGTACGGCCTGCCTGATGGTAAGCAGTTGCTGGAGCCTAGGGACATTAGCAATACCAGGGGTGTCACTCTAGTGTTGTCGACCCTATAAAAACTTCCTCACCCCTTTCTTGAAGAATCCCATCCTGTTGTTCCTAGGAAAAACATCGACAACCAATTCTCATGTGATTCGTTTTATTATCCATTGCGTGTTTTACTATATGTAGGTAATAGATTCAAAATGTCACCAACGACCAAATGTCACACGAACATAATAATAGTCGATAAAAAGGCGCCCCTAACGCTGTAGCCTTCCGATTGCATTAATGTGCCCCATAAATATATGACCTAGTAAGGACACGCAAGGCATTAAACCTAAAATACTAGGGGATGCTGGTGGCAATGTTTCGAAAATATTCATTGAGGAGGTCTGGGGGAAGAAGTACATCCACTAAATTGGTTTATTTAACATATTTATTTTTAATAGGTACTACTGTACATGTACGTTAAAAGGGAAAAGTAAAGTGCAATTCTTATAGGACATACATTAATAAAACATTTGACTGCGTAGGAAGGCATCTGGCGCGGCGCTCACAAAAACGTTGTGTATAAATATATTAGCGATTCGTGCATTCTGACCAATGGGAGATTATTTTAACCAATAAGCCGGAAATTGTCACGTTTTTGAACTGTGAACTGGCTAATAAGAGCTGCGTGTTCTACTTTATCGCTTTATTATTTATGTTACTACGTAAATTCCATCTCATCGGTTCTCCACAGGTTATGTCTTTCATGTTATAGGATCAGCATCAGCAGTAGCGGCAATTCTATAAGCATTAATCTTTACGTTTCTCAGACTGTTTTTTAGTAGACGAATTCCTGTAAAATAGACTAAGATATCAAACTGAAATATATGTCACGTAACGTACAATTTGATGGCTATTGGTCTTATAGCTATATAAACGGAGTAATTGTCCAAAGTTAGTATTTAAACTTGGGACCAGATGTATTCAGATGTTACCGCCCAAAGGAATGAAAAGAAATCCTTTAATAGAGTATTCAAACGAAAATACCATATCGAATGATCGTTTTTTGTACATACATAAATTCAGCCATTAAAATATTATAAGATATAATGAAACGACCCAATACAATGTTATACTCTATAAACGACTGCTATTCGCTCGATATTTATGGCGATGCTTGTCTTTATGATCATGATACTTGTCTGTGTGAAATGTTAGATCAGTAAATCAGTCTGGAAATAGAGAAATCAATAATATGATGTTTATATCATGATAGACATCACCTACCGCGTGATAACTACTATGATATAAATATCATATGCCAGATATATTTTCTAAATGTGCCCAGACTCATTCTGAGGGGTTTTTTGCCATAGTTGCCACGCTTGGCATATTATTTTGAAATATATTAAAATCAGGGGAAGCTCAAGGTCGCTCAGTGTGCTATGGAAAGAGCTATGCTCGGGGTTTTTCTGCGAGATAGAATCAGAAATGAGGATATCCGCAGTAGAACTAGATAACCGACATAGCCCACGATAAGCAAGCTGAAGTGGCAGTCGGCCGGCCACATAGTTCATAGAACCGACAACAGCTGGGGAAGAAAGGTTCTCGAAGACGATGGATGCAGGTGGCACAGGATCGAGACGAATGGTGTCCTAGAGGGGTGGCCTATGTTCAGCAGTGAACGAATATAGGCTGAAATGATGATGATGAATGTCCAAAAGCGGACGTAATGCATTTTCTGCCAGTCAAATTGTCGGGCCCAGTGGTCGCGTGGTGGTTGTTAGCAAAGGTAAATTTACTTTAATACCAAGGGTCGTAGCAAACCCACAAGCCTTGGCGAATCACTCACTCACAAGACAAATACAAGTCAAATAAACTCTAATGTTGTAATCCTGCGAGTGAGTGAGATTACCATGAAGCAGGGGTGGCAACGCGCGCGCTTTGCTTCATGTATTGCAAGCGTTCAGGCTACGGTACCTCAGATTGGCCGTATGCTTATATGCCTCCCGATGCTGCATAAACTAAGGCGAGATAAGGCATATTGGAATATTATATACAATACTGATGATTAATTATTATATCTAAATCCAGTTGTGATAAAACGTCTGCAATATAAAAATATTTTCACAATTAAAATGTACCGGGGCGGGGAAAAAAAATAACGAATTTTGTTTTTTGAGAAACCACCGGGAAAAAAAAAAATCCGACGCACACGGGAATTCAATTTTAAATTAATGTGATAATTTTTTACATATTTACTGATACATAGAGTACAAAGAATAAAATACGCATATGACATCATGAGAAAGAGATAAACACGTGTGAGAAAGAAATAATCTTAGTGGATATTTCATAAATCTGGTACCCATAATACCAATATACGCTCTTTCTTTATTGGTATAAATATGATATATCTGATGTGTATAACCGCACAAGTTGTACAGCAGGTAATATTTCGTTTACATACACGTTATAAAAATGATTATATGCTTTTTAAAATGGAAATTATATGAAAAGTATAGCTATTAAAAATAGACACCGTAATGAATATGTCAAATCATCATTATATCTTATGAACGTTATTGAAATAAAAATATATTAAATGTTATTATATCAGACAATACACACCCTAAATAAATGTAATATTACAGCCTTATGTATATCACGTCTGACGTGATATATATAAGGAAGTATTAGCAATATTCGTCTATATATATTACGTTAATTTAGCATCATCACGCCCTAATGTAACGTGCTATTTTCAGGGTCATGTAAATATTTATATCTGTATATAAGTTGTTATAATAAGTAAAAAACCATTCAGCATCTTATAAGTCTACCTGGTGTTACTGGACTAGTCGTAATACCACCACGCAACCTGTAATTTACGACCCCATATGTAACATCTTATCAAAAGAAATGCTGTAATAACACTAATAACTTATTAGTACAACTATAGAAAATGTATTCCACACTTTGAAATTACATCATTGTCGTTACAGCGTTATTACAATATCAATTATCATGATCCTCATAACAAAACCTCAAGATTTGTCTTTACACGAAAATAGTAGCTCTTTCAAAATTCATCCACAAAAAATACTTCAAAATTACATTAGACAAAACCGCAATATTTGCGCTTGCTGCATACATTGAGAAACCATTAAAACAGACAAAACCCTCAGAGTAAAATAAGGTCATACTATTAGTACCTACATCAAACAAACTTAGTGCTAAAAATATATTTTGGCATAACATATATAAAAGGACATACTTTTAGTACTAAAACGATTAAAGTATTTCATATTAGTATATATAAGTATTATATGCCCGGGATTCTTAAATATTTTTCATGTTTATACAAATATTGCGAGTATTTTTAGGGAAGAGTTTTTTTCATAAAGTTTTGTGTGGGTATTGATGCATTTAAAATAACAATTTACGAATCGTACATAACAATATGATAGTAACAAAAGCTTTACTTCAGTTGTTACTCGTCAATAACTTGGAACAAATACGAAATTAAATTTGTCATTGTAACGAGACGATACGTATAGAGCCTGTAGAATACGCTTATCGTCCGCCATTTGCAAGGCTGTTATTTGATCTTTTTAACTACCTACGTTTGCATCAGCTATCGAAGAATAATTGATTGGTCTGACCCTTGTCAATACCTGACAACCTCGTAATGGGTTCCACCGTCGTTAAGGTGCTGACCCTAAAAGCAATACTGCAGATGGTTTAATAAACCTGATAGGTACTAGAGTGGTATTTTATATAAGTACCTTGTATTATTACCTATAGCTATTCTTTGCCAGGTTTATTTAATACTAGTGACCCGCTTCGGCTTCGCACGGGTGATCTCGGCGGTTGATCTGATAATTACTAAACTTTACAGGAACACCCGCTGGGCCATCCTAAAGATTGCCTGAAACTTTCATCAAAATCGGTCCAGCCATTTTCATGTTAGGGAACATTCATCATCTCTCTTCTGCATATATCTATCTCTGTAGTTCAATCACTTTTCTGCATATATCTATCTCTATAGTTACGAGTATTACCTATCCCGCTGAAGTCTCAGATTAACAATGTTAGGATCTGGGCGATCGCCTTTTTTATATAAAATCTTATTTTTCAAGGAAAGGAAACTAAAGATCTTTTTTCTTATTCCTATTATGAGCTCCTAAATCTAAAATTTTAATTAGTTTGTGAATCTGCTGATATACAATATTAAATTTCAATCAGTAAGTCAGTTAATTTTCTTTCGGTTGAGTAAAAAAGTCATACTTATAAAGATAATAATAATATGTGATCTTATGTTATTTTTTAATTATATGTTAATTAAAATAAAAATGTACCTACATTGAAATCTTGGTCATACTTTTCTAGAGGATCTTTCTGTAGTAACCGGATTTCAGTTATTAAATATTTTTTTTAGTATAAAAATATATCTTTAGCAGAGAAAATGAGTCGGCCTAACCATATCGCCTGGCCGCCTGGTATCGGACACCAATTTATATCTTCCCTCGTGCGCGTCACAGGCCTCTGAAAAAAGGTCTGCTTACGCTTGATCAGTCTTCTGCAAGATATTTGCTTTCGCAGTATTTGAAAGAGCAAATTAAAACACTAACAGAATTCCGCATTGTATAGCCATAAAGCTCAGACCAATATAAAAATGTTGTATTCACCAGACCACGCGGTTTTATCGAAGCTACTGAGTAAAGCGACGTACTCACTGGAGCATGTAAGAAGACGCTTTGCTGCCTACGCATCTGAACAAATGTTTGTAGCACAAAATATCTCAGAACTTTAGAAAGCTATCAACTTTTTATTTAAATTATGTCGCGAAATTGAAGGATCTAAGATCTCAACGGTCAATGTTAAAGAAACAAGTGAGGTTTGTAGGTAAGGACCGCATCTTGTGGAGTTGGTTCTCTCTATATCGCAAGGGACTTACCAGCGTGAAGATAGATCGATACTTTTATAAAAACGAAGAC
Source organism: Pyralis farinalis (assembly GCA_947507595.1). NCBI lineage: Eukaryota > Metazoa > Arthropoda > Insecta > Lepidoptera > Pyralidae > Pyralis > Pyralis farinalis. Next base: position 24,806,459 of record OX382269.1, read on the forward strand.
ACTTAAAAATACATTAAAAAATATGTCTTAGAATAAATCAAATGTTAAATCTACGAAAAACTATTAAAGTAACTTTCACGTATCACGTGAAAGTTACTTTAATAGTTATTCTGCTATTTGTGGTGGAACAAAATCCAAACATAACTAAGATCATAAAAATCGGTCCCGTATATATAACAAACTCGAGAACGACGGGACCGATTTTTATGATCTTAATTATGTTTGGATTTTGTTCCACCACAAATAGCAGAAAAACTATTAAAGTAACTTTCACGTGATACGTAGGTACATAAGGTTTAAAAATAATTTACTTGACAAGGCCGAAGCATGATATAAAAATTATCTGTACCTATGCAAAATAATGTAGTTAATTGATTCAGGCGTTATTTTGCAAAAGTCAAAGTAGAATTCCCGTTGTTGTATGGAGTTTGGTTTCAATATTATTTTTGTTGTGCACAAATGAAACCTGCAATAATCTGTACGGCTTCAACTATCTATTCGAATAAAAGTAACATTGTTTATAAATAGCTCCGGAATAAAAAGAAAAACGAGAATAGGTAAAATTCTTTTGGATTATTGGTAGTTGATATATATAATGTATATGAGGCATAAATAAGCAAATAATTTTATTATTCGGCTTCGCACAGGTAGCAGAGCATATACGTAGTTCCCAGTGGCATGACTTTTTTCGAAATCTTCAACAATCATTGTCATAATTCAGCCATATTATATACGAGAAATTATAGCTCAAGTTTTTGGGAGACGTAGTGAAAAATATTGATTTGATTTTTAATGTCAATCTCAACTGTGCACAACTTGAAACTATTAATGGGAATTCTCCTTTACAGGCAATTCTAAACTACTAGGTAAATCGAAACTACATTGTGTTCTTCCGCCACCGATAACCCGCTACCGTTAGTAGAAGAAAACAAAAGTAGAAAGGTCATTTACTAACGACTAATATCTATAGCGCCTGAGGATGTCTCGTGGAGAGGCGCAACACGTGTCGCAGAGACGACCAGAATAGTCAAGGTAGCAACCGTGGCAGGGCATGCGGTCATTCAGATGGCGAGCAAACGCAGAGACGACCGCAGCAGTCGATGCAGATACGACCGGTGTAGCCACGGCAGTGGAGGCTTGCGTCTACTAACAACAGGTGTGTGCCGGCCGACGCTAGTTCTCATGAACTAATAGGTTGCGGAAGCATACAAAATAGTTGCACCTGCAAAATAATTTCGAATTTTCAGAATCCAAACACTAATGTTCGTTTTTCTTGTGTGCAGCGGCAGTAATTTAGAACATGTCGAGTCAATGGACCGGAATGAGCTATCCATCGCATAGTTTTCGGTTGATTCCCGGTGGAATGGCAATAGAGCGATAGAGTGGAATTCACGCGAGACTGTTGAACGCTCGCAGATAGTTTAGATAGAGGGAAATGCCAGTAATACAGAATATTTGTAATATACGGACTTAAGCTACTACATATATATTATATCCTAATATATGTCTTCGAACGTACTTGCCCCGTCACCGATGAATCTCATTGTTGTAGTTAAGTACGCACTATTCTGTAGTATTCTTATTTTACATTGTAATTATTACATGACTGTGTCTTGATGTAGTGATATCATTGCATTTGCGTCAAACCTCAGTGGTTTATAAAATTAATATTGTTTTTATAAAATGCTTATGTAAACTGGTGTAATAAATAAATAAATAAATATACTAGTTATCGCGCGTGGCTTAGCCCTGGTTGAGAGGTTTGTTTTTTTTACGGTGGAACTGTAGGTATATCGGAATAAATGTGATGACGAGCTCGGTGGCGCAGTGGTGAAATGCACTGTTACGTGACTTTAACACCAACGTTCATGGCTTCGATGCCCACACGGGACAAACATTTGTGTCTGAAATGTGTGACTTTCTTGGTCTAGGACTTTTTAAGAGTGGGAAGGCGCAACAAACAAACTCGTCTGGGGCAGCACCTCCACCTCAAAGAAAACTACAGCCAAATGACACTGAGAGAGTTATTGTCAGCGACGTATCAAAAGGTAGACACGTTATACACCAACATTATTGTATTTTAAAATGCCGCAAGTAGTACTATATTTACGTACAGTTATTTATTATGACACTTTGATCTAACAAAGAGACAATAGAATATATACATAAATGATAAATAGAATATATACATACCTGTTGTTAGAAAGAGATGAATATATATCTTAAGACATTTATGCTTTGTGGCGAATTACGTATAGACGCGACACGGAGCGTGGCCAACGGAATGCGAGTTGGGCAATTACCTTACTTTCGTATTGCCACAATAGAGCGTGTACGACTTAGCTATAACTATAAAAACATCTTAGGTTGTTGTTGTGTTGTGCATGAGAGTGAGCCCACCATTGAGTTAAGAAGCTGTGTTAGCAGCAGAGGTAGCATCGCGCGAATGATACTTAAGGCGACACCTCGATCGTGAAGCTTTAAAATGGCTCCGCCCAATCACCCCGCGCCCCTCAATTGACACTCGACGCTCGATTTGTAAAATTTGAAATTAGCGCCTAATAGGTAACCTGGGGTCAACGTATAGTCAATGCAAACGAACAGAAAAGCTACAGAGTCGCGTCACACTTAAATAAAATGTATAATATCAATATTTAATAAAAATTATTGATTTAATTATTATTTAGCTTTATACATACTGAACCAAACATATTTATTTAAGCTAGACGGAAAACAATAGTAATAATAGTAATAAAAAACTACAGAAACGTATTCACTTTTAAAAGTTTATTGAAAGAGAAATCAATGACATCGTTTTATGTTTATATCTCTACAAGTTAACATGTCTTGGTATCTATGTTGTTCTTACTTAGGTATCGTCCAGTGGCGCCCTCATTGAATAAAAAAACATATTATAGCATAGAAGATAAACATTATGAAATCTTATGTTGCATTTATTACGAAGATAGTAAAGTATTTTTACGTCATTAAACCAACACTCAAAATATTCCACTATCGTTGTTATAAGCAAAAGTGCTAAAAGAGGCCGTTTTTTGGCAATTATGCCTATAACAACGAAAGCAAAACATTTCAATTGTTGGTTTAATGACGTAAAAGTACGTTATTGTATTTGTAACACACGCAACACATGACTTTATAATGTTTATCTTCCACGCTAAGATACGATATTTTATTCCTTGAGGCGCCACTGGACGGCATGTATCCCCCTTAAGAAGAATGAAACACAAGCTACATAATACAACATTGTTTATCGAGAGGCTAAAGCGGGCCATTTGTTGATTCGGACACATATGTTTAGTTAGCAGATACACCATCTAAACTGCAAACACTGGTCACAGCGATGAAAGACGACTGTATGGAGAAAGGCTTACTACTGAATGCGAAGAAAACAAAGATAATGGTATTTGAAAGAGAAGAATCCAGAACTAATGTAAGGATTACGATTGATGATGAAGTGTTGGAACAAGTGGATGAGTTTGTATATCTTGGATGCGCTTTCAGCAGGGATGGAAGGTACACCGCAGATGTGGAAAGACGAGTGAGTGCTGGGAATAGTGTGAATGGAGCGTTGGGAAAACTTCTTGGCAGTAAAATCCTGAGCCAGAAGGCACAACTCGCTATACACAATGCAGTGTTGGTCCCAACGCTAACTTATGGAAGCGAGAGTTGGGTATGGCAGAAAGAGCATGAAAGTAGAATAAACGCGGTTGAAATGCGAGCGCTGCGCAAAATTTGTGGCGTAAGGCTTGTAGACCGTATTCGTAATGATGATGTTAGAAATAGAGTTGGCCTGAAAGAGAGCGTCGGTGTTAAAATAAGAAGAGGCATGCTCCGATGGTTCGGGCATGTAGAAAGAATGCAAGATGAAAGAATGACGAAGCAGATATACAATGCAAAAGTGGAAGGATGTAGGAGCCGGGGAAGGCCAAGACTTACCTACCATGACCAAATTGGTCATGTTCTATCAGAAGGAGATGTCAGGAGACCTAGAAACCGGCGTGCGTGCATGAGAAGAGCAATGAATGTTAAAGAAACGAGTGAGATATGTAAGGATCGAGTCACGTGGCGCTCGGCTCTCTCTGCCTACCCCGCAAGGGATTTGGCTTGAAGTTATAGATGTTCGAGTGTCATAATGGCTGATAGCGCCGAGTAAACACAGGATTTTTTTATTTCGAATAAATAAGAGAAATAAAATTATCAGATTGAATTAGATTGAAATTGAAATAGAAAATTGGAATTTTTTTGCAACTCCCTCCTGGTGAAGATTCACAAGTTATTTTACACAGTTAGGTATAGCTCTGGTAGGGATCCTAGGTTTTTCCCTAAATATAATACACTCTCGAATGACTAGGTATGCGCTTTCACTAACAGTCAATTTAACTTCGCGAATTTTATAAAAAAGTACAGGAAGAACTTGACGGTTAGACGGTAATTTTGCGCCTATTATTTGATAATTTACGTCTCCAACTAAGAAAATACTTGATTTATTGCTTCTCAATTCCACTGCCATCTTATAAAAGTTAAAACATTACGTATTAATCACGAGAATAACTGACATTCAAAATTAATAGACGGTTAGGTAATTATGACGAAGTTAACGATGCTCTCTCTAAAGTTATTCATTGGTTTAGTGTTAATAATCTGCTTTTAAATGATAAAAAGACTAAAGTAATTAAGTTCTCAACACCTAATGTAAGACAGGTGGCTACCAATGTACATGTTAGTGGAACTAATTTAGCCTCTGTGGAAACAACTGTGTTCTTGGGTATAACAATTGACTCCAGACTACAATGGGGCCCACAAATTGAAAAATTATCAGGAAAACTAAGTTCTGCAGCCTATGCAGTGAAAACTATTAGACGGCTTACTGATATTGATACGGCTAGAATAGTTTATTTCAGCTACTTTCATAGTATTATGTCATATAGAATTCTTCTTTGGGGTAACTCCGTGGATATTAACACCATCTTTTTATTGCAAAAGAGAGCCATAAGAGCTATCTACAAACTTGGTCTCCGGGAGAGCCTTAGAGAAAAATTCAAAGAAATAAATATTTTAACAGTCGCATCGCAATATATCTATGAAAATCTTTTGTATGTCCATAAAAACATAGACTCATTTTGTAAAAAGAGTGATACTCATAACACGAATACTAGATATAAGCATAATCTTGTGTTATATGCAAGCCGTCTCCACAAAACAAGTAATTCTTTTATGGGGCAATGTATACGGTTCTATAACAAACTTCCCAGCAATATAAGAGAATTGTCAATAAACAAATTTAAAACTACTATTAAAGCCAAATTGTGTACAGGGCATATTATAAAATATCTGACTATATTAATGATAAAAATGCCTGGGAGTGAGTTGATCCAATTATAATGTAATTAACAAAATATGTAAATTTGTTTGGATACCAAAAGAGGGATGCCTGAGTTTTTTGGCAGTATTTCATCAGTGCTCACCTAGTCATAAACTGCACGGTAGGGAAAAAAATTGTGACGATTCCAAACAAATGTAGCTATTTTTACGGAATAAAAAGATTTTGACTTTGACTTTGAACAAATGAATACCGCGAGTACGCGCGGCCCTGCCGCGCAACTTGTATGAACATGTTTCGATGTAATTCGGCACGGATTATCGTAATCCAAATATGTTAAAAATTAATTTCCGAGTGTTTTAAAAGCAAATGAACAAAACTAAGACCTATGCGTTAGAAAATAAAATCTTTGAAAAATAAGGGACACCCTAATATACATATATACAAATAGATTCTATAATCTATTCATATTTAAAAAAAACATGTGACAAATGATTTTCTTGCTGTTTCATAACTTTAACTTTAGTATACTGACATTTATTGTATTTTACTTATGTATACTCTGTGTTTTGTATTGTTGTACGTTTCCTTGTTATTTATTAAACTCTCAAGAAGAAAGAACCAGGACCATCTCTGATGTTGCGAAATAAATCTAATCCGTACAATAGTTCAATACTAACCACAGTGTATAGAATAGATGAGTTTTTTGTGATTTCAGTGTTGGTTCATAGTAAATATTATTTGTTTTCACGAGTACCATGGGTATAAGTATACTATCTATCTATATCTTCACACTAAATCCCTTGCGGGGTAGGCAGAGAGAACTGAGCGCCACATGACTCGGTACTTACACACCTCGCTCGCTTCTTTAACATGAAACATACCGAGTTTTCTTTAAAAACTATCAAAATACACTATTTTACTAGTAATTATTTTAATACAAAAAAAAAACCTCCACTGGTTTTCTATCTTCTGATTGGATAAATTTCCAACGTAAACTAACCTTCACCTACGTACAATGTCTAAGTCGGAGTTCGGTGAGCTTATAATGGTTACTATGAGTTTGTCGTCCCGTATGACACTTACGTTAAAGTAGCATATAAATCGAGTAGTGATTCTTCTAGTGGAATATGTTTATTTAGTAAGTTTCTCCTAAAAAACAAAACAGCAAAAATATTCTATTTTATAAGTTTTTATTTTAATACAAAGAAATAAAGAGTCTCCACTGGTTGCTATGTGCTGAGAGCGCGAACCTTATTGGTATAAATTTCCAACGTAACCTGACCTCCACCGACGTACAACTTCTAAGTCGGAGTTCGGTCAGATTATAATGGACATAATAGGAGTTTGACGTCCTATATAGGTACGCGGTCAGCCTGTGGATAATGTATACCAATTATCAAATGTTACTGTTTATTCCTGCAAAAAATAACTCTTATTTAATTAATGCAGTTTTATATAGAGTTATTAAGTAAGCAAAATTAAAAAAAAGTTTGAAGAGGAATTAAATAGCTTGGGCCAACCATACCTAGGAACTGTTCTAAAAACTAGAAATATGTCTACACAATGTTATTATAATATGTTTAATGAATATATTAATAAAAAAAAAAAAATACCTTGTCTTGTTCGCCTCCGCCATTCTACGAACATTTTCTTTGTATTTTTATTCTATATATTTTCTTTTTAGTGTTCCCCATTATTACAACAGTATAATAAATATATATAAACCTATAATATTATTTACTACTTATATCTAATAATAATACACTTACGCTAAATACTATAATATTGAATATTTACAACTATTAATTATAAAAACTTCGGTGTCGCGATGTAAATGGAGCGAGCTCGAGCAGACAGTCGACATAGGTCTCACCTCGAAGCGGGCTGCAGCCGGACTGGCTGGATGTAGTTAGTCAACGCGTTTATAATCCTCATTACCGCACAATAAGGTCGAAAACACGTAGCACCCAAGACGAATGTGATCGCTTAGAAATTGTCAGAAACTTAAAATATTTAAAAAAAATTTCATGTTTCACTTATCAAAATATGCAGCAACCATATTATAAACATAGATATTACTAATAGATTTAAGTAATTTTGAAGCGTATAAACAGAACAACTTCGTTGTAATTTCAAAAATAATGAATTTCAGGAGGTGTTTTCGAAAGTAATTATTATCGAATCAATTTTACACAATCGCGTATTTGAGCAAGCAAATTCAAGATAAAGAAATGAAGTTATTTATATTAAAATCTTAGATCCGTCAGTTTAGTCATTAGCCTATACTATTCGATGAAAGTTGGTCTAATTTTTCGATGTGTCGCCTTAATATATTGTAAGCGTTCATAGGCTACAGTAACTGCTATACATCAGGTATGCCGAATGCTTATATGCCTCCGATGTTGTTAACTATAATTCATATTATGTACAATTGTATCATGCCATTTTCTTTCTACTATATTATTCGCAATAAATATCTATCGCTTCTCTCTATCTATCATTGTGTCACATGGGACATGAATATGTACTCGCACCCTTGTCTATGTCTTGTCTATGTCATGACTAAAAATCAGTGTGTTTGCAAGTCATAAAGTCAACATATACTTGTGAATTATGTTAAAAAATATAAGTAATCTTAGGTTTCTGTGCTACGATGACTTGATCGTATATGTGTATTGTAGAAGCAAATAAAGTGTTGTCTATTGTCTATTGCCGTGTAAAATTTCATCAAAATCCAATTAGTAGTTTTCGTGTGATGTGCGCACCACCGCTAAACAAACAGATATTTTAATAACAATGTTTTGGCTTCTATAGCAATAGTAGAGGCAAAAATATTCCATTACCAATCTCCACCCTGCTATGATCTCAAATAGCTTCGATTTTAAGTCTATATTACACGATATCTTACCCAATTGAGAGCCAATATTTTTCATTAGAAAAGTTCTAGCGTCCGATTAGTCCTACATTTACACAAATTTATAAATTTTTTTGAAGTTAAGACTTCAGTGAAGTAAATTGGTTATTAAACTTTTGTAATTGTGTATATATTTCTGAGATTTCCGATGCTTATAGACTGTGAAAGTGGACTACGATCAATTAATAAGTTTACCAACCATGTGCAGGACTAATCGACGCCAGGAGCATTGCAACAAAAAAAGATTTCCATAATTAAAAAGATTTAAATACCTTTGTAAACGACTTTAGTGAAGTTTAAACTACATAAGATTTATATGGGACTTATTGGACGCTAGATCACATTCTAGTTGAATTAAAAATCTCCTATTTGAAGTAAGTTAATGAAAATACCGAAATAATGAAAATGAAAAAGATGTACATACTGTGCTTTGTAAAATTTTATCAAACTCTGGTTAGTACTTTTTGGATGATGCGAGTACCTACAGTAGACAAATAGATAAACGTATAGAAAACAGACAAAAAAAAAATATTGTTTTGGTTTAAAAATATTGTTTGGGAAAAGTTTTGACATCACTCCGTAGAGTGTACAATTTAATTAATTTTAATTTAAAAAAATAATTAACTTAATTTATAGTTAATGTAGTTGCTTCTTAATAATAGTAGGTTTTGTGCATTAGTTAAGAGTATTTATATTAGCATTTTATCTTATTATCTCAGGAGAGAATATATAATTTTATTGTTGGAGTTGAATTAGTTGTTTCATTACCTGCTCTCCTGTATCGTATAGCGTTCAGCACTGCTTGACGACCCTGCTTTGCAACCTACGAACAGTTAGCGTGGTGGGCCCTGGGAACCCCGGCACCAGCAATGTTAGCCACTAGTCACTACGTTGCGTACTAGTCAGTTTATATATATACACCATCAGTATCAGCAGCAAGTACAAAAGTGCCAAGTGAACAATACCAAGTTATCTGCCTAGTAAATATTTTTATTTTTTATAATATGGGATCTACACCTACCAAGGAGCAGGTCATTATTGCTCAGACCTTCACTGCCGATGATAACCACACCAAAGCCACGGCGAAGCACTTTGAGAAAAATAATGTGCTCTTATCAATTACAACTTGTATTTTTTATTATTTTATTTTACTATCAGGATAGTTCCCTTCTTTTGAGAATTTTTGAGATGTAGGTACTTTTTCGAGCTGTTACCTAGGATCATTGTACCTTGTTAGATAGATAAGGAAATGCAAATATCTGCAGATTTGTTTTCATGGAGATTTTTTTAAATAACGCCTTTAATAACGCGAAGAAGTCAAATATTTTTTTTATTTTTTTTAAATCACCCATATCTTCGATATTTTTGTAAGACTTTTTTATGACGATATACACAAAAACTGTTATAATATCACAGTAAATGGATAAAACTAAAAATGAAAAATAAATCGAAAATCGAATAACTCGAAAGGTATTATTCATTTTAGATACTCGTAGGACATTCCATAATCAAATCTGTTTGTAATTATCTCTACTACAAGCCGTTAATTAATCTAGGCTGACTTTCCCCATATAAAGTGGAAGAATTTGTTTGTTTGAACGTGCTAATTTTAAGAAGCCAATTGGACTTATAACAATGTTCATGCATTTAGTAGTTTTGTTGAGGAAGGTATAAATATAGACTATAGACATCACGATACGACTCTTAAAAGCCGACGGAAACGAAAGAAAAAGCGGTTTCCACGGGATACCGGGATACGCGCGGGGGAAGTCGCGGGTTGCAGCTAGTAATAACATATATCTATAATATCGTGTTTATTTACATTATAAGCTTTTCATCAACTCCACAGACTTTGTATGTAGATATGAAAAGTTCGCCCACTGTTTTATAGCCGCCTATCAAGAGATAAGCAGATGTTTCACATCATATAAACTCAAAGTTTATCTAACTTGCTGGTACTCGTATTGCATTCTCCAGTTAGCAAATGTAACTCTGACATAGGGAAAGTAAGGCATTGTGACATTTTACACTAGCGTCGAAGTAACCTAATTGAGAAGTACATCAAGATCCAGCGAAATAACAAGTCCCTAGAGTGCTATTGTGTTGTTGCGAAAGATGCTCCAAAGATGGGACATTCCACCGATATTTTTGTGGTAAAGGGCCTATCGGCTGCAGGAATAGCTCTAAGTTAAGCGCACCATGTTGTTAAGGAGCTTGAACTCTGTACAAATGATTACTCGCGTGATGCCACGATTACGTGCCGCGTTCCATGTCATAGATTCTTCACAAAGTGACGTGACAAGGCTCGTTAGGGCACGGAGGGATGGCTTACTTGTATGTACATAGTAACTGCTAGTATTAATATTGTGCCTACACATAACAACGCATCTGTTTCAAGAATGTTACTATATCAAGTCTGCGTAAATCACTGAAAGGTCGCGCGCTATATTCCTTCCGGCTATCGTAACTTCGGGAGTACAAGTTTCAATGTTCGCCGAGCACTCGCACCGCGGGTACTTCTCAAATTAAAACGAAAACGACATTATTGTACGTGGTGGACGACTGCGAAAGCGCAACGGTATTATTACGTTAATTTACCGAAGAAATAATGAAACTTAAAATTTAAAAATGTTCTTGCGTTATTTATTAGATTTTGACAGGCCTTTTGATCTGCTTAGACATCATTATTTATTATTACACTGCTTAAACTATTGTATGATAAGGCTTGCGGATAGGAAATTCCGGATCCGCTTTTAAAATTACTTAAAAAGTATCATTAGAATAGACAGAACGCACTGAAAATTAATAACCATTATAGTGACCATATATGCAGTGAAAAGAGGCCCATTAGAATACTTAATATACGTAAATGATGGAAGTATCGTCATCAATGTCAGTTTGTTGTACCAGTTAGCAAACGATACCTGCTTATTAATACCTCATAATTTATATGAAGGAAGCTACTAAAGCATTGCAACAAGATATGTCTAGCTTTACAAATGCGTGCGTGATGTAGGTTCGGTTATCAACTGTTAAAAACCAAGTTAGTACACATAAATTCATCTCACAATAGTGACCACTGAGCCAAAAATCTATAATATAATAATATTGACTACGATCGTGCAAGCATGGATGTTTACACGACCGTAGTCAATATTACTCTTGTCCTGCTACAAAATTAATTAAATAATTAATATATCGAATTGATAGCAGATTTTGTTGAGTGTTGCATAAAGATTACATCTGTGACAAACTCTGGTTTGTTATTAGTTAACTTACAATGCTGAAATACAAAATACCGTAGAAAACACTCAGAATACTATTATAATATGGTCCTAACTGACTCCGTTATCAGCTATTGTGTAACATATAGATCATAAAGTAATAGGTGGACATGCGTACTTAGACTAAAATATACAACAATAATTGACAACAAGAAGTCACGTAACAATCGGAGTTTATTCTGCGCTAGGCATTCCTCGAGTAAAGTATTTTCAAAAAATATTTATTATACCACCCTTTAACTATCAACTAGACGAAAGGAGTTATATTTATTTTAAAAACTTATAAAAATATCATTCGTTAATAAAACCGCTTCTATCGTTCCACTAATGTACGTTTATTTTCTCCGACCGGTTTCGTCTTCTGGTATTTTCTAGATGTTAATCTTTACAATAATAATATAGGTTCCTTGAAAAATACCTGATGGCGAAACTGGTCGACATAATTCCACCCTATTTCAATTATATTAGGATAAGGACGTACAAAGTAAGAGTACGTATGATAGTTGTACTTAAACGTAATATAAATTATGTAATTATCGATCGCGTCATTGCTTGTGTATGTTTAATAGAATATGCAAGTTAAGCAGCGTCCATCGCAGTCTATCCATGAATTTATTTACTCATCTCGAGTTACTCTCTGTATGTGTACATCACGACACACTGTTCCTGTTTACGATACGGTTGTTTACGATAGAGGACAGTTGTTAGGCTAAGTTAAGAGAGGTAGGGTGTATAAAACTCAGTCCGATTGGAGAAGTGCCACAACTTCTACATATAACTACTAAATAAGAACACCACTCCACCACACAACTAAATAACAACTCACTGGAGGGATTTCCGCCAAGCATTCACAGGCTACGGTACTTACGTTCACCTTAGGTAGGCCGTATTCTCGTATGCTTTCCGATGCTGTATAAGAAAATAATTATAACAGCTAATTATTATGCGTACGAGATTTATTAGAAGCCTTAAAAGTCTTCCGGCATAAAGGCAATTCTATGTGAAGTTTAGTCAGTAAGATTCTGACCTAATTGTATCTCATACTACAACACAACCCACTAAATGTATCATTGTGTGATACATGGCTCTCTCCCCGCAAATCGCAAGGGTACACATTCATTTATTCTAAAAAATCTCGGAGCAAATAGGTCACTTTATAAGTACTTATGTTATTAATAATTTTGCTTGCTTAGCTAAGTGCTGGTAAGATGTGCTGAAAATAACTGACATAGGATAAAATTACGGCTGTCGACGATAAGTGGGCGAGCTTTGATGGATAGCCTGCGGCGCAAACATCTTACAGTAATGGCATCTTACGGGAATGTCGGCACAGGCTGACGGCATAGCAAGTAAACTGATACCTACTACACGATGGTTACTTTGATCTACATCTTCGTTTCGCATTATTCTAATGGCGCTTCTCAATACAAAGTTCTATGTTATTCATTAAAAGGTTGTGTTTATTCACTTACTTTAATGAATAATGTTTAGATATTGTATATCAGGAACGGCAACATTACAATGGCAAACGAAAGGCTTTATAGAATATTACTTTAATAACTTGAATTTGTATCTCATTTGCGTGGAAATTAATTAAATGTGTAAAATATATAAATGAGTAACGTGAATAATTTTAATATGACACGGAATTAAATAATTTATGTTGCTTAATTACGGCGGATGAAGTAAGGAAATACATTGGCTCCGTCATGTTTAAGTCTGTGGGTAGTGATGATATAGGTCTGTCTATGGTCGAGGCTTTGTGGAAGCGTGGTCATGTAATTCCTCTTTAAAAAAATACAATCCTTCTTCCTTCGGTAATTTTTGACCTATTACTATTCTACCATTTCTTTCTAAAGTCTTTTAGCATCAATCTCGATTTTGTACAGGTCATAGCACCGTTTCGGCACTTATCAATATTACCGACAATATTGATAAAAATATTGACAACAAACTTCTACTCTTCTCGTATTAGTTGACTTCTCTAATGCTTTCAATATGGTCATCATGATATTTTGATGGTGGCACTTCGTCTATTAAATTTCTCACCTACTTCTATCTCATGGTTTCCATCTTATCTCTCTGATCATTTTCAATTGGTAAAGTTGAACGAAAGCATGTCCGATTGGTGCGAGGTCAGGGTTGGGTCCCTCAGGGTAGTTGCTTTCACCTGTACTATTCTCCATCTTCATCAACGGTATCCCGTCATGTCTAGCCTCCTCATTTCGTCTGTACGCGGATGACGTATAAATATACGCTATTGCCTCTCTTCAAAACTTCACAAAATGCTATTAATGTTATTAATTCTGACCTCAGAGCAATTAGTGAGTGGGCTGAGAACTTTGGCTTAATAATTAACGCAACGAAATCTCAAAGTATAGTAATAGGTAGTCCCTTCTTGTTCCAATCTGATGTTTACTGTGGCATAGTAATACCTTATTGCTCTACGGTAAGGAACCTGGAAATTGTCATGGACTAGACACTGTCATGGGAGCCTCACTTCAATGAAATAAGTCGCAAAACTTTCACCTCGCTACATTCATTAAGACGCCTTCAAAACTTTCTTCCTGTGGAGACCAAAGCGATACTGGCTCGTTCCCTTCTTCTACCCCTTATTGAATATCCCCACGTAGCCTTTCTTTATTCTTCAGAAAAATGACTGGATACAGACTTCAAAATCAAGCAATTCGATGTGTTTTTGGTCTTTGTAAATATACCGTATCTCTCAGTTTCGGCAGCAGCTTAACTGGCTACCTATACGGCAACATCGCAACACCCACATTTTCACCTCTCTATACAATGTCCTTTACAACCTCTCTTCTCCAATATATCCCCGGAGAGGTTTCACTTTCGGAAAGTAGATGAACGTTTACGGCTGCATAATGGAGGTCTCGATCACACTTACAAATAGTTTTTGGTACTCATACACGGTACAAGGTGCACACGTGTGATACGCACTTAAATGGTAATAAGCCCCTTTTTGGACTCCTTGACTATTTACTCTCTTATAACAATAGATTTTAACATTCACCTGTGCATTCAAATTCTATTGTATTATAAGGCTGTGTAGGTTGCATATGAAATACATTAATTACCTTTTACATAGTTGCTTAACTATGATATAGATCTAGATTACAACTAGTTATCCTGTAAGAAATACTTGTGTTGCTACAAGTTCAGCGGTTATTCTGTCATAAAAACCCACACGCATTGTATGCCGTATAATTGTATAATATTATTATATAATAAGTATAATTATATATTGTATAATATTACATTGTATAATATTATTATTATTAATTTCAATTTCGTAATATTAAATTTAAATTATGATGTTTCATATTGGGTTCAATTTCCTCATAATACAAAATATTTATGTGCATTTTTGTTGATTTGTATATTTTCTATGATAAATATGTATTTATAAAAAATATAATTATATATTTTTATCAATTTACTAGTTCCCGTTAAATAGCGCTGTTCATCCAAATATATTTATTAACTTTTATGTACTCCTGTCTTACGTATACGGTTGCGTACGAAACGCTCAATACTTGAAGCCAGATTTCCAATTGCCCGTTTCATTACCATTAAATCAACTCAATATTCGGAAGGAAGGAATTCATAAGCAGTAAAATACCCAAATTTCTAAGTACCTGTTATGAAATTGTAAAATATACAAATTTATGTTTATGTCATAAAGACTTATGAGATGCGTTCGTAAAATGAAATGTGTGAAGGTTACTGCCATTATGGCAATATTAAATTTGAGAGCGTGGGTACACTACAAGAAGAAAGATTAAACTTAAATAAAGTCAAAACTTTGTTCTCAAAAGAAACGGTTGTTACATTTTTGTTTAACCCTCATTTACCGCTAGTAATAGCCATATGTATCAAATTTCAGAATGGAGATATAGCGTGACTATAGTAGTAAACAAATGTAAGGGTAAAACGTAACGTAACGTACACCAGCCTTGCCCCTTTCCTAAGCCCTTATCGTTATCCAAGCGGAAAGATAATTAAATGCTGAATTATACTCTAATAATAATTTAAAGATATCCTCCAGACGACGTTCGGCTGTCGATCTGGCCATGTGAATACGTACTTAAAAAAAATCCGAATATTTAATCACCTACAGGAGTGGAAGGCATGCTCACCAAATTGATTTCTTACTCACCAGGAGCCACCTCTAAAAACATGCAACCTAATTTTCTTAAACACCGCGATCATAACAAAATACTTAAACTGTTCACACGAATTGATGATTGATCAGAAAACTGCCTTTTAATTAATTAATGAATGTAATATTTACAATATTGCGCAAACTATGGCGCTGACACTGCTTGACGGCATGATACTCCTTGCATTGAATATGTTATTGTAACCTAACATTTTAGTTTAGAATCAGCGTCCCTGTCCCCGATTAGGAGAATCACGTTACAGTCAAAAAACAAGAAAATCCCGAATTCATATTGTGAATAACGTTGCGTTAAAAAAAAACTTACATTACATAGAAACCAGCAAATCAGATAAACATTATGTAACATATGTTCATATACACAAACGTTTATCATATGTGGCGATCGAAATTACAGCCTTTTTTTTCTAATTCCCTTGAAATGTAAATATACGAAACTTTGAAATTTATACTTTCCAAGGGAATTTACATTGATGTTATAGATATTTTCTCTTGTATGGCAGGTACTGCATAACTTAAGGAATTTACTGGAATTAACAATTACCGAATTCGTTATGTACATTTAGCACATGTAAATTTATTTCATCATTGTTCCGTTACGAGTCATTGTGATACGCCCTGTTATTGAGATGAAATATTAGGTATATCATCTCAATAGAAGAGAGTTTTCGACAATGAATTATTCATAGGTACAGCGAGTGTATGGTTCATAACTTTTTCAATTTTTGTATTCAGGTTTGAAGATATCATACGTCATGAATTATGACTTCGCAACTTTAACAGTATATATAATTTTTTGACTTTCAAATTTGTTAGGCTTATTACACTATATTAAAATACCGGCCGAGTGTGAGCCAGACTCGCATATGAATGTTCCGTATATATTTCAGGCCTACTCTTCGATTTTCACCAAAATCGATTAACTCTTATCGTTGATAGACTTACATGTATATCTGCATAAAATGTTTTCTCGCCTCGATTTAATGTTTTAATAAATTAGACAATTAATATGCATCAATAATCTTAACATGATGGCTGCAGCTTCGTTGCCTTCGATTATAGGAAAAAACGCATACAGTTTGTTTTTCGTCCCGTGTTTGACATCTGGAACAGTAATCGCATGCACCTAGCAGATACAGTTAATGTTAAAGAAACGATAGAGGGATGTGAGCATCGGGGTCATGTGGCTGTCTGTGGTTCTCTGGTTCTCTCTGTCTACCCTGAAAGGGGCTTAGCGTGAAGATGTGAGTATTAAGAAATAAACAGAGAATAAAAAAATCGACGATCCCATTCTCGCTGAAGACATTGGATATATCCACATTACCCTTAACCGTATTAGACCCCTAGAGAATTTTGCCCTATCGTAGTGTAATATCATCCAGTTTATTAAAGCCATGGAGATGCGTAGTGACGCAAGTAATCTTGTCTATGTATTACCAGAAATTTCCAAATATATGTAAATATTTACTCTTACAAATAATGATTTATTCATAACTAGCGACCCGCCCCGGCTTTGCACGTAGTAGAGCATATTATGCCTACTAACGTACTTAAGTTGATAAGGATTATCACTGTATTGTATATCTATATAATATCCGATAAAAGCTCACAGGCAGCTTAACTTTTTTTTCCGACATTTTAAACAATTATCGTCATATTTCAAACGACTTACACAAAAACAAGTTATAAACCTAAACGTTCCTCAAGAATTACTCTGTCTATTGGTGAAATCCGCATCAAAATCCGTTCAGTCGTTTTTGAGTTTATCGCGAACAGACAGACAGACGCGGCGTGGGACTTTGTTTCAGAATATGTAGTGAAATACATACATCTGTACATAGTACTAGGCTATTTTCAACTTAGCCCGTCGGAATCTAAGAGAGGTAGGGCGCATCAAAGCAGTCCGTCTCGGGAAGTAGGTACCTCACAAAAAACCGCAGCCAAATGTTATGTTCCTGCGTGTGAGTGAGGGCACCAGTAAGCTCCCAAGGAGTTACTGTGTAAGCAGCGTGATATAGTGATAATTAATATATCGCAAGCGTTAATAGGCTACGGTACCCGCTTTACTTCAGGTGGGCTGTATGCTTGTATGCCTCCCGATGTAGTATAAAAAAATCTAAACTAAAATTTAAGAATCGAGATAGAACCGTTAAAGTGTAAGTCGGACTTGCACATCTAGGGTTCTGCAGTTCCATGCCGAATCTACATTTCTTCCTTACGACTAGATCTAACACGCATAGGCATTACCTTTTCACCCAAACAACAATTTCATATCAATAATCACCTTCTTCTTCTTAGAAATATCCCGCTTCCCAATCCACTAGGATTGGCGGGGTCCGCCACCTAAGCCTAAGGAGTTGACGAAGATACATTATTTTTACCTCCACAGCCTAGAGGACAAACCAGATCTTTCTTAGGTTACATTACACGTCTCTCGAAATATAATTTCTTTGACGTGTGTGTTTCCTCACGATGTTTTCCTTCACCGCAGTGCAAGTGACAAATATGTACATAAATCTGAAAACACGGATTTAGTGGTACATGCCCCCGTTTGGATTCATACCAGGGACCGGTTGGCCAGTAGGCCGGTTTCTTAACCACTGGGCTATCACAGGTCCAGGAACTAATGAAACCAACTTGACAAAAAATTATAAAATCGAAAAATTTTGCCACTAGCCTGTTGTTTGTGAAAATATTAACACCATGGCGTTTGTTTTGCACGGCGTGACTTGACACTTTCTGATTGATGTTCACTGTCACGTGACTGAATGGCTAATTTTGATTAATTTATTTTTTAATAATAATCTTTATTTTTTATAGTATTCGATACATATTCATATTCGCTTTATTCTATCTCAAATCTATTATGTAAAATGTGTGTGTGTACTTACATATGTATGTAAGAAGTTACACTTCTTTCGCGTCACAAAGCAAAAACAACTGCAAACATTCCAACGCGCGTGACAGTACTCTGCGTTTGTAAAACGCAACGATTACATAATAAATTATCAACAAATATGATTCACCACCATATATAATTTAAAGACCCACTCACACACACACACCCATATATATATATATATATATATGGGTTCGTATAAAACTGGGCATTACGCGAGTATTTCTGTTTGCAGCATACGCTCCCGTAAGCTCAGCGTATGCCCAAGAAATAGAGAAGTTTTGGGAGCCTGTGAGGGATGTTCTGGATTTAGCTGAACGGAATGAAAAAGTGATTATGTGTGGAGATTTGAATGGATGGGTTGAGACCAAACGAGACGGCTATGAAGCTGCTCTGGTTCTTATGGAGATAAGAGAGTGAACGAAGCAGGTAATTCGATTTATGTATGAAACGAAACCTCCTCGTGTCGAATACTTTATTTCATCACAAGGATATATATATATATATATACATATATATATTGAATCTGATGTGATACAAAGCACGTGTTGTATATTCATAAATAAGTATTGTGAATAACTATCTTGAATATGAAGTTGAAGTGATTTTCTTTTAATTCCTTATTCATAAAAGGACTACACCAGCCGCCTGAGATAGGGTTATGGTCATCATATCCTTAAAAGATTACCGTATATTGTGCAGAAAATTACTGAGTACAATCTGCTACTGCAATGCATTGAGATGTTTACGTTGAAGGCCAGCAGGGTAAGCCCGCTGCAACAAGGAGTACGAGAGAGATAATAATGGGAGCATTAGTCTCGAACATTTTCTACTTCAGCTGTGAACTGTTTTGGTCAAACGCTAGAATATGAATGTAAGGTTTCCATTAAGAAAGGACAAAAATTTGTCGATAGATACAAACTCACAATGATGTTACATTTTAGGAGAGTCATATTATACTCATATTACATGGTTTTAAGATTAAACTATTACATTCAATTAAAACCGAAACCGAATCGACCGCACCGATGTGCGGGTTAGGGTGTCCCCCGGATGCGACGCGCACCGATTCGCCCCCGTCGGTGCGAATATAGGTGCATGCGGCGGTGGGGACCACCACCCACCACGCAGCGCTAATTTCGGCGGGTCGAGGAGAGCCGAGTGTTGCATAGGCACATGGAATGTGAGAGGTGGATTGAGTGATAAGATGAATGAGCTGATGGACGTAATGAATGAGAAACGCTTAGATGCTTTTTGTGACTGTGACTGTGATGGCCCTATGATCTGGGGTAGACCGGGACGATCATGCCAGTGTTGGTGTAGGTGTCATACTCTCCTCTCGTTTAGCCTCTGGTGTGAAAGATTACTGTTTAGTAGGGTCTAGAGTTCTCTAGGTTCGTATAAAACTGGGCATTACGCGAGTATTTCTGTTTGCAGCATACGCTCCCGTAAGCTCAGCGTATGCCCAAGAAATAGAGAAGTTTTGGGAGCCTGTGAGGGATGTTCTGGATTTAGCTGAACGGAATGAAAAAGTGATTATGTGTGGAGATTTGAATGGATGGGTTGAGACCAAACGAGACGGCTATGAAGCTGCTCTGGTTCTTATGGAGATAAGAGAGTGAACGAAGCAGGTAATTCGATTTATGTATGGAACGAAACCTCCTCGTGTCGAATACTTTATTTCATCACAAGGATATTCACACGTATATATATGGAGACGGAATGACCAAACAACTGTGATTGATTTGATTATAATTGCTAGATGTCTCCGAAATACTATAATCTATAAAAGAACCTTTAGAGGTCCCACTCTTTAAACGAACCACTACCTGGTAGTAAGCCGGTTTGTGGAACTTTTCAAGAAGTGGAGGCATTGGCGAGCGCATATTCCTTTCGAAGATCATTAAAAGAATAAGAAAGGAGTGAAAAATTATTAGATGAAAGTGTAAGGAGAACGTATGTACATTTGGTAAGCGAAAGACTTGCAAATGCAAGTCTTTCCGACTCAGATGTGAATGATTGCTGGAAAGTTCTGAAAGAAAGTATGGTGGATAGTGCAAAAGATACAATCATGTGGATGCACAGAGAGGCATAAAACATTGAAAGGAGATGCCTGGTGGGATGCGGAGGTTGAAACCTGCGTAGCAAGAAAGAGGAAAGCGTGGCTGGATTATATATCATCTTTGTCCTTAAATGAAAGTATGAGAGAGAATAAAAAAGAAATGTACCGTCTGTGCAAGAATGAAACCAAGGCTTTAGTGAAAGAGAAGCGTGAAAAACAAATTATGAATGATGAAGAGTGGCTGATGAAAAACTTCGAGGCAAATACCAAACTCTTTTAGAGAGAAGTAAAGAAGTCTCGGGGTAGTTCGTCGGTATCCAGTATGAACAAGATAAAGTCTAAAGCTGGTATCATTCTTGCAAACACTCAGGAAGTGTTAGAACGGTGGAGGGAATATTTTGAAGAAATGTATGAATATGCCTCGGACGGTGGCAATTAGAGTGAGTCTGATGCTCACTCCACGTTGACGGCGTCCGTTGAAGGTAAAACTATTGATGAGATTGAATGGTCGATACGAAGTATGAAAAATGGAAAGTCTGCGGGAATTGATATAATCACAGCTGAGATGATCAAACTAGGTGGCACTTACGTCCGGGACGCCTTCCGGTACTTATAAAATCTATGCTGGAGAACTGGAAGGGTCCCAATGGACTGGAGACGCGCAGTCATTGGACCCTTGTATCTAGGATCACGCAGGAACTGCGCCAGCTATAGTTCTCAGTAGGTCTCAGTTTAATCAGCTTAGCAGCAAAAGTATATGGAAAGGTAATTGAAAGGAAAATGAGGGTGACATCTGATGAAATGCTGTGAGAGGCGCAGGGAGGATTCCAAAATGGAAGGGGATGTACGGATCATGTTTTCTCGCTTCGCAATATCGTAGCATCTGGCCACAGACCAGAAGGTTTTCTGCGGTTTTGTGGATTTTGAGAAGGCATTTGATAGGGTTGTGCGAAAGGAACTGTGGTGCATATTGCCGAGATATGGGATTGACGGTTCACTGCTCCGTGCTGTGCAGTCCACTTACAAGGGTTGCTCAGCATGTGTGCGAATAGATGGTTGCATGTTGTTTGCTAGGCTGTTTATTCTGTATCTCGATACTTGTCTACAGAGAATAAGATCGACGAATGTAGGATTACGCATGGGTGACCTAGTGGTGAACTATCTGCTGTATGCAGACTTACCTAACATGATTAAATTGGTCGTGATCTATCAGAAGGTGATGTCAGGAGCCCTAGAAACCGGCGAGCGTGCATGATAAAAGCAATGAATGTTAAAGAAGTGAATGAGGTATGTAAGGATCGAGTCACGTGGCGCTCGGTTCTCTCTGCCTACCCCGTAAGGGATTTGGCGTGAAGTTATAGATAGATTCAATTAAAAAATTACGTGTGAAATCAATAAAAAAGATATTTATTTTTAAAAGTATAAAAAGTAATTTGCAAATACGTATTTTGAATTTAGTATTTAAAATACTAAACGAAACGCTATTTTGTATTTCACATTTGAAATAGAAAATGAAACAAGTATTTTGAATTTAGATACTTTTAATTAAACATCTCTGTGTTTTCATCTTTTTTATTACATCGTTAAATCTTGCCTAATAACTTATTTTCTTCTACAAACGAGGATTATCTCGAGGTAATCTTTTATACTCTGCGATAGCGTCAATCACTCTTTTATTGTCCAGTTTTATTCAAGTTTTTTATTATTTATATATTTATTATTCAATTCGAGTTCAACGAATTGAATAAAATGATAAAAATGGCAACTTTTATCATCTGACACTATTTTCTACAAATTCTTATTTAAAACTGAAAGGGTTGATGATTGTGGTGTATAATGATAATTTACTTAGTTTACTAACTTTATATTTGTACGTTATATTGTTACTTGTAAATACCTTTATATTTGTTATTAACAGGTTCCCTGTCCCCATACGACACAGAAATTTTGTTCAGTAATGTCCAAATATCCAGAGGGTATATACGTACATATTTTTATAAGCATGTAAACGTATTTTTAAAGCAAATAAAACGTGACGGGTATATATATATACATATATTTATACCACTAAGGTGGCAAACAAGCGTACGGCCTGCCTGATGGTTAGCAGCTACCGTAGCCTATGGGCATTTGCAACACCAGGAGTGTTACTCTTGCGTTGTCGACCCTGTAAGAATCTCCTCACGCCTTTCTTGAAGAACCCCATACTGGAGTCCCTTGGGAAAACCTCCGCACGGAGCTGATCCCACAATTTAATATTTCTCGGTAGAAAACTTCTTGTGAAACGCACAGTGCGCGACCATTGCGGTTCCAGTGTATGAGGATGAACTCCCAGCCGTCGTATATGATACACGAGCATGATGTTCATATAATTTCTTAATAAATCCCATGAATCTTATATGATTCTGCTCGTATTTCATTAATTGGACGTGTACATACAATGTTGTAGGTGCTACGTTCATGACTGCGTATGATTCATTGATTTATAATATCTGTATAAAATAAATAATATCGTAGGTTGACCTTGACGAATTGAATCACGTGGCGCTCGGTTCTTTCTGCCTACCCCGCAAGGGATTTGGCGTGAAGTTATATAGGTAGATAGAAATCAATCACTATTGCCAGAATAATTTATTATCATTTGCTAAAGTTTTTCCTAGACTTACCTATTTTTTTTATATAAACAATAAAATATTTCGTGATTTTACAATACATACATACATATCATTACGCCTGTCTCCCATTGGGGTAGGCAGATACTATAGAACGCCAGGTGCACCGATTCAAAAATACCGCTCTTTCTTCTTCCACACTCATCAACCTCTTCATGCATGCTCTTCGGTTACTTTTGATTTAACCCGTTTTCAACATACCAGCAATTTGATGTATATGTGTGCGTCTAGGGCACACCATTCACTCTTGCTTGATACACTTCTTTCGTAACTCTTTTGTCATTCATTCTTTCTAAATGACCAATCCATCTCAGCATACCCTTTTAAATTTTTGTCACTACATTAACTTTCATTCCACAAAGGTCTCGTATCGTGCTATTTTTTATTCTATCAACCATTCTCACTCCACACATACTCCTCAGCGCTCTCATTTCTACGGCGTTCACCCTGCTTTCATGCTTGTTCTGCCATAGACATGTTTCACTACCGTACATCAATGTTGGCGGTAATACACCCTGAATGATAGCAAGGCGAGCTTTGCTCGATATGTTATTGGTTGTTACCACGGAGTACAACGCACCCATTGATACGATTATAATTATTGTATTTCTTTTTACTAAACAAATTCAACTAAAATAGTTAGAGGATATAAAAAATCGGCCAAGTGCGAGTCGCACCCGCGCACCAAGGGTTCCGTACCATTTTCTATAAAAACGGCAAAAAAAATCACGTTTGTTGTATGGGAGCCCCCTTAAATATTTATTTTATTCTATTTTTTAGTATTTGTTGTTATAGCGGCAACAGAAATGCATCATCTGTGAAAATTTCAACTGTCTAACTATCACGGTTCATGAGATACAGCCTGGTGGCAGACGGACGGACAGACGGACGGACGGACGGACGGACGGACAGCGGAGCCTCAGTAATAGGGTTCCGTTTTACCCTTTGGGTACGGAACCCTAAAAACGACAGTAAAAGGAGACAACCACATACATCTCTACTATTTAACGTGCAAGAGAATGAGATAGAAAGCATTATACAGTGTTTATTACAGGGTCCGAGCGTTGTAGTTGTGTCAGTCCGTGTGCGTGCATACGTGCGTATTACGAAACTTGGGATAAGGCGGCATAACAATCGTGGTATATTTATTGTACACGTGTATTGTTTACATAAATATTTCATTATTTTAATAAAAACATTTTCCAAGTATGCCGAAAACGAATGCAGAATATTGTCTTTATTATCGAAAAAAAAGAAAACAAGACTAAAAAGACTGCAAAAAGTTCAACGGAACGTGTTCGTGAATTTCGTGCAAATACATAATAGTTTAAAACTTGGTATCAATATAACCATACAATTATCCTACTCTTGAAATTCTACATGCGTCTCATTATCTTGAAGTTCAAATTTTTGAAGGTTTCACTTCTATCGCGTGTGAACTGTACACATGTTTTTTTAAATCTAGAGATGTAAATTTAGAGCTTGTCTGACGATGAAAGTTGGAAGTTTTTAATTGTCAACAATAAGTTTGGGTTCATTTAGCTTATCTTAATGAGGAATGTAACGCGTTAATTCGTTCTTTTAAACTATTATTTACTAATTGTGACTGATTGATGCGACAACTGATTTTTATCAATATCAAGTAGTTCTTGCGTGATGCGTACGCAATGGAGATATCTTGATTGCTTGGGTGTCGGTGTCGACGAGTGCAGTTCTGCTTCATCACTCCAACAACATTAATAATGAGTTCAGATTTTTTTTGCAGGTATATTGAAATCATGCACGCTGAGTGACTGAGTATTTCTCCTAGTTACCTTTCTTTCCCTTTTAACTAAAAGTAGCATAAAGTCATTGCAAGTTTGCAGCATTTTTTACAGCTGTCTCTACTAATTCTGGTCGTAATTCGTCAGCCGAGGTTCGAGTGGTATTGACGAGCCTGATGAGCGAGGGGCTAACAATGATGACTTTAAGGCAAGATACTCGTACAAATTTATGTGCATGAACATGTTTGCTTTGTTTTGGTATGGGAGTTTCGATATTATAAGTGTGAATTTATAAAAAGAAGCATTTAGTAGTACTCACTAGATGGCGCTGTGTAATTTGTTTGAAAATATTTGTTTAGTTATTCTACAAGCATCATATACGAGTATTGTGGGGTGGCGACTATTGCAAATAAAAGTAGCTGAATGGACAAATCGGTGCGAAACTACGAGCCTATTTTATAGGCCACAACTTGGCTTCGCCATTGGAGAGAACGGCGCCAAAAGTTATCTCGTTACGACCATACTTTATAACCCGACACTTACGTTTACTCGATTAAATGCGGGAAGGGTTCGAGCATTTGGCACAGTTATGGTGTAAAGTTTGAACTTTTTGGGGTTCCGTACCAAACAGCTAAAATAGGAACGGAACTCTTACTGTGCGAGTTCTCCTTATCTAAGAAGTTATTAAAGGGAAAAATCTGAAATAATGATTTGAAGGAAGGTTTATATAATTGCTGTTTAATTATCTTGAGTTTTCTTTTCTCTATTATCTCGATTTTAAATTAAGGTGTGGATAATAGCTCTATCTCAGAAATATATATTTTTTAATGTGGTCTGCCAAAATGTCTTCATTACGCCTGATGGAAAGCGTCAATGAAAAACAGAGAACAGCCAACACAGTGATTACCGCGGTGTTGGCGGTCCCCTCTTGACGGCTTGCTAAGGTGCCTCTTCATACCTCGTCTGAACGACCCGGAATTATAGGAGGCGGGGAACACATGCACCGGAAGCGAATTCCACATTTTGACTGTCCGACAGTGAAATGAGTCACTGAACCTCTTAGTACGGAAGGTCAGCAACCCAATCCTATGTGGATGTGATCTCAGTTCAGCACGAGTGTTCCGGAGGAGGAAAGGGAGAAGGAGGGACGAGGTCGAAAAGCTCCTTAGTGGCCTCAGCGCTATCTATGATGTGTATAGCGCGGCGCTGCATTCTATCGAGAGATGACGTTTATATAATTGCCATTTAATTATCTTGAATTTTCTTAAACTCTCTTTTAACGCTTACTAATGGAAGCGAGAGCTGGGCATGGCAGAGAGAGCATGAAAGTAGGATAAACGCGGTTGAAATGTGAGCGTTGCGCAAAATCTGTGGAGTAACGCTTGTAGACCGTATTCGCAATGATGAGGTTAGAAGCAGAGTTGGTCTGAAAGAGAGCGTCGGTGTTTTAAAATAAGAAGAGGCATGCTCCGTTGGTTCGGACATGTAGAAAGAATGCAGGATGAAAGAATGACGAAGCAGATATACAATTCAAAAGTGGAAGGATGTAGGAGCCGAGGAAGGCCCAGACTTACCTACCATGATCAAATTGGTCGTGTTCTATCAGAAGGCGATGTCAGGAGCCCTAGAAACCGGCGAGCGTGCATGAAAAGAGCAATGAATGTTAAGGAAGCGAGTGAGGTATGTAAGGATCGAGTCGCGTAGCGCTCGGTTCTCTCTGCCTACCCCGTAAGGGATTTGGCGTGAAGTTATAGTAGTAGTTACAAAGTGTCGTGTGTTAAAAAGAATCAAATGAGATAATTCAGAATTGTCAACATGTTCATCATTTCATACGCAGAAAGTTAATGTTGTACAAAATAGCCAATGCTTTATTTTTATGGCAATACGCCAATATTTCCGATATACCACAGCGAAACTTTAAGTGAAAGTGCCAATAACGTGCTGAAAACGAAGCTCGAATGAAAGAAAAATAATAAAAATCGAAAAAGTGTATATTTATTTCGGTACGAAATAAATGTGATATGGGATGCTTGAAAGGAACTCGGTATTATAATGCGGTATTATATCTTAACCTCAGAGATAACCGCAGTTAAATAACGGCTCCACGTTGTCGTGTCTCAGCTAGAGAGTTAGGTCGCCAATAAGTTTCTGAAGAAGAGCTGTTTGTTAGTAACAGGCATTCCATAAGCGTCACTTCTTATTTTGTAAGTGTTTAACGATAACCACTTTACATGAGCTAGGCAGTATGCTTCCCGAAGTTGTACAACAAAATATACTGTGCCATAAAAACCTAGCCAGCCGCACTGGAACTGAAGTATTACGTGGTTAATCAGATTTATAGATCCTCCAGGATGCACATAAGAGATATCATGTGATCCATCCTTATAGGTCATAAGTTCTGTCATAAACTTTTGATTTAATTATTTGATAATTATGTAAAAGTTATATATGAAATGAAAGGTAAATAAATGTACAATAAAATTTTATTTACATTATTCGAAATGCCCTCCTCTATTTTGAAAACATGCCCTTAATCGACGCGGCCAGTCATCGATCGCAGTACGCACCACATTTATATCTATTTCTGCCGCTGCTTTAACCAGAGATGCTTGGAGAGACTCCACATTCTTAGGAGGTTTAGCGCAGACTTTTTCCTCCAAATGTTGACATATCTTGTGGTTCAGTGGGTTTAAATCTAAACTAGAAGAGGGCCAGTCTTCATGCTCGATGAAGTCAATTCCACGGGCGGTCAACCAGGTTTGAGTGCTTCGTGCCTTATGAGCTGGTGCAGAGTACTGTTCGAATATCCAGTATCTGTTTTTGAACATTATTTGAGAAAGAGGTTCTACTATGTTTGTTAGCCACAGCACTGGTTTTCACACTTTTTTCACAGAAAAACATCTCAGTTAAGCCTGAATATGGGACTCCAAACCAAACCATGATTGATAAAGGATAATGCCCCCGCTGGACCCTCGGAATACGCGTGCTCGCTTCTTCACAACTGTGGGCATACACCTTATCGTTTTGTTGTAACTTTCTTCGATGGTAATTTTTTTTTCATCCGAAATCAAAATTTCTCGGTTTTTTTTTTTTGCACGTTTTGTTACGGCGGTACGCGGGTTCTTTCCATCCTATTTTTTATTCGTTCAAAAAATGTACGGTTTTTACGATAAGCTCGTAGTCCCAGGTCTTCATTTAACACTATTTTGACAGTGGTTCTGTTTAATCCCATCTGAAGAGCTAAGATTTTTTCTTTACGCACGGGATTTCTTTGGAATCGCGCCTTCACTACTTTAATGACCGCTGGTGTCCTAAATGTGCGAGGTCGGCCGCTCCTCTTACGATCTTCGAAGCTTGAATCTTTAGTATATCGTTTGATAATACGATAAATAAACCGTAGTGTTATTTTCAATTTTTGTAGAATGTTCAAAATCTCTTCTGGCGCGTAACCATAGCGGTGCAACGCGATAACCGCGACTCTATCTTCCTTCTTCGACCACTCCATATTTGAAAATGAATGAAAATGAATTTATTTTTTATTTTCGGCAAGCGGGAACGTTCTATTTTTAAAATTAGGCAAAGTATTTCTGGCCAGTATTCCAAAATTTAAATAATAAGGTTTTGACAGAACTTATGACCCGACTAGGTACATATATAATTCTTTTGGACGTGTGTACTTCACGTCCTAAACAGCAGGGCCGATTTTGATCAATTTTCATGTGCATATTGGAGTAAAACGCAAGACGGTTTAGATTTACAATTGGGCCCGGTAGGTACTGCTGCGATCGAATTGTAGAGCTTTTTGCGCAAGATAACGTCTGAAGGGGCTTCTAATATTTTTTTAACACAGTCACATTTCGTGCGTGTCGGCATGAAGACGTAGATATATAGGACGTACTAAATACACTCATCTAATATCAGATTTGCTTCGCCTACGCTTCGAGAAAACAGGCAAAAAATAGGTACTATTAACATTTTATTGCATTAACATTTTTCTATTTTTTTTTATTATGTTGTTACTGATGATTATTGACGCTCGGTGGAATTTTGAAGACATTTTGTCAATGCAAACAGTTGTATAGATTCAACTTAACATTGTTATTTATTACTTATATTTATTTCTGCTGACCGGTTTCACCTTTACAGCATTATCAGGATTCATTATAAAGATTTTATTTTGTTTGTTCATTACAAAGACATTGTGAAGTGGAATCTGTACGAGAGTTTGCATTAACAAGATGCATCTTCATTTTATTTTTTATAACTTATAATATGTTGTATTCTATTGTAATGTAGTTAATGATTTTTTCCTATCTAATGTTATAGTTCAAATTTATAAGCATGGTATGTGCGATAATGCTCCACATATGTAAATCTTCTGGTTACTGAACGTGTCATAATGTGAGGAGAACACTGAAGACCGAAATACAGGCTAACTCTTAGTATAGTTAGGTAACAGAAGGCTTTAACTACTTACTAGTTAGTATCTGTTTGAGTATAATTAGTAGATATATTAATTATCATTTGTTGTAAAAAATACTGTTTCGGAGTGGTAAATTAAGTTTCTTAGATTTTAGTAAATAGATAATTTCTCCGACCTCTTTCATAAGACCAGCTATCGTCAGATCTGCACTCCAATTGCTAAGGTTCATGAAGGCACAACAATCAGAAATGGTTGAAATTCGGTTCGTTAAATTTCATCAAATAAGTACATAATACTCGTATTAGACTAAAAAGTGGTATGAAAAAGATCACTGTTTTACACCACATGACCATGAAACAGGATAACAGGTGACGGTAACAGGACCTTCTTCTTACCATTATCCCGTTACCTAATACGTACGTTTTAGGATTGGAGGGGTTCGCTACCTAAACCTAAGGATTTGGCGAAGATACTAATTTTTACATGGAGCTACTGCCGTCAGATCAACACAACGTAGAGAGAAAACCAGGCCTATCTTAGGTAGTCACATGTCTTTCGAAATACAATTTCTTGGAGCTGCGGGTTCCCTGACAATTTTTCTTTTACCGCCGAGCAAGTGATAATTACAGATATATACGTACATAAATCGGAAAACGCTAATTTAGTGGTACATGCCAGGATTCGAACCAGGGACCAGTTGATCAATAGCCGGTTCTTTATCCTGGGCTATCACTGCTCCTGAACAGAGATATGTTGTGAAACTAAACGGTGAATACATAACTGTTCACCATCAGGACCATGTAGTTAAGATAATGGTAAGGTCACATAGCTCGAAGATGTGATAGTTGTTGGGGCAGATGGTTCTCGAATGGCGATCGCAAACCGGAAAACGTAGCATAGGACAGCAATGGACTGAACATCTGGTGAAGACCGTGAGGAGTCCATAGATGCAAGCAACACAGGATCTATCGCTGTGAAAGTCTAAGGAGGAAGCCTATGTTTATCAGTGTATACGTCCTCCAGCTTAAATGATGATGATGTACAAGTAGGTTCTATAGTTAATACACCACCAAATAAATAATTAATAGTTAATAGATTCAGGCGTATTAATTATTTACATGCAATTTGATCTAACCTGCTTAGTGTACTGCTGCTGCATTGGTGGCGGAAGCACATAAAGCAGGTTAGATCAAAATGAATGTAAATAATTAATACGCCAAAAAAAAAAGTGTTACGGAGAGTAAAATATTCGTACAGCAGAATAAAACGAAGTTAAAATTTTCAAGCGTATGCTTAGCCACGAAATTTTAATGAATTCCGGCAGGCCGCGCGAATTTTTGCATTGTAAATTACGTTAGGGGATTATTCTTAACAAATTTGTGGCCAGACTAGCGTCGTGTCTTTGATTTATGCCTGTACATAAGCGAAGCTCCCTGTGCATTGTTATGATTATTTATGTTAGACAGAACCATAAGTATAGCATTAAGGTCCTTTTTCACTGGAAAAGTGAGGTGATGGGACACCTCTTGTCCGTTAATGCAAAAAATTGAATTTGATGCCAGTTTCTACCAATAGTTGTCAATAATAGAAACGAAAATCACGTGAGGTATGCAATTGCCAAAAATCATGCGAGTTATGTAATTTGCTAATGCAAGCTCCGCCTTAAGATGCTTTTTAACTGCATGCTGGGAATAAAAAATGGTGTGGCGAAATTTCAATTCCGTTCTGTCGTATTTGCAGTGAAAATGATTGGGATTGGGATTGGGGAGGATGTGCAAGGCGGGAATTGAAATATTTGCTCGCGTGAGCCATTGCAGGAATGCATTTTATGAAAGTACTGACAATTTAATATCACACTACCAATTATTTAAGGGGCTCTGGGTAGGATCGACTGTGGTACGACTCCTCTAGCACCAATAAAATATTATAATAATAAAATACACAATTGAATAAATAAAAAACTACACGCAAGCATAACGGAACGGAATTTTAGAAATGAAATGAAGGTTATGAAACAAAAAAATAAAGAATGCGTGTGTCAGCTCCGACGCATGACTGGAGTTTACTCCTTACGAACGAAATATAAAAAGAATAGAACGAATAGAAAAAGAGGGTAAACGAATGCATCTTCTGAAATAATAAGAATAAAATTTATATTTATAGTTCACATCCTACTGGCATACAGAATTAACCGCATTTACGTGTTTTTCGGATTATTCTTCGTTACGACTCGAATCAATTTCTTCTATATTTTCCAATGTTTTTTTAACTTTAATCACTTGATGATTTTTTAATACATAGTACATAAAAATATACGTAAAATGTCCTAAGCTTCGTAATACGCAGGCGCGCACACACACGTACTAACATACGTACAACGCTTGGTCGGTATCTTTGTCTTCGCTTCGTTCGCGTGCGCATTCGCGTTCGCCTTCGATTTCGCTTTCACCTTATCTTCATCTTTATCTTTGATTTTCAGATTAATGGCAATTAATGATGGAAATAGTCAGTAGCGATTTCAAGTATCGTCTCGCCTCACCGCTTGAAAAGCACCTTTACATTCGAAAGTGCTGAAATTAAGAATATACATATGCTTTTACATTAGGTTTGTTTGTTTTGTTTGTATAACTTGAATGCATTACTTAGGTACAATTATGATTAACAGTATAAGAATTAGTACATGATTTGAACAGGTGAGCTTATTCCTTCAAGGAATTTAGAAATTTAAAAGCAATGCTTCGTTGGAAGAACCAGCCACCAACCAACCATTGTTGTTAAGTTTATGAATGAAATAATGAATGGCGGTAAGAACGAGATATTAAGTAGAGGAAATATTCAATACACATAACAACGTAATTGTTTGATTTATAACAAAATAAATAACAAATACACATATTATATAGATGCTAGTATACATATATTAAATAAACAATAACTACATTTTTTTTTTTTTTTTTTTAATGTAGCCTATCAAAATATCCCTATCGCGCCTGATGGAAAGCGTCAATAAGAACCAGATGCGAGAACAGCCATCTCAGTGATTAGCGCTGTGCTGGCTGTCCCCCCCTTGACGGCCCGCTAAGGTGCCTCTTCACGCCACGTCTAAACGACCCGGGGTTATAGGAAGTGGGGAACACATGCGCCGGAAGCGAATTCCACATTTTGATAGTCCGACAAAGAAACGAGTCGCCGAACTTCTTAGTACGGGAGGTAAGCAACCCAACTCTATGTGGATGTGATTTCAGTCCAGCGCGAGTATTCCGGAGGAGAAAAGGAGAAGGAGGGACGAGGTCAAAAAGCTCCTCAGAACATTCCCCATGATAGATACGATAGAGAACACTCAAGCACACATACCTACGTACATACCTACGTCATCTCAATTCAACGCGGGAGTACTATACTCGTAGAATTTTTTTAGTCGCTATGGTGCATGGTGTATATAAGGTATATGATATTAAAATTGTACACTGTATTAACTTTCGTTAAAGCATTGTTGCTTATTAATTACTTATGTCGATATTGTTTTGAAGTTAGGGCACAGGAAAACTAGGTACCTACTTCAAAAGTTCTCGTATTCCTATTTCTTTTTATATCTTCTCATAAATGTACAATATATTATAACACAAGTGTATATACAACAGTGTACACACAACCCAGTTATTGATTGAGTACCAATCTTATGATTACGATAGTACATGATGCTCTTGTGTCATATAGTATAAACAAGGTTTACACACAATTTATATCAGTGCTCAGTAAAGCGAAAAATGTAACTTCTTACTCATAACACTTCACTTATTTTGGCAGACAGGTATAATAAATGGCATTACTTTTAGAAACGAGTATTTGTTGTCGTCTTCTTAGCGTTATCTTGTTTCCTAATCCACTAGGAATGGCGGGGTTCGCTACCTAAGCCCAAGGATTTGATGAGGACACTGATTTTGACATGAAACGTCTACCGTCAGAGATAAACAACCCAGAGGAAAAACCATACCTTTCTTAGGTTAGGTAACACGTCTTTCGAACTATAATTGCTTGGACGTGCAAGTTTGATGTTTTCCATCAATGTAGAGAAAGTGATAATTACATAAATCCGGAAACGCGGATTTAATGGCACATACTAGTATACAAACCGGGACCAGTTGGCCAACTTCACAAGGCCACTTCTCTGTCCATTGGGCTATCACTACTTATGCTTTAGTGTTTATAATGTCTGTACATATGAGTATTTACGATGATATTTCCTATTTTTATTGCTATAGACCATTATTTTATCGAATAGAGAAATAACTGAATCGATATTCCAAAAATAAACTATCTCAAGAAACTATGTAGGTTACAATTATAATAAATCGAATCAACATCATCGGAGCTAACTTCTAGGAAATGATATAACAGTTAAGACAGAGTGCTTACGACTAATTAATGTAAATTTTGAACTGATTTAGGCAAAACAATACGCTGTTTCATAATATTTAATAGAACGGTTCATTTGCAGCTGACTTAAAAGCAAAGTTTATGAATTTCAATCAAGCAAAGTTGTACCCATAAATATGAATAGTAGATGCCTCCCAAGTTTGTATTATATTTATATACCTATATAGTCCGGCCATAAGTTCTGTTACAAATGAATATGCATTTATTTTTTTATGAAGTAATGTAATTTTAATTAAACTAATATGTAATGTTTATGGAAGTCTCCGCAAAAAATAAAAATAAATATTCTATTCGAAATGGCCACCTTTGGCTTTGACAGGCCTTTAATCTATCTGGAAATTTAGCCACCGCTTGCTTCAGAGATTTTTTAAGAGACACAATGTCGTTGTGTCGTTTCGAGTAGGCATGTCCTCTAAAACTGGCCATAATTTGTAGTCTAACGAGTTCAGATCTGGGCTAGACGAGGGCCAGTCATCAGCTCTTATAAAGTCCGGAACGTTGGTTTCGAGTCAGGCTTGGGTAGTTCGTGCCTTGTGACCAGATGTAGAGTTTTGCTGAAAAGTCCACGGTACATATTTAACAGTGTATTGCTGAGAGGTTTCACAACACGATGCAAAACAATCTCTTGATAAGTCTTCACTCCTTTTTCACAAAAGTGAAGCTTTGTGACTCCTTGATAAGTTGATAAGACACCCCCCGTATCAGGACAGAAGGCGTTTTGATCCACTCTTTTCAACTCTTCATCATCATCATCTTCATAATCGTCCACTGCTGAACATAGGCCTCCCTTCTAGAGTGCCATTCGTCTCGATCTACGCCATTCGAGAACCTTTCTTCCCCAGCGGTTGTCGGTTCTACGAACTATGTGGCCGGTCCACTGGCTCTTCAGTTTTCTTCTCCTTTGGGCTATGTTACCTTAGTTACGGTGTTATGCAATCATCTAGGCACAGAAAACAATTATGAAGTTCGAGTTTCTATAAAGTAACTCACTTCAACTGTAGGAATTAATTTAGGGCATGTCATGTATATCGACGACAAGCGCCGAGCTTCAGGTATTGTTTTATTATACGCGACAGATTCCTAGCTTGAATCTTCATTTCTCGCGATAGGATGTTTTGTTTCCTAATGGGGTTTCGGCGAATTCTAGCTTTAACAGCATTAACGGCCTTTGTAGTTCTAACAGCACGCGGTCGCCCCGATTTTTTATGGTCTTTAACAACACTTCCTATGTTTGTACATCTGTCGATAGTACGATATACAAACATACGGCTGATATCTGTATCTCTGCAATCCTATTTCCGTTAACACCCCATTCCATATTGCAATTTGTTAATACGTATTAAAGATATTAATGAGATTATTAAATCTTTAGATATTTATAAAAAATAAAATTTTTATTTTTACAATGAAAATGTAAAGTTTTAATTAAACTACATAAATAGAAACGGCGAGAGATTGAAAGTACTTTTTAACATAATAAACGCGTTCCAAATTCAAAATAATTAAAGAGTTTGAAAAAAAGAAAAATTACTATGTAACAGTATTTATGGCCAGACTAGTTATATGTTGATTCAGAGATCTAGAAGATAGTCAGAACGCTAACGTGGAAGGATATAGCAGTCGAGGAAGGCTAGACTCACCGTCCACAATTGATATCAGAAGGTGCAAGTGCAAAAAAACGAGAAGCATATATGAAAAGCGATATGAAATTTAGAAAAGCTTGGAGGAGTGTAAGGGCCGAGTCATGTGACATTGAGTTCTCTCTGCTGACCTCGCAATGAACTTGGCGTAAAAAAAATACATAGATAGAATGTCTAAGTTATCAGGAGTATTATTATTTACATAATGATTACACCAAATTATGTGTATAATTTGAAACTTTCACAGTTAGTATGTATGTATAAGTTCACGCCGGGTCGTTAGAGGGGTAGGCAGAGAGAACCGAGTGTCACATCACTCGACCCTTGCACTCCAAGCTGTGTCATACGACGCGGTCCTGACACACCTCAGTCGCTTCTTTAACATTCATATCTACTTTTCATGCACACTTGCCGGTTACTAGAGTAATGTAATTATTAAGTAATTAGTAAGTACAGGACTTACCGCGATTTGTTTTTCCTTATAAAAATATAACGAAATATTTTTCCTTATAAATTCCCAAATTGACATTCTTGGAAAATGAATTTCCAATTATCTCTCCTTGTTTCATCTCTATACACCTTCCATTACAGTAAAAGGAACACTTTTACGAAATTTAACGGATCAGTCTCTTTAATTACAATGTTGAAGTTGTATCTTTCGCGACTTGTCTTTTTAAATCGTGTTAATTATTTTGTATCATTAATATTTTTGTTAGGTACTATCCAAATTTTATTAAGCAGAAAGTATCTTTCAAAATATTGAAGCCAAATATCAATTATCTGCGGGCTTGTTAGGTGCAGCTGAGTTAACAGCAAGAGTGACATGATAACCTCTCATATTAGTAGTAAAATATTTTTTTTTATACAACGTCGGGAGGAATAAGCATACGGTCTGCCTGGTGTAATAATATAAATATATAATATATACAACATAACATAAAGTATCACTTGCGCGATGCCACCTCTCCTGCTAATACTCCTTAGGGGCTTTTTTTTTTTATACTACTAAGGTGGCAATCAAGCATACGGCCTGCCTGATGTTAAACAGTCACCGTAGCCTATGGACATTTGCAACACCAGGGGCGTCACTCATGCGTTGCCGACCCTCTAAAAACCTCTTCACGCATTTCTTGAAGAACTCCATGCTGTAGTTCCTTGGAAAAACCTCGGCTGGGAGCTCATTCCACAGCTTGAGTGTTCTCGGAAGAAAACTTCTCTGGAACCGCACCGTACGCGACCATAGCGGTTCAAGCGTGTGAGGGTGAACTCCCCGCCGTCGGCGAGCGGTGCGGTTATAAAAAGTAGCCGTCGGCATCATTTCGAACAACTCTTCAGAACACAACCCGTTGTACAATCGGTAGAACACACAAAGGGAGGCAAAGTCTCTCCTTAAACTTAAGGGTTCAATACCGTGTGTAAGCTTAGGATTGTCGACAATTCTCATAGCTGGTCTCTGAATCGAATCACACGGTCCAAGCTGGTATTCAGGTGCTCCCGCCCAAAGGTGACTGCAGTACTCCAAGTGCGGTCTGACTTGAGACTTATATAATATAAGTCTTTGCCCCGCACTGAAGTACTGCTTAGCCCTGTTGAGCACACCAAGTTTTTTCGACGCCAGCTTGACCTTCTCCTCCAGGTGATTTCGATATTGCACATCACTGGAGATCTCGACGCCAAGCATCCTAATACTTTTGGTGACGGTAAGAGGTGTATTCTGGAATTTAGGAAACACAGCAAATGGAGTTTTCTTAGCGGTGAACGCGCAAACTTGTGTCTTCTTGGGGTTGGGCTTACTTGTGACCTCATTTATTCGCCGGAACACAACAACCCTTCAAGGAGCTATTATTTATATTGTTTTCTGTGAGGTGAAGGTACTTACCAAGACGAACTGCTTATTGCAACTTACCCCTCTTGAAAACACCCAGATCAAAACAAACAATCGTGTTCATGCACACGTTTGTCCTGTATGGAAATCGAACCAGTTGGTGTCAGTTGGTGTCAGTGGCGTTACTAACCACTGCGTCACGGAGCTATAAATACTAACTGAACGGCCTCCTGAGAAATGGTAACCGTCACCCATATTATTTTTATTATTTATACACATTTTACAAAAAATGTATCTCACTCTAATCGAAACAAGATTAGAGACAAAAAAACTTATCGAATCTTAAATTAAAAAAATAAACAATGTTTTTAAAATTTTACTAACCTATGATAACTTCAATGTGAGCAAGGGTAGGATGGAACTAATAGCTAATCCGACCCAGTTGTAAACCTCACATGCTCGTGGTACACACTGCTAGATAACAGACGAGGCGAATGACTAATTAGGTATAATCACACATCGAGAAACTGATTGGATGCGGCTACAGCGAACGTTGAGGACCTAAAATCCTTAAAAAGGTGTGGTAAGGAAGAAAACCCACCGTAATATTCTTCCCTAAAAATCTGGAACGATTTATGAGGAAACTATAAGGTCTGCGAATCGACTACTGACCGGCGTTTTTGTGTAACCAAGACAAGAAGTTCATAATAGGGCAACTGGCCGCTTTACGGCGTTTACCAGGCCCAGGGTAGAAAATATACTACTACTACAACTACACAACTACAAACATTACTGTGGAAAGCGAAAAATCAGTATAAAGACATGGAAAAACATATGTATGTTATCGGCTGGGATGAAAAAGATCGTATGTAGAGAATAAGGGACACAACATTTTCATTCTTTGCCATACACGCGAGGATCTAAAAATTATAAATCTGCAAACAGAAACATAGTATATAATTATGGTAATTAAATGCAGAAATGGATTTACAATATTTATATCTCCTAAGCTCGTAAAGGCGGTTTTAGGTTATACTTGAGTAGTTGAGTAGAGTAGATACCTTATACACTTAATGTGAATATACGCGCATATATAACTTGATGATGATGAATAAAAAACAGATTTTCTGGACACTAGTTTGATCTTCTTCTCCTGACGACTTCGGAATTGGACTATTGGTGAACGGCGTGGAGTGACTTCATTAACAGCGGGCCTTACGAGAAATACTTTGCAAGCTACAACTACAAGAAGAATTCAAAGAAATAAATATTCTAACAGTCGCATCGCAATATATCTATGAAAATCTTTTGTATGTCCATAAAAACATAGACTCATTTTGTAAAAAGAGTGATACTCATAACATAAATACTAGATATAAGCATAATCTTGTGTTACATGCAAGCCGTCTCCACAAAATAAGTAATTATTTTATGGGGCAATGTATACGGTTCTATAACAAACTTCCCAGCAATATAAGATAAATGTCAATAAACAAATTTAAAACTACTATTAAAGCCAAATTGTGTAGCAGGGCATATTATAAAGTATCTGACTATATTAATGATAAAAATGCCTGGGATTGAGTCGATCCAATTGTAATGTAATTAATAAATTATGTTTAATAATTTAATTATTAAATATTCTCTCTGCCTACCCCGCAAGGGACTTGGCGTGAAGATATACATACATACATACATACAAATTATGTAAATTTGTTTTGGATACCAAAAGAGGGATGCCTGAGTTTTTTGGCAGTATTTTTAT
Organism: Pyralis farinalis; assembly: GCA_947507595.1. NCBI lineage: Eukaryota > Metazoa > Arthropoda > Insecta > Lepidoptera > Pyralidae > Pyralis > Pyralis farinalis. The sequence continues at coordinate 24,845,685 of OX382269.1, forward strand.
CAGTGCTCACCTAGTCATGAACTGCACGGTAGGGTAAAAAATTGTGACGATTCCAAACAAATGTAGCCATTTTTACGGAATAAAAAGATTTTGACTTTGACTTTGACTTTGAAAAACTGTTTTCCATCAAGTAAGACCTTGTTTGCCTTCTGAAATTGTATAAAGATTAAAAAACATCGTCCTCCTTTATTAAAATAAATGAAACGGATTGTGATGACTACGCAATAAAGCGTTTATTAATATCGAGTGGCAAGTGAAGCAGTCACCTGTAGATTTTCATACCGAGCCTCGCTGGCACTGCGCCAATCTCCGAGCGAGGCACGACTTCACGGGAGAATTACTATGTACTCTGACCTGGAAGTAATACTGGTAAACAAGCTCGGGTATAAAGTATAGTAATAAATTTTAATATTTAATTATAAAGTTATTTCTCAAATATGATGATATTTAATGTCGTCTCAAGGAAAGAATTTTCCTCGGAAACATTCATTTTTAACTTAGTTCTTTGAGGCAGTTTATAGTAAATAGTGTTGTTTTAAATAAATAATTAATCATTATATTACAAACAATTTCATAAAGACTAACTTACAAGACTAAAACAAAAATTAATACGACACAGTGAGAAGAATATGTGTAATCTATACTAATATGAAAAGCGGAAGAGTTTGTTTGAACGCGCTCATCTCTGGAACTACTAGTCGGAATTGAAAAAATGTTTTACCTTTGATAACCCAATTCTTGAGAAAGGTTATGAGCTATTTAACATCACGATAAAACCCTTTGGGGCTGAGAAATAAGAAATAAAGCGTTCTTATATCGGTAATCATGGTAGGGGTACCGGTAAAGTCGCGGACGAAGTCGCGGTATGCAGCTAGTCTATATACGAGTATAAATAGGAAAATACAAAAGAACTTAGTACCGTTTCGTTCTCAGTTTGCTAACAAATTTTCTTTTTTGTTTAGTAGGTAGCTATTAAGCCGAGCTTTAAAAAAATGGAAACAGCACAAAAAAGAGATGAGCATGTGCAAATACGTATATATTTTCTTCTTGAAGTTCCGTAATGATTATGAGAGAGAGAGACAGACAAAAAATACATACCAGTATCTTTTCCTACTCTGTTCTGAAAACGAATTTCTTTATTTTTGTGTCGTTTAGTAGTTATTAACCAACTTTAGCGTAATCGGCAAAAAATATATATATTTTCTTCAAATTTGCAGTAATGGTTATAGTCGATCTACTACCACTGAGCCGAACACTAATCCTTATAAATAAACTAAATGACCTATATACAAAATAATAATAGGTACAAGAAAGAAAACAAATAATAAACGCCGAGACGCGCTAATGATAAACGCATCGCTGCCGCGCCGCGCCCTAACAACCATGACCACGATTTACGTTATATGATAATAATTGGTTGTGAATTAATTCTGCTTAAACGTGAATGTGCCGCTAATGTCAAATTATTGGCTAATATACTCGTATTTATATACTATTATCACGTGTATTCATTTATTCCTGTTTCCTTTTCAGCAATAAGACTCAAATTAATTGCTTTGTAGCGCAAATTGCCCAATTAAATCCAGAACGAGGCCAAACTGCAAATTAGACTATCAAGATAGTACAATGATATTCTTGTGAGCCTAAACCTTAAGTAAGATAACTGTACAACATACTGGTAGTAAAGAATAATTATTATATACTGTTATTTATATTTTTAATTACCCATTGGTTATTAAAATTTTAACAACATTACATCTACACGTTAAACAAAAAGTAACTGACGTTTTATTTGTTCATTGATTATTTAAAGAAACCTTTGTGTGTAGTATGGATGCTTGCTTTTAAATAGAAGTTGAGAACTAGTTATAGCTTTTGACTTCTTTTTAGAAATTTTGTCTGTTTATCTATCTGTATTTGATAAAATGAGGGTTGAAAAATTTCGTGATATGCAAATGTATACCAATTCTAAATATAGTTAAAATTCAATACATCTACTAAGATTTCGAACCAACGAGAACAAAAAAAAATGTTATATTTACACAAATTCATTTGAGCATTTTTTTACACCGCTTAAATTATGTTCAATTAGAGAAAAATCTTGAGATTAATATGATTAACATTAACAAAGGCGCAGAAATTCATAAATAGTGTGCATTCGTTATTTATATAAATCTGCGCCTATGCCTTAACAAATTACATTAATTAAAAATTACCAGATTGAAAAAAATATCCGAATTAAAAGTTCCTCTTTTAAATTGTTACATATTGGCACGTCGATGAATAATTGTGGATTCTAAGCGCTTGAGAAAGATTATTCTACGAAGTTACTAAAACAGGATGGCTTATTAATTTCATGTAGCTTACACCAATCTCAAATATTTAACATTTTGCTTTTGTTTACACGATGTCGGGAGAATACAAGCATACGGCCGATCTGATGTAGAGCTTCTGTAATTAATGAGTTACATTAAGTTACCACATGCACAACGCCAGCTCTTCTGTTAACACAGCAACTCCTTAGGAGCTTACTGGAAATCTCACTCACTCGCAGAAACACAATAACCTTCTATGGAGTTTTTATTTGGCAGCGGTTTTCTATGAGGTAGAGGTGTCAGTGTAGGGTATGTCCACTACCCTCGTAAGTAATTGTTAATGCATGATAGTCGATAGTGAATAAAGCAGTCTGCCTCTAACGCTTGTTTAATTGACTCACGCCACTTGACATAGGTACTTCCCCAGACGAGTGCTTCGATGCCATACCTCTCTTAAAAACTACTAAAACTTGTTGAATAAAATGATAACCAAATAAATTTACATAATCATGAGTGCTTGTTTACGAAATTGGTACAGAAATCTCAGACGGAGAACCCAAAAATAAACCAAAATTATCTTAGGTATACTAGTACGGGGACGTCATTCGAGAACCTTTCTTCCCCTGTGGTTGTCGGTTTTACGAACTATGTCGCCGGCCCACCGCCACATCAGCTGGCTTATCCTGTGGGCTATATCGGTTACCTTAGTTGAAATGCGGATATCCTCATGTCTGATTATATCACGCAGAGAAGCCCCGAGCATAGCTCTTTCCATAGCACGCTGAGCGACCTTGAGCTTCCCATACGACCCGCAGTGAAGGGCCACGTCTCAGTTCCGTATCACTAGCAACATACACTGTTCGAAGAACTTGCTCTTCAGACATTGAGGTACGAGTATTTTGGACGAGAAGATGTGTCCAAGTTGACCGAACGCTGCCCAGCTGAGCTGGATCCGTCTGATGACCTCTCGGTCGAAATTGAACTTACCTAACTGAATAACCTGCCCTAGGTAAACATATTCGTCAACAACTTCGAGCTTAGTGCTTCCAACCGTGACCGGCATAGGTGTAACATGGACATTCAACATGATCTTAGTCTTGTCCATGTTCATCTTGAGACCTACCTGGTTGGAAACACTATTGAGGTCATTGAGCATAGCGCTACGTTCCTCCAGCGACTTCGCCATGAGAACTATATCGTCGGCAAAACGAAGGTGAGTTATGTATTCGCCATTGATGTTTATACCGTATCCTTTCCAGTCCAAGAGCTTGAAGACATCTTCCAATGCTGCGGTGAAGAGTTTCGGGGATATAACATCGCCCTGTCTTAGATCTTCTTGCGCTTGGATCGGTTTTGTACTCTGACCCTGGACTCAGTATACATCGTAGCCTTATTGTATAAGCGCTTCAATGTACCGATAGTCAATTCGGCATCGCTGGAGAGACTGTAGCACCGCTCATGTCTCAACGGATTCAACGGCCTTTACGTAGTCCACATATGCCAAATTTTACTTATAATAACGAAAAGTACTAATTAGGCTAATCGCCGGCCTTTGTCACTGCAACATCAGCGTCGATGGTTGGTAGTCCCAATGTGCAGTTTCGCAATTTGTATAACGAGTACGGCCGGTGCATAGCTTCAGTTTCTATAATAGTTATTACTACTACAAAATATAAGCTTATATCAATCCCATACGTTTAACAAACTAGTCTACTTGCGATTCAGTAACTGACCACCTAGACAAATGACTTTCCGTTTTATAAATGCTTGTAGAGTAAAATTATTATTCGTCATTTGTAATTACCACTGTCTCGGCGTAAAGGAAAACATTTCGTGAGGAAACCCGCAAGTCCAAGTATTTATATTTCGAAGGACGCGTGACCTAGCTTAAGAAAGGTCTCATTTTCCCTATAGGTTGTGGAGGTCTAACGGCAGTCGCTCTATGTAAAAATCCGTATCATCGCCAAATCCTTAACTTAGGTACCCGACAACACCCAAATGGATTAGGAAACAGGATAAAGCTAGAAACAAGAAGTTATATAAAAAATTCTCTCTGTTATCAAATAGAATACCATCTTCACTGATATTATAAATTTTTGTTAGTATATAGGAGATAAATCAGATTTTTCTTAGGTTAGTTCGTCTTTCGAAATACACCAGGATTTGAATCAGGGACTGTCGTATACATACATACGTAACTCCCTGCCGATGTTTTCCCTAGAAACTATAGCATGAGGTTCTTAAAAAAAGACGTAAAAATGTATTCACAGCGCACGAATACAAAAATACAAAACCTCTGGTATTGCAACTGTCAGTAGGTTCTTGTAACTGCTTACCATCAGGCAGGCCGTATGCCATTTCACCCCTTTAGGGGTTGATTTTCAGAAAAATCCTAAACTATGTGTTTCATTATTTGTTTTGAAGTGTATTTATACCAAGTTTCTAGATGATATACGCAGGGAATACGATTTTCCATTCAAACTTGCATACTCCATTTCACCCCCTTGGGGTTTTATTTATGAAAACTCTTTCTTAGTGCACCTCTATACCCATTAACGAATATATACTACTCTGTGTAAAAAGTATCGGGAATATGTCAATAAAAAGACCCGCGTAAAAGAGGTCGTTCTAATTTTTTTACTGCATGTTGGTAGCACTGTACTGATTTAGCGCGCAAAATTTGAGCGGGATCTGTCATTTAATTTGTTTTAAACTACACTTTTTGTTGGTCATAGTTTTGAGTCCTCGGCGATTTTTACAATGGAAAATATTGTTGAACAAAGAGTGTGCCTTAAATTTTGTGTTTCAAATGATATTTCATGTGGTGAATCACTAAAAATGTTGCGAAATACCTACGGCGAATCGTGTATATCGAAAACAAGGGCTTATGAATGGTATAAGGCTTTTAAAGAAGGCCGAGAAGTAGTAGTAGACTTGCCTCGTTCTGGTAGACCTTCAACCGCTACGACCAGAGAAAACATCGACAGAATCAAGAAGCTAGTGCTCGAAAATCGACGTATGAGTCTGAGAGAGTTGGCTAGTGAGGTGAACATATCTTTTAAGTCCGTCCACAACATTCTCATTGACATTTTAGGCATGAAACGCGTCGCCGCTCGACTAGTTCCAAAAGAGCTCAATTTTGTTCAAAAAGCGCAGCGAAAGCATGTCGCTGAAGACATGGTTTCCCGAGCTTCTACGGATCCGACCTTTATGAAACGTATAATAACTGGCGACGAGACATGGGTTTATGAGTACGACATGCAAACAAGCCAACAGTCTTCAGAATGGCGTCTCGAAAACGAGCCGAAACCCAAAAAACCGCGGCAAAGTCGCTCCAAAATCAAGGTGATGCTGACAGTTTTTTTTGACTACCGTGGTGTGGTTCACTCCGAATTCCTTCCAGAGGGAGAAACAGTGAATAAAGAATATTATTTAGGCGTCATGAAGCGTTTGCGTGAGAGTATCCGCCGAAAACGTCCAGATTTGTGGCAACACAACTCATGGATGCTGCACCATGATAATGCACCATCACACACAGCCATTATAGTGAAAGAGTTTTTAGCGAAAAATTCAACAAAAGTTCTCGACCAAGCACCGTATTCACCTGATATGGCTCCGTCTGACTTTTTTTTATTTCCCAAGTTAAAATTACCACTTCGAGGAAAACGTTTTGAGTCGATAGAAGCCATAAAAGAAAATTCGCTGAATGAGCTAAAGGCCATACCGCAAATAGCCTATGAAAAATGTATGGAAGACTGGGTGAAGCGGTGGAGATGTTGTATTGCAAGCGATGGGGCCTACTTTGAAGGCGATAAAATAAATTTAGATGAATAATTTGCATTTTTTGTTTTATTGACAAATTCCCGATACTTAGTACACAGAATGTATTCCAAAATTTAATATTTTTATCTTCAGTGGCTTGGGGTGTAAGTTGTGTTAACATATATATAACCCATTTCATCCCATTTCACCCCACCCAGGACCGTGTTTTCAAAAATCCTAAAATATTTTTTTTCATTATTGATTTCGAAGAGTATTTATTATAAGTTTCAAACAAACTTTTACCCTTTCTTAGTGGATACCTACACTTCATAAAGAACACGCCCTCCAAATTGAATTTCTCTAGAACCAACTGTTTAGGCTGTACGTTAATATATCAGTCAGTCAAGACTTTGAATTTTATATGTATAGATTAAAAGTGAAACGGTTTTGGTAATCGATTAGATAGCTTATTATACAAATTAAATAAGCTTCATTAGTGACACATCAAATATTTTTTTATAATTATTGATATTGATTTTTGACCGTAGTATCGGTGTAAAGATTAATAGTTTTATTTGTACGTAACTTAGGAAGTGAAATAATCAAGACAGTTGGAGAAATATTACCTACCAGGTAAATTTGTAACTAGTCCAACCTTAAATCATCAAATAAATTAGATGTATAACCGATTTTCATTACAAAATAAAACTACATTTTCTGAGAATATATACATATTCAGGAAAACAAAATTTTACAGGACATAAAATAAAAACACTATTGGCAGCTAAGTGGCCCTGATAAAAATATTATATACTAGCTGCTGCCCGCGGCTCCGCCCGCGTGGAGTCAAATAACGTAGCCTATGTGTTAATCCAGATCATAATCTATCTACGTGCCAAATATCATTCAAATCCGTTAAGCCGTTTAAGCGTGAAAGAGCAACAAACATCCATACATACAAACTTTCGCATTTATAATATTAGTAGGATATTTTGTATCTACTAGGGTTTCATCAAATCCTCGCTAATTAATAAAACTAATTGGCTCTAGGTTCTCCCGCTATTATAATAATTTAATTAAAATACTCAGGTACATAATTTATAATAGATCGTATGATTGTTGAATGCTAATTATATTATCAGCTGAATATTTCATTTTAGAGCTATAAATTTGATGTTTATAAAGTGGGGAGTACAAGGGTGAACTTATAATTTAAAACCAGTTCTACACTGGGAGTCATTACTACGTCATAATAAAATGATGACAATAATGGTAACCTGGATTATTATGACAAATTTGCTAGAGGTAGGGTGCATCGAACCAACTTGACTGGTGAAATTCCCCATAGAAAACCGTCGCAAATTACGGTTGTCGAGTGGCATATCATTCACGCCAGAACATCGTGCACCATGACTATCATATGTCTCATCAGCAAAGAGGCTCTAGCGAAAGAGAGGTAGGGTTCAGCAATGCGTGGGTGGGGAAATACCTCCACTTTAGATACGACCGCACAGCAAATTTAGACTGATCGAAGTTATCAGAAAGCCTCTGAGGAGTTGCTGTGTAAGTAGCGGGTATGCCAAGGAGCAAGCGACACTCGTTGTATTGTATGAACCCATACATATATAACCGATTCACATCAGGCCGGGCATATTTGTCTGCCAGTCGATGTAATATAAAAAAAGTAAAAAAGTTACCAATTATACAGCGTATTTGACATACATGTATGTCATCACGCCTGTCTCCCATTTGGGTAGGCAGAGACTATGTATTGCCAGGGGACCGATCCAAATATACCTCTCTCGCTTCTTCCACACTCATCAACCTCTTCTTGCATGCTCTTCGGTTTGGGTGTTTTTGATTTGGCCCTTTTTCAACACATCAGCAATTTGGTCTATATGTGTGCGTCTAGGGCGGCCGCTACCGATATCTCCATTCACTCTTGCCTGACACACTTCTTTCGTAGCTCTTATGTCATTCATTCTTTCTAAATGATCAATAATAATAATAATATCTTAGCGTACCTAATTTAAATTTTTGTCACTACATCATCTTTAATTCCACAAAGTTCTCGCAGAATGCTATTTCTTACTCTATCAATCATTATCACTCCACACATACTCCTCAGCGCTCTCATTTCTACTACGTGTTTACCCTACTGTCATGCTTCTTCTGCCATACTCATGTTTAACTATCGTACATTAATATTGGCGTTAGTACACCCTGAAGATAGCAAGGTGACCTTTGCTCGTTACCACAGCGTACAACACATCATTGATACGGTTTCCTGTTTTCTTCTTTAAATATCGCCCTCACATTTTCCATCTCTCATAATCATAGAATCTAGATAAACAAATTCATTCAAATGCTCCACTTTTTCATCTCCGATCATTATTTGGCACTCCGTTACAGTTTCATTCCTTTCAATCACCATTGCTTTCGTATTCATTTAATTTACTTTGACTCGCCTAAAATGATTAGTCCTAATTATATTTGGCCGCGAATCCATAAATCCAAATATCCATAATCCAAAACGTTCATAGTATAAACTTTACTTAATTCATTTAAGTATTTTTTTAATTATCTTGAATAAATTTTACTTCCTGAGTACTTTTACTATAAAATAAACCTAAAAAGTACTAATAATGACATGGATATCTGAAATAGATTTAAAGACATCCATTTCATCGTTCGCGCATCGTTAAAAGTAACATGTCATTGTCCTATTAGGCAGTAGTTCCACACTTTTCGGGGTAAAATGTTTAGAAAAATCAATACAAAATACAATACAAAATAAAACTTCCCTACTATGAATTGCAGACGTGATTTTCGCTCCAATTTTGATGTGGAATGTTAAATATATATATTAGCAACGCTGTAGTCTATTCTGGTTCCTTGAGGACCGAAAATATAAAGAAACATATGATAGCTGCAAAAGGATATTGTAATTCTAGTGGAACAAGGTGTTGTTAATTCTGGTGGACTTGCCTAGTAACTATCGTAGCAATCATTTGTCTTATTCTGTCTATTTTGAATTTGAATACAATTTATCTCTCAGTGAACCAACGCCTAATGCAAAACAGCGACTTAATCATAGCCACGACTGCATTGTGTTTCGTCGGTCCCCTAGGAACCGGAATAGTCTACAGCGTTGTTAATAGAACATTGTAAGCTACCCACTATGGTAATAGCTTTCTCCCTGCTTACATTTTCAGGGTTCCGTACACATTGGGTAAAATTACAGAACACTATTGCTGTTACTCTGTTATTTGTCCGTTCGTATGTACATGTATACGTTCATAACTTGTAAACGAATCAGTCATTGACAGGAAATAGGGATATATTTATTGTATTGAGTGTTGACCCAGAACCAAATGTTTACTAAATAATAGATTGATGGATGAATTAGCGACAATACCTTTTTTACAACGTCGGGAGGCGTACAAGCGTATGGCCCACCTAATGTAAAGGTTACCATGACCTATGAACTTGCAATACATGAAGAATAACTCGCACGTTGCCACCTCTGCTGATAACACTGCAACTCCTTAGAAGCTTACTTGTAACTTCACTTACTCGCAAGAACACGACAACGCTCCTGGGAGCTGTTATTTTGGTGTGGCTAAACAAAAAAATATATAATGAAATAAATATAAAAAATAAATAAATAATGGAAAACATATATTTTTTTCAACAAATTGCATATATGTTATAAACTATGTAATAATTTTGATGTACTTCGTAAGTACTAGTACTCAAAACTACAAAGATGTTGGGAACTCCTTTTTTTCTTTCATAAGCAACTGAGTTAAGAAAATTTGAAAAATAATGGCATGATCAAATTAAATATATTTCTTCAAAATCTTTGTGGCATAGATATATAATAAAAGAATACAAATAAAAGAAGAACTTGAAATTTATTTGGATAGTTTGATCATTGTACATCAATATATTTGTCTCAGCGAACATTTTCTTAAAAATAACTTCGAAATATGTTATATTAGTGACGTAGAAACTATTGTGTACATTTGTTGTTCCTACCGCAACCCCGACGAAAATGTATCTAATCTAATGTATGTAATCGAAGGCCTAGAGAACTGCGTCTCCATTGACGAGCTAAATAGCGGTCTGATAAAAATGTCCATGCGATTGGAATTAAGTTCTTTAAGCCCTGCCGTACAAACAAACCTCAGAATCTTTCAATGCAAACCCTCAAGCTGGAGGACTAGAATACAATGCTTGAAGATCTCGACAGAGCATCCCAACACGAGTGGGTCTTAAAGTGAACATGGACAAAACGAAGATTATGCAGAATGTACATGTTTATACCCAGTTTCATTTGGGAGCTCGATTCTCGAAGTTGTTGAGGAGTATGTCTATCTAGGACAAACAGTCCAGCTAGGTAGATGCAAGGTCGAGAAAGAGGTCTCTCGTCGAATCCAACTCGGATGGGCAGCGTTTGGGAAATTGCGAAAGATTTTCTCGTCCAAAATACCTCAATGTCTCACGACGAAAGTCTTCGACCAGTGTGTGTTGCCAGTGATGACTTACGGCACAGAAACGTGGTACTTTACTATGGGCCTCATACGAGAGCTCAAGGTTGCACAGTGTGAGAGAGAGTTTCCTGCGAGATAGGCTCAGAAATGAGCACATTCGTAGCAGAATTGGAGTTACGTCGTGGCTCTAAAGATCAGCAAGCTCAAATGGTGGTGGACAGGCCACATAGCTCGGAGAACCGATGGCCGTTAGGGCAGAAAGATTCTCGAATGGCGATCACGAACCGGAAAACGCAGCGTAGGACGGTCCCGCACACGATACACAGACAATCTTGTGAAGATTGCAGGGAGCCGTTGGATGCAAGCAATACAAGACCGATCGCTGTGGAAGTCTAAGGAAGAGGCCTTCAGCAGTGGACGTCTTTTGGCTGATATGATGATGATCTTTTCAGAAATATTATCAGAAATGCCAAAAATCTAGATGTAAGATTTCAAATTTGTACGTCAGACACATTTCAAAGATGTATGGAAAATATATGACACTCATAGAAATAAAGTCAAAATAGAAAATGTCATGTTTCCACTTAATTTACTACACCGTTATCCCTCCACTGCTATTTTTTCTACACCTGTACTTCCCGCTGTACTTCTAAATAAAAGCAATCTCTCTATCAACTTTAGGGTTTATGTCACTAGCAAGTGGTTCACATGTGATTGCAAAAGTAAAAAGATTATCTACTCTTCACCCCCTTTTATCTCCTCTCGCACCCCTTTATTTTTAACCTTCTATTATGTCCTTATCTCTAGTCTCTCCCCTTCTTCGACCTCCTTCTAATCTTATATCCTCTCCTTTCATCTCATCTCTCTTATATATATTTTTTGTAAGTGTAGTACAAATCACTGTCACACGGAAAAAAATATGATTCGCAACTCGAATGGTTAAAGGTCGGCACCTAACTGCACTTTATTCGCTCGGCGAAGACATCTAGAGATAAACCTAGTTACGGGCGTATGTACTGCAAATCTTGAAAAATATTTTAATGCAAACATAAAACACATGCTGACGTCATCATTACATTAGCATTCACTGTAATATTCGAAAAGGCATAATTAAACATACCTCGTTATTTACTACACATATACCTACTACATATGTATTATCTTCGTACCAAGATATACAGCAATATAAGACATTCTTAAATAGCTGCATAATATTTAGGAATGTGCCTATTAAAAATTTTTAGGTAAGTACGAGTATCTACTTCATTCTAAAACAACAAACATGGCTTAATTTATTTCAGTCGAACTCGTGTTCGCAAAGTTAAAACTTTGCGGTTGTAGACAAACTATTTTGAATAACTATCTGGAGACCAATACAAACACGCTTTGAACATAAATTTCCATTGACATCGATTTAGGTATGAAGCGATTTGAAGTCTAAAATAAATAGACAATTAATGTAAACATATAGATTATCTTTATAACTGCATGAATTAGTTGGAAAGTATGTATCGATGATGTCATCCAATTCTCAAATACATAATTGTACATACTTATGATTACAATTGGGTACTGTAAATACGAGTGACTAACCCACAAAGATAAATAAAGTTTCGGGTGTGTCGTTAGGTATAATACGAACATTGGTACATTGCCAAGTCGCTCAGTGTTCGGAGTTTTTCATAGTTTCAAGATTTGTAGTAGGTTTGGTTCTTGTTAGTCGTTTATCAATAAAAACTACAACTCTGAAACAAGTATTTATGCGACAGTTTTATTATTATATTTTACTTATTTTATTTTTTCTACGTTCTTTGTATCTTAACGATACGACTCAAAAAAATTAATAGCTACATTTTTTCTTTTATTTCGATGACATTCAAGATGTTAGTTTGTTCTAATGAAATGCAACATAGACATTATTATGACAAAAATATGTCTTCAGTCGACCGATTTAGCGTGATACTGCCACATTGCTCTACCTACTGTTGATTGCCGAAGTGTATCCATGCTCTCTATAATGTAGACAAATAGAACCTTGACTGATATCTGTCATTCGACTAATTCACCCTCAGCTACGGGTTGTTGCATGTTGCCATTAGATGCTTGAAGATTCTTCAAGAAATACTTTATTACCAGAGAACTGTTATTGTACACCGATATATCGGCTAAAAATAAACTCATTTTGGAGAATTCCAGTGCTCTCATAAATAAAACTACTCGAGTCGTAAGTCATCTCAAAATTCGAATTGTTTTTTTTTTATTATGTATTTATTACATATAGAAGAAATTTGTTGAAAATGTAATATTTTGAATTACAGTGTAAATATAATTTCACTCTGCCTACCCAGCAAGGGACTTGGCGAAGGGACTTCAAGTTATATCAATATTATTATACTTTAAAATTTATGATTCAGTATTAATCATTGTATAAATTTGAATCTACATAAATATTAAAGTTAACTATTAACTCGCAATAGTCATAATTTCCCTTAAAATTATTACTAGTAACTAGTTAGCATAACACATTGTACATAATGACATAGAATATACATTCTGTGTACTAAGTATCGGGAATTTGTCAATAAAACAAAAAATACAAATTATTCATCTAAATTTATTTTATCGCCTTCAAAGTAGGCCCCATCGCTTGCAATACAACATCTCCACCGCTTCACCCAGTCTTCCATACATTTTTCATAGGCTATTTGCGGTATGGCCTTTAGCTCATTCAGCGAATTTTCTTTTATGGCTTCTATCGACTCAAAACGTTTTCCTCGAAGTGGTAATTTTAACTTGGGAAATAAAAAAAAGTCAGACGGAGCCATATCAGGTGAATACGGTGCTTGGTCGAGAACTTTTGTTGAATTTTTCGCTAAAAACTCTTTCACTATAATGGCTGTGTGTGATGGTGCATTATCATGGTGCAGCATCCATGAGTTGTGTTGCCACAAATCTGGACGTTTTCGGCGGATACTCTCGCGCAAACGCTTCATGACGCCTAAATAATATTCTTTATTCACTGTTTCTCCCTCTGGAAGGAATTCGGAGTGAACCACACCACGGTAGTCAAAAAAAACTGTCAGCATCACCTTGATTTTGGAGCGACTTTGCCGCGGTTTTTTGGGTTTCGGCTCGTTTTCGAGACGCCATTCTGAAGACTGTTGGCTTGTTTGCATGTCGTACTCATAAACCCATGTCTCGTCGCCAGTTATTATACGTTTCATAAAGGTCGGATCCGTAGAAGCTCGGGAAACCATGTCTTCAGCGACATGCTTTCGCTGCGCTTTTTGAACAAAATTGAGCTCTTTTGGAACTAGTCGAGCGGCGACGCGTTTCATGCCTAAAATGTCAATGAGAATGTTGTGGACGGACTTAAAAGATATGTTCACCTCACTAGCCAACTCTCTCAGACTCATACGTCGATTTTCGAGCACTAGCTTCTTGATTCTGTCGATGTTTTCTCTGGTCGTAGCGGTTGAAGGTCTACCAGAACGAGGCAAGTCTACTACTACTTCTCGGTCTTCTTTAAAAGCCTTATACCATTCATAAGCCCTTGTTTTCGATATACACGATTCACCGTAGGTATTTCGCAACATTTTTAGTGATTCACCACATGAAATATCATTTGAAACACAAAATTTAAGGCACACTCTTTGTTCAACAATATTTTCCATTGTAAAAATCGCCGAGGACTCAAAACTATGACCAACAAAAAGTGTAGTTTAAAACAAATTAAATGACAGATCCCGCTCAAATTTTGCGCGCTAAATCAGTACAGTGCTACCAACATGCAGTAAAAAAATTAGAACGACCTCTTTTACGCGGGTCTTTTTATTGACATATTCCCGATACTTTTTACACAGAGTAGTACATAGGACCAGCGGAATCCATACTGTACGAAAATTATAAAAATATCCTAGATCAGATCACAATTTTTAATACACAATTATTTTTATTATACAATTTTTATTATAAATGGACCCGGCAGGTGTGCCACCTTTGTGTCCATATGTCATCCAAGGATTTTTTTTTATACTACGTTGGGAGACATACAAGCATAAGGCCCACCTGATGTAAAGCGGGTACCGTAGTCTATTAATGCTTGTAATACATTAAGTACCACTCGCGCACATCTGCTGGATGCTATCTCTCTTATTTGCTTGTTGCCATAAATGGGTAGTTGTCTAAAATCCGCGGAAGACATAAACAGCACACAAATTGTACAATCCAATGCACACTCCAATCCAATACACTACGAAACACAGAATTTCATTTAATTACGTAAAACATTCGTAGTATTTATAAAAAACTTTAACGACCTACAAGTAACACAACTAAACCTTGAGATAGACCTACTGATTCTAACTGAATGCAGACTTAACACCAATAAAACCATATCCCAACTACACGACTATCAATCATTTTCAACAACTAATTATATAAATAGATGTAATGAAGTGGTAGCCTATATTGAAAATAAATACAGGATCAAAGCAACTGAAGTACAACTTGCACATGCATCATGCCTAAAAATCATACTAAATAATCTCGCTGTACTGGGCATCTGCCGCTCGTCTATCTCATGATTGGCTGAACAGGCTATCATATCTCAATTTACTGGCTACACATGGACATGGCTACCTGGACATACACTACCTACTAGAGACAACACTACGTAGACCATTTTATGTTAAATGTAGGCAATAAATTGATCACAGCAGAAATAACAGTATTTAACACAATTATCACAGACTATCAGATGATACTTCTAAGCATAACTAATACTAAAAATCTGAACCAAGCGTCCAAATATAAAACGACCATTAATTATGACAAAGCTCATAACAATCTAAGAAAACAGTAGCTTTTCTGACTTGATCTCCCTCGATATTCCTTGTTTTTGAATTAATGAGATGACTATTACAATCCAAAAATGTCTGGCTGATAATTCCTTTGTAAGCCTTATCCCATCTAAAGCCTGGATTTTAAAACCCGGGATTACCCCTGGTATCCTTAGATGCATCAATAATAAAAACGGCATGCAAAGTAAACTGCGCGATGACCCTCCAAAAGAAATTTTAATAATTACTTAGACGATATCATAATTAATGTAACACCTTAATCAAAAAGCTTAAGAGACAATACGACAGAGAATTACTAACAAAGAATAAAAATTCTTAGAAAACATTGTAGAAAACTATCAACGAAATAACCAATAGAAGTAAAACCAAGTCACATAATACAGATTTACTCAACATTCACACTTTCCCACAACAAATTGTTAATCATGTAAACAATTACTTTGTAAATGTTGGCAAATATTTAGCGGAGAACATTTTGAAGGACGCCGCCTTAGAGCAAATTCATGACCCAAACGACTTCCAGGACACTCAGATCACATCATTTGTACTGCTGGAGACAGATCAAGATGAAGTATATAAAGTTCTAATGCACCTCAAATTGAAGTGCGCGCCTAGCTGGGACAATGTGCCAACTAATTTTCTGAAACTAGCTAATAAAATCATTGTCTTTGTTTTGTTGACAAAGGAAACAAGTGCATCACTGTATACTTAGACCTAAAGAAAGTGTTTGACACGATCTCTGTACCATTTCTTACGTGCCGGCTCGAGAACATCGGCATCAGGGTTGCTCCGCTGGACCTACTAAAGGACAATCTTTGTAATCGTAGGCACTGTGACAGGATAGGTAATATACCAGTGACCACTCCGATACTAGTTCCCCACGTAGCTCAAAGTAGCGTTGGTTATTACACAAATGTTACTACACTATCAATGAGTTACTCGAGAACAAATGAAATTAAAAATTTCTAATTGATGTTACTATAATACTTT
Organism: Pyralis farinalis; assembly: GCA_947507595.1. Classification (NCBI taxonomy): domain Eukaryota; kingdom Metazoa; phylum Arthropoda; class Insecta; order Lepidoptera; family Pyralidae; genus Pyralis; species Pyralis farinalis. The sequence goes on from OX382269.1 coordinate 24,862,110, forward strand.
TAATTCAATATTAATAAAGTTTACTTCGTAGTTATACATTTTGACGTAATTATTATTGTTGAATTGTCTAATGATAATGTCATTTATTATTTATAAATAGATGTAAAATTCAAACTATCACGGTTGTAAATTGATAATATTCACACACCGAGTGGTCGGTAAGATATGGGAACGCGCGTGAATCTTTGTGAATCAATAATTCTGATTCTACAAATTATTATGTTTTAGAGAAACGACATTGTGTCTCTTAGGAAATCTCTGGAGCAAGCAGTGCCTACATTCCCCATGGAAACAGTGCGTAAATCTATAGATTAAAAGCCTGTATCACAGCCAAAGGTGGCCATTTTTAAAAGAATCATTTTTTGCTGAGACTTCCATAAATATGTACGTACTCGTATATGTTTCATTTAGATTACATTACTTCATAAAAAAATAAATGCGTATTCAGTTGTAACAGTACCAATGGCAGGACTAGCTATAATTATTAATTATGTATATTCATATTACATACTGCATTTTGTATAACGAACTGTGCCTTCTGGCTCAAGTTTTTACTGCCATAAAATTTTCCCAACGCTCCATTTACACTATTCCAAACACTCACTCGTCTTTCCACATCTGCTGTGTACGGAAGGTACTAGGTACCCCTGCTGAAAGCGCATTCAAGATATACAATCTCATCCACTTGTTCCAACACTTCATCAACCGTAATTTTTACATTGGTTCTGGTTCTTCTCTTTCAAATATCATTATCTTTGTTTTCTTCGCATTCAATAATAAGACTTTGTCCATACATTCGTCTTTCATTATTGTGAATAGACGCGGCGGCGGACTGGAAAAAGTGTTTCGAAAACTGGTTCAGACGCATGAAACTTTATATAGAGGCTGGTGGAGAGTACTTTGAAAAGATTTAATAAAAAAATGTTTACCTATAGAACACTTTTTCATTTTCGCAAAATGTTCTGAGTGTTCCACGTACGAGTATATGTATAATAATAAAAGTATATGTATAATAAATAATAAAAGTAAATAATAAAAATAACAAAATTCAATGCGTAAGGCGTCTCCATAATACACACTCGTATTGAGAAGATAATAATCTTCTTTCTGCATACGCTTTTGTACTGAGAGTACTAAACAACGACAACGATGACATTACGTCATAAAACAATAAACTAGCGTTTCAACTATAAAGAAATAGAGACAGTCTTATCAGACTCATATTACATAGTAATTCAATTCATCGCTGCGTGTCGGAGGCTTAAGTAGAAGCGCAGCTTTGTAACGTATACGTTTATGATTTGGGAGAAACAGACTATATATTCAGACTGACTGTAAAATCTAATTTATTACCTACAAATATTAAATTAACTACATGAATACCATATCTTACACTAAATCATATTCTAAACTAGCTACTCGCCCCGGCTTCGCACGAGTGATCTGATCTACCTACACAGGACTGCTCCGGTAGTCTCTGCCTCTGCTGCTGCGGTCGTCCGCCATCTGGAACAGAATCCGCATGCAGTCGCAGCGACGACCAGGCCAGTCGTGGCAGCGACGGTGGTGGTGGGGGCATGCGCCATGGCAGCGTCGGCATGTAGCACGTACTAACAGTAGTGGGTGGGTGCCGGCCGGCGCTAGGCCGCATGAACTAATTGGTGGCGGAAGCACACAAAGCAGGTTAGATCAAATTGCATGTAAATTTGACTTTCGCAAAATAACGCCTGAATCTATTACCTAAATATTACTTTATACATAAATTGTAAAAATCACTCCCTTGGCTTAGCGCGTGATCTACTGCAGCCCAGGTCAATTGGCATAAAACCACACTAAGACCGGCAATATTCGCCGCGTTTCAGGAACTACCCACGCGGTTACCAGCGGTCTCTAAAGCAACACCCTACGGACATATATGCTGTAACCACAGTAAATAGCATACAGGTTCTCCCTCTTGATGCGGCTGCTTCTAAACTGTTTCTGTACTACCAAGTGCCTGTGCCGGCCTATATGATGCGAACAAGGACGAAGGGGAGTGAGACAGGAAGAGAAATCAGTGTTTAGATCGACCGACTAGTTTCTAGAAAACCACGACCCACGATCCACCCACGACCTCACTTGCTCATGTAAAATTAGCCTAACCACTTTGTAATATTCTCATCGGGTGACAAACAAGTATACGGCCTGCCTTGTGTAAGGTGGCTACCGTAGCCTAAAAACATTGCGCGTTGCCACCTCTTTTCTTTCTTAACTTTACCTACAAATAAAATCGTTACTTACCCACTTAAAATAACGTAATTTTTTTACTTATCCCTTGACTTTTTATTTTAAACGTCTTAATGTGATAGCTCTTATTGGCTAATCCGCGGATCAAAATCGCGGTACTTATCGACTTATTGGTTAAAATATTCTCCCATTGGTCAGTAGGCTCGAATCGCCGAAATATTTAGTTGCTAAAACAACAACACAACGAACGCTAGCCGTGGTGCGCAGACAATCGGTTTTTAGTATGCGGAATGCGGTTTCAACCGAGTTCACTTCCTCAGTACAGTACATGTACAAAATAAGGTTTTGCCACATTATTCCATATTGAAGCTATAAGACTGTACAACGAAATTATATACGTAAATAAATTAAAGTATTGAATGTTCTTTGGAAAAAATTATAAAAATTAAAGTCATTCATCAATGATGTCATGTTCTATAGAACTAATGGAATCGATCGATTGAGTAGATACATATCGTCAGAATTTATGAGGATAACGCAGATATTCGCATTCCTGACAATTAAAATTTTATCCATTGAATTTTTATTGTAAGAAATGATTCTAATAATTATACAACATTAAAAATTCGCATCAATCATTAAAATGACCAAACACAAATGCGGTACGCAACAACGTTACACATGACATGATCCATACGGCAACGAAGGTTATGACGTAAGCGGCGGAAAAGCTGATATCAATTGTGCAACGTGTATACTATACTCGAATGCTTTAGTATTTGTCAAACTAAACATTTTCTGATTGGCGAGAATCTTCGTATCTAATACAGAAATGCGTATTACAGCCTATGGTATATGTTTTGTGTACCATTATGGTTTCTATCTTTTTGTTTGTATCGATAGAAACACGCACTGTTACGCGAATTATCTAATCTATAAAGTAGAAGAGTTTGTTCGTTTGTTTTTTGTATCTCTGGAACTACCAGTCGCATTTGAAAAAAATATATGTGCATTTGATAGCACAATTCCTTAGGAAGGTTATATAACTATTCAACATCACGGTACAACACTTAGGAGCCGAGGAAAAAGATAGAAAAGAGAAAGTTCTGTTTATACGGGATACCGGGATACGTGCGAACGAAGTCGGGGTGCAGCTGGTGTCCAATGGCATGGTGTGTTTTCCTAATATAAAGACAAGAGACAGTTTACGTACTTACAATAATAGATACGCTAATGTTAACGCCTCATCTCTGTGACGAACCTGAGTGACATCCGAATAACGTGACACAAAGCATATGTGACTGCATATATACGAGCTCGGTGGCGCAGTGGTGAAACGCGCTGTTACGCTACTTTGACACCAACGCTCGTGAGTTCGATGCCCACACAGTACAAACATTTGTGTGTATGAACATGTCTGTTTGTCTTGGTATATTTACGTATGTTTATCAGTTGTCTAGTACCCATAACACAAGCTTCGCTTACTTTGGGGCTAGATGGCGCTGTGTAATTTGTCCGACAATATTTATTTATTTATTTGGTATGCTCTGTGTCATATATAATAAAATAAGTGAAACTATGAAATAACAAGGATATGTTGACTGCTGAGTAATTGCAGTAACATCCACTAAAATGAACGATGAAACGATGTAAGTGACTCACCATCATCATCATCAAAATCAAAGTCACCTCACCTGCACGTGGTGCACCTAGTGAAATAGCAAACGAGGCTAGCAAAAGAGATGTAGGGCCCAACCATATTTCAAATTTTTGTATCAGATAGGAGAAGGAATGTCACTTTACATAAGACATTTTTTTGTGTTCGTGAGTGACAGTGAGGTTATCAGTTTACGTCTACTGCTGCAGTAGGCCTAAAAACACGCGATTTCACAGTTATGACCTGATACTAGTCGGGCCGTACGCTCGTTTGGTACCCATTGTTATATACAAACGTGGGAAGTTAATCATAAATAAATAAATATTGTCGGACAAATTACACAGCGCCATCTAGCCCCAAAGTAAGCGAAACTTGTGTTATGGGTACTGGGCACACAACTGACAAACATACGTAAATACATTTTTTTTTTGTAAATACATACTTATTATACATAGAAAATACCCAGACCAAGACAAACAGACATGTTCATGCACACAAATGTTTGCCTTGTGTGGGAATCGAACCCACGAGCGTTGGTGTCAAAGTCGCGTCATTCACGACTGAGCCACCGAGCTCGTCAATCATGATCATAAAATGAAGTATGGAGAGGGCGAGTTATGATAAAAACCTGCTATAGGTTTTTACATTGTCAGTTCAGCTTTATTAAGGTGTGCCCCATCCATCCATTGTCATCATTTCTCACAGGGCTAGCTGTTAATCAATCGCTCGTAATAAGTTATAGTGGCATTCCAGATCATTTACTGTACCTATAAATCCTACATTACGGTTAAATTTGCCGCACCAGAAATAGATGGAAATATCTTATCGCCCGTAATTTATACCCTGAGGAGTTGATTTATCAACTTGTTAAACGTAAGAAACGGGACATGAATATTTTTTACATAAATTTTGAAAAGGGTTTAGTTTACTTGACATTTTCCAATGGATGGCGCTTAAGAAAGTAAATCACGTAATACGAGATTGTAAGATTACGTTATGTATAAGTAGAAGAGGATATTCCCCATAATTCACTGGATGTCCTAATGACCTACTGGCACGATCACAAGCGTGGCCTTATTATAGTGTGCCATCGGCGCTCGCCCTTGTTCCCCAATGACACACTATGAGGTCACGCTTGTGGCGGAAAACTTAGATGTGTGCGTTGTGACAAGCGAAGTTGAAGACCCTTGTTTGTCCTTGGATCTTGCTTGCCACCCATTAAAATGTCACGCTTACCTTCAAAGGAAAATCAGCTATGAAGGGTCCTCAATCTATTAGGATTCCGTAGAGCTGAGAAAGACATTCTTTAACAACAAAAACACATTCACATTTTTGTCAATTTCGTTTGATCGCAGCTTATCACTACAATACGAATCAGAGTTTTAAGTATTTTGTTATTTAAATACAGTATGGAACGGTAGATGTACATGATTGGATAAATTTCAGAATACTTTATCTTTCCATTCCACGGAAAGGGACTGTATTTGCACCAATAGTCGAAATTAATTTTAGGGTTCCGTACTTCAAAGGAAAACCGGAACCTTTATAGCATCACTTCGTTGTCCATCTATCCGTCTGTCAAAATGTTCTCCGGAACGTACGGAGGTACCAAGTTGAAATTAATGTTAAATACTTAACTCTGCAATCCCTTAGAGTAGGGAAAAAAATAAACTTCTATGTTAACGCAATCAAAAGATACGGCCGTTTGTGCCCTTTGTATACCGCATATTTTGGCAATCGCAAAGAAATCAACAAAACCTATAGATCGTGTACTTCCCGTTAACCTACAATCATGAAATTTAGCAAGAAGCTGTGTCATATAACACAAAGAAAGGGAAAAACTCGAAAACCGTAAATTTGTAATTACATCACAAAAAAATATTTTTACGATTACAAACTTATTTGCTGATGGTAAACTAACCAAGACCTGATTTGATGTATGAGGACAAAAGTTTTTCAACGGCAAAGTTAAGTTTCTCCCTCAATCCAGTCTATCTTTAAGTTAAAGCAACGTTCAGTGCTTTCCATAGTTTATGCGATTCCCATAAAGAATGAACAATTTACATACCTACATGTTGTATGGAACCGAGCGCGAGGCCGACTAGTACTTGACCGGATTTTTTTTTTGTTGATATGTTTCCTTTTCGAAGCTTTTTTCCTTTTATGCAACGTCGGGATGCGGTCCACCTTATGTAAATTCGTTACTGAAACCTATAAATGCTTGCAATATAGGAAATATTGCTCGCGCGTTGGCACCGCTGTTGCTAGTGCAGCAAATCCTTAGGATTTTTTTGTTGCCATGTTTGGTTACAATAGTCTTGAAATAAGACATAATGTCTGACTTCTTGAGGTTGTGTTCAGCTTGAGGAGTATAAGATAAAATGGTATAGTCTTTGAACTAAATCCGTTTAACATCCTGGAAGCTTCTATGGATAATGTTCAGGCGCAGCACAAATAGTTATTAAAAGCAAACTAATGTACAATTTTTGTTGTTTGCTTTTGTGAAGCTTTTTACGAGATCCGTAGTGTTGCAAGAAAACTTAGAAATTCAAAACTCTAATCGAAATATTTCTATTGTTTTTAAATTTTGATTTTGAATCGTTATTAAATATTAATAACATGTTGCTAAGTTGTCCGGGCATGCAAATTGGTTATAACATGGATGTATAGCTAAGTCAGTCATTGACTGTACCAATACTGTAATACTTATAAAAGATACGTTTAAGTAAATAATAAAAGTAATGCATTTGACTTCTCAAAAACTACTTATAATTCACGTAGTGCTTACTTGAATGCAATGAACAGTGCGGGTGAACGCCGAAACAATATTATGAACTTGTGATTAATAATAAGTTATAAACAGTCATAACTAAGTGCATATGTCAAGTGATTCACGAGAACAAAATGTTATTTCACGAAGAAAGTTATAAATTTCTATCCTCAATACAGTACGCATGATACTCCGGCATCGAGCTTGCAGCAGGACTATTAAGTCTATAAAGTAAGAAAACTTTTGCAAGAGTAAGCATATTTTCTTCTATGGTTACAGTTGAAGGCCGACTTTTGCGATTGTCGTCATGCAGGGAAACACTTCCACCCTCAAGTTCCGCATACCAACATCTCACGGTACTAAGGTGACGTGCTTCCCTTCCAAAAACATTTTTAAGACGAGCTGAGTTATTGTTACGGAATAAGTTTTATAGTCTATTAATTCCCTTTTGCACTACGGATAGCCAGCTTCCATCTACGTATGATAAAAACAGTTAGCAAACGAATTACCGCCTTTTTTATACAAGAACCAAACGTAATTATGTTTAGAAAATATAATATTCGATAATCAAAGGGTTACGAGTAGCTGAGAAGGCAAAACTCTCAGTGTATGTACATTGTATGTAATACAGTTAGTAAAGGAATTACAAACTCGATTCATCGAAGTCTTTTTAGATACTTTTTACACATTTTATAATATTAAACAAGGGTTATGTCGCTTGATAAACAGATTTTCGTAAATATTCATTGACAGATAATTAATCAACTGTCTGTTGGATATTTGTATATGTGTAATGAATCGATTGGAAAAAAAACCTACAATATCATGATTACAAAATTATTCATTTATAACGTGCATTTATGAAAATGTTCATTTGGGATTGTTTTCGTTTTACAAATTAACGTTCAATAATCATTAAATTTACCGGGTTTGCATGTCATATATTCATTTCATAAGTTTATTAAGATTGCGTACCAAAATAGTAAAAATAGCCCCCTTGCGATTCGTTCGTCTATCTGTCCGTTTGTCACAGTGACGTATTTCAGTAATTAGTAATATTATCGATTTGATATTTCGAATTATTTTATGCGAGCTTATCACAAACTGCCTTATTTTTCCATTCCAAGGAAATCATATATTTCGAATGTCAGGTACACGTCTTTCGAAATATAATTTCTGGAACGTGCGGTTTTCCTTCACCGCCGAGCAAGTGATAATTATAAATATGTACATAAATCCGAAAACATGAATGAAGTGGTACAAAACCCACACCAGGATTCGAACCGAGGACCAGTAGGTTAAGGCGACACCTCGATCGTGAAGCTTTAAAATGGCTCCGCCCAATCACCCCGCGCCCCTCAATTGACACTCGACGCTCGATTTGTAAAATTTGAAATTAGCGCCTAATAGGTAACCTGAGGTCAACGTATAGTCAATGCAAACGAACAGAAAAGCTACGGAGTCGCGTCACACTTAAATAAAATTTATAATATCAATATTTAATAAAAATTATTGATTTAATTATTATTTAGCTTTATACATACTGAACCAAACATATTTATTTAAGCTAGACGGAAAACAATAGTAATAATAGTAATAAAAAACTACAGAAACGTATTCACTTTTAAAAGTTTATTGAAAGAGAAATCAATGACATCGTTTTATGTTTATATCTCTACAAGTTAACATGTCTTGGTATCTATGTTGTTCTTACTTAGGTCTCGTCCAGTGGCGCCTTGAATAAAAAATCATATTATAGCATAGAAGATAAACATTATGAAATCTTATGTTGCATTTATTACGAAGATAGTAAAGTATTTTTACGTCATTAAACCAACACTCAAAATATTCCACTATCGTTGTTATAAGCAAAAGTGCTAAAAGAGGCCGTTTTTTGGCAATTATGCCTATAACAACGAAAGCAAAACATTTCAATTGTTGGTTTAATGACGTAAAAGTACGTTATTGTATTTGTAACACACGCAACACAGGACTTTATAATGTTTATCTTCCACGCTATGATACGATATTTTATTCCTTGAGGCGCCACTGGACGGCATGTATCCCCCTTAAGAAGAATGAAACACCAGCTACATAATACAACATTGTTTATCGAGAGGCTAAAGCGGGCCATTTGTTGATCTGGTCACAGCGATGAAAGACGACTGTATGGAGAAAGGCTTACTACTGAATGCGAAGAAAACAAAGATAATGGTACTTGAAAGAGAAGAATCCAGAACTAATGTAAGGATTACGATTGATGATGAAGTGTTGGAACAAGTGGATGAGTTTGTATATCTTGGATGCGCTTTCAGCAGGGATGGAAGGTACACCGCAGATGTGGAAAGACGAGTGAGTGTTGGGAATAGTGTGAATGGAGCGTTGGGAAAACTTGTTGGCAGTAAAATCCTGAGCCAGAAGGCACAACTCGCTATACACAATACAGTGTTGGTCCCAACACTAACTTATGGAAGCGAGAGTTGGGTATGGCAGAAAGAGCATGAAAGTAGAATAAACGCGGTTGAAATGCGAGCGCTGCGCAAAATTTGTGGCGTAAGGCTTGTAGACCGTATACGCAATGATGATGTTAGAAATAGAGTTGGTCTGAAAGAGAGCGTCGGTGTTAAAATAAGAAGAGGCATGCTCTGATGGTTCGGGCATGTAGAAAGAATGCAAGATGAAAGAATGACGAAGCAGATATACAATGCAAAAGTGGAAGGATGTAGGAGCCGGGGAAGGCCAAGACTTACCTACCATGACCAAATTGGTCATGTTCTATCAGAAGGTGATGTCAGGAGCCCTAGAAACCGGCGTGTGTGCATGAGAAGAGCAATAAATGTTAAAGAAGCGAGTGAGATATGTAAGGATCGAGTCACGTGGCGTTCGGTTCTCTCTGCCTACCCCGCAAGGGATTTGGCTTGAAGTTATAGATGTTCAAGTGTCATAATGGCTGATAGCGCCGAGTAAACACAGAATTTTTTATTTCGAATAAATAAGAGAAATAAAATTATCAGATTGAATTAGATTGAAATTGAAATAGAAAATTGGATTTTTTTTGCAACTCCCTCCTGGTGAAGATTCACAAGTTATTTTACACAGTTAGGTATAGCTCTGGTAGGGATCCCAGCTTTTTCCCTAAATATAATACACTCTCGAATGACTAGGTATGCGCTTTCACTAACAGTCAATTTAACTTCGCGAATTTTATAAAAAAGTACAGGAAGAACTTGACGGTTAGACGGTAATTTTGCGCCTATTATTTGATAATTTACGTCTCCAACTAAGAAAATACTTGATTTATTGCTTCTCAATTCCACTGCCATCTTATAAAAGTTAAAACATTACGTATTAATCACGAGAATAACTGACATTCAAAATTAATAGACGGTTAGGTAATTATGACGTAGTTAACGATGCTCTCTCTAAAGTTATTCATTGGTTTAGTGTTAATAATCTGCTTTTAAATGATAAAAAGTCTAAAGTAATTAAGTTCTCAACACCTAATGTAAGGCAGGTGGCTACCAATGTACATGTTAATGGAACTAATTTAGCCTCTGTGGAGACAACTGTGTTCTTGGGTATAACAATTGACTCCAGACTACAAAGGGGCCCACAAATTGAAAAATTATCAGGAAAACTAAGTTCTGCAGCCTATGCAGTGAAACCTATTAGACGGCTCACTGATATTGATACGGCTAGAATAGTTTATTTCAGCTACTTTCATAGTATTATGTCATATGGAATTCTTCTTTGGGGTAACTCCGCGGATATTAACACCATCTTTTTATTGCAAAAGAGAGCCATAAGAGCTATCTACAAACTTGGTCCCCGGGAGAGCCTTAGAGAAAAATTAAAAGAAATAAATATTTTAACAGTCGCATTGCAATATATCTATGAAAATCTTTTGTATGTCCATAAAAACATAGACTCATTTTGTAAAAAGAATGATACTCATAGCATAAATACTAGATATAAGCATAATCTTGTGTTATATGCAAGCCGTCTCCACAAAACAAGTAATTCTTTTATGGGGCAATGTAGACGGTTCTATAACAAACTTCCCAGCAATATAAGAGAATTGTCAATAAACAAATTTAAAACTACTATTAAAGCCAAATTGTGTAGCAGGGCATATTATAAAGTATCTGACTATATTAATGATAAAAATGCCTGGGAGTGAGTCGATCCAATTATAATGTAATTAACAAAATATGTAAATTTGTTTGGATACCAAAAGAGGGATGCCTGAGTTTTTTGGCAGTATTTTTATCAGTGCTCACCTAGTCATAAACTGCACGGTAGGGAAAAAAATTGTGACGATTCCAAACAAATGTAGCCATTTTTACGGAATAAAAAGATTTTGACTTTGAATTTGAACAAATGAATACCGCGAGTACGTGCGGCACTGCCGCGCAACTTGTATGAACATGTTTCGATGTAATTCGGCACGGATTATCGTAATCCAAATAAGTTAAAAATTAATTTCCGAGTGTTTTAAAAGCAAATGAACAAAACTAAGACCTATGCGTTAGAAAATAAAAACTTTGAAAAATAAGGGACACCCTAATATACATATATACAAATACATTTTATAATCTATTCATATTTAAAAAAAACATGTGACAAATGATTTTCTTGCTGTTTCATAACTTTAACTTCAGTATAATGACATTTATTGTATTTTACTTACTCTGTGTTTTGTATTGTTGTACGTTTCCTTGTTATTTATTAAACTCTCAAGAAGAAAGAACCAGGACCATCTCTGATGTTGCAAAATAAATCTAATCCGTACAATAGTTCAATACTAACCACAATGTATAGAATAGATGATTTTTTTGTGTTTTCAGTGTTGGTTCATAGTAAATATTATTTGTTTTCACGAGTACCATGGGTATAAGTATACTATCTATCTATATCTTCACGCTTAATCCCTCGTGAGCGCCACATGACTCGGTACTTACACACCTCGCTCGCTTCTTTAACATAAAACATACCGAGTTTTTTTAAAAACTATCAAAATATACTATTTTACTAGTAATTATTTTAATACAAAAAAAAAAAAACCACTGGTTTTCTATCTTCTGATTGGATAAATTTCCAACGTAAACTAACCTTCACCTACGTACAATGTCTAAGTCGGAGTTTGGTGAGCTTATAATGGTTACTATGAGTTTGTCGTCCCGTATGACACTTACGTTAAAGTAGCATATAAATCGAGTAGTGATTCTTCTAGTGGAATATGTTTATTTAGTAAGTTTCTCCTAAAAAACAAAACAGCAAAAATATTCTATTTTATAAGTTTTTATTTTAATACAAAGAAATAAAGAGTCTCCACTGGTTGCTATGTGCTGAGAGCGCGAACCTTATTGGTATAAATTTCCAACGTAACCTGACCTCCACCTACGTACAACTTCTAAGTCGGAGTTCGGTCAGATTATAATGGACATAATAGGAGTTTGACGTCCTATATAGGTACGCGGTCAGCCTGTGGATAATGTATACCAATTATCAAATGTTACTGTTTATTCCTGCAAAAAATAACTCTTATTTAATGCAGTTTTATATAGAGTTATTAAGTAAGCAAAATTAAAAAAAAGTTTGAAGAGGAATTAAATAGCTTGGGCCAACCATACCTAGGAACTGTTCTAAAAACTAGAAATATGTCTACACAATGTTATTATAATATGTTTAATGAATATAATAATTTAAAAAAATAAATACCTTGTCTTGTTCGCCTCCGCCATTCTACGAAAATTTTCTTTGTATTTTTATTCTATATATTTTCTTTTTAGTGTTCCCCATTATTACAACAGTATAATAAATATATATAAACCTATAATATTATTTACTACTTATATCTAATAATAATACACTTACGCTAAATACTATAATATTGAATATTTACAACTATTAATTATAAAAACTTCGGTGATGTTAATGGAGCGAGCTCGAGCAGACAGTCGACATAGATCTTACCTCGAAGCGGGCTGCAGCCGGACTGGCTGGATGTAGTTAGTCAACGCGTTTATAATCCTCATTACCGCACAATAAGGTCGAAAACACGTAGCACCCAAGACGAATGTGATCGCTTAGAAATTGTCAGAAACTTGAAATATTTAAAAAAAATTTCATGTTTCACTTATCAAAATATGCAGCAACCATATTATAAACATAGATATTACTAATAGATTTAAGTAATTTTGAAGCGTATAAACAGAACAACTTCGTTGTAATTTCAAAAATAATGAATTTCAGGAGGTGTTTTCGAAAGTAATTATTATCGAATCAATTTTACACAATCGCGTATTTGAGCAAGCAAATTCAAGATAAAGAAATGAAGTTATTTATATTAAAATCTTAGATCCGTCAGTTTAGTCATTAGTCTATACTATTCGATGAAAGTTGGTCTAATTTTTCGATGTGTCGCCTTAATAGGCCGGTTCTTTATCCACCGGGCAGTAGTTAGTAAGTTGTAAGTGAGCAGTGATACTGCTCACTTATAACTTACTAACTAAATATATGTACTAAAGTGTACGGAACCCTTCGTGCGCGACTTTTCATAAACATACGAATACTTATTAAGTTATGCGTCTATATATCACCCTCACTTGATCGCTTTTTTAGTAAAATATTCATCGATCCCATATTTCACTTCGTGAAAGACTTTTAGTAAAGCTACTTTTCATTAAGAAACACGGCCACGGGTGAACGGGGGAAGGGGTGCAAAGTCGCCCCTCCTTGAGCTCACAATCAACCCCCACTGCTCATGGTCGGTTAGTAAGTTTCTTTTTGAACGAGTAATAAAAGATTATAAAACGTTTGACAAGTTTACAATTTCTGACGAGCTTGGTGGCTCAGTCGTGAATGACGCGACTTTGACATCAACGCTCGTGGGTTCGTTTGCCAAACAAGACAAACATTTGTGTGCATGAACATGTCTGTTTGTTTTAGTCTGAATGTTTAAAGAGAGGGACACATCAAAGCAGTCTGTCTGGGGAATCAACTCCACCTCACAGAAAACCGCAGCCAAATAACAACTCCCTAGAGGGTTGTTGTTCCTGCGTGTGAGTGAGGTCACGAGTCAGCTCCTAGCGAGTTGTTGTGCTAACAGCAGACGAGGCATCACGCGAGTGATACTTAATGTATTACAAGCGTCCATATGCTACGGTTTCCGCTGTACATCAAGTAGACCGTATGCTTGTATGCTTTCTAAAAAAGTGAAAAGGATTGGCTTGTAAAACATTGAGGCGATGGTGGTAGAATGATCTGTCAAAAGTAGCTTAATAAAATGGGCGCAGTAAATAGTAGAATGGAATAGAATGGAATGAAATTACAGAAAAAAACTTTTTTTTTTAATTAAGTTCTTCCCGTGCGTTGGCAAAGACAGAGCCATACAGCCATCGTCTAAGCTAAGTCTTCTTTATTCTAAATGTCCTAGCTTCATTAACCCTGCTGAAAAATTACTCAAGAAGGGTTTGAAGACCTTATCCTGAAGTTTAAATACCACCCGTAAAATGATAGTGATTTTTACAAGGTTTTCTTCATGGATTTCTTCACGTCTTCCAAAAAGTACATGAACCTGTTAGATTTGAGTTTTTTCATTACTGTATAAGTTCACTAGCACTGTTACAAAATACTATTAAAATTGTCACATAAAACTAATTTTATACTGAATTGTAATAATTTCAAGTATAACTACAATGTCACTCGTCATAAGCGCGGAATGAAGTCCAGAGAAGTACAAATGTCAAATACTATAGGCGTTTGTGACAGATGTCAATACAAATATATACAAGCAATACAAGTATATACTCTTTATTTTGGCAATACTACGAGTATTAGACATCTAATATCAAAGTGCAGAGTTCAGTTGCTTAAAACGTTACAAATCATTAAGGCAGAGAGCGCTGAAGCGCAGATTTTGTCTGACATTGTTGTTGAAACCACCCAGGTTCGTAAAAATGTTTTTACTGCAAAGAAATCCTGCAAAACGTTTCTTTTATAAAGTAATGGTTATTTAGCTAGTAAAAGAATAATTTACAAATAAGTATACTTGTAAAATATTGCTTTTAGAAACAAGTTGTTTAAAAATACAATATAAAACATCCCCTTTTTAATAGTTACCTTTAGAACCGAGTAGTTTGTTTGATTATTTGTTTATAAAATGAAGTATTGGAAAATATTATGTGAGAAGAGACATTTTATCAAATTTGTTAAAGTGTTGAGATTGTTGAATATTTTTAATTTTTTGTTTTTTTCAAATTGTTTCTTAAAATTAATAATGTTGTTGTTAATAACGAAGTTGAAGTTTGCGATCAGAGCCGGTTAATAATTCCTTTTCGTTCAAACAACCGCACAACCTCCCTGATTGTAAGCAGTTACCGTAGTCTATGGCTACCAGGGCCGTCAGCCGTACGTTGCCGATCTTGTAAAAACGACTTTACATATTTTTTAAAAAACCTGATGTTGTAATCCCTTGGAAAAACTAGATGTTCATCCACCACTTAAAAGTTCTCGGAATAAAATGATTCTGAGAATTCTATGAAATCGAACAGTACGCGACAATTGCGGTGTCAGTGTATGAGTATGAATTATCTGCAGACGGCTAGCGGTGCGGTTGTAGAAAGAAGCTGTCGAAATCATATCGGAAACTCCTCGGAACATAAGCCATTGTACAATCGGCAGAACACACTAAATGAGGCAAATCTTTTCTGATAGATTCAATACGCTGTGTCAACTTATCGTCGACTATTCTCACAGCAAGTCTGTATGAGGGCACCTGGGTTACCTACCTCGCAATTACTTTGATTGACAATGTAGCATCCATGTCCCCCACAGTCGCCCCGGCCACCGTGGATAAACAGCAGTCAATGTCCACTGATTTGAAGCAATGTTGCCTCCACGGACATGATGCGTAGAATTCACGCAAAAATTGCTAACATTTTCCACTATCATCTTTCTCGGAATATTTTGACTCCTCGATGAGTCGTTTATTTACTTGCACACACATCAAATAATCTTTATACTGACTATTGATTATGGAAGAAATGGCCCTTTAGTCTCACCGCCTACATGTTGAAAAAAAGTAGAAGTTCCAGGAGTTATTTTGTGAAAGTCAAATTTACAGACAATTTGATCTATACTAAAACGTGGGCACAATGTGGTTTAGATTAAATTGCCTGTAAAAGATAGAAGAACAAGTTAAATTTAACAGTGGTAAAATACGTGTTTGCCAGCTTCAGAGACGTTTGTATAAATAATATAATAACTATAATATCATTTTCTTCTTCTTAGCGTTATCCCGTTTCATAATCCATTAGGATTGTCGGGGTCCACTATCTAAGCATAAGGATTTGATGAAGATACTTTAAGAGAGGTAGGGCGCATCAAAGCAGCCCGTCTGGGGAAGTCACACCTCCACCTCACGGAAAACCGCAGCCAAATAACAACTCCCTAGAGGGTTGTTGTTCCTGCGTGTGAGTGAGGTCACCAGGAAGCTCCTATGGAGTTGCTGTGTTAGCAGCTGAGGTGGCATCGCGAGAGTGATACTTAATGTATAGCAAGTGTTAAAAGGCTACGGTAACCGCTTTACATTAGTTGGACCGTATGCTTGTATGCCTCCCGACGTTGTATAAAAATAAAGACATTGCCATCCGCGATTTTCAGCGTTTTTCAGCGACTCATTTTAGATTTTCAGCGACAGCGATTGCCATCCGACTTCAAGAACCCAGAGGAAAACCAGATTGATCTCAGGTAAGGTCAAACGTCTATCCTCACGATCTTTTCCATCACCGCCAACAAAACGAGTAATTACAAATCCGAAAACACTAATTTAGTGGTACACGCCAGAATTTGGGACGGGGTGCAATAAGTTCCTTATCCACTGGGCTATCAGATCAGTGGCTTGATAATAATATACTATATGTATATAAATGTAATATAAGTACGTGTTTAGTGTATAGTTAGCAGTGAACAAAGTGTTCCAATACTTAGTTACACTTAGATGTAGCGTAGTATTCCCAGCTGGCCCCTGCTCGCCGGTGGCGGCGCTCGCTAATCCAAATAAATGTACACTGCTCAACGTTTGCCGACACAATCCTTGAAGCTACGACTTCCTTACACTGCACAGTTGTAATGAAATCAAAGGTTACCACAACATCTCACCTGATGTAAAGCAGGTACCGGAACCTAGTTAACGCTAGTAATATATTAAGTATCACTCGCGCGATGCCTCCTCTGCTACTTACACAGCAACTCCTTAGGAGCTTACTGGTGACCTTACTCACACGCAGGAACGCAACAATCCTCTAGGGAGTTGTTATTTGGCTGCGGTTGACTGTGAGGTAGAGGTACTTTCCCAGACGGGCTGCTTTGATGCGCCCTACCTCTCTTAAAAACATCCAGACCAAGATAAACAAACATGTTCATGCACACAAATATTTGTCTTGTGTAGGAATCAAACCCACGAGCGTTGGTGTTAAAGTCGTTCACGACTGTGCCACCGAGCCCATGAATTTTCGTTTCGTTATATAGTATCAGTTATTTTTATTACAAGCTTGTAATAATTATATATTTTGGCTTCCAGTCGTATATTTTGTACTAATTTGGCATATTCTCTTTAACTAACTAATTACTAACTCTGATGAGAATCAGGTCTGTAATTCCATAGTACTATTACACTGTGGTAGGACGGAACCGTTTTGATAATGAAGCCGAAACGTGGGCGCTAGTCTTAAATAAACAAACCTTTATCAAGTTAAACAGACATGATCATGCACACAATGCGTCGGTGACAAAGTCGCCACCGAGCTCCTCAAAGACTTTGCTAACCCTACAAACCCCAAGAGGAGTTTTGACTGCAGATTAGAAATCTTCCGTAAGGATACTTGTATATTTTGTGGTCAGGAATCCTGTACTGGGTAAAAAAATGCTGTATCGGATGTCGCGCGCAATCTTCACTAAAGGTTGCATGGTGTGTATTAGTAAAAAATGCTTTGAGGAAGTAACAGTCCCTATAAACGAGTTCTGTGATGCAGAAGCTAGCTTGTCACACCACTACAATTAAGGTGACTTTCAACGAAATATCTCAGAGAATCGGCGCATCCTTCAAAGTAAATATTCATTTTTTATAGTAGATATTCCAAAACCGCATACAAAGTATTTTCTAGCTATTTTCTAGTATTTTCCAGCGCTCTAACATTGCCTAAAGCTTTTTACTTTTTTTACTTAAGCATTGTCTAAAACTTTAGAATCTACTAATTCATTTAGTTGAGTTATATAACATAGTTAACGATGTGCGAAGCCGTAGATATTGAATCTGATGCAAATATTAGAGTACAATAAATAAATCTCATACCAAAATCACAAGCTTTGCTTACTTTGAGAATGGATTACACTGGGCAATTCCTCTGAAAATACTTATGAATTTAATAACTTTCATTATCATTTATTATAAGAAATAATTTATGCTATGTTAGATATGTATTTTAGAATGTGTTTCACATTAGTTTATAATTTTTGAAGACGAATATTTTTTTGATTTCTTTGTTTGTCCCATAGTGATAATTTATCATATTAAAGTATAGAATCACAGTTACATTTTGATTATAATCTCTATTACTAAGCAGTAATAGACGGTATATAAAGTTATAAGTGTATCTACACATTTATATGAACAGTAAAACGAATAATTAGATTTTGAAATATATTACGACGAATATCACTTCATGGACTCAACACATGTGTTATATTCCACGATCGTCAGTAAATCACAGAAAATATTTGTATACAATAACCTAACCGTCTAGCAATTCCTACTTTGACCTTTCAAGACCCGATATATCTCAGAATAATAAGCGTAAAATAGCCAATTCGGAAGAAAGTTAAGGTTATAAATTACATATACACAAAAGAATATTATTGATATGTGTGATTTATTAAGAAAGAATAAATGCGTTTATTATAAACCGTTGAGACCCTACTTATTCAATTAGTTTATTACGAGATGAATAAGAGCGGAACAGAAGCAACCAAGAAAATAGAAGGAATTTAACGTCGAGATCACAAATAGAATATTTCTCGTATTGCATGCAAATATTTTTCATCATATTTGAGAGAGAAATAGCAAAAGTGATAAATTATAAACGGTATTTTGTTTACAAACCTTATTGCTTTAAACAGGCATGATGAAATCCATGTTTACCTCATTCTAGACGGCAGCAGAGAAAATATATTATCTCACCACTACTAAAATTTTATGGTAGAACTGCGGTACTTTTATCACGCCTTCGAGACACCTTTAAACCACACATGTGTATGTTTTATTAGGAGTTCATATCTGAAGAGCTACACGGGAATCCGCTGTCTATCTGCCTATATGTCACAAGTCTCTAACTAGATAAGAGACGCAAAATAACTCTCAAATTACCGAAACAGAGAGAGAAAGAGACGCAGAACACTTGAAGAACTGATTTTTAGAATTCAATGACGAAACTGTGAGTCAGCTCAAGGTAATTTAATCCTTTCAAATGGTTGTGAATATATTCCTTGAAACAATAATACTAATTTTATTAAGTCGAATTAACAATTTGGAGAGCTAAGCAATAATTTTGTGAAATAATACACCGTCCATCCAGTTGGGCTACTCTCGTATCCAATAACAATACCTAAAAATGTATCTCATGTTTGTTTGCTTTTAGTTTATATATTCAATGTACGAGTATGTTCATATTTTTGTTTCTTTTTCATTTTTATGTATTGTTTTGTTTATTAGTCAATTCGTTATACGTATTAGATAACCTTGTACTTTACTTTTAAGAAATTTATAGTATTGCTGTAGTGAGTCGGTGTACGTGTGTTCTTTCGCCCATGTAAATTCTTCTATCAAAGACTCTAAGTTGGTTGGAAGAGATCTCTTTTAGGTATAAGTCCGCCTTTGTAACACTAAGCTTTATTTTTATTGTAGATGTAAGATATTACAACAACAACAACGACAATCCAACTTCAACGTCCAAGTTTTGAGTAATACATCGTATTGTCGATTATAATTTGGTCAACGTGATCGTAATCTCATTACTACTGTCGAACTAGACTACCACTAAGAATGAACGAATATAGCGCTACAGTATTTAATATCAATTCCAATATATCGACACTGGTTTCCAGAGACCTTAACTCCAGTCTTCAGGACTAGTCTCTCGACTATCGATCGGTGGATCGTTAAACTGTAATTTAATGAAAAAATATTTTTATTCAGTTCGCTTTTACTCGTATTTGAAGGTGATAAATCTATTCGGTGATCCGCCGTGCTCATAGTTCGTATCGGCGAACTAGTCGCTCGTAATGGCGTATAAACAAATATTTTTTTTATACAACGTCGGGAGGCATACAAACATAAACATGCCCACATGATGTAAAGCGATTATCGTAGCTTATGAATGCTTGCAGTACAGCTCTGCTCTGCTAACACAGCAACTCCTTAGGAGCTTACTGGTGACCTCACTCACACGCAGAAACACAACATCTAGGGAGTTGTTATTTGGCTGCGGTTTTCTGTGAGGTGGAGGTGCTTTTCCAGCCGGGCTGCTTTGATGCGCCCTACCTTCCTTAAAAACACCTAGACCAAGAAAAACAGACATGCACACAAATGTTTTCCTATGTGGAAGTTAAATCTATGAGCGTTGATGTCAAAGTAACGTAACAGTGCGTTACACCACTGCGCCACCGAGCTCGTCATCTTCTGATAAGTCAATCTTAAAAAAAACAGCAGAATAAAATCACCTATAGCCCCACAAAAAGGTTGTAACCTAGTAATGTGCTAGATGTTTCTATTCATAAAAAAGTTTTTCTTTTTAATTTTATCTAATTTGCTGTGTGTGCTTCGTACGCGCGCGCGTATCATAAACGCAGAATGATGGGGTCGTGATGATGCTATTTGTTCATTTTATATTCCTTTACTACTATATTAGATACAAATATTCCAATTTCAAATATTTCTAAACGGAACTTTAACGAAATGCTCAGTTGTCGCGGGCGGTCATGACAGCACCTACTGGCGTTTTCATTATGAACACTCTAATAAATATTCTTGAACACACTTTCACGACTTTGTTGCCGCGATATTGTCATAAGTAAGTACCTAGTCAAGGGAATTTTCCTTTATTTGGCTGCGTGTGTGTTTGTAAGTAGATTTTGTAAGATAACGAGAGATACAGATCACATACGAAGCATACATGGCGCAACATGACAACTGCGAATGCCGTCTGCATAATTCACTCGACTGTAATATATGTTTTGACGATTTTCGCAATAAACCGTTATATTAATATGCGAGGGGGATTTAATTTCTCTACTTATCACGAGTGGTGGGGAGATTTGTTTTACCGCTAGTAACATTTATTGAATTTTCACGACTTCACTAGCGACTTGACTAACGTGGTTAAGCGTGGTTAGTGAGCCGTTATCGTACGGCGAGTTCAAGCTGTCCCCGTGAATACAAATTTAAAAAAATCACTATTTGTCTAAGTTAGACTTGTAATTATATAACAAAAATAGTCTCATTGAAATTGGTTGCGACATTTCCCGCGACGGACTTACAGATGGAAGTTTGATGATATTTCTAAAAACTATTGTTTTACACTTCTTCTACGTGTGTCAATCTCAATACATATAAATTTTTTTAATACGTAAAATATTTAAGTAAACTAAACACATAAATTCTAAATTTTGTCTTATATAATTTTCTATTATAGAGCAAAATAAGCCTAAGCCACTCTCTTCTATTAAATATAATTTCACTTGCCCTCCCCCCTTCCCTTCCAAAATATGAGGGACGGCAACATCTACAACGCCTGAGGATGCATCGTGTAGAGGCGAAATACGTGTCGTAGAAATGACCAGAACAGCAGGTGGCGGATGCATTGGGTTCCTGTTCCACATAACGAGGCAACCACAGAGAGGACCGCTGCAGAATCTACTAACAGATGGATGCCGACCGGCGCTAGTTCTCTTGAACTAACTAGTACTGGAAAACACGAAAGCAGGTTAGATAAAATTGCAAAAAAACTCTTATGGATAGAAATACCTAACACATCACTATATATTGGCACATTTTTATAAGACCACAGGTGCATTTTTTGGAGTGTCTTTTATCTGAAGGTGATGTCAGCCCTCTCTGATGATCGGCTATCATGGGCTCCTAGTTTCATCATAAGCGAAAGCAAAAGTAGTTTCGGCTCAGAACCCATTTATGTCCCGTTTGGAGTCGAGATTTTGGGTTCTAGTGCACTTATTTATACCAGAAATTTCTAAGCGTCTTCTTTCTTGGGGAGCACATGAGCATTGCTTTTTTTTATTTATACACAATAATAACAATACATACAAAATTATATTTCGACCATTAGCAAAAACCCGCAATGGTTTATCCGCTAAAGGAATCGTGGTGGGATCACATGCTCGATACGAAACAATGTTTTTTTAATGTTTATTAAGGTGGCTCTTTAGGGCTTATTTAAAAAATATTTGTGTTTTTCTACATTTCGCGTATGGATTTGGATTTGACCCGGAATGATCTATCGCCAAACTCAATATATTTGGCGGTAAATCATCAAAGTGTTCGGTAACATATATTTCCATGTCCTCATTCCATACATATTTCTATAACAAGGTACAAGTAGTACATACTCGTACGTAGGAAGGCTTGCGATCTCACGCAAATTACTTGCACGATTTCTTTTTTCTAAGTATTGAATATTATTAAAATGTTCGTAAATCATTGCTTGTTTTACTTTATCTACAACGTTAACAGCTTGTCAAAAGTTAAAAAAAAACCTATATAGCTTTCATCCTTGTATTTCTTCCTAACATTCTTTGGTGCAATGTTTTTCAAAATCCTTAACTGTAAGTCCTTATTCAAGTGTGTTTTGAAGGTACGCTAGTACTGTAGCTACTAATACCATAGCTGATTATCGATCGGCAAGGGATAGATAAAGCATTCTACGTGTGAAATATGGTAACTTATGCTTCAAAAGTTTTCCCATAACCGCTCTAAGTTTATTACAAACATTATCAATATGCGGTTTCCAGGTAAACTTATCATCTATTAATAAACCTAGATATGAATGTTGTGCAACTAGCTGCAAATACACACATCAAAAGTGTCTAGGGATCAACATATATTTTTGCAATAAAATATATGTTGATTTTTTTTTTTTCTCCTGATTGATATTAATTAAAATTTTCTTTAAGGATTCATCAAATAAAGTGTTTTCGTTTGTCTACAGTAACGATAAACCAAGTCACCTTTGCATTAATAAAGAAATTTGCCATTTTCATAATAAAGGGATTTTTGACATTTGAACCACTAACATTAAAGTTCGAAAAAAAGACTGAAATAACAGTTTTCTTTAAAATTTTATTGGGTAACTTAAACAATTAATAATCCGTGTTTCTACCGCGAACACTAACAACACAAGAACATCGGTTTGGCATACTCAAAATGAGTTCATCCAAATCACGCTGTGGAATGGCCGCCCATGTTCGTTGCAACAACAAAAAAAGGTCTTCTTGCGACTGGATACCCTCCATATTCGGCAGAGCTCTTCTCTGTAGCATATCCCATGCATGCTCAATCGGGTTCAAGTCTGGCGACTGAGCAGGCCAGGGCATGACATTGATGTTAGCTGCGGCGAGAGTCTGTCTTACAACTCTTGCGGTGTGCGGTCGTGCATTATCATGCATTAACTGAAATAAGGGACCGATTTGCACTTGTAGAGGAACGATGACGTCTGATACAATCGTCTCAGCATAAATTTGAGCGTTGAGGTTGCCTCTGATCCAAATCAACTCAGTTCTTCCGCCGATCCAAATACCCGCCCATACCATGATGGTTCCACCACTATAAGGATGAACTTCCTGGCAGGATTTTAATCGCTGTTGGCGTCCAGGGGTTCTCCAGTGTCGTATACGTCTTGTATCCGGTCTCATACCAAAACGAGACTCATCAGAAAAGCACACGAAACGCCATTGTTCTTCTGCCCAATTTCTGAGTTCAAGAGCCCATAGATATCGAACCCTACGATTGTGCATTGCTATAGGTGGTACCCTTAGCGGTCTTCGGGAATGAAGGTTCACTTCATGCAAGCGGTTTCTGACTGTTTGGTCGCTAATTAAGTTCCCTGAAGAGTGATGAAGCGTCACGGCTAACATCATGGCGGTTATTGTTGGAGCTCTTCGAGTTGTGATTTGAATGTATCGGTCTTGTCTCCGTGTGGTGCAGCGATACCGTCCTCCATGGCGCTCAGCCACGGTACCAGTGCTTCGGTAACGTGTCCAAAGTCGACTGATAACACTCTGACTTGTATTCAGAGCTAAAGCCACAGTACGTTGCCGGGAACCAGCTTCTATCATTCCCACGGCTCTGAGCATTTCTTCCCTGCTTAAATGACGTCGCCGCTCCATAATAACGTTGGTTTTAATCAGTAGTAGGGAAACAGTAGCACTAATAATGTCTTCAATGCGTTGTATGTTTTTATAGGGAAAATATTGACAGCTGATTTTCATCTTTTACTCGAATTTGATTGACAGTTCCTGTTTCAAATTATGAAATGCACCAAAAAGGATCCATATAAATTTATAAAATCATAAATTTATTACAAAGCCACATCTCAATCTCAAGAAATCCGCATAAAAATGCTTGATCCCTAGACACTTTTGATGTGTGTAGTTACATCTACAGCACCTGCTAGTAAGGTAAAGACAGCCATGAGAATGGGATAAAATGGTTGGTGATTTTGTTACTTTTAAATATGGCGAGTGGATATGCATTACTTTTGTGTTTTGGGAATTAATAACTAGTCCTACAACGTGTGCCCATTTGCATAATAAGTCGTAATTATTTTGCATTATCCGTTCCGCTACTGTTATACTTTCATTAGCAAGTAACAGACACGTTCGTCAGCAAACAGAACCACCCTATAATATGTTACACATATCATTGACATACATGAGATATACAATCGAGCCGATTTTTGAACCTTGGGCCGTACCCCGCTCAGTGTTAGTCATGTTACTAAGTTGCCCTCCTATCTTAACTGTTAATAATTCTTGAACCACTCTAGAAGTGGACCACGTACACCTACATGCTGGAGTTTGCTGTATAATGTGTCGTAATCCAGTAAATCAAAGGCTTTGCTGAAATCAATAAATACAGAAATTATATGTTTTTTTTGTTTAAGTAACTATTGACCTCATTAGTGAACTGAGATAATAATTTCATAGTATTTTTCTTGTTCTGAAAACCGAATTGCTTGCTGTTAATAATTCTGTTTTCTGATAGATATTTTTTTATTTGTTTCCCGAAATATTTCTCTGTTATTTTATTTATACACGATAATATAGTAATTGGTCTATAATTATTTGTGTCCGTTGTGCAGCCTTTTTTAAGAATAGGCCTAATAATACATATCTTCAACTCATCTGGATGTTGTCGAATTTTAATGATTCTGTTAATAAGATGAGCTAAAACTGGCGAAATTTGGTCATTAATATGCTGCAAATCCCCAGCTCTAATGCCGTCAATACCAGGGCTGTTTTTAGATGGTCGATGTTATAATATTGAGCGAAGTCAATATAAAAAAAGATGAACTTTCACTATATAACATTAGCGGCTATAATATACACTCAGTCACTCGTGAAACTCGTAGGGGTGGGGGTTTGGTGATATATACAAAAAATTACTTAGAAATAGAAGTTAAGAATGTTCAGAGTCGGTTTGCGGAAGTATTGTACAATAAAATAACATACAAGCAAAAATTCATACATCTAATATCAATATATAGACCACCAAACACAAACAAACATAGTTTTGTTCGGGAGTTAGACGACATATTAAAATGTATACCATTCCAAGAAGAAATTGTGGTTATTGGCGATATGAATATAAACATTCTACAGGAACAATCGAGTAACAGTATTGAATTGTACAAAACCACCTTGTGTGGACACGGCCTGCAGTGTGCAATAAATGAATATACGCGCGAAGAAATAATAGCGGGTCAGCTGGTGACATCGTGCATAGATCATGTGTGGGTGCGTAGCAGAGGCGACGCTACAGCACACATGCTCACCGTCAAGTTGTCCGATCACTATCTCATAGGCGTGAACTTATCGACAGGTAGTACGAATACAAAACTGTGCGGTAATCATGGTGTAAATAATAGAACTGTGATAAATAACAAATCAGTGTGTGATAAGTTAGATAAAATGGATTGGTCTACGTTTCATAAACTTGATTGTCCTCTCATTATTTATGAAAACTTGTGTCGTGTGTTTGAATCCATATACGAGGAGTCTAAAACTAGTGTTAGCTGTGGGGATAGAAGGGAAACACAGCCGTGGATAAATAATAAACTAAAATACATGATTATTTATCGCGACGAGTTATTTAGAATATGGAAATCTAATCCGAAAAATATGAATTATAGGTTAAATTACACTAGGTTTAGAAACTTTACAAATAAGTACATAAATAAAGTAAAAAATAATTTTAGACAAGAACAATTGAAAAAATGTGAAGGCGATTCTAGAAAGACTTGGGGAATTATTAATAGCTGGTTAGGAAGGGGAAAAATGAATATTGATGATGTGGTTATGAATTATTTAGGTAAAAATACGGATGTGAATACTGTATGCTCAAATTTTTCTAAAACTTTCACAGAAGAAATTAATAAAATTAAACATAGTTGCAATCGAAATTTTTTAAATCGCGAAGAGTATGTAAATCATGTTAACTTTAGTTTTAGATATCAGAAAGTATCCGCTAGTGAAATTGAAAAAATTATCGATAATTTAAGTTGCCGAAAGTCTCCCGGATTAGATGGTATACGGGTACAAGATTTGAAGTACATAAATAAAAAAATAAGTCCAATATTAGCAAAATTTGTGAACCTATGTATACAAAAGGGTAAATATCCAATCAACCTTAGAAAGTCTATAATTCGCCCGATTTTCAAACAGGGAAGTCACTTTGATTATTCCAACTATCGACCAATTGCTATATTGTCAATAATTAATAAAATAGTTGAAAAAGTTATAGTGGGAAAAATAAGCAAATACTTGGAGGACCAGAACATAATATCCGAAACGCAACACGGTTTTAGAAAAGCGCGAGGTACTGCTACGGCACTCTCTAAGTTTACTGATGATGTGAATGAAAATTTGGACAAAAAGAGGTATGTAGTTACTCTGTTCATTGATTTTAAAAAAGCTTTTGATACGCTGGACCATGGACTGCTACTTCAAGCTATGCAAGAGTGTGGCATTCGTGGTCCGGTGAATCAATGGTTCAAACAGTACTTAGAGAACAGATCCATTCGTACGATGATTCAGGGGAGTATGGGAGAGGATGCTAGCGTACAATATGGTGTGCCAACCGGCTCTGTGTATGGCCCGGTCGGATACATCATGCATGTGAACAGCATGAGCAATGTAGTTAAGAACTGTTCCATGTACATGTACGCTG
The DNA here is from genome assembly GCA_947507595.1 of Pyralis farinalis. Classification (NCBI taxonomy): domain Eukaryota; kingdom Metazoa; phylum Arthropoda; class Insecta; order Lepidoptera; family Pyralidae; genus Pyralis; species Pyralis farinalis. Next base: position 24,889,281 of record OX382269.1, read on the forward strand.
ATGACACATGCCTGATGTACGCCGACAGGGACATAAATAATATAGAAAATCATGTCCAGAACGATTTTGAAAATGTACTAAAGTGGTCGCATGACAATGGTATTGTATTAAACTTGGCAAAGACCAAATGTATGTTGATACACTCGCCATATATGAGGAAACCGAATAATACTATAAATATAACAGGCCATACGTTCGAATGTCTGCATGAAAATAAAAGAAACTGTCATTGTAGCAAACTCGAATTTGTATCAAACTACAAGTACTTAGGTATAAAAATTGACTGTAGGTTTAGTTGGAAAATGCATGTAGATTTGGTTTGTAACAAATTGAGAACTGTTCTATGTAAACTAGTACATCTCAAAAGCGTAGTAAGCAGACCAATCATGTATATGCTATATCATTCCCTCGCAGAAGCTGTTTTGAGCTATGGTTTGTGTGCATACGGCCGTACTTTCCCGACCTATTTAGAAAAAATATCAAGTATACAGTTGAGAATAATAAAATTGTTAGTTGACAAGCACACGAAAGAATCTTGTAATAAGAATTACCAAATGCTGTTTAAGAAATGTAATATATTGCCAGTTAAGGAAAAAACTAAATTGTTACTCTGTTTGGACCAATTTAATTGTACAACATACAAAGAAGTACCGAAAGTTAATAACAAGCTCAGAAATATTAATAAAAAAAGGTATATAGAGCCACCCGCAACAAATTATTTTGGGGAAAGAACACTGAGGTACTTGGTGCCGAGGTTATTCAATCAAATCTTCTGTGAGACTGATTGTAAAAACAAAAAAAATATTTTTAAAAATAAACTCAAGTTGTTGCTTCTTGATACTTATCACAGTAAAATAATGTGAAAGCACTTCATGCTAGGAATGTTGCTCATATGCAATACAAAATTACTATTTAATAATTAAGTGTAATAAGTATATGTAAGGTAATGTAAATTAACATACTGTATAGGTACATAAATAACAAATCAGTACGAGTATGTAACAATTAAAAATAGGAAAGAGTGTATAAACTCGCCAACAAACTGTTATAACAGTTTGGCGAACATAACAATTTGTACTTTGTAACTGTAACATGTAAATAAATAAATAAAAAAAAATAAAAAAAGAACTTATTTTTTTTATTATTTGTGATATTGTAGAACTAGTTACGTATTTTATTATGTTACGAATATTTAATTATGTTTTTTAAACAATTTTAATATGATTTCATCAATGGATTTAGAATTTTTGCCGGTTAAATTATTAATTATCTGCCAGACCTTTTTAGGATTTTTGAAATTTGATACAATATCTTTTTAATAAAATTATTTTTAATTTTATTTATATATTTACTAGTTTTATTTTGATATTATATATTAATGTATTTTTAAAATTACTCTCATCTTTTTTTCCAAATTTCAAATAATTTATCTCTTTAATTACACATGTTCACTGCTCTTTTATTTATCCATTTGCACGACTATCTCTTTCCCTGATATACACGGGTGCTATAAGTATTTTTTATAGATTTGATCAAACTTTTATACAATTAAATTTTAGACTTCGCTAGGGTTATCAAATGTCATAGCCAGTCAATACCTCTAATTTTTCTTTCGGACCGTTGCATTATTTATTTTTTGAATGGTTAAATACCGAGTTGACTCATCTACAGGTGTATCATCTATGAGTACACAACCAGTTATGCAGTGATCGGCGAGCGCATTGTTTATCACCGCTGCGCGCACCTCCAACTTACCGATTCGACAATCACTATTTACAACTCGCACAAATATATGATCTAAACATGATCTTGTTATGTAATCACCTTTTTTTTCTACGCGTGTGAACTGTTTTATGCCATATTCAAAGCCAAGTTCATACATGGTATTGAGATATTTCGTGCTTGCCGAATCGGATTTTTTTTAATCAATATTCATATCTCTTAGAATAATATAGCTCTGATTGATGGGATAATATATGATATGATAAGATATAATAATTCACGTAAGAACTTACCCTTGTAGGTGGCCGATATATAGCACATAATCCCAACGTACTATTGTATGTGGTTGTCACTTCTCCAGATAGATATGTAATAGGTGTCTTTTATTCTCGATATGATATGTTAAAGTTACATTTTGTGGCGAAAGCTGGTGTGTGCAATATCTCTGTAACTCATCTATATGTACGAAATAAATTATACATTTGTGCTTTTTGGTTTTTGTCTATTTTCTCTTCTCTTTCTTGGTCTGTTATTATTTTTAAGAGGTGAGCTAAATACTTTGATACATTATGCATTCCTTTACTTAACAATCGTCCTGCATGGTATGAAAACATGTGAAACGAAAGATACTGGTGCGTGTATTCCACTAAAATTGACTTAAATAATTTTACTCTATAATTATATAAAAGTAAACCGCACTTTAATACTTAGTTCTAATTTACTTATTGTTTTTAATTTAGTTATAGTTATTTTTAAGATATATATTAAGTAAGTATATATTAAATAGTACCTAGATATTTAATATGTATAAAAATAAATAATTTACAGTATCGCCTTAGTCTCAATCAAATACGAATTGATATTGACACAAATACGTGACTATTCTGTTATTTTTACTAATGTACAGATTCATGGGTATTTCGTAGCCCTTCGTAGCGTTCTGCCTACGTCGTAGCATCGCGACTACGGGCATAGCAAAAATGCCATGAGTTATTATATTCAAATAAATTAGCGCCTAACCCGGCGACTACGTCCGCGTAGAATTGGAATTCATTTGTTCACAATTTCATGGGATTTTCATTTTCCCGCGAAAACCAAATTCTTTTTCCTAGATAAAAGGAGCCAAGTTATTCTCTCTCTCTCTTATTGGTCATAATATCCCTTGAATACAGCAATGATTATTACGCCCCTAACGTCGTGCATCGGTATCACCATTCTGAGTTGTCACTAATATTTCTTCCTTCCTCCCGCCGCCGCGCCAGTAAATCGCATAACCCGCAGTGTACTGTGGTGAAAGACATCGCGCTTTTTTTTTCACTCTGCTCATTAATCAATTTCACATTTTTTACATCTTCACGCATCATGGCAAAAACTAAAAAAAAATAGTTCCGCCGCGGCCACCCCCCTTTTCAACGTATGTGGAGTTTTGCATCATCAGGGGTTTACACTCGAACCATCACATAGAAACCGCGCAACCGACCACTCTTTTCCTCACGGAGACACAAATATCCTCACCGGCCGAAACTTTTTACTTACATTACCCCGGGTACAAACCAGAGCACTTAGTTGTGCGTCGTGCCAGGGTATGCTTGTTCGTTCGGGAGGATATTTGTTGTCGCTGATTGCACAATCTTGAAGACAGGGACCTGTCGATATTATGAATACCTGAGGATCAGGGCGGCCACACCCGGATCTACACGTGCCTTTACAGGTCCCATAACGGTGATGCAGATACAGCTCGGTTATTCGAGCACCTGCAAATGGCGACTGACAGAGTTATCGAACAAAATCCCTCCGCGGAGTTAGTGATCTTGGGAGACTTTAATGCCCACCATACCGAGTGGCTTGAATCTCGATGCAAAGACTACGCAGGGAGATATGCTGGGCCTATGTTTTCTCGGAACTGGTTCGTTCTCCTACTGGAATACCAGATGTAGAGGTCCATGCAAGCTCTCTACTGGATCTTCTGCTAACCACACGTCTGGATGAGTATAATAATGAGTATACACCTCAGTGGATTCATCGCTTGACTCGTTGGATCACCCAAGTGCCTTACACCAGTTGCGACCCTCCTCGGTCTACCGGATATCGTCTCGTATGGCATTATACGTCGGCAGACTGGGATGGATTGCGAGAATTCTACGTATTATACTCGTGGAGGTAGCTGTGCTTTTAATCAGAGAACATTGATTCCTGTGCAATCGCGGTGGCTGCGGCGATATTGGGTGGCATGGAATACTACATTCCGCATCGCCTAGTAGCTGCTGCGGAAGCTAAAAACTGACCATGGTTTATTCGGCACTGTAGGGAAGCCAATCTTCTTAAGCAACTGCTTACAATGCTTGGCCCACGGCGCGTGCTTTTAGTGACCTAATGTCTCTGTTTTGAAGCGCAAACTGAATCCTGCCTGCAGGTCTAGTAAAACGGAAGTTGATCCATGTGATTCAATTCAGAGACGAGCTGTGAGAATTTAGTTTAAGGAAAGCCTCCCTACCGATTGTACAACTGGTAGTGTTCTGGAGAATTGTTCGATATGATGCCGACAGCTACTTTTTATAACCGCGCCGATCGCTGGCAGCGAGAATTCACCCTTACACGCTGGAACCGCAATGGTCGCTTACTGTGCGGTTCCAGAGAAGTTTTCTTCCGAGAACTCTCAAGCTGTGGAATGAGCTCCCAACCGAGGCTTTTCCAAAGGACTACAGCATGGGATTCTTCAAGAAATGAGTGAAGAGGTTTTTAGAGGGTCGGCAATGCATGAGTGACACCCCTGGTTGTGCAAATGTCCATAGGCTATGGTGACTGTTTACCATCAGGCAGGCCGTATGCTTAATTTCACCTTAGTGGTATAAAAATAATGTGGTTACCATAGCCTATGAACGTTTGCAATACAAGGAATATTGTTCGTGAGCTGATATCCCCGCTACTAGCATAACAATTCCTTAGGTGCCCACTCACTCACAGAAACCCAGCAACCCTCCAGGTAGTAGTAGGTATTTTCAAGGCGTCTTCTTGATTTCATGCTACATCCACTTCTCTATAGCGTAAAAAAATACAGAAGAAACCGTAGTTTCAACAATCCTGATCATAGAGGTGTTGATAATATCTCTATTTATCATTACTTTCTTTAGTTTGTTATTTCTTTTGAGACGGTGAGGATGTTTGGTCGAATTGCCTGAGTGATGGGATTTTTCTCAATTCCTACGTCATATTAGGGGGCAGGCGTGCTCACCACTCACCATAAGAAGCACGACATCATGTCATTATCCCGATCCGGTTTCTCTGAAAAAGCGGTTTTACCCAGAAAAAATCGCCTCATTTACGAGCTATACTCATCCAGTGGCTACAAACTGCCTGCGGTCATGCCATTGCTGCTAACTGACAATACGAATAGGCTTGACTCTTCCACTCCAAACAATGTGCGTGAATATATCGAACAAATCAGTTTATATGTAGTTGTAACTCGTTAAGGGTGATAATCTTGTTGGTTAACTAATCATAACTAGTTAGACTGTATTCGAGAATGAACGGACGTGCCCTTTCATAGAATGTTAGTGCATGTAGCTTTTATACAACGCTACGCTAAGTTAATACAGTGGTATACTTACAACGATAACTTTTAGTGGCACCTCTGCTATTTAATCGGCTTCTCCAATCACCAGACATTCGTTTTCATAATCATAATATGTATAAACGAATGTGCTGAGATTCTCGATTTTAGAGTATTTGTAAAGGAACTATTTTTACAAGTTTTTATTTAACTGCCCTATTTGTATATATGTGGACGAAATCTTAAAAGCTAAATTAGAACCGCTTCGTGATGTTCGATTTGACTAATATTTGGTATATTTACGTATCTTCATTTTGATCTTATATGATATCTAGGTTCTGAAGATGGAGACAGAATGTAAATAAAGGAATGTTTAAACTGAACAAAGGATGCCTCATCGAAGAATTAGATTGTTCGAAATTAACAGGAAAAATACCTTTATGCGTTACTAGAAATGTAGAAATTAACACAAAACTTTTTAGTATAAAATTATTAACAAAAATATTTTTTAATAATAAACCGTTTTTCAGGTTTGTTATTAAAAAATATTTTTGTTAATAATTTTAAACTAAAAAGTGTTTTTAAAAAAGTCTTTTCATTTCTATCTATCTATCTATAACTTCACGCCAAATCCCTTGCGGGGTAGGCAGAGAGAACCGAGCGCCACGTGACTCGATCCTTACATATCTCACTCGCTTCTTTAACATTCATTGCTCTTCTCATGCACGCACGCCGGTTTCTAGGGCTCCTGACATCACCTTCTGATAGAACATGACCAATTTGGTCATGGTAGGTAAGTCTTGGCCTTCCCCGGCTCCTACATCCTTCCACTTTTGCATTGTATATCTGCTTCGTCATTCTTTCATCTTGCATTCTTTCTACATGCCCGAACCATCGGAGCATGCCTCTTCTTATTTTAACACCGACGCTCTCTTTCAGACCAACTCTATTTCTAACATCATCATTGCGAATACGGTCTACGAGCCTTACGCCACAAATTTTGCGCAGCGCTCGCATTTCAACCGCGTTTATTCTACTTTCATGCTCTTTCTGCCATACCCAACTCTCGCTTCCATAAGTTAGCGTTGGGACCAACACTGCATTGTGTATAGCGAGTTGTGCCTTCTGGCTCAGGATTTTACTGCCAAGAAGTTTTCCCAACGCTCCATTCACACTATTCCCAGCACTCACTCGTCTTTCCACATCTGCGGTGTACCTTCCATCCCTGCTGAAAGCGGATCCAAGATATACAAACTCATCCACTTGTTCCAACACTTCATCATCAATCGTAATCCTTACATTAGTTCTGGATTCTTCTCTTTCAAATACCATTATCTTTGTTTTCTTCGCATTCAGTAGTAAGCCTTTCTCCATACAGTCGTCTTTCATCGCTGTGACCAGTGTTTGCAGTTTAGATGGTGTATCTGCTAATAGCACGGCATCGTCTGCATACAGCAGACAGTTCACCACTTGGTCACCCATGCGCAATCCCACATTCGTTGACCTTATTCTCTGCAGACAACTATCGAGATACAGGATAAACAGCCTAGCAGATAGCATGCAACCCTGTTTGACACCAATTTTGACATCAAACCAGGGTGACATGCCACCGTCTATCCGCACACATGCTGAGCAATCCTTGTAAGTGGACTGCACAGCACGGAGCAGTGAACCGTCAATCCCATATCTCGGCAATATGTCCCACAGTTCCTTTCGCACAACCCTATCAAAGGCTTTCTCAAGATCCACAAAACCGCAGAAAACCTTCCGGTCTATGGCCAGATGCTTCTCTACGATATTGCGGAGCGAGAAAACTTGATCCGTACATCCCCTTCCATTTCGGAAACCTCCTTGTGCGTCCCACAGCATTTCATCGGATTTCACCCTCATTCTCCTTTCAATCACCTTTCCATATACTTTTGCTGCTAAGCTGATCAAACTGATGGCCCTATAGTTGGCGCAGTCCATGCGTGATCCCTTGCCTTTATACAAGGGCACGATGACTGCGCGTCTCCAGTCCATTGGGACCCTTCCAGTTCTCCAGCATAGGTTGCATAGGTACCAGAAGGCGTCCCGGACGTAAGTGCCACCTAATTTGATCATCTCAGCTGTGATCAGATCAATTCCCGCTGATTTTCCATTTTTCAAGCTTCGTATCGACCATTCGATCTCATCCATAGTTATGCCTTCGTCGGACGCCGTCAACGTGGAGTAAGCATCCGACTCACTCTCATTGCCAGCGTCCGAGGCATACTCATACATTTCCTCAAAATATTCACTCCACCGTTCTAACACTTCCTGAGTGTTGGCAAGAATGACACCAGCTTTAGACTTTATCTTATCCATTCTGGATGCCGACGAACCACTCCGAGACTTCTTTACCTCTCTCCAAAAGAGTTTGGTATTTGCCTCGAAGTTTTTCGTCAGCCTCTCTTCCTCATTCATAATTTGTCTTTCACGCTTCTCTTTCACTAAAGCCTTGGTTTCATTCTTGCATAGACGGTACATTTCTTTCTTCTTTTCTCTCATATTTTCATTTAAAGGCAAAGATGATACGTAATCCAGCCACGCTTTCCTCTTTCTTGCTACGGAGGATTCAACCTCCGCATCCCACCAGGCATCTCCTTTCGCTGTTTTACGTCTCTTTGCGCATCCACAAGCTTCTTTTGCACTATTCACCATACTTTCTTTCAAAACTTTCCAACAATCATCCACATCTGAGTCGGAGAGGCTTGCATTTGCAAGTCTCTCACTTACCAGATGCACATACATTCTCCTTACACTTTCATCTTGCAATTTTTCGCTCATTATCCTTTCATGATCTCTTTTCATTTATTAATTTTATTCGATTATGTACTCGTACATGTGAAGTGGTACGAGTAATATTGAGTATAAAGTACTTTTATTTACGAATTCTTGCTTTGCTAGTATCTTTCCACTTTTTGATATAACAAAAATAAAGCACAAATTGTATCAAAAGTATGAATAGTGTAAATCCATATACAAAGATTCACTTCAATGTTGTAAGTAATCATTTCATATTCCGTTTTTTTGTAAATCACACTGCGTAATATAGACCCAAATTAATCGAACCTTGTACTAGGGATGACAAATGTAATAAATCTACTTTTATCTACTTTTTTGTAAATACATTATACATAGAAAACACTTAGACTAGACGAATGGATAACTTAAGGCGACACATCGAAAAATTAGACCAACTTTCATCGAATAGTATAGGCTAATGACTAAACTGACGGATCTAAGATTTTAATATAAATAACTTCATTTCTTTATCTTGAATTTGCTTGCTCAAATACGCGATTGTGTAAAATTGATTCAATAATAATTACTTTCGAAAACACCTCCTGAAATTCATTATTTTTGAAATTACAACGAAGTTGTTCTGTTTATACGCTTCAAAATTACTTAAATCTATTAGTAATATCTATGTTTTTAATATGGTTGCTGCATATTTTGATAAGTGAAACATGAAATTTTTTTAAAATATTTTAAGTTTCTGACAATTTCTAAGCGATCACATTCGTCTTGGATGCTACGTGTTTTCGACCTTATTGTGCGGTAATGAGGATTATAAACGCGTTGACTAACTACATGGGGCCAGTCCGGCTGCAGCCCGCTTCGAGGTGAGACCTATGTCGACTGTCTGCTCGAGCTCGCTCCATTTACATCGCGACACCGAAGTTTTTATAATTAATAGTTGTAAATATTCAATATTATAGTATTTAGCGTAAGTGTATTATTATTAGATATAAGTAGTAAATAATATTATAGGTTTATATATATTTATTATACTGTTGTAATAATGGGGAACACTAAAAAGAAAATATATAGAATAAAAATACAAAGAAAATGTTCGTAGAATGGCGGAGGCGAACAAGACAAGGTATTTATTTTTTTTAATTATTATATTCATTAAACATATTATAATAACATTGTGTAGACATATTTCTAGTTTTTAGAACAGTTCCTAGGTATGGTTGGCCCAAGCTATTTAATTCACTTTTTTTTAATTTTGCTTACTTAATAACTCTATATAAAACTGCATTAATTAAATAAGAGTTATTTTTTGCAGGAATAAACAGTAACATTTGATAATTGGTATACATTATCCACAGGCTGACCGCGTACCTATATAGGACGTCAAACTCCTATTATGTCCATTATAATCTGACCGAACTCCGACTTAGAAGTTGTACGTCGGTGGAGGTCAGGTTACGTTGGAAATTTATACCAATAAGGTTCGCGCTCTCAGCACATAGCAACCAGTGGAGACTCTTTATTTCTTTGTATTAAAATAAAAACTTATAAAATAGAATATTTTTGCTGTTTTGTTTTTTAGGAGAAACTTACTAAATAAACATATTCCACTAGAAGAATCACTACTCGATTTATATGCTACTTTAACGTAAGTGTCATACGGGACGACAAACTCATAGTAACCATTATAAGCTCACCGAACTCCGACTTAGACATTGTACGTAGGTGAAGGTTAGTTTACGTTGGAAATTTATCCAATCAGAAGATAGAAAACCAGTGGAGGTTTTTTTTTTTTTATGTATTAAAATAATTACTAGTAAAATAGTATATTTTGATAGTTTTTAAAAAAACTCGGTATGTTTCATGTTAAAGAAGCGAGCGAGGTGTGTAAGTACCGAGTCATGTGGCGCTCACGTGGGATTTAGCGTGAAGATATAGATAGATAGTATACTTATACCCATGGTACTCGTGAAAACAAATAATATTTACTATGAACCAACACTGAAAACACAAAAAAATCATCTATTCTATACATTGTGGTTAGTATTGAACTATTGTACGGATTAGATTTATTTTGCAACATCAGAGATGGTCCTGGTTCTTTCTTCTTGAGAGTTTAATAAATAACAAGGAAACGTACAACAATACAAAACACAGAGTACACACATAAGTAAAATACAATAAATGTCATTATACTGAAGTTAAAGTTATGAAACAGCAAGAAAATCATTTGTCACATGTTTTTTTTAAATATGAATAGATTATAAAATCTATTTGTATATATGTATATTAGAGTGTCCCTTATTTTTCAAAGTTTTTATTGTCTAACGCATATGTCTTAGTTTTGTTCATTTGCTTTTAAAACGCTCGGAAATTAATTTTTAACTTATTTGGATTACGATAATCCGTGCCGAATTACATCGAAACATGTTCATACAAGTTGCGCGGCAGTGCCGCACGTACTCGCGGTATTCATTTGTTCAAATTCAAAGTCAAAATCTTTTTATTCCGTAAAAATGGCTACATTTGTTTGGAATCGTCACATTTTTTTTCCCTACCGTGCAGTTTATGACTAGGTGAGCACTGATAAAAATACTGCCAAAAAACTCAGGCATCCCTCTTTTGGTATTTAAACAAATTTACATATTTTGTTAATTACATTATAATTGGATCGACTCACTCCCAGGCATTTTTATCATTAATATAGTCAGATACTTTGTAATATGCCCTGCTACACAATTTGGCTTTAATAGTAGTTTTAAATTTGTTTATTGACAAATCTCTTATATTGCTGGGAAGTTTGTTATAGAACCGTATACATTGCCCCATAAAATAATTACTTGTTTTGTGGAGACGGCTTGCATATAACACAAGATTATGCTTATATCTAGTATTTATGCTATGAGTATCACTCTTTTTACAAAATGAGTCTATGTTTTTATGGACATAAAAAAAATTTTCATAGATATATTGCGATGCGACTGTTAAAATATTTATTTCTTTGAATTTTTCTCTAAGGCTCTCCCGGGGACCAAGTTTGTAGATAGCTCTTATGGCTCTCTTTTGCAATAAAAAGATGGTGTTAATATCCGCGGAGTTACCCCAAAGAAGAATTCCATATGACATAATACTATGAAAGTAGCTGAAATAAACTATTCTAGCCGTATCAATATCAGTGAGCCGTCTAATAGTTTTCACTGCATAAGCTGCAGAACTTAGTTTTCCTGATAATTTTTCAATTTGTGGGCCCCTTTGTAGTCTAGAGTCAATTGTTATACCCAAGAACACAGTTGTCTCCACAGAGGCTAAATTAGTTCCATTAACATGTACATTGGTAGCCACCTGCCTTACATTAGGTGTTGAGAACTTAATTACTTTAGTCTTTTTATCATTTAAAAGCAGATTATTAACACTAAACCAATGAATAACTTTAGAGAGAGCATCGTTAACTACGTCATAATTACCTAACCGTCTATTAATTTTGAATGTCAGTTATTCTCGTGATTAATACGTAATGTTTTAACTTTTATAAGATGGCAGTGGAATTGAGAAGCAATAAATCAAGTATTTTCTTAGTTGGAGACGTAAATTATCAAATAATAGGCGCAAAATTACCGTCTAACCGTCAAGTTCTTCCTGTACTTTTTTTATAAAATTCGCGAAGTTAAATTGACTGTTAGTGAAAGCGCATACCTAGTCATTCGAGAGTGTATTATATTTAGGGAAAAAGCTAGGATCCCTACCAGAGCTATACCTAACTGTGTAAAATAACTTGTGAATCTTCACCAGGAGGGAGTTGCAAAAAAATTCCAATTTTCTATTTCAATCTAATTCAATCTGATAATTTTATTTCTCTTATTTATTCGAAATAAAAAAATCCTGTGTTTACTCGGCGCTATCAGCCATTATGACACTCGAACATCTATAACTTCAAGCCAAATCCCTTGCGGGGTAGGCAGAGAGAGCCGAGCGCCACGTGACTCGATCCTTACATATCTCACTCGCTTCTTTAACATTCATTGCTCTTCTCATGCACGCACGCCGGTTTCTAGGGCTCCTGACATCACCTTCTGATAGAACATGACCAATTTGGTCATGGTAGGTAAGTCTTGGCCTTCCCCGGCTCCTACATCCTTCCACTTTTGCATTGTATATCTGCTTCGTCATTCTTTCATCTTGCATTCTTTCTACATGCCCGAACCATCGGAGCATGCCTCTTCTTATTTTAACACCGACGCTCTCTTTCAGACCAACTCTATTTCTAACATCATCATTACGAATACGGTCTACAAGCCTTACGCCACAAATTTTGCGCAGCGCTCGCATTTCAACCGCGTTTATTCTAGTTTCATGCTCTTTCTGCCATACCCAACTCTCGCTTCCATAAGTTAGCGTTGGGACCAACACTGCATTGTGTATAGCGAGTTGTGCCTTCTGGCTCAGGATTTTACTGCCAAGAAGTTTTCCCAACGCTCCATTCACACTATTCCCAGCACTCACTCGTCTTTCCACATCTGCGGTGTACCTTCCATCCCTGCTGAAAGCGCATCCAAGATATACAAACTCATCCACTTGTTCCAACACTTCATCATCAATCGTAATCCTTACATTAGTTCTGGATTCTTCTCTTTCAAATACCATTATCTTTGTTTTCTTCGCATTCAGTAGTAAGCCTTTCTCCATACAGTCGTCTTTCATCACTGTGACCAGTGTTTGCAGTTTAGATGGTGTATCTGCTAACTAAACATATGTGTCCGAATCAACAAATGGCCCGCTTTAGCCTCTCGATAAACAATGTTGTATTATGTAGCTGGTATTTCATTCTTCTTAAGGGAGATACATGCCGTCCAGTGGCGCCTCAAGGAATAAAATATCGTATCTTAGCGTGGAAGATAAACATTATAAAGTCATGTGTTGCGTGTGTTACAAATACAATAACGTACTTTTACGTCATTAAACCAACAATTGAAATGTTTTGCTTTCGTTGTTATAGGCATAATTGCCAAAAAACGGCCTCTTTTAGCACTTTTGCTTATAACAACGATAGTGGAATATTTTGAGTGTTGGTTTAATGACGTAAAAATACTTTACTATCTTCGTAATAAATGCAACATAAGATTTTGTAATGTTTATCTTCTATGCTATAATATGTTTTTTTATTCAATGAGGGCGCCACTGGACGAGACCTAAGTAAGAACAACATAGATACCAAGACATGTTAACTTGTAGAGATATAAACATAAAACGATGTCATTGATTTCTCTTTCAATAAACTTTTAAAAGTGAATACGTTTCTGTAGTTTTTTATTACTATTATTACTATTGTTTTCCGTCTAGCTTAAATAAATATGTTTGGTTCAGTATGTATAAAGCTAAATAATAATTAAATCAATAATTTTTATTAAATATTGATATCATAAATTTTATTTAAGTGTGACGCGACTCTGTAGCTTTTCTGTTCGTTTGCATTGACTATACGTTGACCCCAGGTTACCTATTAGGCGCTAATTTCAAATTTTACAAATCGAGCGTCGAGTGTCAATTGAGGGGCGCGGGGTGATTGGGCGGAGCCATTTTAAAGCTTCACGATCGAGGTGTCGCCTTAAAGGCCTGTGCAGACGAGGAACTTTAATCCGCGGAGGACTACAATCCCCGAATAGTCAAAAAATTTTCGCCGAAGACTTAACTCGGATTCAACCCACGCGATGTGGGATCAAATTGATGTCCCCCTGGAAGTTTAGTGAAGTGTTCGCTATGTAATATATGAGTACAATAAAACAGTGCACTTTTTTATGTTCTGTGTTATAGTTATCCTAGAAAATCTTAACTTTATTTAATTAGGTGATGCTTCGCACGTCAGTCAATTTATTTCGGGGACGCATGCGTATTTTTGTACGGCCCGGCCTGTCGATGTCTCCGGTTGTTCGAGGGGTTTTTTGACCGTAGTACTTTTAGTCCCTCATATGCGTCATACGATACAGTTCGAGGTACTTATTGAAGGACAAAAAAGTAGGAGGACTGTCCTTCGTCGTCGAAGGCCTTAATGTACTCAAATGCGGACACGCCGACATATCGAATTCACAATCCTTGGTATTAAAGCAGCTATTTCAATTAAAATAAAATGTTATATTTATCCAAGGTTTAAATGGAACGCATCCAAAATTTCATGCCTGTGATTAAATTAACTTAAGCCTATTGTAAGTGAAACGAAGAATGAACGTGATTTCACTGTTGATTAGAGGCCTAAATAATTTCATTTTCATATTCTTCGCCATAATTCAGGGCTTCGTTTCGTTCTGGTATGCACGAAATTGAATTTTGAATAGGCGGTCAAGCGGCGGGATATAAAATATTTGCGGCCAGCCTGATAGAAACTCAGCGGTGAACATTCCAGGATATTGAAATGTATTGAAAGGAAGGTGGTAAAATTGATCTTGTAATATTGCTCTTAATCGGAAACTATGAATGAAAATATATAATTACACTTGCTGGTTTGCATAACAATCCTTTTAACATTGTCATCAATATGAACGCGTTGGTAGAGGCATTTTAGGAATTACATTTTACATTACATTACATTACATTTATAAACTTTAACAGACTTATAGAATGAGGTTTTTGTAGTATATTCAGTTTAGTAAACCACTACATGTGTAATAACATCAATATTTAACAACATGTTTTACAACATGGTGGTAGCGCTGCGTATTAAAAATGTCGATGCAGGGGGCCGATGTTGGTGATTATGCCACATCTCCATGGGCGTAGTGTTGGATGCAGATTGAAACAATTCTCTGAATTACGCCCGATATGTACATAATCACGTACTTATTACAGTCTTACTAAATTAATGTTCGCAACGAAACGTAATACAGTTTCTACTCCTGTAAACCTTCACTCGACGACCAAAAGACAGAATGAGCTCTCCATTCTACTATCGCCCGTTTTATCAGTTTCGGTCTTTCCACGAAGTGGAGAGGTAGACTCTGTAGAAGCGCGCTAGTCACTTGTGTTTCGCTGTCAACTAGCGTCCCGTACTCATGACCGCTACGACAAATATAAAAACATTTTAAAACAATTAGCTAGTACGAGTGTTATTATTATTATTTATTTATTATTATTATTATTGACGACATTGCCTGTGTTGCATTTGAGCACGAACCATGCTAGCCCGCCGACAGAACTACCAACTACCACTTGCCATCTACTCGGTGGCAACCCAGATGTAAGGACCGACGCGTGATGGAAGGTGTGGTAAAAACTCTCTGTATTTTTGAAGATATTTGAAGTAACCAAGGAAAGTAATAAAGTACCTGCAAGTTTACTGGTTTACAAGAGCAGAGGGATAAATTTTCGACGTTCACTTATGACAAAGCGCCCCGACATTTGAAAAAAAGTTCAGTGTGTACTTTGGAACAAAAAGTGACGTAACATTGCACATGTTTAAGTTATTCACAGGTGAAACTATAGAGCAATACGTAACCGCACTGTAAGTTCTAAGCCAGTCTGTGAATTTGAACAACTAGTCGACGGATTAATGTCTGCGGTCGCAAAACCTTCATCGCCTCGACTCCGTGCAGTGCTACGAGCTATGTGTTTCATGTACGATATGTGTGGATTAATTTGTTTCATAACCTGAGTGTCACGGAGTCAGATTTAATTAATTAGTTAAGTGCAAGTATTATACCTATGTCAATGTTATGAGACGACCGCGTGCAAGGCAAAGTTATTATCATAGCCTAAAGAGAGGATTGAACTTTAATGGTAAACGTTTTAAAATAAGATTACGACTCTTAAGTTAAAATAACATTCATCCGCGTACCTTATAAACAAATTGTATATTCATATAATGGCAACTAATTTAATTATTATTGTGAAAAAAGTATGCAGTCGGCGATACCCAGTATCAAAATGTTCTTGGTTGAATGTATGTTTGAATATTTACAAATTCGTGTTCACAAGTAGTAGATACACAGACGTTGTAAACGTCGACAAGTATCCGGGTTTATTTCATGGCCACTGTATGTTACAATATGTATGTATGTATATATATCTTCCCGCCAGGTCCCTTACGAGGTAGGCAGAGAGAACCGAGCGCCATAAGACAGTCTTTACAAACCTCACTCGCTTCTTCATTTCTCTTTTCATGGACGCTTGCTGGTTCTTAGGGCTTCTGACATCACTTTTTGATAAAATACGACCAATTTGATTATGGTAGATGAGTTTTGGTCTTCCTTAGTTCCTACATCCTTTCACTTTCGCATTGTATATCTATTTCATCATTTTTAATTCCTGCATCTACCTCTATCTACATATCCGCACCAACGGAGCATGCCTTTTTTTATTTCGAACGCAGACACTCTGTTTCAGATCAACTCTCTTTTTTACATCATCATTGCGTGCACGGTCAACAAGCATTACGCTGCAAATTTTACGCAATGTGCGACCCTCCTATCTCAGCCATACCCAACTTTTACTTCGACTTAGCATTGGGATTAGCACCGCGTTGTGTTCAGCAAGCTGTGTCTTCCGGCTTAGTTCGAGGGAGTTGATATCTCACTGCAAGTAATTATAATGTTATCAATAAGCCTTGAAGTTTGCCCAATACCCCATTCACGTTTTACCTGCACTCACTCGTCTCTCCTCATCAGTAGTGTTCCCTCCATCCTTGCCAAAAAGCACATCCAAGATATACAATCTCATTCACTTGTTCCAACACTACATCATTAATCGTAATCCTCATGATCTTTCTGGTTGCCTCTCTTTCATGTTGCAGTATTGTAACAAATGCAGTGGATAAAAATATAACTCCCGTTATTTGCGAAATTCGTAGAATTTCATAAGGTATGTGAGACATTCATTCAGAATTAAAGAAGATGGATAAATTCAGCGTTACGTACGATAGTCACTCTACGGAGTTAGTTAACATGATATCTTGGTGGTCAAGATAAATGACAATACGCGTATTCTTAGACTCGCGAGCGCTGAATTATATAGTACGGCACACACACACTACACAAATCTACAGGTCAGAGAGTTAACAGCACGGCTGTGCGATGTCGATTGCCCCAGTGTTCAATACGCTGCGAAAAAAATACTATATATATTTATCTGTATATTCAAGTCAGGTCCCTTGCGGGGTAGGCAGAGATCATCTTGACCCGTATTCGTCCAGTGCTGAACATAGGCCTCCCCTCTAGAGAGTCATTCGTCTCAATCCTGTGCCACCTGCATCCATCGACTCCCTATAAACCTCTTGAGGTCCTCGCTTCATCTAGTGGGGAGTCGTCCCACACTGTGAATACCAGTACGGGAACGCCATTCGAGAACCTTTCTTCCTCAGCGGTTGTCGGTCCTAGGAACTATGTGGCCGGCCCACTGCTGATTCAGCTTGCGTATCCTTTGGGCTATGTTGGTTACCGTATTTCTACTGCGAATATCCTCATTTCTGATTCTATCACGCAAAGAAACCCCGAGCATAGCTCTTTCCATAGCACGCTGAGTGACCTTGAGCTTGAGCGCAGTGAAGGGCCACATCTCATTTCCGTATGTCAACTGACAACACACACTATTCGAAGACTCTACTCTTCAGGCGTTGAGGTATTTTGGACGAGAATATGTTTCAAAGTTTCCCGAACACTGCCCATCCGAGTTACATAAGCTAAGTAAGTCCAGAGAGAATCGAGTGCTACAAAACACACTCTTTACACACCTTGCTCGCTTCTTTAACATTTATAGCTATTTTTATACACGCTCGCCGGTGCCTAGGACTCCTGAGAAATCGCCTTCTGAAAATCTCGATCAAATATTAATTCTAGCAGCTTGTGATGGGACTGCACTGTAATAAGTAATAAATTGAAGATTTCTGTCAGCAGTACCTACTCATTTACAGCAAATTATGCTGCGGATTCAATTTTATGTCTTCCAATTTGTATATACGCCTTTACCAGGCAAATATACGAGTTTGTTTCTTATATTACCAGGTTTATGTATCTGCTATGGATACATTATCACGTGTAGCACTGCTTGACTTAGATAAAAGGATTTGTGGCAAGGTGGAGTTTACTTTAAAAATTATCTTACACCGTAGAAAGCTTAAATTTAACAAAATAATGTTTGGATGATTGCTCGAAATCGTGTCCTCCGTGTGATTCCTATGGTGTAGTTTTTGCCCAATTTGCGACGTTAATTCATGTTCCCTTAACTGTAGGTACACCAGAAAACATATCTACGGCAGCATATATAAAAACCATTCAAAACTTATTCGTCTTTGAATTTTTGTGTCCAGAGAAATCAGAAATCAAAGACAGAGGAATAAGAAGGTTTAAAATTGAATAATAAATAGATAGTTATGATGATATGACAAGTAACGAACATATTGACGGACTGAATGACTAACCGACTAGCTAATCTACATCTATCACATTAAAAAAACGTGACAAAGTATTCAATTTTCCTTTTAGTACATACACTTAATATAATATGTCGTCACGATAGTTTTCCTAATAAGAGAAATGAAATAGTCACTTAATATTACGATTTAGATGGATGTATATTCAAACTAGCATGTTCTATGATATGTAAATAAATCATGAAATATGTACTTCGTTCTGTAGCTGTACCTAGGTAGTAACAAAACTAAAGAAAAACTACCCATTTATGATTCTTATGGTTGATTAGCCAGATGAATCACATCAACATACAAACACATTCCAAGGTTAGTCCGTACAACCTATGATTGCCTAACGTATTTTATCATGCCTAACATTGAATTTTTAAGCGATGTAATGACACAAACATAAATAAGTAGAGTAATCAGAAACCTACCTGAACTTAAAGCCAGGATAATTGGACTTTTACATTCGTAACTTTGGATTGACGTAAACTAATTGAAAATAGCCTTCTATTCTTAGTATTTGCGCACTACTAACTTAATTATAGAAATAAACCCTCGGGCATCGAAAATGAGGGCTCCGAAAAAACGTCAATTTAAAACGTCAGTCACGTTTGAAGATAGGTAAGTACGTAATTAATTCATAACAGAGGCACAGTTATAAATTAATTAAATAATTTCCTATCTTCTTCTTCCTAGTGTGGTCCCGTTTTCTAATACATAAGGATTGGCGGAGTCCACTAATAACACTTATGCCTAAGGATTTGGCAAAGATATTGATATTAACATGGAGCTACTGCCGCCAATCTCCACAACCCGGAGGGTAAACCAGACCCTTCTTAGGTCAAGTCAAGCGATTTACGAAATATAATTTCTGGGACATTCCACTTTCTTGAAGATGTTTATCTTCACCGTCGAGCAAGTAATAAATACAAATATCAAGGCTATTAAATAAACGTCTGCTCGTTGCATATGATATTAATCGCTGGGAAAAATTACTATATCATACTAGAAAAACAAGCAAAACAATAATGATATATGACAATAACATATTTCATCCAGGGACTTGCCTCCCTTTCATTGTTATGACAGGGTGCAGTTTTAACCGGGGAAAACACCTCCCCATCGATGTAACCAGAATGCTGAGGGGCCTTAGTCGAACATTTTTGAGGATGCACTTGTAGATATAGGCAGAACTAGCTTCAAATCGTGTATATACACGCGAACCCCGTCTGGGCCGACAGGTCGATACAGAGAATCTGGGTGTTAGGAGAATCATAACGTGCAGTTCACCTCTTATAAACTCACAGATATTGGCCAGGCTAATAGAATCTACATTTGCAACTATGCGGTAAAATGCATGTAAATCCTGTAAGCTTAACAGACTTATTAACTACGTTCATGTTACAAGACGAAATATTACAAATTTAGTTTATTTCAGGTTTGATAGAGAGCAGTAATAGCCCAGTGGATAAGGAACCAGCCTATTGACCACCTGGTCCCCAGTTCGAATCTGGCGGGAGCATGTGACACTAAATTCATATTTTCGGATTTATGAACATATTTATGAAAACATTGTGAGGAAACCCACACGTCCAAGAAATCGCTCCATGTAATAATCTGTGTCTTCACCAAATCCTTAGGCTTAGGTAAGCCTTATTTTGCGAAAGTCAAATTTACATGCAATTTGATCTTACATGTTCTGTTTTGTGTGCTTCCGCCACCAATTAGTTCATAACATGCTACAAGACTTGTAGCATGTTATTCTAACGAGTAACGTCTACAACGCCTGAGGATGACTCGTAGAGAGGCGAAACACGTGTCGCAGCGACGAACACGCCAGTCGTGGCAGTGACTGTGGTGGGGGCATGCGGTTTCTGTTCCAAATGGCGGACGACCGCAGCAGCCGAGGCAGAGACTACCGGAGCAGCCATGGCAGCGTCGGCATTTTGCATCAACTAACAGTAGTGGGTAGGTGCCGGCCGGCGCTAGGCCGCATGAACTAATTGGTGGCGGAAGCACACAAAGCAGATTAGACTACGACACACACAACTCTTCTTTGGCTTTTTAAATAAATTTATACTCAACCACAGTTAATGATTGTATTTTAAATACTGTATAATTAGTTTGAGTTTGTTTAGAACAAATATACCCAACATGGTATGCGACTGAGGAAAGTTGTAATTGGCCTTATAACAACTTAAATTGAGAAAATAACCGGAATTGGTCTGACTCTGATCGTTTGCACAACATAGATAACTGTTTTCACAAGAAATAATACATTAGAGACGAAACAACTTTAGAAATAGTATCGATAACAATATCGATATAGTGAGTAAGAAATTATTTTTGATATAATGAGAATGCGTCCGTTCCTTTTTGTTTGGTGCATATTTAAGTAAGTACCCGGTGGTACTGGGCGGTACTGGGCGACCGGTGTTGTTTAAGCTATTTGTATAATTTTTTTTTTTTTTAGGAAAGACACATTCAAAATTGCGGTATCTCCAGATACAGCATCCCAAATCCTGCAAATAGACTACAGGACAGGTACATTTTTGCTAAACGCCTTAAAATTGTTGCGTTTTTAAGCATGAAGGTGTTACGGAATCGTCCAACATGAAGACCGGTGACGCAGCACATCATTCCACACAGCACCGATGAATGAATATTGAGTAAATGCAGTAAAGCGCTAATACAGCAGCACGTGTTCGCATTGGCACGCGGGCTCATCGCCCCATGGACACAGCGACATGGGATTCGCGGGTGTAGAAATTGTTAACGGTAGAATAAAAAGAGATTTCAAATTATTTAGACAGGAATATTTTAATCGGGCATCGGCACATCTGATGGCAGACCATAAGATGCTCTTCTTAATATATTCCACCCATTGATTGAAGATAATCCAGAAGCAAGGGACTTCTTAGGAATTGCCAGAAACCGCGTTAATTTAGAAAATGATGTCTCGCAGTATGTCCATGAGCATTTAAATAGAAAATGGGCAATGTTTGAGCTGTTGTTGATGTTGAGTATTGATGCTAATAGTGAACATTTAAATGATTTTCGTAAACTCACGTTAAATAAATTAAGAACTTTCGCATTGGGCTCTTATCACCTAAAACAGGGTGCTATGAAGCAGCCTATGGTGAACATGTACGTATACGGGTGAATGCATAACTGAAGTATCTGAGGTTGTTATTGAGGATGACATGTCACTGATTTTAGGTTTCATCATGCTTCTCGGACGTACTATTGTTATTTGTTAATTTCTAAAAATTTGAATGTCATTACATTAAATGCTATAATAACTGGCCACTATTGCAGTCACGGAATAGGTAAAGGAGACCTCTTTTACCTATTCCGTGATTGCAGTTGTCTAGTTAGTAACCGTTGGCTGTTGCGCCCGTATTGTGGTACTTAAGCTGGGGCCCTTATAAAACGATTGGTGAGCCAACCTCATTTCTAAATGAAAAATTTGTTAATGTAATATAATAATTCAAATAAATAAAATGACAATATGATGTTTTTCTTGTACTCCTTTCAGACTTTAAAGTAACTGTGTAAATGGCTCACCAATTCACTATCACTTATTAAGAGATATTTTTTTTTATATCCCACCAGACATATAAAAAAACAAACGATCCGTATGGTATACCAGCGTTACTCTATTCAGTAGGTAGGTAAAAGTTTTCGAGATTAAGTACTGCCGACAAAGGTCAAGCTCGACACGTCGGCCATTATAAAGCAGCTATGCATTATGCAATAGAAGGATCCAACTAGAAGACGCGTCAAGCTCGTGATAATACGCCTTTTTCACTTTAGTATTTAAAAAATTCAATGGGTACCTGTAGATTTTCTAACCTCAAAATGTAGTCAAATCAGTTACTTTCATACTTTAATTTCTCGAATACCGAATGGAAAAAATCTTTTTTTTCAAAAGATAGTAAATTAGGTAACATAACTTCGGTTATTTGATCAATGTACAAAAATTTTGATTAGGTCCCCGACGTTCGTACGAGTAAAAACATTCTCCTTTGAATATTCACTAAGATGTTTCACATCTGCCGGGCGTCCTGTGACGGACACAATTTTTTGTTTCCTAATGGGGTTTCGGCGAATTCTGGCTTTAGCGGCATTAACAGCCTTTGTAGTTCTAACAGCACGCGGTCGCGATCTTTTATGTCTTCAATAGAGGAAATGTTGGTATATTTGTCGATAGTACGATATGCGAACATACGGCTGATAAAGCTTTTTAATTGTCTTGAATATGAGCGACGGCTTCATACTCACTTTGTGCAAGGCAATCACTGGAATTCAATTTTTTTTAACATCCCATTCTATGTTGTAATTTGAGAATAAACACGAAAAAAATATAACGGCGGGAAATCGAAAGAAATACTTAAGATAATAAACGCGTTCCAAATTCAAAATAATTAAAGAGTTGAAAAAAGAAAACTTTCTATGTATAATATGTATAATTTCGTTACATATAAAAGTATTATATATATAGATCGATAAATATAAAATTAAAGTCGTAATTAAAGAAGCAGAATTGAACAAAAGTCGTAGAATTTAAGACGGAATGTGAAGGCAATTTGTGTATCAGTTTTCAATTTAATTAATATTGATAATTGTTCTCAATCGTCATTTGATTTGCAAACTTTTTGATTAAACTTTAAGAGGGTAAATTGGCTTAGCCAATATTAGCCGGCTTCATATATTTTATTTATTTGCAATATCTTTGGATGATATTTATGATCTATGATTTATAATAGAGTTTGTTTTTTTTTTGTTTTTGTGGGTTAGATATGTAATTTTTCTGTCATCCGTATTGTTTTAATCTGTCTATATCTTTGTTATTCTTTGTAAACCAAATTATTTATCTTTTTATAAATATATAAACAATGAATTGAAACAAACAACTCTGTGAATAATAAAAATATAAATTCGTTTAGCAATAGCAAAGATATGAATCAGTTAAAACAGTGTCGATCGAAGATCTAAAATGCTACATAAGTAACCTACTGGTTGACTTCTATACCTACTCAAGAATATACTATACCTACTATTTTAGAACGGAGCTTTGAAGAAATGCAACTCCAAGACGAATGTTATTTGGAGCATCCGCATGATTTTGTAGTTTATGTGAGGTAATATTTCTTCAGTAAAACACCACCTGTTTCAGAATTTGCTCCGCTTTCGTATTCCGTGAACTGAAAGTTGAAGCTGTAGGTAAACTGTTTTGAATAGCAGGCTACGGTAGCATACAAAAGAACTATTTCGGAAGATCTATTTTCAAACAACTTGGTTAAACACAGTGCGAACAAAAAACATATTATTATTATTACAAATATGCTAAGTGTTTTATTCATATTCTTTTTATGTTACGTCGGATGGCAAACCAACATACGACTCGCCTGAAAGTGGAATGTACCTCCTTTCGCCAGAACCTCGCATGTTAATCGGATGGCTGCATCGCGTGCAGATAAAATATTTGCTTCGGCTCTAAAATGGTGACGTACGGTACGTTACGCCATATTTTAAGAATAATTTTATACTGTGCCCTCATGCTTGCGGTACTGTGGTCTGTTACCCTTGTTGAGGATGATTGAAACCGTTTTGCACAGCCGTGAATCAAGATTTTGTCACATAACGTAATCCGAGAGTCGTCAAAAGCATGTATTGTACGCTTTTAGCGACTCACAGTTTACATTTACGAATTAGCATATTTCATACCTATTTTAAAACTATAATGAATATCATGAAAGTTATCGGACTGTCTGATAATAAATAAATGCTATCACGTAAGTAAGCGCAATTCACGGCCCGTCACAATGAGTAATTTCTCTCACGAAGTTCAACTCTTCGACACATTAGATCGACAGAGCTTATTCCATTACACAATCAGACAATCTACCAAAGCCAGATGCATTCATGATGACAGTACATTTTGCATCAAATCGAAATTTTACGTCCGCTGAGGTCAAATGAGTGAAAACTGCAAGGTAATTGTTACAATATAAGATATATTGTAATCTATTCTTCTTCTTCTTCGCATTATCCCGTTTTCTAATCCATTCCTATTGGCGGGGTCCGCTATCTAAGCTTAAAAATTTGGCGAAGATACTGATTTTAACTTGGAGCGACTGCGGCCAGACCTCCATAACCCACTGGGAAAACCAGATGTTTCTTTTTTTCAAAAGTAAATATTTATTTAGATAACTTTTTTTTTTTTTACATTTCAATTTATTTATTTATTCTAGTCAAAAAGTCCGCCCCGAATCGTACCTGACGCAAAAGTGCCCATAACACTTGCAGCATTCCCCCGCTGTATCGCGAGGGATATGCGTTGCGTCAAGTATGACTCAGCTCGAAGGTCAGCACCACTATTCTTTAAGCGCCTTCCCAGCTGCCGCACAAATAACTTGGCTAAGTTAAGTTAGGTTAGGTCCTTCGAAACGTATGGATTTCCTCACGATGGATACCATCACCGCCGAGCAAGTGATAAATATATAGAAAACACGAATTTAATAGTACACGTCCCTGCCAGTATTAGAACCGGGGACCAGTTGGTCAATAGGTCGGTTCCTTATGCATAAAAATAATCTCCGATCATTAAAACTGTATCTGTATTATTTATAATAAATTATAAGTAAATATATTGCAATGTTATCAACATTCACTAAGTTTATTATATTTCAATTGATGTTTTCATGATTTTTTGAATAAACATAAATATTGGAGCATCTCTTGGGCCTGTAAAACACCTTATCGGGTGTACTTCTAATAGAGTTTTTGACACTACTACCGTAAGACAATACCTATAAAATTTTTTGATATTTTCCAATGTCCGAACAGCTATTGCAATTAAAAATTAAAGTTAAACAAATAAACAAAAAAAACTTAAAGTTAGCTAATATACTCGTAGGTTGTGGCTTGAGACGTCGTCCAAAGCCCGCGGAAAACAGCAGCGTTCAAACCGGTCCAAAAACGATGTTTTAAATATTGTTTTAAATTTTTTTTTAACTTTTTCAACAGTATTCATATATTGTACTATGTTAGAACGATGTTAAAAAATGAAATAAAAATAGAAAAAACATAAATGCCCTTAGGTGAAAAGTTGCTGTGCTAGCAGCGGTGATCAACCACGTCCAACGTTTATATTTATTTCATTAGAGGGCTGCACAGTACGGAGTGTACATCGTACCGTCAATCCCGTATTTAGGCAAGATTACGCTAGCGATACTTCCTGTGTTAGAGCGTTTATAGTCTACGGTAACCACTTTATATCAGGTTAACCGTAGGAATATTTGCCTTCTAATATTGTATAAAAATAATA
Organism: Pyralis farinalis; assembly: GCA_947507595.1. Classification (NCBI taxonomy): domain Eukaryota; kingdom Metazoa; phylum Arthropoda; class Insecta; order Lepidoptera; family Pyralidae; genus Pyralis; species Pyralis farinalis. The sequence goes on from OX382269.1 coordinate 24,915,063, forward strand.
ATTTAAACTATGTGTAAAACCATTGTATAACTCTCATTAGCAAAATACGGAAACGGACGGCACACCACATGGTCATCGCCTTTTTAGAAACCAATACGCCCATAGTTCCAATGGATTTCGTCATAGACCCTTACGTCCATGATATCCAACCCAGTCCAAGTCTATCATAGTCTGACGAAAGTATACATTATTAGCCGCATATTGCCAACTGACAAAGCCTTTTTATAACTTTCGATTTTGTGGAAATATTAATTAATATTATTGATTTACCAGCGAGCGTACATGAGAAGAGTAATTAATGCCAAAGAAGCGAATAAGGTGTGTAAGGATCGAGTCACGTGGCGCTCAAAATCAAGGGACTTGGCGTGAATTTATAGATACATAGGTATTGAAGATTTAGCATATCGGCGAACCTGTTGGCATATTGTCATATTGACGAAAAGAATCTCTTTAGTGGCATGTCCCCAAACATCCATTTTGAGCGACATTATCTTAAACAGTAATATGTTTTGTAATTTTTGAAATAGATGGATGTATGTAGAATAGATTATAGTAAGCACGTAATGGTCAATAGTCACTTGCTTCTATGGTACTGTGCCATACTTAGAGAGCAGAAAGGAACGCCAATAATCATGAATGTGGTAAATCAATAAATCTGTAAATCTATACAAGCATGTGAATGGAACCACTCAAGCCTACAATTGCAACCCACCTGAACCTGAAGTGTTGTACAGATTGCACAACAGACGTCCAGTGAGTTAATATGTGGTTCCATTGACTTACAGTACTTTCAAGAAACGTTTCGCCAGAATTCTGACATCAGCACTCGGCAGTTACCTATCTAATACACAACTAGTGGGTCTCTCATAAAATCGGTACTTTTCCTTTGCTTGCATTGGAATATATCAAACTCAAACTCATTTATTGCATAGTTATAGGGCTATTGTTACACGGCCTGCGATTTGTTGATGAGTATGTGCGTTATTATAGTTTGGGTTTATTATTTAGTTTTTGCTACAGAATACCAAAAAAAGAACATTTTCTTCATCATGCTTTCATCTGCTACTAAAATTCATTTAGATATAAGACCTTCCAGACAACAATTTAATACTGATTTCAGTATAAATTGCATTTAGCAGCCTAAGCGGCCAAACTCGAAGATAATGAAATAACGGAGCGCCTTTCATGACTCCTTTCATCAAATTTCCGACCTTTTATATTCGTAGGGGCTCAATGAATGCTTTAAAGGATATATAGAAAATACAAGTTTATCCCATACATATGTTGGTATCTCGGTTGGCGGAATTAAATCAACCTGAATCCCGACCAGGCAGCGCGCCAAATAAATCGAGAAATTTTCAAGAAAATTATTTTTTTGCTGTGTCAAGCGTAAAGTGAGCTTCATGCTTTGATATTTTATTCATTTGTCGGCTGCCAACTTTAAATGTATTAAACATGCGGAATGTCGAAGTATTGCAGGAAATTAAATTATGGTACTCATAGTGAAATAGGATTTTAAAATAAATTTAGCCTGTCTGATTTATTAAACGCGTGAAATTAATATGCCTATATTAACGTTACGTTAACGTAAAAGTTATAATATTAAAAAAACGATATAAATATTGATATGAACATTTTATTTTATTATAATATTTACACTGTGTATTTATTGTACACTGTGTGATATAAATATATTATACGTAATTGTATTACGCTTATCTTACGTTACATTTTTATGGTCCATTAAATACTTAATATAATATATATTACAGATGTTTATTAAATCATGGAAATATACAGACACTACGTGTTTAAACAGTAGCTTATCTGTATATAATTAGGCATAGACAAAACAGTTCAGTTTCTATTTCTCCTCTTTTTGTCATCCGAGTTTTGTATATTTTCCTCAAATTTTCGATAATGATTATACTTAGTTGAATTCCGATCATTGGGGCGAATACTAGTAAATATAATATGTTGTAGATATGTCCCGTATTTTCATGTTATATTCTATAGGTATACTTTATGTTGCATACATTTAATGCAAGATTATAGGAAAAAAGATATCTATAATAATAAGTGAGTACAATTTTCGTTCTATTTGTATTATTTCCGTGCGCCTCTGGCATTACCACCAGGCAGGCTATAGACTTATTTGTCACCTATGTGGTTTAAAAAATATTTTAATGTATATTTCATAACTTTGACAATTTAACACTGGACATTTTAGCATCCTAAATAATCAAATAAACAAACAAGATGCATGTTGCACACATCAAGAATACATGCATCAAAAATACCAACCTTCTAATACATAGCCTTATTACGCTTAGTCAGATAATTCTTTATCTTACTAAGCGTCAATGAGGCTATGGATACTCAAACATAGTATTTTAGCTTATCTTGCTTTAGTTTTATCTTGAGATAAAATGTTATCTTAATAGCTATCCGCCCTAGGCGAGGTCTACAAATTTGTAGATGGAAACATCTACGGATAAAACAGGCGAAGAAACACTACAAAGCGCTGTCATAAGAAGAATAGAGCGACCGTAAGAACTGCAGGCATACAATAATGCAATATTTTTGATCTGCTGAAGCCCCGTGTGCCAATTTAACAGATCTAAAATATTTATGCAAGGCTATATCAGAAATCGGCATCGTTAGAGTCAATTCCTTCCACCTACATGTCATGACCTCGTTTCTGTCACTTGCGGCATCCTTTGCTATCATCTAAGTTTAGGCTCAGGGCAACTGACTGGTCGGAATTATTTTGTTCTACTAATAGTGTTTCCATTCCATCGGTCTATCCATATCTTCATGCCATTCCTCTTGCGTGTTACACATCTCACTCGTTTTCTTAACATTCATAACAATATTTAAATAAACTCACCGATTTCAATGGGTGCTAACATGATCACTTTCATCGATCAAATCAAGTTGATCACTCTGTTAGTTCCCGTAGGCCAAACATGGTCTTCCTCGACTTTTTCATCATTCTTTCCACCTACATTAATCAAAGGCTACGTAAAGTAACTTCTATCAAATCGAGTTTGCGAAATAGTATTGATCTAAGGCTGATTGGGTCGCGAGGCTACATGATAGACAATACAGCTATACATGATGCGGATCGGATCTTATACGTGATGATGGGACAGTACAAACATTTGCGTGCGTAAACATGTCTGTTTGTCTTAGTCTAGGTATTTTAAGAGCACGCAGGAAGTCAGTGCGCTCTGATTTGATTTCAAACAAAACTGCCCGTGTGTACGATCTATAGAATGTATGCAATCCATCCCATTTTGCTGCCTTACAGTGCGCTATCCGGAAGGCTGGTGTGAGTTACATCTGGTGCAGAATATTTGGATCTAGATGTGATAAGCCAAGCGGCGCATTCACTGAGATGTTACATTCATTGGAGGTGTAGGTAAAAGGAGATCAAGCAGAAAATTATTTATCATGTTAACCACAACTTAATAATGTAAGAGACCGTGTCCGTAAAGAAACTCCGTTATAAGAGGTCAGCGCGCGGCCATCGGAGTCAAATCAGCGACTTCTATCCGTAACAACCGATGGTTGCCAACAATCACTAGAGTAATAATGTTTAAATAAGGGATTGACGGTACCCCAGTCCATATTTGAGCACTACTCTAATACTAAATGGTATACGTTGAATAGTTTTTGCAAGGATGGAAGGTACACGGTTGATGTCAAGAGCCGAATGAGGGCATGGCACTGTGCGAATCGAGTGTTGTAAAAAGTTTTAAGCAGTAACCCGAGCCAGAAAGAACAGATTGCGATACAAAACGCGGTGATCTCGACGCTTATGTATAAAAAAAGAGATCTGTATATGACAGAGAGAGCATAAATGTAGAACAAAACTAATCAACTTATAGAAAACCGCAGCCAAATAACAATAGCCATTAACACTTCTTGTGTTTGTAAGCCGTAGTAAGTGATTCACATCAGGCCGCCATAATATGTGATCGATTCCTCCTCGAATGTAAAAAAAAATACTTCTGCGCTGGGTATCGACACCTATAGTCGATATATTATATATTTAGTTATTTATAATATAAATATAACCAACCTAGACATATTTATCACATAAATCTATATTAATATAATGCAGAGAGGTAGGGCGCATCAAAGCAGTGCGTCTGAGGAAGTTCCTTCACCTCACAGAAAACCGCAGCCATATAACAACGCTCTGGGGGGTTGCTGTATATATACGCGTGAGTGAGGTCACCAGTAAGCTCCTAAGAAGTTGCTGTGTTAGTGGCAGAGGTGGCATCGCGGAGAGTGATACTTAATGTATTGTAAGCGTTCATAGACTACGGTAACCGCTTTACAGCAAGTGGGCCGTATCCTTGTATACCTCCCGACGTTATATAAAAAAAAAATAGAGCGGATAATTTTGTTTGTTTGAAGGCGTTAGTCTCTGGAACTAAAGTCGGATTTGAAAAATATTGTATTTAATAGCCTAACTCTTGAAAAAGCTTGTAGGCTATTCAACATCAAGATACGATACTTAGAAGCCGAGAAAAAGAAAAAAGTAAAAAAAGCGGTTCCCACGAGACGGACGAAGTCGTGGTATCATTATTATAAGTTGGGGCTTAGTTTATAATAAATAACCCCTAAATGAAGAGTGATATCGCTACCCCACAGCTTTCGTAATGTATTACGTATTGCGTCAAAATTTTGGAAACGAAATTATTCATTGTCAAAATATTCAGGCTCAGGTGTTACCTCACCTCAGGGTCAAAATGTAGCTGAGCTCTTGAGAAGCTTAATGGGCTCCTCAATATCAAGGGTTCACGTGATATAAAATTCATGAAGCTGAGGACGACAGATCGTTGGCGAACTAACGAGAACCGCAATTTGTTCACTACACCCTATACTATTTCGTTTTACTGAGATTTTATAGTCTATCTCGTTCAAAGTGTCTGTATGGAGATAGCGTTTGTTTATATCGCTATTATTCTTCACGAAAAGCTCGGGTTGTTAAGTGTTGGTAGGTTGAGTTAGTAAAATTGAGTTAAGGATGTCGCGCCTCGTTTGAAACGCTGTTGGAAGGAACGAAATCTTGTTACTAATTATTTCTGTGGATAAGTTCTTACAAGGAGATAGATTTCGCCACTTTTCGTAATACGATTACTCTAATAACTAGTAACTTCGTATTCGTATATTAATATGAATTGTTAACTTAATCAGCGCACAGAACTACATGTGATAAATTCAAATATTCTATAGAGGTTCAAAATCTGAATTATGGTGTGTAGGCATGTGTTAAGAATGTATTTGGAAAATTCCCACGAACTTCATCTTAGCGTTATCCCGTTTCCCAATCCATCAGGATTGGCGGGGTACGTTACCTAAGCTAAGTATTTGGCGAAGATACTGATTTTTACATGTAGTCAGATCTACGCAACCCAACGGATAAATCAGTTCATTCTTAGGTAAGGTCACACGTTTTTCGAAATATTATTATCTTGGACGTGCGGGTTTCCGCACGATGTTTTCCTTCACCACTGAGCAAGTGATGATTTTGCATGATGCACATGCATAATTGTACATAAATCCGAAAACACGAATTTAGTGGTACATTCCAAAATTCGAACCAGGGACCTGTTGGTCACTATATCGGTTCTTTATCCACTGGGCTATCGCTGCTCGCCTTGGAAAATTCGCACGAAATGATATCATATATACCTATGCGAAGATTTTATTTTACTTTGTAATTAATCATAAATGTGTTTTTCTAGTAAGTTCCTATTTTATTTCCACCTCAGCACCCCGACTATGGAAATTCGAATGCCACATCACAGAAAACCGCAGTTGCTGTGTCAAAGGGGCGGGAGTAAAGCGATTGCTTGTGTTCTTAGGCTACGGTGATTACTTTACATCAGGTGGTCCGTATGCTTGATTGCCTAACGACATTGTATTAACAGAAAAACTAAATTAAATAATTGATTTTATCATACTATAACTGTTCCCGATTTTTAAAAGGAATCGCTAATATGTCGCAATATGTCATGTCTCTCTGCCTAAGACTAACTATACAGCTCTGACTTAGACTAAATATATAAACAAATAGATACATGTCATTTCACAAACATAATACTTGAACATATTATACACGTAAACGTCTAAACACAACAATTTCAGAAAAAGTTTTCTTACCAATTATTCATTTTGCAAGCTACTTGATTATCACAATAACGTTTCACTGGTTTTGTATTTGAAATTATTGTTGTTTTTAAGAACAAAGTTTTACAAACCAATGCTTTTATATATAAATGTGTTCAATATCTCATTCAGTGAGAAGTGAGGGTTGATTCAACTTTATTTTTCTTGGCCGGGTCCTAGCCCCCCGAGTCCATTGGAATAGAGGTCTTTGCTCTCCTCTCCCCCTTTCTGTGTGATGAAACCTTTAATATAGTTTAACAAATGACACATGGGCCGTCTACGTTACAAAACGTTTACTTGTGAAATGAAAATGTGACAAAGAAACATTTTAATGCATTAACTTTTTCTTCTTAGCTTTACCTCGATTCCTAATCCATTAGGATTGTTGCTCCGCTGCCTAAGCCTGAGGATTTGGCAAAGATACTAATTTTTATTTTTTTTTGGAAAATCACACGTCTTTCTAAATATAATTTCGGCAGAAAGTGCAGGTTTCCTCACGATGTTTTCCTTCACGGCCGAGCGTTTACATGGAGTCAGACCTCCGCAACTCAACGGGTAAACCAGTTCATTCTTAGGTTACACGTTTTTAGAAATATTATTTCTTGGACGTAAAGGTTTCCGCACGATGTTTTCCTTCACCACCGAGCAAGTGATAATTACAAATATGTACATAAATCCGAAGACACGAATTTAGTATAGTCAATAGTCCGGTTCTTTATCCACTGAGCACTGCTCATATTTCAATGAATCAACAATTTTCTAAATATAAATTTGCAAAATGGAAATGTGCCAGATTAATATTTTGATGAATGAATACTTTTGTAACCATAGGACGGGCACCGATAAATTACGCGCAAAGTAGTAGAGTGGTATTTTTTCCGACATTTACAATGAATTATGTGGCAAGTAAGGACTATTCAGATAAAGGTTAAAAAAATGAATGGATCCACATCATGAAAAGTTCTATTTTTTATACAACGCTGCAAATGTTTATAGTAACAAGTATCTATTTAATAGGTAGCTCGATACTACTCGAGGGTTCTTATTACGTGATACGTGTTTATTAATTATTTTATTTTCTAAATAAATAAAATAAAGTATAAATTTGGCTTTATATATGCCAAATAATATATGTTAGGTTTACACAGAAGTACTCGTATCAGAACAAGCAATCCCCTTTGTTGCAGCTGAAACTCTCTCATGTACTAGTTTGCCAGTTATGGAATACGAATATGAGGAACGAAACAGAAGATGCACCAGTAAATGACAAACCAAAGTGAAGAAAAGCGGCTTGTATTGAAACATGAGGTATAAGTTGCTGACAATCAAATTTCCCACTGGAGCCCGCTTCAATTGCATACGGCGCACCATTTGGCAAACAAAGCTTAAGCGATAGACAATAGGCACGCAATGATATAATATATATATATATATATATATAATCAAAGACATCTCGATAACGTAATTTTTGATGTTTTATAATTAAAAAATAAGTGTAACAGTACCAAGTTTTCTGAATAAAGTGGTTAAACATATAATTTTCCATACATTTTCACTTGATCTTCTATAAGTTGAATGTACCTACTTACTCAACTCAATGTCACTGTCCCTTACCTTTCTTTTTCAAAAAAAAATTCATTAACTAATTCACGCGCATATAAAGTTGGTTATACTCTAAAAGAAATGGTGAAATAATCTCTTTTTTCGTTTCTCTATTTAGTACCCAAGTAATACTAAATATAACAAGTAATACTATGACATCATCAATGATAGCCTAGTGGATAAATAACCAACCTGTTAACCTGTGCGTGTACGTACCACTCAGTTCGTATTTTCGTATTTAGTACTTATTTGTAATTAGAACGTGTTTAGCGGTGAAGGAAAACATTGTGAAGAAACCCAGTCTAAGGAGCATCTGAATTTTCCCTCTGGTTAGGTCTGCGCCAGTCGCTCCATTTTAAAATCAGTATCTTTGACAAATCATTAGACTTAGATGGTGAATCCGCCAATTAGGAAACGGGATAATGCTATGAAGGAGACTAAAGAGAGAAAGGAAAAAGAAATAAAAAATACTATCTCTTGAACTGCGAGAATCAAGCGTGATTTGCGCTTAACCACAGTAGAGAGTTATAAACAGTAGAATAACTTCAAAGAAACCTTCGACATAGTAAAACCGCCATGTGATTCAGCGAAGCTTCACAAGCGAAGTCAGAGTCAAATCAGTCGTGAATGGTTGTACAAAATGACTGGTCATGTTTGTGCGACATGGCACTCACTGTTCGTGATTTTGAGAGTGACGTGACTAGCGCTCTAACAACAGCTCATATACGTGTATCAAAAAATGTTGACCTACTGATTATCGCTCTACCGTGGTTTAACCGTACATTAACACTATTTTATTGATCCTATAAAGGCTAATAGCACCATCTAACACCATTTGCTCGTCAATCATGCGGGAGCCACATAATGGATTCTAATGGAGCGTTCATTCTCGTGCTTTGCTCTTATGAGAAACTACGTACATAGATAAACTATGCAAGTCGTGGTAATGGATAGATCTAAGTAAATTTTATGCTAGATACACTTATAACACAGAAAAAAGAGCTTATTGACAGCGTCGGGGGACGTAGAAATATACGTCCCACATGACGGAAAATGAGTACCGTAGCCTATGTACCCTTGCTGCTAACACAGTAACTACTTAAAATTTAATGTACACAATAATGTGTAGAGAAACGGAGTTCTTATTAGGCTGCAGTTTTTTATGAGGTGGAGGTACTTCCCTAGTCGGAGTCTATCTCCCTGAAAACTCCCTCATTCTAAGACAAACGGGCATGTTCATGCACACAAATATTTAACTTGTGCGTGGAATCGAACCTACAAGCTTTTTATGCAGTAGTAGCTTTTTAGCAGCAGTAGTTTTTGTGGTAAACACTCTGCCAACAAGCTTGTTAAAAGTTATTGATTCAGCGATTTAATTAGGTACATATTAAAACACTTAAACAGGTAGATAAAATCTTTATACACCAAATCGGTATGCACTCAGCTGATGTCGTCGTATCTGTATGAGAGGATGACACTTGTCTTCCAATCAGGTCTCTACTACCTGATGACATTCCAGTACAATTGAAGGTAATCGCCATATAAAAATCGGTATCAGACAGGTGATAGCATAATGAAATTATCTAGTAAACCTATGAATAATTCTATGACAAATAACAACTACTCATTTGTTATCATAAATTGCGTATACAAACAACATACAATATATAATACAAGCACACAATACATAATTATTTACGATATAATAATTATTATAAAGAAGAAGGATGTAGGAGCCGAAACTAAGACTCACCTATATAGAACTACGACTAATTTCACCAATTGAAGATAAGTGAGAGCAGTGAAAGCCTTGTGGATAAAGAACCGGCATAGTGACCAACAGATCTCCGGTTCGAATCCTCGCATGTACCACTAAATTCGTGTTTTCGCATTTTTGGATTAATCACTTGCTCGGCGATGAGGGAAAACATCGTGAGTAAATCCGCACGTTCAAGAAATTATATTTCGAAAGACGTGTGACCTTACCTAAGAATTGATTTCCTCCCTGGGTTGCAGATATTTGCAGGCAGTCGCTTCATTTAAAAATCAGTATCTTCGTCAAAACTTAGGCTTAAGTAGTGGACCAAGCCAATCCTAATGGATTTGGAAGACGGGATAACGCTAAGAAGAATATTGAAGTGCTGTGGTTTGCATATTTCAATGGGTTTTCATTGGCACTGATCTGTCACTCTCGAAATCAATTCTAATACATCGATATTGGAATTAAATTCTTAGATCACGACAGAAGTCCCAGATTGGTTTGATCTTGATGGTCGATTGTCTAGTTTGACTCTATTAAAGAAATTCAATCACATGTTGAACAAATTATGCACGAGTATGTACCTATATATCTAGGCCGGCCATAAGTTCTATTACAAATGAATATGCATTTATTTTTTATGAAGTAATGTAATCTTAATAAAACTTATACGTACATATTTATGGAAGTCTCAGCAAAAAATTTAAATAAAGATACTATTCGAAATGGCCACGTTTGTCTTCGATACAGGCCATTAACCTGTCTGGCCACGAATGATTGGCATTTATGCACTGTTTCCATGGGAAATTTAGCGACTGCTTGCTCCAGAGATTTATTAAGAGACACAATGTCGGCGTGCCGTTTCGAGCAGGCCATGTCCTCTAACACTGACCATAATTTGTAGTCTAAGAAGTTCAGATCTAGGCTAGACGAGGGACAGTCTTCAGCTTTTATAAAGTCCGGAACGTTGGTTTCGGACCAGGCTTGGGTAGATCGTGCTTTGTGACCAGGTGCAGAGTCCTGCTGGAAAGTCCATGAAGCATTTTTAAAAAGTGTAGATATTACTGGGAGGTTTGACAATACGATCAAAGATAGTCTTTCATACACTTTGGCTGAAGTCTTCACTACTTTTTCACAAAATGAAGCTTTGTGACAAAAAGAGTCCTGATGGAAATTCCACGGTACATTTTTAAAAAGTGTATAGAGGCTTTGTAACTCCTTGACGACCATCGAGTATGTAACCTAAGGTTACATACTCGATGTTAATGATACACCCCCACCAACCCAATTACAAACGCAGGATGATGACCACGTTGTACCTTTCCGACCACTTGGGCGGCTTCTTTAGAACTGTGTACGTACACTTTGTCATTTTGGTTGTTGTAGAGCTCTTCAATCGTGAAATTTTTTTCATCAGTAAATAGCATATTTCTGTGCCTTTCGCCTGCGTATCGAGAGAGAAGGCGTTATGATCAATCCAGTCTCTTCAACTGTAGGGATTGATTTAGGGCATCTCCCGTATATCGCCGTTAAGCGCCGAGCTTCAGGTATTGATAAATTATACGCGACAGTGTCCTTACGGGAATATTCAACTCTCGCGATAAGATTTTTTGTTTCCTGATGGGGTTTCGGCGAATTTTACCTATGAACGCTATACAGGTAGTATCCCTGGATGGCTGGCTGGGTACCACCCGTTCTGCTAATACAGAAGCACTTTCGGGGCTTACTGGTAATTCTCCAGAGAGTAGTTATTTCACTACAGGTTTCTGTGAGAGAAAAGGAGCATCGAAGCAGTCACTTCTCCAGTAGAACTGCTCTCATGCACCCTATCTCATTTACCTATACACTAACATCAAAACAGATATGTTCATGTTCACAATTTTTTGTCCTATGTTGAAATTCAACTCACAAGCCCTGGTGTTAAAGTAGCATTTTCAACTACTTCGCCACCGGGCTCGTCAGAATTAATATATATTGTTAAACATTCAATAAATAAATAAAATAAATATTATCGGAAAATTACACAGCGTCACTAGCCCCACAGTAAGCGAAGCTTATGTTATAGGTACTAGACAACTGATAAATATACGTAAACACCTACATTTCTTTTGTCAACACAAACTTATGATACATAGAAAACACCCAAACCAAGACAAACAGACATGTTCATATACACAAATGTTTGTCCTGTGTGGGAATCGAACCCACGAGCGTTGGTGCCAAAGTAACTTTACTAACTACTGCGTGCTCTTCGAATATTGTATATACAGAATAAAAACCACCAGATATATGGCATTCTCACATTATTAATCCATACTCATATAACGGCTGGGATAGTCTTCCTTTGTTATTGCTATTTAGAGGAGTTGCTGCGTAGGCAGCAGAGGAGGCATCGCGCGAGTGATACTTAATATATCGCAAGCATTAATAGGCTACAGTACCCGTATGCTTGTATGCCTCCCGACGTAGTATAAAAAAAGAGGATTTATTTTCATGCGACCCAAGGATAGCCTATCCTAAAACGCCAATGGTCAGGGCCAATATACACTCTGAACAACAGAAGCTTTAGAACTAAACCCGTCCTTAGGCAGGCTACGGCCGATGTCGATTGACAAATCAGACACGGAATTAATAGGTCCATCGGTGAGTTACTGCAAACGGAATCTTACAAACCAAATTTTTCAACTTATCATCATGAAACTTGTTAATTTGAGGGTATTCTATAAATAATACTACAAAGAGGTACAGCTAAGTGCATATCAAGCTTAACTGTGTACCGTTTTTATGTCGTATGTCATAAGAGTTACAATCAAAGTTCGAGCGATGATCTGCTCTTAGCTGTACCTGCGTTCTGATCTGATGATAGAGGTCAGCAGTGATCATACTCCTCAATGGTTTACAGTAATACTTTATAGTTGGACTCGTTTGACATGGCTGTCAGAACCCTTTGGGAAAATGTTTTTTTTTGTTTACTAAGCTATAATTATGAAGTTTTTTTAGCGAGCTCGGTGGCTTAATCGTGAATAACGTGAGTTTGACACCAACGCTCACATACGCTGGGTTCGATTCCCACACAAGACAAACATTTGTATACATGAACATGTCAGTTTGTCTTGGTCTGGATGTTTTAAGAGAGGTAGGGCGCATCAAAGCAGTCCGTCTGTGGAAGTACCTCCACCTCACAGAAAACCGCAGCCAAATAACAACTCCCTGGAGGGTTGTTATGTTCCTGCGTGTAATTGAGGTCACCAGTAAGCACCTTGCTGTGGAAGCGGCAGAGGAGGCATCGCGCAAGTGATACTTAATATAATTACAAGCGTTAATTGGCTACGGTAACTGCTTTACATCAGGTAGGCCATTTGCTTGTATACTTCCCGACGTTGTATAAAAAAAAGTTTGTGAAATATAAACATTTTACAAAAACAAAAAATTGACGCACGCATTGCACGCTGCTATTCCCGCTGCTAATACAGCGACTCCTCAGGAGCTTACTGACATACTCACTCGTAAATAACACAACTACCCTATATAGCTGCGAATTTTTGTAAGGTGGACGTACTTCCCCGGGCAAGCTGTGCGCTACCTCTTTAATGCTTCTTGTATAGCAAGCGTACATAGGCGACGGTAAACACGTAACATCAGACAAGCCGTACGTTTGTTTCCCTCCCGACGCTGTGCAAAAAAAACACACACATGAAATCTTTTCGTGGGTACTATCCTGTAAAAACAACATCAAAGCGAACTGTTTATATACTGCTAAACAATTTCACATACTACGACTCTAGAACAAAAAATTACACGGCTCAAAACATGGAAATGTTCGTACGACTCCAGCTGAATGCGCGACGGGCGAGGTAGGGCACTCCCGGGAGTCAGTGAGGCCGGGTTGTATGTACAGCCGTAAGCAGTGCCCTCCCGGATCTCTCCCCGACTGGGTCTCTCTATTCCGCCGAGCGTGCCGTTTGTTCCCGATAACTTCTCGGAACAATGACGACCAATCTGAGTGTTGTGTTTGACTGTACCGAACCGATGTGAAGTGAATCAACGTGACACGCAAAATATAGACTTTTAAACCTGTTCGGGATTATGCCGTCGATTGGAAAATTGCGTTGACAATTTAACGGTACGCTTTTTTCGATGTGCTCCTTAATTTTGCGAATTAATCATTTGAAATGATTTTTCGAAATTTTAATCACAGTTTTATGTCGTTGAGATTAAATTATTTACAAGAATGATTAATATAATAAATGTAATCGGAAGATATAATAAAATAGTATCAGAATTATGTTTGTAGACGGAATATTCTATTTTTAAATAGTGAGGCAGCTGGCCTCTCCTGTCGATACAGACAAAATAGTTAATATTTTTTTAATTTTGTTCTCTCTATCCGTGCAGGCATCTTACAAAACTACTAAACGAATTTCTATGTATTATACACGCTAATAAAAGATAAAGATAAAAAATCTTTATTTGACATTGGGTCTTCGCGGGCACTTAGACCCGTCTTATATTTTTTAATATAATCTTATTGCATAGTTGTTAATTGTCTTAGTTATTATTTTTAGTTTTTAATTTGCTAGTATTTTAGCAACGACCATTGTAGAAGAAGTTTATAGGTTATAGATCTTAGCTTAGACTATTATCTCCCAATGATAAAATTATTAACAAATTAAAAAGGATTTCTGTATAAATCTAGAAAATAAGACTCCACTCCACAGTGGCAGAGCCGCGGACTAGCAGCTAGTCAAGTATAAAACTATCAAGATGAAAATAATATAAGCAAAAGTATAATTATTTCATCTCCTCCGTACAACACGACACCTCTGCCATACATGCCTCAGAAATATGATATATATCTTGTTTTTGGTCGCCGTTTTAACAAGAAAACACAAAAAGGCAGCCATACTACTTAACTGCCCATAAAGCTGCATGGATGCTAGAACTTGTTAAAAATCTTGTTGGCTTTTATTTACTGCGTTGCTAGACGACGAATTAATCCTTTGAGCGATGGGTCACCCCTCCAATCCCTAGCGACAACGATTAAAGTAAAATTTCTCTACGTTCAGACCCCAAGGACCGAAATTCAATTCATTCAAATATGCAGTCCGCTATCAGATTTGCATATTATTCGCTCCGTTTGCAATTTCGTCTATAAAGGAATTCCAATACAAATATCATGTTATCGTAGGTATAATAAATAATTAGTAATAATTTAATACGTACTATAGATAGGTAATATATTTTGCGAAAGTCAAATTAACATGCACTTTGATCTAACCTGCTTTGTGTGCTTCCGCCATCATTTAGTTCATGCGGCCTAGCGCCGGCACCCACCCACTACCGGTAGTAGATGCAACATGCCGACGCTGCCATGGCTGCTCCGGTAGTCTCTGCCTCGGCTGCTGCGGTCGTTCGCCATTTCTAACAGAAACCTCATGCCCCCACCACCGTCGCTGCTACGACTGGCCTGATCGTCGCTGCGACACGTGTTACGCCGCTCCACGAGGCATCCTCAGGCGCTGTAGATGTTAATCATTAGAATAACATGCTACAAGTGAGAAATCCATCGCAGTGCCGTCCCTTATATTGAATTGAGGGTGGGGTGGGGGGGGGGGGGGGGGTGAAAAGATATTTAATTGAGAGGAGTTGCTAAGGTCAGTCTGTTTATTCATGAGAATAATTTTAGAATTTTTGTGTTTAATAATATCTAATTGTTCCCTAATATTTAGTTTTAAACCTTTGTCTATGGTGTGTAAAATTTGATATGTATTAGTGATAAATTATGAAATCCTTTGTCTATGAGATGTTCGACGAAGTGCGACCTTTCTAGGCGATTGTTTTTATACGCCGATACGTGTTCGTGAAATCGTGTTTGAAAATGACGACCAGTTTGACCGATATAAACGTGTTCACATTCATCGCAGAACAGCCTTTAGAAGCCGGATTTTTTATTAGCCGGGATTTTATCTTTGGTATTACAAAGTAATTTGAGGGAATTATGGGATTTGAGAGCAACGTATATGCAATTTGATCTAACCTGCTTTGTGTGCTTCCGCCACCAATTAGTTCATGCGGCCTAGCGCCGGCCGGCACCCACCCACTACTGTTAGTACATGGTACATGCCGACGCTGCCATGGCTGCTCCGGTAGTCTCTGCCTCGGCTGCTGCGGTCGTCCGCCATCTGGAACAGAATCCGCATGCCCCCACCACCACCGTCGCTGCCACGACTGGCCTGGTCGTCGCTGCGACACGTGTTTCGCCTCTCCACGAGGCATCATCAGGCGTTGTAGACGTTAATCGTAAGAATAACATGCTACAAGTGACAAATCCATCGCAGTGCCGTCCCTTATATTGAATTGAGGGTGGGGGTGGATGGTGTGAGCGAAAAGATATTTAATAGTGGGGAATGGTTTACGTCAGTCTGTTTGTTCATGAGAGTAATTTTAGAATTTTTATGTTTATTAATTTCTAATTGTTCCCTAATATTTAGTTTTAAACCTTTGTCTATGGTGTGTAAAATTTGATATGTATTAGTGGGGGATAAGTTATGTCCTTTGTCTATAAGATGCTCGGCGAAGTGTGACCTTTCTGGGCGATTGTTTCACTGGGCGATTGTATTTATTTGTAGAAATATTTGGAACCGCGTACAGTAATCTAATCACGACACTACTCGTCTTTTTACGCAATAATTTATTGATGGTAGATTTGGAATAACCGTTTGACTTCGCGATCTGATATATTACCTTTATTACCTTATATTATCAAGTACTTTATTGTAATTATCTTTACTTAATGGAACGCTCATAAAACGGAGCTTTAATTACTGCTTACTGGTGACCTCACACACACGCAGGAATACATCAATCCTCCAGAGAGCTGTCTTGGCTGAGGTTTTTCTCCCCAGACGAATTATTTCGATGTGCCCTACCTCTCTTAAAAACACCCAGACCGAGACAAACAGACATGTTCAAGCACATAACTGTTTGTCCTGCGCGAGAATCGAACACACGAGCGTTGGTGTCAAAGCAGCATTATTACGACGTTGTCCCGCCTGAAAAGAAAAAAAATTGCAACCCAATTACAGCGCCACCTATCTGGTCTAATTGTGAATTTAAACTGTCCAAGAACCAACCTATATATATACACAAATAAATCATACAAATCGATCCCGTAAATGATATAGGTATATAAAGACATACATGACAATTCAGTATTAATTCTCGTCACCATACTTATATGTGGTCCGGAGAAGATCTCATACAGTGTTTTTCGCAGACATAAAATAATACGGTGTTTACAGAATTATTTACAGAGAATTATTTGTTAGTTACAGAGATTGCTTACATGATTGTGTAAATACAAGAATCAGTTTCAACAGCGTGGTTTGCATCAAATTTGGAAATCCCTACAGAAAATTTACTACCCGCTTGCCAAAATGTTTTACATAATAAATTTATTTCAATTTACGTGCGTATTTCGAATGATTATTTTATGTTATTGCTCGAAAACGTGCAAACATAGCACTACGATTACTCCTCTAATGTTGGTAGCTTATATTTTTATTTTGTGCAAAAAAATAGGTTTTATTTTTTACAAGAAATCTAATAAATAAAATGGGAGCAACAAAAAGGTCGGGGTTGTCAGATGCCATTAAAAAGTTATTCTCCCCCATAGGGCACGCGACGCACGATGCGTAATGCCAAAATTTCTTTAGAATAAATATTCACTTAAAACTTAGAAAGTCGTATCACAGACGGGTATCCTAGATATCACACACGTAACATTTTCGTGGTAATGTTATGAATCTGAAAGTAGCAATGTGTCTTTGTGTTTGTTTGTAACGCTTTCAGGGACGACACAGGATCCCTAGGCTAAGCTGCATACAATATCAAGGTTCTTTATTAGAGACTGCAGCCAAATAACAACTCCCTAGAGGGTTGTTGTGTTCCTGCGTGTGAGTGAGATCATCAGTAAGCTCCCAAGGGGTTGCTATGTATGCAGCAGAGGAGGCATCGCGCGAGTGATAGATAATTAATATATCGCAAGCGTTAATAGGCTACGGTACCCGCTTTACATCAGGTGAGCCGTATGCTTGGTTGTCTCCCAACGTAGTATAAAAAAAGACACCTGTCGAAGGTCGCGCGTGAAGATCCTGGTATCGCGATAAGAAGTGACCCATGCCTTTTTCCAGGTCCCGAAGTATCTCTGTTACAAATTTTAATAACATTCAGACATAACATCTATTTGTTACGTATGCAAGTGAAGACAGACATATAAAGTCACTTTCGATTTGATATCCGTTTCTGTACAACGTCGATTGGCAAATAGGCATACGGCCTACTTGGTGTAAAATGGTTACCGTAACCTATAGCCGTTTTTAGCCACACAAAGATCATCGCGCGTTGCCACCTCCATAGTGTAGCCCATATCGAATGGACCGCGAACCATTAGACGGTAAACGAAAGTAGAATATATTACAAAGGACGGTTATATAAAGACTATCATTTGGTTATAATAGTTCGTTGACATTTTTAGAGAAAATTGATAAATCTTGGAAAATATTATTAACTTCTGTTGTTTTTACACCTGAATATTTTTTACGACATTGATTGGTTTTTATTTATTATTGGTTCTTAGGCCCATAGGAAATAATAAATAATACTTACCCTCGAATGAAAAACAGTGTAGGTAATTATCATGAGATACATCTTATTTTTTGACTTCGTACGGTGCCTATATCTCTTCTCCTCGCCATACATACTGTTATAATATTTGATTTAACATTTTTTACTTGTTTTCGTTTTGTATCTTTATTTTATATTTCATCTAATTGTATTTCAAACTCATCTAAAATTAGTTTTTGTCTCCCACCATTTTTTTTTAACTTTATTAATCGTTACAGTTATGAGTTCATGACAACCATTCTCAAACTACAACAACTATTTTAGGAAGTAAAAAATGTATAGGAAAAAGAATAAACATTATTGTAAGCTAAGTTTACCCTGAAGATTTTAGTGTAATAATTGTATAAGTACACTACTACAGTTTGACATTTGTAGAACAAAATGTAACAAATAAATGCCCTATTCCGCAATGAAAGTATATTTCCTTTATGGTAGAGAACAATAAAAATGGAGGGCCGTATTCAAGTAAGGCCGCAAGAAAACTAGTGAGAAATTGTTGTGTTAGCAGCGAACGTCACAATACGCGCACAATGTTCATTGTAACGACATACACATCAAGCGAGCCGAATGGTTATTTGTCACCTGACGTAGTATAAAAACAGTTTTTCATGCGTGACGTATGTAATAAGGAGAGCAATAAAAACGGGAAAGATGAATTTTTTTGTAGTGAAAATTGTGGACATTAAAATCTATCCAATAAATCAGGGTAACATACCCTGATTTATGTTAGTCCATCCAATTAGTTCAACCCCGTCACCATTCTTTTGACTCGAATGCAATAAGGCTTTATTACCGACATTGAAAAAGAAGGTTCTCAGTACAGTTCTATTATTTGGTCTTTCTAAAGGTCTCCACAGCATATTTCCTGCATGGTTAGTATAGATGGTACGAAATACGAGTACTTCATATACGAGCCCAACTCGCAGTCGATTTTTTTTGCATAGACATAGACACATACAACCCAGAGACAAATACAAACCGATCTGTTCATGCATGATGCACATAATTGTTTGAGACTTGAACACCATGCTATTTATTAATATTGTATCATAATTAAAATTGACATATTTAATATCAGAGCGTTCTGTGTAGTCTAGTAAATATTATCTATCTATAACTTCACGCCAAATCCCCTGCGGGGTAGGCAGAGAGAACCGAGCGCCACATGACTCGATCCTTACAAACCTCACTCGTTTCTTTAGCATTCATTGCTCTTCCTATGCATGCTCGCCGGTTTCTAAGGCTTCTGACATCACCTTCTGATAAAACACGATCAATTTGGTCATGGTAGGTACGTAAGTCTTGGCCTTCCTCGGCTTCTACATCCTTCTACTTTCGCTTTGTATATCTGTGTCGTAATTCTTTCCTCCTGCATTCTTTCTACATGTCCGAACCAACGGAGCAGACCTCTTCTTATTTTAACACCAACATAATCTTTCACACCAGCTCTATTTCTAACATCATCATTGCGAATACTGTCTACAAGCGTTACGCCACAAATTTTGCGCAACGCTCGCATCTCGATCGCGTTTATTCTACTTTCATGCTCTCTCTGTCATACCCAACTCGCGCTTCCATAAGTAAGCATTGGTTTGTAGTAGTAAGCACTGCATTGTATATAGCGAGCTGTGCCTTCAGCCTAAAGCTTTAACTGCCAAGAAGTTTTCCCAACGCTCCATTCACACTATTTCCAGCACTCACTCGTATATCCACATTAGCGGTGTACCTTCCATCCCTGCTGAAGGCGCATCCAAGTTATAAAATCTCGATCACTTGTTCCAACACTTCATCATCAATCGTAATCCTTACATTGGTTCTGGTTTCTTCTCTTTCAAATACCATTATCATTGCCTTCTTCGCATTCAATATTAAGTATATAATAGTCGCTTTCTCCATACAACCGTCTGCATGCAAGCAACCCTGTTTGACACTAATTTTGACATCAAACCAGGGTGACATGTTGTCTGCTAGGCTGTTTATTCTGAATCTCGATAGTTATCTACAGAGAATAAGATCAACGAATGTAGGATTACGCATGGGTGACCTAGTGGTGAACTGTCTGCTTTATACAGACGATACCATCCTATTAGCAGAAACACCATCTGAACTGCAAATACTAGTCACAATAACGAAAGATTCTATTCGCACACATGATGAGCAATTTTTGTAGGTGAAACTGCACAGCACCAAAGCAGTGCACCGTCAATCCCTAATCTCGGCAAAATTCCCCACAGTTCATTTCGTACAACATTCATTTCATTCCTTAGCTAAGCCCAGAACATCCCTCACAGACTCCCAAAATTTCTCTAGTTCTTCGGCACACGCTGAACTTATTCCGAGCGTATGCTGCAACCAGAAATACTCGCGTGATGCCCAGTTTTATTCGAACCCAGAGAAGTCTAAACCCTACCTAACGGTAATCTTTTACACCGGAGACTAAACAAGAGGAGAGTACGACACCTACACCAGCACTGGCATGATCGTCCCGGTCTACACCAGACCTTAGGGCCATCATCCCACCGGGTAGATCATCAGTGTCGCTCCCCTTGCGCTTAGTCTCTGACACACAAAAAATCTAAGCGTCTCTCATTCAATAATCCCTCTGCTCGTTCATCTTATCACTCAATCCACTCTCACATTCCACGTATCTATGCAGCACTCGGCTCTCCTCGACCCGCTGGAATTGGGACTGCGTGGTAGGTGGCGGCCCCCACCGCCGCATGCACCAATGTTCGTACCGAAGGGGCGGATCGGTTCGCGTCGCCTACAGGGGACGCCCTAACCCGCACATCCATGCGCTTTCGGCTTGTAATACAATCTAATTGATTGGCGGGGGTCGCGAACGAGCACGCTTCTGGCATATGACCCCGTATAGTCTAATAAATACCCATTTGATTTTGATCATCATTTATTAGCACTTTTCGAATCAACGACACTGTCCTTTCTTCGGTGATAATATCGTGGGGCAGATAAATATTAACATAAAGAAAATAAAGTACCTTCTATTGTTTCTCGAAACAGATAAAGGGAAATTTATTTTCGTTTCCCGTTGCGCACTTGATAAAAAGTATAAACGTCTTGGATGTCATAGGTATATACACACATCAAAAGTGTCTAGGGATCAAGCATTTTTATGCGGATTTCTTGAGATTGAGATGTGACTTTGTAATAAAAAAATATATAAAATATATAAACGTATACGACACTGGAGAACCCCTGGACGCCAACAGCGATTAAAATCCTGCCAGGAAGTCCATCCTTATAGTGGTGGAACCATCATGGTATGGGCGGGTATTTGGATCGGCGGAAGAACTGAGTTGATTTGGATCAGAGGCAACCTCAACGCTCAAATTTATGCTGAGACGATTGTATCGTCAGCAAATCGGTCCCTTATTTCAGTTAATGCATGATAATGCACGACCGCACACCGCAAGAGTTGTAAGACAGACTCTCGCCGCAGCTAACATCAATGTCATGCCCTGGCCTGCTCAGTCGCCAGACATGAACCCGATTGAGCATGCATGGGATATGCTACAGAGAAGAGCTCTGTCGAATATGGAGGGTATCCAGTCGCAAGAAGACCTTTTTTTGTTGTTGCAACGAACATGGGCGGCCATTCCACAGCGTGATTTGGATGAACTCATTTTGAGTATGCCAAACCGATGTTCTTGTGTTGTTAGTGTTCGCGGTAGAAACACGGATTATTAATTGTTTAAGTTACCCAATAAAATTTTAAAGAAAACTGTTATTTCAGTCTTTTTTTCGAACTTTAATGTTAGTAGTTCAAATGTCAAAAATCCCTTTATTATGAAAATGGCAAATTTCTTTATTAATGCAAAGGTGACTTGGTTTATCGTTACTGTAGACAAACGAAAACACTTTATTTGATGAATCCTTAAAGAAAATTTTAATTAATATCAATCAGGAGAAAAGTTATTGCAAAAATATATGTTGATCCCTAGACACTTTTGATGTGTGTATTTTACATTAAATATATAATGTAACTGTGCCTGACATAGTCTGACTGAGTCGTCTTTTTAGGGGTCAACAGAACCCTTTTCCCCAACAGAACGGTACCCTTCGCCTACGGCTACCCTTTGACTGTTACTAAAGCTCCGCTATTTGTCCATCTACGAGTTTGTGTCCATCCGTTTATCTCAGGGCTATATCTTTTGATTCGTAATAAATACTTGAAAATTGAAATTTTCGCAGAGTATGTACCGCTACATAAAAATAAAATAAACTTAAATATTATACACTGAAAATCACATTTCTTGTAGAGGGAGTCCATAGACGAAACGTGGTTAGAAAGTAAGTTTAAGACCTTTTTTCCACTGTTTCCAAATTTTGTAATACTTAAAGCTCATCAATGGCTACTAAGCAAAATATATAAATTATGACGACAAACAGAGGAGAAAAGGTACCGAACTGTTTCGTATTTTTCTATGTATTTGCAATAATTCCATCAAAAATATCAAATGTACAAACTGCAAATATGGCAACTCGGTACTTCCACGGCAAAAACGCTCTTTTGTAATGTGAAGCCATTAGTTATTTTAGCAAGTTTAGTAGTTTATTTAGTAAGTGTATAAAGCACGTATACAGAAACTTTTGTCATAAATTGTTTCCGTTAATATTGACTATATATCGTTATCATACATCACCATTTCTGTAATAAATATAATAATAACTTGAAAATCGCACGGTAACATAATTATACTCATATGTTCTTAATATTAGCGATCTAAGCGTTTATTTGTTATGTATGTATGTATGTATATGTATGTGGCAGAGAGAACCGAGCCGAACCGAGCGCCTTACGACGCGGTCCTTGTACACCTCATTCGCTTCTTTAACTTTCATAGCTCTTTTCATGCACGCTCGCCGATTCCTATGGCTCCTGAGATCACCTTCTGACAAAACAAAACCAATTTGGTGATGGTAGGTCAGTCTTGGACTTTCTCAGCTCCTACATCCTTCCACCTTCGGCTCGCCAGCATAAATTGCTCAAGAACCAGAAGACGTCCCTAACGTAACGTAACCTAGTTTGATCATCTCAGCTGTAACCATATCGATTCCCGCTGACTTTCTATGTTTCAAACTTCGTATCGATCATTCAATCTCATAATGGTACTATCTCCGTGGTACGCTGGCACCACCGAGTCAGACAAAACTCATTCACAGCGTCAGCGTCATGGACATAATTATTTATTTCTCTATAATATTCATTCCACTGTTCTACCCCTTCCCGAATGTTAGCAAGAATGCCACCAACTTTACATTTTATCTTATCCATTCTGGATGCTGACGAATCACTCCGAAACTTCTTTACATCTGTTCAGAAGAGTTTGGTATTCACCTCGAAGTAATTTGTCAGCGTCTCTTCCTCATTCATAATTAGTCTTTCACGTTTCTCTTTCACTAAAGCATTGGTTTCATTCTGGTATATTTCTTTCTTCTTCTCTCTCATACTATCACTCTGGTGCAAAGATGATACATAATCCAGCTACCCTTTTCTTTTTTTTTTTCCACAAAGGATTCAATCTCCGCATGTAATTATGCGTGGAGATTATGAAGGGATGAATTGGTACCAAGAAAAGCAGCTACGAGGCTGTGCTTGGTCGAGAGTAAACGAGTTCACTTCTAGGTAGTCTAAATCCAAGCCAGAAGGCACAACTCGCTGTACACAACTTGGTGCTAATCCCAACGCTAACTTATGAAAGTGAAAGCTAGGTGGCAGAGAGAGCATGAAAGTAGAATAAATACGGCCGAGTTGCCAGCATTGCGCAAATTTTGTGGCATAACGCTTGCTGACCTCGTTCGTAATGATGACGTGAGAAAGAGAGTTGCTCTGAAACAGGGTGTCGGTGTTAAGATAAGAAAAGGCAAAGCAGGATGATGATGACGAACCAGATATACAATGCGAAAAAGGATGTATGCAGGAGTCGAGGAAGATCAGGACTAACCTACGATGACCAAATTAGTCATTTTTCCTCAGAAATCGATATCAGGAGCCCTAGGAACCTGCGTGCGTGAAAAAACTACGAATGTTAAAGAAACGAGTGAAGTGTGTAAGTACCGCGTCTTATGGCCTCGGTTCTCTCCGCCTACCCCGCAAGGGAACTGGCATGAAGATAACATAGATACAATAGATCTTAAAGAGAGGTAGGCGCATCAAAGCAGCCTGTCTGGGGATGTACCTCCACCTCACAGAAAACCGCAGCAAAATAACAACTCCCTCGAGGGTTGTTGTGTCCCTGCGTGAGAGTGAGTAACCCATAGAAGTCTTGGACCTACTAAACCATAATCTTTCACAGCAGTGCCAAGCGAGATGAAAGTACGACAGCTACGCCAGCGCTGGCGTGGTTACCTGAACCACAGAGATATCATGCCACCGGGCAGATCTTCGCTGTCGCTTCTCTTTCGCTTGGTTTCTGACGCACAAAAAGCATCTAGACATCTCTCGTTCATTACACTATATCAAGTCATTCATCTTATCTTGTACGTAACACACCTCTCACTTTCCATGTGCCTATACGACACTCAGTTCTCCTCATCCCGCCGGGTTGAGCGTTGCGTGGTGGATAGCGACCCCTACCGCCACATTCATTTAAGCACGCACCGACGAAGGCGGATCCGTGGGTGTCGCCTACGGAGGACGCCCTCATCCACGCATCAGTGCAGTATAAGTCCAGAAATGCAATTCACAGGTTTATTGGACTAGCGGCGAGCACGCTTCTGATACCAATCTCTAATATTTAATTTTATTTGTTAATATTTACATGTTGCACAAATTAAGACTGCAATCACTATGTTCAATTAGAAGAATTTTAAATAAGTAGTATATCATTCATATTTTATTATGTGCCCTTTTTTTTTTTTTTTTTTTTTTTTGTGCCGCGGGGATAAATGCGTTACGCACACCACCGGTGCCTGGGTGGCCTCCGGTGGTAGTGTGGGACTCCCCGTCGGCTGTCCGACGGTATACCCACTAAACAACCCCGCGAAATGCCATCGGCCGCGTTGGTGTGGTGCCCCGGATCTGTCAGCAACAGGGCACCACTGCGACTGGCCAGCCCCTCAGAAGGGGCCGGACTTCGTCTATCTAGGGGCCGTCCCGGCAAATTGGGACAGCCCCTCCGGCGGCGGGACCATTATGGGGCCAGGTTCCCATCCTGACCCCTAGTCCCACAGGTTAGGGAGGCGGCAGTAGGTGCGCGTAGCGCCTACGCCGCACTCCCGTCCGCCGTCTCCGGAGCGGGACAGCCTGAGGATCGTCTTCCCTGTCCCGCTCCGCGGCCTCCTTCTGGGACATGACGGTCTCACAGAAGGAGGCCATCGCCTGCCAGGCACTGTCGCTCCCGAGCATGTAGCGGACCACGCTCGGGAGCGAGAGGTCCGCGCTTCCTAGCGCGGACACCAGATCGCGGCGCTGCCGAGACCACCTGGGACACTGCTCCAGAGTGTGCTGGGCAGTGTCCTCGGCCGCGCCACAATCGTGGCAGCCTGGCCGCTCCTCCCGCCTCGCGACCCGGTGCAAGTACTCACCGAAGCACCCATGCCCGGTGAGCACCTGCACCATGCGGAAGGTGAGGGGTTTACGTCTACGACGCATCCACGCCTCCAGGACCGGGCGCAGCGCATCCGCAACGCGGACTCCGTACCGCGGCTGCGCCAGGTCCTCCCCCCACCTCCGCATCATCTCCACATGCCCTCGCTGGCGATACCGCCCCACCTCCACCGATGTGGGGCGCTCGCCGAGGCTCCTCCTTTCCGAGACAAACCCGTATACCTCGGCGAGCACCTCCGCCTCCAACTCCCAGGGCGGGTCGCCAGCGAGGGCGGTCGCGGCCGTCCAAGCTACCGTACGGTACCCCCTTATCGCCCTCTGCGCTATGACCCGCTGCGCTCTGTGCAGCTGGGCCCTGTTGCGGCTGCAGAGGGCGTCCGCCCATATTGGGGCACCGTACGTGGCCATACTCCGGCAGACGCCGGAGTACAGCCGCCTGCACGCGGCGCTGGGCCCGCCAACATTGGGCAGGAGGCGACCCAGCGCAGCCGCAGCTCTGATGACCTTCGGCCCCAACCGCTCGAAGTGGGGGCCGAAGGTCCATCTTCCGTCAAGGGTGAGGCCCAGGTAGCTCATCTGGGCACTCACCCTTATTCTTACTCCTCCAATTTGGAGGTGCGCTCCCGAGGGGGGGCCCCGCCTACCGGTCCCGCGGAAGAGGAGGGCCTCGGTTTTATCCAAACGGACCCGAAGCCCAAGCCTCTCTATGCGGCTGACCACCAGTCCTACTCCGACTTCGGCCAGCCGCGCCGCCTCCACAAAGGTCTTACCCCGGGATGTGACGAGGGTGTCATCTGCATAGCAGATGACACTCATCCCGGGGAGGAGACGGCCCCGCAGGACCCAGTCGTATGCGAGGTCCCACAGAATGGGGCCCAGAACGGACCCCTGTGGGACACCGCACACGACGCGTCTTCTGACCATCTGGCCCCTCGCGTCCTCGTAGCGCACCTCCCTGTCCTCCAAATACGCCTTCAACAGCCTCCCCAAGTACGGAGGCACCCCAAAGTACTTGAGGGCCTCCAGTATGGTACTGTGGGGGAGGCTGTTGAAGGCGTTGGCGATGTCTAACGACACCGCCACCACCACATCTCCCTCGCGCTCCGCATCCTCCGTCACCGACCTTAGGCGCCTAATGGCGTCGACGGTCGACCGTCTGGCCCGGAACCCGAACTGGGCATCCGATAGGCCCGGTCCCGGGCCATCCTCCAAGTGCTGAGCGAGGCGGGAAGCGACAACCCTTTCGAGGGCCTTCCCCGCCTCGTTCAGCAGAACGACTGGTCGAACCGCCGACCCCGAGTCCGGGGGCCGGTCTCCCTTCAACAGAAGGCAGAGCCAGCCCACCCTGAAGGGTCCCGGGCAGCACCCCGACCGCAAGCAGCAGTCGAGGAGCTCCCGGAACCTGTCTCCGAGGTGCACGAGAGCCAACGCTAGCACCTTCCCGTGCACCCCGTCCGGACCCGGCGCCCTCTTCTTGCCTTGGAGGCGGTCAACGACCGCCTCCATCTCCTGGTCATTTTATTTTATTATGTGCCCTGCGATTGCCAAGTCGTTAATAAATATATTTATTGCAAATATATAAATAAGCAAATATATAAATAATTTTTTTTTTTTTTTTTTGTGGGTAGTAAAGAAAGTGTACATCTATTGAAACAGCTCTGATTTTATTTGATATAAATAATAGTAATATCAGTTTTTTCACCTCATATTTTATATTCACATTTTAGTTGGGCACTTGACTACGCCGTCAGCTAATTTTCTCAAGTCTCCTTTCAATACATTAGTAAATATCACATCAACTTTAATACACACTATGGATACACTAACTCAACTCAAGAAAAATATGGAGGAGATGACGCAATTCTTCAGCACAAAGATGTCTTCATTTGAGAGTGCACTAGATGACCGCCAGCCGCAGGATTCGGCTTCTTTAGCCAATGAGTTTAGGACATTTAGATCTCTCATTTGGAAAGCTGTGTCACATCTTAAGGCTCAAATGGAGTTAGTCATGCAGAGTTTGGACTGCCTGGAGATTCGATCACGGTCAAATGTGTTACTTCTTCACGGAGTGGCAGAGAAATCAGGGGAGGATCTAGTTTCTGACTTCATCAAGATGTGTCATACAACCCTTCAATTACCTCATATTAACATCTCATCAATTGATGCATGCCTGAGACTGGGAAAAATGCACTCTTCACGGCCACGACCAATGCTTATCCGTTTCATAAACAGCAGAACCAGAAACATTGTATGGGATGCTAAAAAATATTTTAAGGGCAGTGGTATGACTATCTCGGAATTCCTGACTAGCAGCCGGCACGCAGTCTTTGTTGAAGCCCGTAAGGTGCTAGGTGTTGGTGGCAGCTGGTCCAGTGGTGATGGCAAAATTGTGGTGGTCACAGCGGACGGCTCCCGTCGGAAAATAGTGTCAATGACAGAGCTTCAAGCGGTTAAGGACGAATACGCGTCAGGTAAACAAAGCTCGCAAGCATTAGCATCAGGTGCGGAGAAGCCTGTTCGTCCATCACACAAGTCACGCAGCACAAAAAATTCAACCAAATCTCATTAATTAAATAGGCCGGTCTTCAAGGGTATGTTGCTTCGTATTCTGTGTTATAAAATCGATTTCTATGCTTTGTTCCGTCATTGGACGATGGTAGTTAAATTTGTTAATGTTTGTACCTGCATCTTACAATTACTTTGTTTTGTATTTCACTAATACATAAGTTGTTTGCGATAAACAAAATACGGTAGTATAATATGTCAAAATCTTAATCTGACATTACAGCGACGACGTCATTATCTTAATATAGTTTAACGGACTTGGATACTAGATCTTGCCAGACTTAAATCGTTGCATACTTTAATTTTATTTTATTTATTTTTTATTTTTTTTTATTTCCTTCGTGAATACTACAACATATATAGCAATGTTAGTGTTATTGCCGATCTTGAAGTTACACAAAAGACTCCATTAATTAGTGATAAGTAGCCACGCGGAGCAACCATCATCATTATCGACGCATTCTCATCATTTTTATTGTTATCTACTCAAGTAACATCTAAGTACCTTTATTATGTGCTTTCCATTTGTGTATATCCGATTATTATTTTTATTTTTTTTTTTCTTTATTATGCATTTGCATTATGTGATATTTTGTTTTTCTCATCTTAATAGCTGCCGGCGAGTGTTAAATTGATAATTAGCGTAAGGTAGAACTTATTTAAGTTGTTATTTAGTGTTCTTATATTTTTAGTGCTTAATCTAGTCTAAAGTATTGTTACGGAGATGTCAGACTGTGACTCGGAATATTTCTCAATTTCGTCATCCTCAGAGAGTTTTTCAGGTGCTATGAGTGATGCTTCCGATGTACCTTCTTTGGGTGATTTTTTAAATGTTACCTTTTCAACAGTTCACAAGAATTTTAATGTTATTCACATAAATGCTCAGAGTGTAGCTTCACATTATGCAGATTTGCTGGCCACATTCTCTTCAGATAATATCCACGCCATTTTAATATCTGAAACATTTTTGAAACCGTCACTTCCATCGACTTTATATCCGTTGCCCGGTTTTCGGTTGATTAGGAATGATCGTACGTGTACAAAACATAATGATAACGCCGGCAGGATGGTGGGATATGGTGGAGTAGCTATATACCTACGCAGCGACATCGAATGTGAAGTTGTCTCACTATCTCCTCCGGAATTTCAAGCGCCTGAATACCTGTTTTTGTCGGTCACCCTTCATCACACGAAAGTTCTTCTCGGAGTATACTATAGTCCTTCTCTTCATATAAATTATTTTAATTCCTTAGAAATTCTCTTAAATGACCTTCTTCCTAAATTCAATCACGTCATCGTTATGGGGGATTTCAACACGTGCCTTGCAAAAAACGATAGTCGTTCTAAAACTCTAATTTCTCTTCTGCATTCTCTTAACTTGTCTGTTCTTCCACTCAACCCCACACATTTCCCGCACAATGGTCCTCCATCCCTCCTTGATCTTGTTATCACATCCTGCCCTGACCTAGTAGCCACGCATGGCCAGCACAATGCGCCATCCTTTTCAGCGCATGATCTTATATTTGCTTCTTTTGTTATTCGCCCACCTAAGCGTAAACATAAAGTTATTTTTCAGCGTAATTTTGGTCTGATTGACTGGAGTCAGCTAAGGGGGGATGTGTCTGATGTGGATTGGAGTCCTGTTCTTTTAGCTGAAAATATAGATGCTAAAGTTTCTCTTTTTAACGAGACACTCTTGTCTATATTTGACAAATATGCGCCTGTTAAAGCAGTCCGCGTTAAGCATTATCCGGCTCCTTGGCTGACTCCAGAAATAAAGGCGATGATGGCCAGGAGAGATAGAGCCAAAATAAAGTTCCGTCATGATCAAACAACTGAGAATCGGTCAAGGTTCATTGACCTGCGTAATCAATGTAGCAGGATGTGCAGGTATGCTCGACGTAAACAAATCATGTCCACCATCGAAAACTGTCCTCCCTCAAAGTTGTGGAAGTTTTTAAAGAGTTTAGGAGTCGGGAAGGAGCGGACCAGTGCTTGTACCAACATCGATATTAATCTTTTAAATGCTCACTTTAGTTCCTCTCCCGTCAGTCTTCACCCACTTACCAAACGAGCAACACTTCTTGATTTAGAAAATAGTCCTCAAGCTAACTGTCCCCAATTGAATCTTGATGTCATAACACCTGATGAAATTGTAAATATAATTAGTAATATCAAGTCTAGGGCTGTTGGTGAGGATGAAATTTCGTTAAATATGATCAACCCGATTAAGAATGAAATTGCCCCTATTCTGGCAGATATTTTTAACTGTTCACTTTCTTCTGGTCTATTTCCTTCTTTGTGGAAATTAGGACATGTTATACCGCTGCCTAAGAAGCTTAATCCTTCTCTTTTTTCTGAATATCGTCCGATATCTATCCTTCCTTTTCTATCAAAGGTGTTGGAGTATTTTGTACACCAACGCCTTACGAGCCATCTTCAGCGTTTTAGTCTTCTTAGTAAATATCAGTCAGGATTTCGTAGTGGGCATAGCACTGTCTCCGCTCTGGTCAAAATCACAGATGACATTCGCCACAATATTGAGAACAAAAATCTTACTATTCTCTCACTCCTGGATTTTACTAGCGCTTTCAATTCTGTTGATTATGATATATTGCTAGGTGTCATTAAAACTTTCAACCTTTCACCCATCTTGCTTACCTGGTTTGAGTCATACCTCAAAGGACGACGTCAATTGGTGAGACTCGGCGACTGTCGGTCTGATTGGTGTGACTTGACTGCCGGGGTTCCCCAGGGAGGGATATTATCGCCAGTTTTATTCGCTATGTTTATTAATGGCATTACTCTTCCACTGTCTTCTTCCTTTCATTTATATGCAGATGATCTTCAAATATACACGGCTGCCTCTCTTTCTAATATTTCTCAAGCTATTAATACCATCAACTCTGATCTCGCTGCCATTTCTCAATGGTCCCAACGCTTTGGCATTAAAATTAATGCTGCTAAGTCACAGGCAATTATAATTGGTAGTTCCCACTTCATTTTTAAATTGGACTCCATGATGATTCCCAGTTTAGTTTTTGACGGCACTGTTATACCGATCTCTTCGACCGTAACAAATTTGGGTGTTATCATGGATCAAACTTTGTCGTGGATACCTCAGGTAAATGAAGTCAGCCGTAAACTTTTCGCCTCTGTGCATTCTCTTAGACGTCTGCAAAATTTCCTTCCGATTTCCACTAAGGCGATGCTAGCACAATCCCTCCTGCTTCCTCTGTTAGATTATGCTGATGTGGCCTACCTGGATCCGGCAGAGGGACTGCTTGATAGACTGGATAGACTTTTGAATCTTTGTGTAAGGTACGTATTTGGTCTGCGGAAGTATGACCACATCTCTGAATTTCGCAAGCAGCTCGGTTGGCATCCGATTAGGCTACGTAGAAAATTCCATATATTGTCCCTTCTTTTCAACGTACTATTTAACCCATCTGCTCCTGAGTACTTACGTGAAAGGTTTCAATTTCGTGATATTGATAATCGTCTGCGGTCTTCAGTGGATCCTTTACTGAATATTCCTATGCACACCAGTAGTACATACACCAAATCTTTCTCGGTTCATGCCGCAAAATTGTGGAATTCACTCTCTTTGCACATTAAATTGTCTCCCACCATTGAATCGTTTAAACTGGCTCTGAAAGGCTCTCACGATGATCATGGTGCTTTAGACTGATTTTATTTTTATCTTAGTTAATTTTTCTTTTATTCTTTCGTTTATTTTTTTATTTTTTTTTTCTTTCTTCTTTACATATATATTCATATTCTGTTCTATTTTGTCTAGCTACTGTCAATTTCATATATATATATATATTTGTTTTTTGACATTTATTACTTTTATATTTGTTATTAATTATTATAATGATCTGTTTCGTTTATGTAGTACTACCGTGCCACTCGCCTACCAAATTCCAATTAGACACTCAAAGGTTGACTGGAAGAGATTCCTTATAGGAATAAGTCCGCCTTTGTACATTTATTAATGTGTTGCATTTTAATTTATATTTTTCATTGTTATTTTATGTACAATAAAGATATTACAAACAAACAAACAAATAAGGTCACTATAAATGTCGGTGGATAATTAATTAGGTGGTTGAATATGTGCTTCCATAGATACTAAAATAACTAATGCCTTAGTGTGCAATAGAATGACTAGATTGCGCGACTTGCATTTTTGTACGTTTTATGTTTTGAATGGCAGCTCACATCTTGTTGCAGCCAGTCCTCCTTTGATTCGAGTAATATTTCTTATGCACCAATTACTGATTTTCTTAACGCTCACTTTAACGCCCGACGGAAAGAGAACGGTATTATAAATTCAATAGAACATGTAAATTTGTATGTTTTTCTGTATCATCGTAGAACGTGAAAGTTGTCATAATTATTATTGAACTTTTTATTTTTATGAAATTGAATTGACAGTCTATCATGTTGTTAACGACAATAGCTTATGGCGTTGCAAACTGTTATCTTTGTTTTTCAATTCGCCATTTTAGGTCATTCTCACTGAAGGAACAGCGACGCGCAGCGATTTTTCTGTGCCAAAAAAAGACCGAGTATATTAAATCTAATCTCACGGCCGCTATGCGCCGCTGCCCTTTCAGTGAGAATTGACTCTTAATATTCAAGGATCGTATTTCCCTCTACAATATTTAATAAATATAAATTAATTATAATAATATAATATTTAATAACAATACAATATTTATTTTGTATATTATTATTGCGATTACAAATTTTACAAAGTCTCATAAGTAGTCAGTAAAAATTTTCATCATATTATAAACCGAAGACAGATAGATAGAAGTAATATCATGTAATGTAAATTTGTAATTGATGAAACGTGAATTTGGCAATACCAATGACAAAGAAAACAGGACTGAAATTTATAAACATTATTTAAATTTCGGGATGTCCTAATGTTTTCTTCCTTTATAGGCTAGCACTAACTGAATTCAAATTTGAAGTTTGTGTGTCAGCTAGTACTTTAGAATTTTTATGAGAGGTAAGTGAGTATATTAGTGACAAAATTAAAGATTTCAACCGGCAATAACTCGTAAAGCCTATCTTTGTATGTAGTAGACAAATTGAGTGAAAATATAAGTACGTAACTCGCGTAACATAATTATGCTATTGGTCACTGAAAATTCAAGTTTTGGCCTCATCCACAATAAGTTACAGTGCTATGAAATAGTCCTGAGAGGCTTCGAGACAAAAATAATACGGCTGTACGACTTGGCAGGGACGCTTACAACAGTAACCACAATTTTTTTATGATCGCAGTCCAAAGAGGTTACTAGAATACTTTGTTGTAATACTTCTTCTATCGTTGTCTCTATCAATGTATTCTAATCATTTCTACACGGCGTAGTTTCTAATTATTCAAGTACACATAAATAATCAAGTTACCACATCGTGACATACAGTAGCATAGTTTAGCTACTACCATTAGTTAATCTGTGACATTAAATAATGTACCTACGTTTGGTGAGTAATCACAGTCCCAGCTAAGATACATAATCCTTGGTGTTATCCTTATGTCATGATAAATAATATGATAAGGGATATTTTAATTATCATTTTCGTCATAGACTAAGCATTATAAGTATATCAGTGCCAAATTAATAGAACACGATTGACAATTGAATAAACTCATGCAGGTCAGACGTGAAATCTGGTTGCAGTCTTCAGCTCCCACGCTAGAATGCAGACGCTAATTTAATTCAATTTATATTAGAGCACAAATGTACACGTCAATTTTATTCGATGTATGTTAGAGCGGAACCAAGGCTCCAAAGTCTTCACCAAAAATCTGTCTATTGGGCAAAGTCAACTGATGAAGCTGAAGACCGACACTGATGCCATTATTTCTACGACAATGAGATTCTGAGTGAGATAGACATGTTTTATGGACAGCTTCACACATCGTCGTTCAGAAAGTTTCAGTTCCTGGCAACGGTGCTGGTAATGACCCACCTTCAACTTGCCGACCATATTGTTCTCAAGGCGAAATCACTGGAGTACCTTGGTAGTATGCTTTATGACCTGAATAGTGTTTCCAACCAGGTGTGGGTAACAAGATGAACATGTACAAAAATAAGATCATTTCGCAAATATGTCGGTTAGGATTTTTTTTATACCACCACCACGGTGCAATCAAGGGTACGGTCTGCCTGATGGCAAACAATTACCGCAGCCTATGGACATTTGCAACACCAGGGGTGTCACTCATGCGTTGCCAACCTTGTAAAAACCTTTTAACGCCTTTCTTGGAGAACCCCAAACTGTAGTCTCTCGGGAAAACCTCGGCTGGGAGTTCATTCCACAACATGAGTGTTCTCGGAAGAAAACTTTGCTGGTACGCAACCATTGCGGTTCCAGTGTGTGATGGTAAACTCCCCACCGTCGACGAGCGGTGCGGTTGTAAAAAGAAGCTGTCGGCATCATATCAAACAATTCTTTAGAATACAGCCCGTTGTACAATCAGTAGAACACACAAAGAGAGGCAAAATCTCGCCTTAAACTCAAGGGCTCAATATCGTCTGTAAGCTTGGGATTGCCGACAATTCTCACAGCTCGTCTCTGAACCGAATCACAAGGTCCTAGCTGGCATCCAGATGCGCCCGCCCAAAGGTAGCTACTGTACTCCATGTGCGGTCTGACTTGAAACATGTATAATGCAAGTCTTTGTTCCGCACTGAAGTACTGCTTTACCCTGTTTCTTGGACACCAGTTTGACCTTCTCCTCCAGGTGATTCCGGTATTGAACATCACTGGAGATCTCGACCCCGAGAATCCCAAAGCTTTTGGGGATGGTTAGTGGGGTGTTCTGGAATTGAGGAACCACAGCAAATGGAGTTTTCTTAGCGGTGAACGCGCAAAGTTTTGTCTTTATGGGGTTGAATTGTACCAAGTTCAGTCGCCCCAGTCAGATACTTTTGTCAAAGTAACTTCAATGTCAGACACAGGTTTATCGCGGCTTTCCTCCACAAGGGAACGAGGGATGTTAGCTCGGCCTGTATAATAAGTGTCCACGGTGCTGTCCTCCGCATAACAAAGAACAACATATTTTTTTTTTACGGGTCAGATCCACCACTCATTCCTACCACTATGTCTCCTGTGTAGCCAGAATTAACAGCGGTGACCAACAAAAAAGGCAATTAACAGTGTAGTACATTGCCTCGGGGGTTAAATTACAGCTGCCTTGGAACGCACAACGAATTTAATCAGAAGAAATTTGTAGGAGTAGGAAGAACAACATAATTATCATTGATATGCAGCAGAAACAGCGTCGGAGACAGTACAGAACCCTGTGGGACGCCAACATTTATATCCATATATCGGAGCGGCCACCGTCAACCACTAGACTGACTGCCAATGCTTCACCTTGACTCTCCAACGCCGAAGCCCAGCGGTGTGTTAGATATCAGATAGAATACCTACTGAACCCGTAGTTGTTGACGAATATAACTACTTAGGACAGGTTCTTCAGTTAGGTAAGTCCAACCTACTTGCGGGCAACGATTTTTGTTTTATACAACGTCGGGAGGCATTGAAGGACACGGCCCACCATGGTGGTCATATATGACCGCGAAATGTATGGGAAAAGGTATATAACGGGTTCTGAAGGCTTACGCTTGTAATAAATTAAGTATCACTCGCGCGATGCCTCCTCTGCTGCTTACACAGTAACTCCTTAGGAGCTTACTGGTGACCTCACTCACACGTAGGAAAACAACAACCCTCGAGGGAATTGTTACGTGGCTGCGATTTTCTGTGAGGTGGAGGTCCCTTGCGCCCTTCTTTGATACATATTCTTATCCAAAATACCTAAACGCCTTAAGACTGGAGTCTTCGAACAGTGTGCTACGAGTGTGATCAGTGTCCTTATGGAAAATCTTTGTCTCAATCAATTTATTTTAATTATTTGTTAATAGTGTAGCTTATAATTATTCAAGTGGTCATGATAATTATAGGTACTATGAAAGGAAATAATAATATAAAGGGTAATACTTAATGATATACTTCTTCCATCTTTGTCTCAATCAATTTATTCTAATTATTTCCAAATGGAGTAGCTTCTAATTATTCAAGGTCTCATAAATAGTTAAGTTGCTGCACCCTGACATACAGTAGGTACCTATCATAGCTTAGCTACTAACATTAGCCAATCTGTTATATAAATAATGTATATAGGTTGCCGAGTAATCACAGTCCCAGCTAACTGACATAATCCTTGGTGTTATCCCCATGTCATTATAAATGACACATAAATAAGCTCAGCTTCTCCTATGTGTCGTATATACATGATAAACCCACAACATAAATAGCCTTTGTCCGCAATTTAACCATAAAGTGTTGAGAGGATTTCAATCCCTTCCCTTTTAAGGAGCTTTGTGATCCTATTATGAATTGTAATTTATCCTTGCATGACTCCTTACGTGATATTTAAAGGTGGTTAGAAAACGCTTATTTTCAAAGTCTTCTGTTTAAATACGAACATTTTTTTACTTCGTAACTACGAGTACAATATGCCGTTTTGTTAATTCTGAACGAAATAAGTTGTATATAAATTTACAACTTTAATCTCTCTGTACCTATTTATCTATCTATCATCCTAACCCATAAATAAACGGGGATTATATCAATTTTCAACATATTCAGTGTAAAAATTTATTCAGTGTAAAAAAGAACTTCATTGACATAATAAGGTATAGATAGAAAAAATACGTGAAGCAAATTGTCTCTTGAGACTGTGACACTGAATCGGTATGCATTCAGTATATGTCGCCACGTCCCCGTGAGACAAAAAGCTCTGTTAAATACAATAATCATTTGAATAAAAACCATTCCAGGTTACTTTCAATTATGTCTAGAAAATCCCTCTCAACTCGCTCCGGTCAAACTTTGCTCTTAAACCAGATGAGCCACGAGTATCGCGATGCAATCTGCTGCACAGTTATGAAGTTAGGGACGTCACAACGTCAGAGAAATAATAATAGTGTATATAGTGCGAAAGTTTCTTGTTAAGGCATTGCTCAAATCGCAATAATACCATATAGGTATACATAATATCACACCTGTTTCCCCTTGGGGTAGGCAGAGACTATGGAACCCCAGATGCATCGATCCAAACATACCTATTTCGCTTCTTTTCTATTCATCTAACTCTTCACGTATGCCTCATCGGTTTAGTATGTTCTGATTTTGGCCCTGTTTCAACACATCACTTGCTTGATCAATATGTGGCTCTAGGGCGCCCCCTGCCAACGACTAGGGTTATTCTTTCTCGTTACACTTCTTCAGTATCTTTTTATCTTCTTTCCAAATGTTCAAACCATCTCAGCATACAATTTTCTATTTTTGCCACTACTTCATTTATCGTTCCACAAAAATACCGTAGGCTTAATATCATTAATATACTTTAAGGAATCTTTTTAGGCATTAACCTATAAAATATTATGCTATTAAAGCTATAGCAGTCAATTCATATTGATTAACATTTTATTAAGTATAAGAGTTTAGAAAATTAATATTATGTAATAGACCCTTATTGACCTAAGTTGTGAAATTTATCTAATTCGTGTAGATATGTTGCACTAAAAGAAAATGTAACTTTGCTTTAATCGTTTTTATTTCCTGTAAATAATCAAAAAGTACGTTTCATGAACAATCCTCTCCCGGCGACATCGTTACTCCTCTCATACTCGCATTAAAAACAGCTTTGACGACTATTCAAGGTCGTGGGGCGAAAATGGTGGTCAATTTGAAGCTTAATGAAATCATTATCACAAGTCTAAGTTTCATCCGTTTCAGAAATTTACGCACGTATTTTACGCACATACTTTAACTATATAGCATTTAACGTCTATTATATTTAGTAATGTACGAGTATATGTCATTTACATTAGTGTATTGTACTAACGTTACAGTAGTGTATAGTATATAATGAGGGCAAATGGGTACAATAGAATAAATAATTACCATACAATGTTAACACAATGCTAAGTGGCAAACTAGCAAATTACTTAATTTGCCAAAGAAAAGGCTTTTTGTACTTAGCTCATAACTAAGTTAAATTTCACCAGATTTAGGCATCGGTTTGACATTGACATTCTTTTTGTTGCTAGAGTTGTAGTAGACCGTATCTTTGTTTGCTATCCATCGTAGCATATAATTAAAAAAAAAAACAACAAATTTTCTTATAGGTAGTTCTAAATCCCGTGCGTAAACAAAAAATCTTAGCTCTTCATATGGGATTAACCAGAACCACTGTCAAAAGAGTGTTACTTGAAGACCTGGGACTACGAGCTTATCGTAAAAAAACCGGTCATTTTTTGAACGAATGTATGATAAAAATTAGAATGGAAAGATCCCGCGCTTTGTTACGGCGGTACGCAGGAAAAAAATATCGCGAAATTTTGTTTTCGGATGAAAATGAAATGAAATTAAAAAGAATTTATCATCGAAGAAAGTTACAACAACAAAATGATAAGGTGTATGCCCACAGTTGTGAAGAAGCGAGCGGGCGTATTCCGAGGGTACAGCGAGGGCATTATCCTTCATCAATCATGGTTTGGCTTGGAGTCTCATATTCAGGCTTAACTGAGGTGTTTTTCTGTAAAAAGGTGCGAACACCAGTGCCATGGTTTAACAAAATACCGTCCTAACAAGCATAGTACAACCTTTTTCTCAAACAATGTTCAAAAACAGGCACTGGATATTCCAACAAACTGACCACCCATGGAATTAACTTCATCGGGCATGAAGACTGGCCCTCTTCTAGTCCAGATTTAAACCCACTGGACTACAAGATATGGCAACATTTGGAGGAGAAAGTCTGCGCTAAACCTCATCAGAATTTGAAGTCTCACCGAGCATCACTGATTAAAGCAGCGGCAGAGATAGATATAAATGTGGTGCGTGCTGCGATCGGTGACTGGCTGCGTCGATTAAGGGCATGTATTCAAAATGGAGGAGGGCATTTCGAATAATGTAAATAAAATTTAATTGTACATTTAATTACCTTTCATTTCATATATAACTTTTACATAATTATCAAAAAGTGTATTATTAATTACAATTACATTCAAAGTTTTTGACAGAACTTACAAGTATGACCTGACTAGGTATTTTCTTGGACGTGTAGGTTTCCTCACGATCTTTTTCTTCGGAATATTTCTACTTTATATTTTTGTATAATTCGAATTTCTATCATGTTAACTATCGGCAAGAAATTTATATAATTTTTTTTATTTCAAAACTGGGACGTTCCCTTAGCGTGTAAAAGTTGTTAAATATTCATTATTTTTTAACGACTTGCATAAATTATTTCGGAGTAAATTTTTCATGTCTAAATTGAGTCTTTAGAATAAAGCTACATTTTTATTCAGAATTCGAAAGGAGGAACAAATTACGACGCCTCTCTAATTTGGCATTACATATTCTTCAAGGAAACTCTTTGTTTTCGTCAAAAAGGAATGTTCCTCGTGTTCATAACCTCGAGTAATATTATAATACATAACACACACATCGTTCAAAAATACAGAACGGTTTTAGTACAGATTCGTAAATTCTCATTCGTGGTTTAATAAAAAAATCTCATGATAATAACTTGTTTGTTCATTCTTGTTGGACATTAGACACGGTGGCGTAGTGGTGAAACGCGCTGTTAGGCTACTTTGACACCAACGCTTGTTGGTTCGATTTCCGCTTAGGACAAACATTTGTGTGCATGACCTTCTGTTTTTCTTAGTCTGGGTATTTTTAAGACAGGTAGGGCGCATCAAAGAAGTCTGGGGAAGTACTTCCACCTTACAGAAAACGACAGATATAACAACGATCTAGAGGATTATTGTGTTCCTGCTTGTGAGTGAGTAAGCTATTAATGAGTTGCTGTGTTAGCAACAGAGGTGGCATTACGCGAGTGATACTTTATGTATTGCAAGCGTTCATAGACCACATAACCGCTTTACATCTGGGTGCTATACTTGTATGTAAACAACATATTTTAGATTTGGAATATTTGAAAACCCAGTGAATGCAAGTTTACGATAGAAACGTTGTTATACGACACAACACTAGTATGAAAATGCTTTGTTCTTAAGATTACGTTCACGAACAAGGAAAATTTGAACAATGTATTATGTATTCTACTAGAACATTCAGCACCGAGACTTACTCGTTCCCGTGGGTAATTTAAAAATTCTTAGTGAATTCAACTGGGAAAGACTTGAATATAATTTTTTATCTTTTTACGAGTATTTGGGTGTAAATGGCTCACTATCATTTTTAAATACACACTCCTGCACGTTGTGTTCCCTACTAACTTACAATACTCTTTTTTATACAACGTCGGGAGGCATACAAGCATACGGCTCCCTTGATGTAAAGTGGTTACCGTAGCCTATGAAGGCTTGCAATACAAAAATTATAACTATTAGGAGGTTACTGGTAACACCGGTACACGGCAGGGGTAGAATAGTCCTCCAGAGAATGACTATTTGCAGTATTCTGTGATGTATAGGTACTTTCCCGGTCGAGTTGTTTTGATGCGTCCTACCTCTCTTGAAAGTACCCAGACCAATGTGTTCAGACAGACATATTCATACATAAATGTGTTTGTAGTGTGGAGGAATCAAATCCACCAGCCATGGCGTTAAAGTAGCATTGCTAACCACTTCACCACCGGGCTCATAGCTTTGGCTTTGGTAAGATAGAGGTACCTAAGGTGCATCGAAGCTTGCTGATTGGAGAATTACCTCCGTCACACTAAAGACCGCAGCCAAGTAACAACTAATTATAGGACTGGTGTGTGTCTATCAGCGAGTGCAGTTAACAGTTAGCTGTTGAGGGGTGTTGGAAGCAATAGTTCATAGGTTACGGTAACCGTTTCTCATCTGATGGGTCGTTTGCTTTCGTGGATTTGTTTGACTCCCGGCATATTAGGTACATAACTAAAAATCTAGTCTCTGGGTCCAGCGACTTTTTTTTGTATACAACTAGATTGGCAAACAAGCATGCGGCCCGCATCAGATGGTAAGCGGTCACCGCAGCCTACTGACGCTCGCAACACCACGGGGATGTTACTTGCTCGCTTGCTACAATCTTGTGACCTTAGGATGTTTCGTCGCAGTACCCAGTAATTTCTCTGCCATATCTCACCCTTCAAGCCAGAACACAGCTACGAGTATATAAATATAGCTGCTTGGCGGTAGAAATAAGTGAGACAGATGCAGACGACTTTTGTACAAAGTCTCCCTCCAGTCTGAACTTAAACTTTGCCTTGTCATTTAGTCGTGACTGACTGACTGATAAGGCAAGTTCTGGTTTATAGTTATGAATTTCAGTAAATGATTTAAATAACATTCGTTAAATGAATATAATGGACGATTTCACTGTTGTGTGCATGAATTTGATCTTCGCTTGATGCTGTAAAGCATTTTTAAAGGTAAACAAGGTTTCATCAGAGAAACGGCGAAATAATTTTATGACATTTCACTACAGATTTATTTCTTAAAGTTGGCAGCCAAGACAGACGGCTTAGGGTACCTTAAGCTGTCTCAGCTGCAGTTGCCAAAGCTCCAACGATAGTCAAGGATTACCGCAACATCGCAGCCACCTACATATTTTCGTTATTTTGTTCTATCCGTTATTTTATTAGGAATATATAATAACAAAAAATATATATACAGCGTGTGCTTACTTTACAAGGATCACAATGGCGTCGTCGTGCGTGTCACTGTGATCGAATACACAGGTTAAGCAATGTCCACCTCAGCCTGGCTATGGACGGGTTCATGTATATCGAGATACTTTGTGGTACAGTGGGCAAGTTAAGCCGTCGGTCCCGGCTGTTGTCAACAGTTGACAGTGATAAAGCAAAGTTTTCGAACTGCTTGAAAACACTAGTCGCTGCCAATTCGACAAGCTCGGTGGCGCAGTGGTGTAACGCGCTGTAACGCTACTTTGAAACCAACGCCCGCGGTTTCAATTCCCACACAGGACAAACCTTGGCCTGAAGTACAGATAGAACGGCTTGAAAAAACTGGCCTATACCAATATATTTGAGCATTATTATGACGGAGTCTCCCTACTCTAAATCAGTTCCCCATAAAATATTTGTGTTAAAGTAAAGGTACACCTACCAAATCAAGATTTTTTATATGTACACAATGGCGCATGAGCTTATATATCTTATGTCGTTGCAGTAAAGTTAAATTTTGACTGGTTTTCTGTTCTAACAGAAGATAATTAGAAACCGGCGAGCGTGTATGAAAACAGCAATGAATGTTAAAGAAGTGAGTGAGGTGTGTAAGGATTGAATCACATGGCGCTCGATTCTCTCTGCCTACCTCGCA
Organism: Pyralis farinalis; assembly: GCA_947507595.1. NCBI lineage: Eukaryota > Metazoa > Arthropoda > Insecta > Lepidoptera > Pyralidae > Pyralis > Pyralis farinalis. The sequence continues at coordinate 24,957,808 of OX382269.1, forward strand.
TGGGATTTGGCGTGAAGTTATTAATAGAGATAATATGACAAGATGTTTAATCAGACGTGTGAGACTCTTTAGCTGAGCATAGATTCATCGATTGTACTCTCTTAACTCTCACTTATGTAATAAAAAAAACTCTCCCTTATGTATAGACATTAGGTATCTGACATTCTGACAAAAATTTCACTGTTTTCACGGCATACTCGTACAGCTAAATAATAACCACGATACATCAGTGTGCCGCGGCACGTACTTTGCGGAACAATGTTTTAAACCGCCTTTAATTGAATTTAGAACAGTAGTATACGGGATGAGAGTAGGTTGCTGTGGTGGGTATAATATAAACGAAATACATTACGAAATAAATGATCAAGTTTTTTTTGTTTGAGAAGCAATGGTAAACAAAAAGCCACTAGAAACATCAACAACACATGTAATGAACTATATGACAGATATCATCAATATTACCAATACTACTACCAAAAGAAAACTGTTTTCCAATATAAGGTAGGGGAGAGGGGGGCAAGATGGGGTACTTAACGTTTGAACCTTAATAAAACTAACATTTTCATGTCTATAATTTTTCTTTTTTATTTTAATTAGCTTATTTGATAATCAGTCTTTCATAATTAAGTCTACGACTTTTTTTCGGTTCTCTTTAGTTCTCTTATTGCTTTTTACTTTTCTTCCTCTGCCTGCTTTTTTTTATTAATCGTCTCTTCCAAATCTTTTTTATATGGCGATGAAGTTATAATTGCGGTTTTCCCCCGTTTTCTAACAACGCGAGAAGATTTGCGTGTTGCTGGAAAGGGCATTATTTGCTGGGGACTGGCTATAGAAAATGTCGATTTTTGTGGAGTACTTGGTGTCATATCTATTTCAGTGTCATTACACCAACTAGAACAACCAGGCCTAGGGGATGATATTGTTGTAGTGTAGGTCGCAAGAGGAATGACTTCAGTACAGTTTGGTTCTGTTTGGATGTTTGGCGGTGCTTCTGTGATAGTTGGAGCCAAAGTCTGGGTATTAAACAACGGTGCTGCTGTAGCTGCTACGATATTAGGTGTTCTATTGGTTGTAGTTAATACATCAGCAGTCAGCTCACTTTCAATTTGCGGAATGTCCGTCATCAACGAAGCAACAAAGTCATCGTCAGAGAAAACTGATGGATCATATGGCCAAATACCGCATTTTTTTTATAGCCGTCGACATAGAACACGCCTGTATGAAAGCTTTCCCAAAATTTTCAGCAACTTGTGGAACTGTAACTACCATTCCTGGATTGCTGCGAAGCCAAGCTGTTATTTGTTGGTCATAATAAGTGCTCAATGGTCTCATGTAAACAACATCAGCAACCTGAAGACGGTGAGTAGTATGTGGGGGGAAACATAAAATGATAATTCCGTGGGCTCGAGCTTCATTTATCAGATCAATGTTTTGAGTGTGGGTACTATGCCCATCCAACAGTAACAAAACAGGTCGTTCGGTTGTTGCTCCACTAAACTCGATAAACTTTTTAAATCATTCCAGAAATAACTCTGCTGTCATCCAGCCAGAATCACTACAACCTCCCCAAGCTCCAGGTGCAGAATTTAGCATTAGCTGCGGATCCATCCTTTTTCTAGGAAATACCATCATGGGCGGCATATATTGGCCACTTGCACTGAAACAAATTTCGACTGTGATGGTCGTTCCTCTTTCTGCGGAAGTTATGGCTCCAACTTGCTTTCGACCTCTTTTAGCTATTATTTTAGACTTTTTCTTGGACACAATAGAAATTCCAGTTTCGTCGCAATTGTAGATCCGGTCAGGTGTCAATTGATGTTCATCATAAACATTTCCTAAGAATGTAAAAAACTTGTCAACCGCCTGTTTGTTGAACCCGGCAGCACGCGCAGCTGAGGTGCTTTCAGGTTGTCTTATTACAGACAATTCTGGGTTCCTCTTTAAAAAACTTTGTACCCAGTCTTTCCCGGCTTCTTTATTTAAATCATTAAATGAGTGTGGTTTATTATTTTTAATTGCTATCCTGTAGACTAAGCCTCTTAGATCTTTAGTAGTTAGCCCGTAAAGCCTACTCTCCATATCTAATATATAATTGCATAACTCTTTCTCTTAATCATATGAAAAAACGGTTTGTTTAGGGCCTACCTGAACCATTTCTATGGCAGCTGTATTTTCGTTCGAACTTTCACGAACTATCTTCACTTTTCTTTCCAAAGTGGTTTGGGGGACACCAAATGTCGTCGCTGCTAGATAGTAACCCATTTTGCCTTCTACCACAGAGTCTACCGCATTTTTCATGGTCTCTTCTGACCAATCTCCTCTATTTGTTTTTCTTTTGTAAGTTTTCACCATTCTACAAAAAAAAAAAGTCAATAAGTAGTTGATATACTAATCATATAACATTTTTACTGATATAGCAGTTTTAATTTTTAGTGCGGGTAAGATGGGGTACTCCATACCCCGTCTTGCCCTCTCATGTCCAAATGAATTTTCAAATTTACCGCCAAAAACAACGCTCACACATACACTTAAACAAGTGCTTACCTGCAAGTGTAATAACCCTCGAAAAATGTGAATAACCTTATTTGTATTTTGTAATGCCGTTATTTTCAGAACAATCACGGTTCAAACAAAATGAAAAAACGTTAAGAAAATCGCCGAAAACAGTTTATTTTTTAATTTTTCAAAAGAAAACGTGGCGTCTTCGACCTTTGACTTCACTGACTATAAACTGTCATGGCGGTGCAAAAACGATCGTGATTGGTCAAATGGTTTCTGAAATAAGCTTGCCCCCCCTTCCCCAGTGCCTAGGTGACCAAACTTCGTTCGGCTTTTTTTATCTGTGTGGCGCAGTGGTGAAACTCACTGTTATGTTACTTTACCACCAACGCTCGTGGGTTCGATTCCCACATAGGACAAACCTTTGTGTGCATGAACATGTCTGTTTGTCTTGGTCTAGATGTTTTTAAAAGAGGTAGGGCGCATCTAAGCATCATCTTCCGTCTGAGAAAGTATCTCCACCTCACAGAAAACCGTTGAGACGGACTGCTTCAAATTTGTTTATCATATCACGGCACTATTCCACTGCCTGTTTCTGAGCAACGGTGAGATTGTGAGGCATCCAGCATGAAACTATCTATGTAACTCCTCACTCCTCAAGTGTAGAATCTTGTGAAGGCTTCCCGATCTAACCTGCAGTATGTGCTGAATCTCCTGATACGTAACTAGCCTATTGTCTTGGATTCATTTTTTCACTGCTTTTCTTCCGTAACATTTTCAAAATATATTAAAATTGGCCAGTCTCTCATGCATAAAAACATTTTTCGCAATACTTTCTGAGTGGCCTGGTATTTTGCGGCAATTTTTGTACAGCAGGAAGGCACGACAGCATTTTAGTTGGAATACTGAAATCAATTAGGCGTTGTCATATGTTCTTAATTAAAATATCAACAACAATTACTTTTCTGTTTGGACCTAAAAAGTGTATTTGGTCATTTCAGTGACTACAAATTTAATTTTAATTATTGCCTAGTACATAGTGGCTTTGAAATTAATATTAGGTGGGTAAGTGTATTGAAAACGAAATTCGGATTAAGTATAATAACCACTTTATTTTATTTCTTCTCACATGTTGACACGATAAGTTTATTTTATATTCTATAATATATCTATCTATCTATAACGTCACACCAAATCCCGTACGGGGTAGGCAGAGAGAACCGAGCGCCACGTGACTCGATCCTTGCATACATCACTCACTTATTTAACATTCATTGCTTTTTCCATGCACGCTCGCCGATTTCTAGGGCTCCTGACATCACCTTCTGATAGTACACGACCAATGTGATCATGGTATAGTATTATATCTTATTATATTATAGAAATAGAAAATATTTTATTCCAACTTCACACATTTCACAAAAAACATGCACTAAAACAAGAAAAAAAAGAAAAGAACAAAAAAATTATCATTTTAAACATAATAATTACATTTGTAGGTATTGTGAAGTCAGAACTTGGCTTACACTCAGGGTCAAATGCCAGGATCTCAATGATCCCAGCCCTGGTTTTCAGTGTGGCCAAGAGTGACAGCACAGACATCGCAGAAGAAAAAATCGGCCAAGTGCGAGTCGGACTCACGCACGAAGGGTTCCGTACCATTATCTATAAAAACGGCATAAAAAACACGTTTGTTGTATGGGAGCCCCCTTAAATATTTGTTTTATTTTAATTTAATTATTTATTCATAAAGTGAAATATATAACTAAATATTCTGTGAATATTTCAAGCGTCTACCTGTTGCCATTATCAATATCGAGCAAAAATAAGCAAAAAAAATCACGTTTGTTGTATGGGAGCCCCCTTAAATATTTATTAAATTCTACTTATTAGTATTTGTTGTTATAGCGGCAACAGAAATACATCATCTGTGAAAATTTCAACTATCAAACTATCACGGTTCATGAGCCTGGTGGCAGACGGACGGACGGACGGACAGCGGAGCCTCAGTAATAGGGTTCCGTTTTACCCTTTGGGTACGGAACCCTAAAAACGACACTATTTTACAATACATTTTTAAATACAATACGATAAGAACAAAGAGGGAAATATACTATAACTTCACGCCAAATCCCTTGCGGGGTAGGCAGAGAGAACCGAGCGCCACGTGACTCGATCCTTACATATCTCACTCGCTTCTTTAACATTCATTGCTCTTCTCATGCACGCACGCCGGTTTCTAGGGCTCCTGACATCACCTTCTGATAGAACATGACCAATTTGGTCATGGTAGGTAAGTCTTGGCCTTCCCCGGCTCCTACATCCTTCCACTTTTGCATTGTATATCTGCTTCGTCATTCTTTCATCTTGCATTCTTTCTACATGCCCGAACCATCGGAGCATGCCTCTTCTTATTTTAACACCGACGCTCTCTTTCAGACCAACTCTATTTCTAACATCATCATTGCGAATACGGTCTACGAGCCTTACGCCACAAATTTTGCGCAGCGCTCGCATTTCAACCGCGTTTATTCTACTTTCATGCTCTTTCTGCCATACCCAACTCTCGCTTCCATAAGTTAGCGTTGGGACCAACACTGCATTATGTATAGCGAGTTGTGCCTTCTGGCTCAGGATTTTACTGCCAAGAAGTTTTCCCAACGCTCCATTCACACTATTCCCAGCACTCACTCGTCTTTCCACATCTGCGGTGTACCTTCCATCCCTGCTGAAAGCGCATCCAAGATATACAAACTCATCCACTTGTTCCAACACTTCATCATCAATCGTAATCCTTACATTAGTTCTGGATTCTTCTCTTTCAAATACCATTATCTTTGTTTTCTTCGCATTCAGTAGTAAGCCTTTCTCCATACAGTCGTCTTTCATCGCTGTGACCAGTGTTTGCAGTTTAGATGGTGTATCTGCTAATAGCACGGCATCGTCTGCATACAGCAGACAGTTCACCACTTGGTCACCCATGCGCAATCCCACATTCGTTGACCTTATTCTCTGCAGACAACTATCGAGATACAGGATAAACAGCCTAGCAGATAGCATGCAACCCTGTTTGACACCAATTTTGACATCAAACCAGGGTGACATGCCACCGTCTATCCGCACACATGCTGAGCAATCCTTGTAAGTGGACTGCATAGCACGGAGCAGTGAACCGTCAATCCCATATCTCGGCAATATGTCCCACAGTTCCTTTCGCACAACCCTATCAAAGGCTTTCTCAAGATCGACAAAACCGCAGAAAACCTTCCGGTCTATGGCCAGATGCTTCTCTACGATATTGCGGAGCGAGAAAACTTGATCCGTACATCCCCTTCCATTTCGGAAACCTCCTTGTGCGTCCCACAGCATTTCATTGGATTTCACTCTCATTCTCCTTTCAATCACCTTTCCATATACTTTTGCTGCTAAGCTGATCAAACTGATGGCCCTATAGTTGGCGCAGTCCATGCGTGATCCCTTGCCTTTATACAAGGGCACGATGACTGCGCGTCTCCAGTCCATTGGGACCCTTCCAGTTCTCCAGCATAGGTTGCATAGGTACCAGAAGGCGTCCCGGACGTAAGTGCCACCTAATTTGATCATCTCAGCTGTGATCAGATCAATTCCCGCTGATTTTCCATTTTTCAAGCTTCGTATCGACCATTCGATCTCATCCATAGTTATGCCTTCGTCGGACGCCGTCAACGTGGAGTAAGCATCCGACTCACTCTCATTGCCAGCGTCCGAGGCATACTCATACATTTCCTCAAAATATTCACTCCACCGTTCTAACACTTCCTGAGTGTTGGCAAGAATGACACCAGCTTTAGACTTTATCTTATCCATTCTGGATGCCGACGAACCACTCCGAGACTTCTTTACCTCTCTCCAAAAGAGTTTGGTATTTGCCTCGAAGTTTTTCGTCAGCCTCTCTTCCTCATTCATAATTTGTCTTTCACGCTTCTCTTTCACTAAAGCCTTGGTTTCATTCTTGCATAGACGGTACATTTCTTTCTTCTTTTCTCTCATATTTTCATTTAAAGGCAAAGATGATACGTAATCCAGCCACGCTTTCCTCTTTCTTGCTACGGAGGATTCAACCTCCGCATCCCACCAGGCATCTCCTTTCGCTGTTTTACGTCCCTTTGCGCATCCACAAGCTTCTTTTGCACTATCCACCATACTTTCTTTCAAAACATTCCAACAATCATCCACATCTGAGTCGGAGAGGCTTGCATTTGCAAGTCTCTCACTTACCAGATGCACATACATTCTCCTTACACTTTCATCTTGCAATTTTTCGCTCATTATCCTTTCATGATCTCCGAAAGGGATACGCACTCGCCAGTGCCTCCACTTCCTAAAAAGGCCCACAAACCGGCTTACCACCAGGTAGTGGTCCGTCTCAAGAGTGGGGCCTCTAAAGGCTCTTGTATCCATTAAAACATTTCGGAGACGTCTATCTATTAAAATCAAATCAATCACACTTTTTTGATCATTCCTTCTCCATGTATACGTGTGAATATCCTTATGATGAAATAAAGTATTCGACACGAGGAGGCCTCGTTCCATACATAAATCTAGTATAGACTTACCTGCTTCGTTCACTCTCTTATCTCCATACGGACCAAGAACAGCTTCATAGCTGTATCGCTTGGTCCCAACCCATCCATTCAAGTCTCCACACATAATCACTCTTTCGTTCCCTTCAACTAAGTCCAGAACATCCCTCACAGACTCCCAAAACTTCTCCAGTTCTTGAGCACACGCTGAGCTTACGGGAGCGTATGCTGCAACCAAAAATACTCGCGTGATGCCCAGTTTAATACGAACCCAGAGAAGTCTAGGCCCTACCAAACAGTAATCTCTTACACCAGTGGCTAAGCGAGAGGAGAGTACGACACCTACACCAGCACTGGCATGATCGTCACGGTCTACCCCAGACCATAGAGCCATCATACCACCGGGCAGATCATCGGTGTCGCTCCCCTTGCGCTTAGTCTCTGTCACACATAAAGCATCCAAACGTCTATCATTCATTACGTCTATCAGTTCATTCGTCTTATCTTTCAATCCACCTCTCACATTCCACGTGCCTATGCGGCACTCGGCTCCCCTCGTCCCGCCGGAATTGGCGCTGCGTGGTGGGTGGCGGCCCCCACCGCCGCATGCAGCTGTATTCGCACCGACGGGGGCGGATCGGTGCGCGTCGCCTACGGGGGACGCCCTAATCCGCACGTCGGTGCGCTCTTGGTCCAGAATTGCAATCGACTGATTGGCAGGGGTCGCGAACGAGCACGCTTCTGGCACATGACCCCCAAACGGAAAAAAAAGGGAAATATACTCGTATATATATATCATACCTATCTGGGCTGAAAGACGTGAAAGAGCATGAAAACAACGAATGTTAGAGAAAGGAGTGTGTGAGGTCCGAACCGTAATCGAGATCACTGAAGTGAGGATATAAATAGATAAGTAAAATTACATTTGAAAGCACATGAAGTTAATTTTTATATTCCTTTCTAGACTTAAAGACTGAAATACTGATGAAGTTTGCAGGCATATTACCCAAGTCTTAATGATCCAAAACAGCAAAACAGTGCCTATCTGATTTCAAAAGTTACATACTCGTACATAAACTGATGAATACATTGTTCTCGGTACCTACTGGCGCATCGAGTAAATCGGCAAAATGTAGGTATTTTATGATAATTAAAATGTAAGCAGAAGCGATCTCGCCGTGATTACGATGTCTACATTACCTCTAAACAACTGTAAAATCTATATCCTGTAAAACGAGGAGATTCGTTCACGGGGTGCCAAATAATAACATTTGGAGGGTTGTTGTGTTTCTGCGAGTGAATGAGAGTACTAAGTGAGCTTCTAAGGAATTGTTATTTTTAGGTTCCGTACCCAAAGGGTAAAACGGAACCCTATTACTGAGACTTCGCTGTCCGTCCGTCACTAGGCTGTATCTCACGAAGCTTGATAGTTAGACAGTTGAATTTCACAGATGATGTATTTCTGTTACCGCTATAACAACAAATACTAAAAAATAGAATAACATAAATATTTAAGGGGGCTCCCATACAACAAACGTGATTTTTTTGCTCATTTTTGCTCGATATTAATAACGGTAGCAGGTAGACGCTTGAAATATTCACAGAATATTTAGTTATATATTCACTTTAAGAACAAATAATTAAATTAAAATAAAACAAATATTTAAGGGGGGCTTCCATACAACAAACGTGATTTTTTTTGCCGTTTTTATAGATAGTGGTACGGAACCCTTCGTGCGCGAGTCCGACTCGCACTTGGCCGATTTTTTTTATTTACCAACGTCGAGAGGCATTCCAGCATACGGCTCACCTGATGTAAAGCAGTTAGGTAATAAATTAAGTATTACTCGCGCGATGCCTCTTCTGCTGCTTACACAGCAACTCCCTAGGATCTTACTGATGACCTCACTGACACGCAGGTACACAATAACCTTATAGTGAGATGTTATTTGGCTACGGTTTTCTGTGAGGTGGAGGTACTTCCCCAGATGGGCTGCCTTGATGCGCCCTACCTCTCTTAAAACATTCAGACCAAGACAAACAGACATGTTCATGCACACAATTGTTTCTTGTGTGGGAATCGAACCCACGAGCGTTGGTGTCAAAGTCACGTCATTCACGACTGGGCCACCGAGCTCGTCAAATTTAGCAGCCGAAGTGGCATCGTGCGAACGATACTTAATGTATTGCAAGCGTTCATAGGCTACGGTAATCACTTTACATCACGTGTTTGTATGCCTACAGACGTTATATAAAAAAACTGCCCAAGAGCTTAAACATAACCTCATTGATACCTGTTTGGACCACAACCTTCCAAAGAGTTGTTTTAGTTACCTAATACCTACTTGGTTTTCTGTAGTAGTAGATATGTAGACAATCTACTGTAATACCTATCTAATCCACTTAGACAAATCCACCTAATACCCAAGTAAGCAATCACAATTCAAATCTCGAAAGACGTTGAAGGTACTATTGTAATACATTCAATTATCGGCAAGTACGTGTGTAATAAAAAAGGTTTTTATGAGCACTCAGTTGAGAAATTTAGAAACCATTTTCCAAACAACATTTATGTCTCACTCGGTTTACGACTACGAAAAAGCCTCGCTGACACTGACAGCTTACCCAAGCAGATTTACGACGATTCCATCTCAAATATTGCGAGTAAAAATATAGAAAGCAACATATACGATGCATTAAATAAACATGAAAATCAATCAATCATCATCTCAATGAATATTATAAAGTACCTGTCGTGTTTGTTCAGACTAATTTCAGAAACTATGCGGATTTTCATACATGTTTCACTAATAGAAGGAGGGATTATGTAAGAAAGTTCCAGGTTGCGTTTATGAATATTTTACGATTAAATTCGTGTTTCTAGATTACCGGCGATGAAGAAAACGTCATGGGAAAACCAGCACGCCCATTAAATTATATTTCCCAAGCTGTGTGATGATGTATGGATGACCTAAGGAAGGTCTCTTTTTCCTTTGGGTAGTGAAAGTCTGACGGCAATCGCTTCATGACAAAACCAATATATTCGCTAAATCCTTAGGAGGACGAAGCTGACCCTGCCAATCCTAGATGTTCACAAAACTAAGCTAAGTTCGATGATATTAGTGAATTAAAACATAATCTTTATATCATAATATTTTTTAGTAAGTTAATTTCTAAATTAAAAATAGCGTGCGCTGCGTTGTAGATATTTAAATATTAAAAATGTATGGTGGAATAATAGTTCCTCTTATAAAATACTAAAAAATAATCCTTGATAGCATATGTATCTTTTATATTTGAATCACAATAACCGTTTTTATGATTTTAAGTTTAAGTATTTGTGAAGAAACTACATAAATATACTGTTTTAGATGATATTATATTAAATAGGGATTAAAAAAGCTCGAGCAACAATATCTTAACGACAATCACGCGATGACCGCTGTATCGCAGTGAGTATATCACGTGACTTCCCAGCCATCTATCAGAACTCATCCGGCAATAGGATATCCGGATAATGAGTGCTACACACGCGAAGCCGGGCGGGACGGTAGTATAATATAAATGAAAATGTGACGCTGTCTGTTTGTTACATTTAACGACTGAATCCGAATTAATTGTAATGCGATTTAGTAAAAGACGTAGTCGGGGACTCTGAGGAGGCCGTAGGTTATTGATCCGGTTTCCCTCGTATGGGGATCTCATTAAGGCGATAATGGAATCCCATGCGGAACCGATGGGAAAAACTAGTACACACTTGTTTTTCATACATAATGCGCTATAATTCTAATTTACTGCTAAAGGAAAAAAAAAATATTGTAAAACACAGCTTTTATTGATTTAGTTGGGTTTTCAAGTAGTTTGTTGAAATATTGTCATCGCGTTCATAATAATATTAAGCGATATTTTTTCTATCACAGTTTCACGGAAATAGTTTTATAATTTCTAAAATCGACGTCTGCATACATACCGGCTCTTTGAACTCAAAGATAATCACAACATCCATGAAATTTGCCGTGTGCGGTGATATCGGCGCGAATGAAAATTCTCACAAAATAACACCTGTAGACTCCTATTAACATAATATAATAAAAGAAATATGCTGGTTCTATAGTTTTTCAGATCAACAAAACTAACATTGTCAACAATTATAAAAACAACAAAAGGTATGAGCGAGTAAAGCCTATAGAGTTAAATTATTAACAATAAAAAAATTGTAGTCATTAGAAATAGATGATATTTGCCTTTTAGTAATGTTATATTCTTTTTTTTTATATACAACGTCGGGCGGCACACAAGCATACATCTCACCCGATGTAAAGCGGGTACCGTAGCCTATTAACACTTGAGATAAGTATCACTCGTGCGATGCCTCCTCTGCCGCTTACACAGCAACTCCTTGGAAGCTTACTGGTGACTTTCACTCACACGCAGGAACACAACAATCCTCTAGGGCAGTGTTTCCCAACCTTTTTTAGGTCATGCCCCACCATAACATTTCTAAATTTTTTATGCCCCCCCGGTAACTAATTATTAACCTTTAAAAATTAACCAATAATAAAATAACCCAAAGCGAAAGTGTTAAAGTCGTGTAGAGTTCATTTTTAAATTGCCCCCCCTTAACTATCAAATTGCACCCCTTAACTATCAAATTGTTCCCCTGTGGGGCGTGGGCCCCACGTTGGGAAACACTGCTCTAGGGAGTTGTTATTTTGCTGCGGTTTTCTGTGAGGTGGAGGTACTTCCCCAGACGGGCTGCTTTGATGCGCCCTACCTCTCTTAAAGTATTAGCGACTAGAAGGGTACAGTTACTTTTAAGTTTAGCTTTACAACCCTACATTCATACAAATAGTTTATTTTTAAGTTCAAAAAGTTTATTTTTTTTCTAAGTTTTCCCCTGCTAACAGTAAAAAGAGGCCCCAGGTCAATAAAAGGTTGGGAACCTCAGCATTTGGCCATCGCTGCTCATCGTATTAATTATCCTATCGTAACAAATATCTATACATTTCTTTGATGTTTATAAAATAATTATTTACCCAAAGTAATCTCAACGCTGTTGATTTAATTTAATTAAACTAGTTTTCTTTATATAAAGATAATTTAACTTTAGCTAATGAGATATTCGGGGTAGGTTTTTTTATACACAACGATTACAACACAATAAGTATCACTCGCGTGATGCCACCTCTGCTGTTAATACAGCTACTCCTGAGGAGCTTACTGGTGACCTCGCTCACTCGCAGGAACACAACAACCTTCCAAGGAGTTGTTATTTGGCTGCAGTTTTCTGTGACGTGGAGGTACTTCCCCAGACGGGCTAATTTGATGTGCCCTACATCTCTTAAAACAAATGAGATTGTATATATACTCCTACTAACGACTTCGCTGCTCTAGCCGCGCGCCAATATGAAACCATTTTCAGAATTCGACTACTGGTTGAAGAGATTTCGTGCTACATCAGAACAAAATTACAATATTTACCTCCCTGTCATATCAGAGTAGATATTTATAAACATTTCAATTCAAATATAGTATCTAAACAAATGAATAATTCATAATTGAAATACCCCACTTTGCGAAGCGTCCGCCGATTAACAAGCCCGAAACTATGGTAATTATCGAGCAATATGTAGCTACATCCGCCTATACTCATCCCATTACCCCTTCAACGAAATTGAAAGAGCGCTGCTAAATTGTGGATTGGTAAAGGCCTGAGTTTTCAGATATAATAGACTTATCCAAGCATGCAGGCCACGATTTTCCGTGTATGGTAAGGGTGTATACACGGAAAATCGTGGCCTGCATGCTTGGACTATAAACTTTATCCATCGGGTCAAACCTCACGTGTAAAATCCCTAACTGAAGGCGCGGGCTTTCATCCAATGAACGTTCATTCGCCGGCTGGATATTCTGTTGGCCTTTTTTTATCAACGGAGTTTAAAGCAAGAAGTTTTAAGTAGATTTCTTAGCTAGTTTCTATTGAGTTTCCTCGAGCTGAAGTTTTGATTCAGCCCATAAATGTATGTGAGGATATGTGTTTCTCTTTCTCAGCTACCCCTTAGTCTACTCTTCATGCTTCTTATCATCGATTCTTTTTTTAAGCGATGTTGATGGTGTATATAATTCCCACAATAGTCAAAAGTCTTCGTTCGTCTGTCAGTTTCTCTCAGTTCACACCTTTCATCAATACGATTACGATGGTCTAAGGAGTGGTTGTGAGACAAAAAGACTTATTATTACATGAATTTATTGTATGTACTGCAACTTCAGCAAAAGACTATCGGAATGAAGAAACCTCCTTCAAGCTTCTTGCTTCTCTAACTTCGTTGTTGAATAAGGCCAAAAGGCCGTTCCTTCAGTACGAAATTTTTTAAACACCAGTATTTCAATCCAGCCAGCAGACTACGCATCTCCGTATCGTGCAAGTACTAAGGAGATCCAGATAAATAAACAAATCTATGTACTGATTGAGGTTAACGGTAATTAACTTGCGTTTTCAACTAGATTCGCAGTGACACCAATGAGTATCTTCATATTGGGTACATATTGTGGGATGTGTAAATTATATTATTGGTTGATGCTTGTGCAACGGCGATATATTATTCTGCCTTAAAACTGAGCAACAATGCTTAAATATATTTATTTCGTGGTAGAGATACGTATCTCTTAGGAAAATAAAATCGTCACATTCTCTTTCTTCATACGCGTCGTTTTTCACACACAATAATTTTACACTGCAGATTATTTATTTGACGTAATTTCCTGAATTAAAGATACGTATTATTTTATATAGGCTACGGTAATCACTTTACATCAGGAGGGCCGTATGCTCGTATGTCATCCGACGTTGTATAAAAAACAAATTCCATCTCGCCATTTGGACGACATGAGGCAAAACGTATACTTAGATACGTAAAACTTAAGCTCCGGTCGAGTAATAAAAATGCCAACAGTACAGACAGGAAAACAACATGACGACTGTACAAACAATACAAAGCCATGCAAATCTCGCATTTACAGCTACGACTTATGATACATTGGTATATAGCTTGATTTGTCGTAGTCTGTACAAAGTTTCCTTTCCATAAAACATGTTAACCCCGTCGACTGTAATTAAGTTTTAAATAACGTTACAACCATTGACTCAGTGCACCCTACTTCAAGTTTGTACACGAGCTCGGTGGTGCAGTGGTCAGTTACGTTACTTTAACACCAACGCGCGTGGGTTCGATTCCAACACGGTACAAACATTTGTGTGCGTAAACATGTCTGTTTGTCTAGTACTGAGTGATTTTAAGAGAGGTAAGGCGCATCAAGACATTTTAGGGTCGGCAACGCATGGGTGACACCCCTGGTGTTGCAAATGTCCATAGGCTACGGTGACTATTTACCATCAGGCAGGCCGTATGCTTGATTGCCACCTTGGTGGTATAAAAAAAGGCAGCCCGTCCGGGGAAGTACCTTCACCTCACAGATAACCGTAACCAAATACAAAAAGAAACCTATATATATAAATATAACCTGGAAAAAAGCATATGAGCAGCTATTTCGTAAGCAACAGATGCGAGAAAGTACCCCCGGCAATTCTGTTAGACACGTCCATTGGCTATGGTAACCGCTTCACATCATACTGGCTGTATATATTATAATATAATATCATAATGTAATATCTCGTCATCTGGTATAAATAAAAATATTCTTCATTAATTTAAAAGCAAAAATTTGCAGTAACAATATACATACACACATATAGGTATAACTTAAATCTATTAACTCTTCTTAATTGATGAAAATGTTCTCCTGTCCCCATACTATGTTTAGACCCGTGATAACCCAGTGGAGAACCACACCCTATTGACCAACTGGCCCCCATCTCGAATCCTGGCATGTACCACTAAATTCAGTATGATATATATATATATATATGTAGTGTTGACATAGAATATTTTTATAACTCCAAGGGACTGCAGACCTCAGTACTTCTTTTTATTTTGAACTTGATACCTTCACATTCATGAGAAAAGAAAGACAAACGGACAACGAAGTAGAAGTCTACCGGGTTTTTTTATGGAGCGGAACGGAAAACCCAAAAACTATGCTCTTTATTTGGGTCGTGTGAACTTAATTTCGCTATCCTCTACAGTGGATTTCTGATTACTGTACGCATTTACTACGTCGCATATAAATATCTCATTTATATGCAGTGCGTAATTGCAATAGCGACGCGTATAATTACGTTTTGGATGATCTCATCTTTACATTTCTCACATGTTCATTCATTCATACTTGAGTTGTACATTCATTCATTCATGTACGAGTTGGACCAATACTCGAAATTCGATCATTATCATTATTGTAAATTGTAACAAAACATTTAGTACGTTTTCAACTTTTTAATTTGTACTTCTTTTGGCGCGAGAATGAATTTTTACTACACCGATATATCTAAAATCGACACCTTGAAGTTAGTCGCATACCGACATCAAAAATCGATACCATGAAGTTGGTTCAATACCGAGCTGTAAATTGAACCCAAAAAGTCGGTTGGTTTTCATTCACGGTAGTTATTCAAATACTTATTGATGAATCCACAACACATATTTTATTAATAGTATAGATAAAATGTAAGAATAGTAGTATAACTTCTTACGTGCGTACTACACACACACTTTGTTTTACAATTACCATAATTTTTATGGAAACAAAGTTTTCTTCAGCAGAAAAATATAGGTCAGCAAATATTCCCAAGTCGACGGGAATGTGTCAACATCAAAGAGTTAAAAATAAAAGCCAGTGACAATAGGTTAGGAATGTTTTTCGGTTAGATTAAGGTAGCCTTGAGATCCTCAACCAGAAACAGGTCCATTCCGTCGACATCGGAACCGAATGTATGTTTCTTTTGGCCTAATCTTTAACATTTTGGCAACCATTTTAGACTACAGTAATTTTTTATCGTTATTATATTTTTTTATTTAAAGTCGCATAGCGTACAAGCCCACGACCCAACTGATGTAAAGCGGTTACTGTAGCCTGTGAACGCTTGCGATACGTTATGTATCACTCGGGCAATGCCACCTCTGCTGCTGACACAACAACTTCCGTTCCGTTGATTTTGACATTATGCTGGCTAAATTACGTGCCCTAAATCCTTCACCAATAGCTTTGGCGTGGTTTAAGTCATATTTAACTGGTCGCCGGCAAATTGTTAAAATTGACGACTCTAGATCGGACTGGTGTAAGCTTATGGCTGGAGTACCTCCTGAGGTACCCCCTGGGGGAGTGTTGTCTCCTATTCTTTTTTCTATCTTCATCAATGATATTACTTCTAATCTTCTCTCTTCGTATCATCTTTACGCAGATGATCTTCAGATCTATACGGCTGCTTCGCTCGACGATTTCAGCAGTGCTGTAAATATTATTAATAAGGATCTCTCTGCGATTGCCCAATGGACTAATAACTTCGGGTTGAAAATTAACCCTTCTAAATCAAAGGCAATAATTATTGGAAGCCCCTATTACATCTCCCGGTTATCAAATGGCATGTGCCCAAATGTTATTTTTTGTGACAATGTCATTACATATTCCTCGACAGTTAAAAATCTGGGTATTGTCTTTGATCAAACTTTGTCCTGGGCTCCTCAGATTAGTGAAGTCAGCCGTAAGATCTACTCTTCGCTACATTCCTTGAGAAGGCTTCAAAACTTCCTGCCTGTCAGTACCAAAACCTTGTTGGTAAATTCCCTCCTTCTCCCTCTACTAGATTATGGAGATGTGGTGTATTTGGATCCTACGGAAGACCTTCTGGACAAATTGGAGCGTATTCAG
Organism: Pyralis farinalis; assembly: GCA_947507595.1. Classification (NCBI taxonomy): domain Eukaryota; kingdom Metazoa; phylum Arthropoda; class Insecta; order Lepidoptera; family Pyralidae; genus Pyralis; species Pyralis farinalis. The sequence goes on from OX382269.1 coordinate 24,974,694, forward strand.
AATATGTGCATTAGATATGTTTTTGGTCTACGGAAATTCGATCATATTTCTGAATATCGCAAAAAGCTTAATCTGTTACCCATTAGGCTCCGTAGAAATCTTCATACCCTATCTTTTCTTTTCCATATACTTTTTAGTCCTACGGCTCCAAAATATCTCCACGAGTGTTTCAAGTTTCGTGTAATGGATACCCGACTTCGACCTAGAAACGATCTATTTTTAGAAATCCCTGCCCATAATTCCCAATGTTTTTCCAAATCCTTTACGGTTCAAGCCGTACGTCTCTGGAACGCACTCCCAACCAGTGTGAAGTTATCCCAATCTTATAACTCCTTTAAATCACAAGTGAAGAAACATTACGACTCTACTTCTGATATTTAAATTAGCATCTACTTTTTAACGCGTATATATACTGTGTGTTTGGGTATTTTGTGTTGAACGTGAAGTGTGTATTGTGCGTAAATTGCACCAAACCTATTAATTGAATTCCTTTTCAAGCATTCATGGTTGACTGGAAGAGATCCCTATTGGGATAAGTCCGCCATTGTATAATTTAGATTAAGTTTTTTTTTTGTATTATTATTGTTATGTATTTTGAATGTTAAATTATACAATAAAGTTTTATAAACAAACAAACAAACAACTCCTTTGGAGCTTAATGGTGACCTCACTCACTTGCAAGACCACAACAGCCCTCCGGGGAGTTGTCATTTTGGTTGAGATTTCCAGGTGGAGGTACTTCTCCAGACGGGCTGATTTGATGCGCCCTACCTCACTTAAAAAGACCCAGACCAAGACATACAGTCATGCACTCTAATGTTTTTCCCGTGTGGGAATCGAACCAACGAGCGTCTGTGTCAAAGTAGCGTTACTAACCACTGCGTATACATAGCAAATCATAATATCACTAAAGTTCATCAATAGCTACTAAACAGAAAGAAACAAAATGAAAATCATGTGACAAACAGAGGAGAATAATGCACTGTACTGCTTTGTCTTTGCCTATTTATACATAGATTATAAAATCGTAGCAGGCTTGTACATACGATATGTCTTTAGTGATGAGGCTGAACTCTTATCGATATCGAAGCTAATAGAGTGTTTTATTTGTGCTTCTATCTATACATTTGCCCACGCATCACACAATAACTACTGGATGGATTTTGTTTGTTTGTCTGTAAGACTACTTTGAATAAATAACTTTTTGTGTTCCTAAGAGTGAATGATTACCAGTAACTAAAAAGTAAGATGTTCTATAGTGTAGGTATTTCATTTTGACACCTTTTATGTCAATAGTCTGCGTTCGACGATTTATATAGAATTGAATTATATTTGAAACTTTACCTCTACCTACATAACGACATAGCTTGAGCAATAATGTCAGATGGCGACACAATCAAAAGCATTGGAGAGATCACAAAACCTGATAGCATCGTGCGATCTCTCACATTAGTCGAGAACATGCTTATATGTATTTGTAATATTAATTTTTATACTTTTGAATCTTTAATTAAAATGACTAATATCTCTAGATTTCTATAAAAGATATGATGATATGATATGTCTTTCGTCATATAAAAATCGTTAATAGAGTTATTAGTGTTAAAAAATACAAAATTATTATTATGGCATGTCAAACGATATGAATTATTAATACTTATTTATTAATTTTTAATTATATACTTATTATTATATATTCCTTTAATTTGATTGACTCTAAAAGTGATAAGTACCTATCCATTTACACTCTAAAACATGTCATCACATAATTAAAAACATTCCTATTACCAAAATATACACTGAAAGCGATTAGCTCTGATCCTCAGGGCCGAACTTAAACTAATTACACCAGAGTGTTTTGTAATTATTTTGGTGTATTATCATACTGTTTTGTATAAAGAATACCGGTAAAGTTACCGGTTACCGGAGGCCTAAAAATGTATTTATTTATATTTTACTGAATGAGAAGAAAACAACGATAATGATATTTGAAAGAGAAGAATCCAGAACTATGTAAGGATTACGGTTGATGATGAATACGGATGCGCTTTCAGTAGGGATGGAAGGTACCACCGCAGATGTGGAAAGACGAGTGAGTGCTGGGAATAATGTGAATGGAGCGTTGGAAAAACTTCTTGGCAGTAAAAACCTGAACCTGGAGGCACAGCTCACTGTACACAATGCAGTGCTGGTCCCAATGCTAACTTATGGAAGCGAGAGCTGGGTATGGCAGAGAGAGCATGAAAGTAGAATAAACGCGGCCGATATTTGTGCCGTAAGGCTTGTAGAACATATTCACAATGATGATGTTAGAAACAGAGTTGGTCTGAAAGAGAGCTTCGGTGTTAAAATAAGAAGAGGCATGCTCCGTTGGTTCGGACATGTAGAAAGAATGCAGGATGAAAGAATGACGAAGCAGATATACAATGCAAAAGTGGAAGGATGTAGGAGCCGATGAAGGCCAAGACTTACCTACCATAACCAAATTGGTCCTGTTCTATCAGAAGGTGATGTCAGGAGCCCTAGAGACCGGCGAGCGTGCATGAGATGAGCAATGAATGTTAAAGAAGCGAGTGAAATATGTAAGGATCGAGTCACGTGGCACTCGGTTCTCTCTACCTACCCCGCAAGGAATTTGGCGTGAAGTTATAGATAGATAGTTCTTGAAATGAACATAAAAATATGATCATCTCAGCCTGTATTCATCCACTGCTGAACAGAGGTCCGCTGCTGTCCCCTCTAGAGGCCTAAAAATGTATTTATTTTTATTTTACATTATTTATTTAGTTGGAATATTTAGAAATTAGAGTTTAATTTTTTTTATATTTTTAGCTAATGGTAGATTATGATGCACAAAAGTTAACGTTTCAGCTCTATGTGGTAGAAGGTGATATCGTTTCTCTTCAGAAGTATTCCCTGCTTTTGAAAAAAAGCTCTCACTGATACATATATATACTCACTGAAATATGGTCAACCAAAAAAATGCATCTCTTCAAGAGATGTAAACAAAAAGAAGAAGCTCTTCACAAAATCATTAAACTACTCAACTTTTTCATTAATATTTTATATTATATATTTATAATAATCTATTTCAAAATTTCAGCTTATCACACGCACATATCTAAACCGAACATTCAGCCAAATTCCACATTCGGCAGAACCCATATTTGATGCATCACTACAAATGACACATCGCTATCCAGTCTGTGACTTTCACTACTTGGCCGTTCAAATTAGAAACTAGGAAGAAAAACGCTTAGTGCAGATAGGTGTAATGTCAATATTCGGTGATATTTGTACGTTTTCATAAACGAAAATACATTTTATAAGTTCGACGACTGTCACTCGTTAACCTGTAAAGCCTGCTTAGCCGTGATGGTTTTCCTTTTAAATTCACGATTGGACTATTACGATGATTTTTTTTACATTTCCAAATACAACAGTTTCGCTGGCATGTGGGGGGATGGAGGGGACATTTGAGTAATACATTTTTTTTTAAAACCGACATTCCACACCATGGGGTGGGCGCGAATATAAAAATTCATCCCCATTTTACTTGTAGGGGAGGATTTTTAAACTTTTTCCACAAAGGTTTTTTTATTCTACCACTTTTTCAGCATATTTAATACATATATACACCACAAACTACAGCTTTCTAGTATCAAGCGTGATCTAGGCCACAGTCAAACGGACGGACGGGCAGACAGACGGACATGGCGAAACTATAAGGGTTCCTTGTTTACTACGGAACCCTACGGAAAACTGACCAAAAAGAAGTCGACTTCATACTCTAAGGGTTCCATATCACCGTTATACCATATACGTTTTGTGCAGCTATTACAGCGAAACTAGTACACAAAATAACAAAGTTCTGAATAAATTATTCATATTAGGTATTTACGAGTAGACCTTTAATTTCCAGTATCTATCTATTACATGCCTAAACATACTGCCCTGTACTATACGGACGGACGTACGACAGATAGATGTACCTACAGCGGAACAATAGCTCGTAAACTCCATTAGTCCTCCAAAACTCCGGTTTTCTATATTTTTTTATATAACGTTGGGAGTCACACTACCTTACGGCTCACCTTATTTAAAGCGCTTACCATAGCCTATGTACACTTGCAACACTTGCATCACTCGCATCTCTACTGATGACTCAGCAACACAGCACAGGGGAGGTACTTCCCCAGACGGACTGCGCGATACCTCTCATAAAAACACCCCGACAAAGACAAACAGACATGTTCATGCACACAAACGTGTGTCCTGTGTGGAAATCGAACCGAGCGTCGGTGTCAAAGTATCGTTACTAACCACACGTCACCGAGCTGGTCATTGTTCTTTAAATATTTCATAATCTATACTGATACACAAAACGGAAGAGTTTCTTTGTTTGTTTGAACGCACAAATATCTGGAACTACCAGTCTTATTTGAAAAATTATTGTTGCATTTGATAGCCCAATTCTTGAGAACGGCTGTAGACTATTCAATAGCACGATACGACTCTTAGAAGCCAAGTAAAATGGGAGAAAGTATGAAACAGAAGGTCCACGGGATATCGGGATAGGCGCGGACGAGTCACGAGCTTCAAAGTTTACGTACATACAAGAATTGCTCTTTTAAAAAGTATACACAAGTCATTTACATTTCATTATACGAAACTCTCTAAGTTTACTCAACAACGCAAACTCACCAACTTTTTGTCTCCAGAGGTCCTGACGCTTTCGTTAATGTGCTAATTGAAAATCAGCGTTGAGGCCTTTGTACCAACTTTGGTTTGAATTAATGTTCGTTTTTACTTCCATAGCGCTATTTTATTAGTAGTAAGAAGTACTCAAGCATACGACCATCAAGGACATAGCTAATGGAGAACCGATGAAACGAAAATTGCTTTGAAAAATGCAACTCAACGCTACTGTAGGCAGACTCTACTAAAAAACTGCAACTATACTGCAGCGCGGCGTGTGTCAAAATACGTATATTTTGACGTTTCGTTCAGCGATCTGACAGCAGTGACGCGAAACGTGAAAATGTGGACATTTTGACCCACGTCGCGCTGCAGTGCAGTTGAAGTTTTTTAGTAGATTGGCCTAATGGTCGGAGGGTAAAGTAGAACGCGCTGTACTTATTGGCTAGTTCACTGAGCAACATCGTGACACTTATCGACTTATAGGTTATAATATTCTCCCATTAGACCGTAAGCGCGTATCGCTGCGATATGTAAGCGCCAAACCACTACGATTTGGTGAATGATGGGTGCCATTATGCGCTCGCCTGATGTAAAATGGTTATCAAAGGCTGTGGGCACTTGCAATACACGAAGTACCGCTTGCGTTTGCCACCCCTGCTGCTAAACTCAACAGGTCAACTCCTTTTAGATGCTTGTATGCTCCCATAATTGTATAAAACAAATGTATACCATTTCGCACTTGTCAACAAAACATTTATTTATATTTGTTACTACCTTATGTTTAATCAAAGTTGTAGTTGAGTGCTAAGTAAGTAAGTAACACCAATAATAGTCCAGTAGACAAAAAGCGACCTATTGACCAACTGGTTCTTAGTTCAAATCCTGGCATGTACCACTAGGTAAATACGAGTTTTCGGATTTATATACACATTTGTAATTATCACTTGTTTGATGGTGAGGAAAAACATCGTGAGGAAACTCGTACGTCCAAGAAATTATATTTCGAAAGATTTGTGACCTTAGCTAAGAAAGGTATGGTTGACCCTCTAGGCCAGGTCGTGGAGGTCTGTTGCAAGTATCCAAAGGTTACGGTAACTGCATACTATCAGTAGCGCGATTCTGCTAAAAACTGCAACTGCACTGCAGTGCGACATGCGTACATTTTGGCGTTTCGTTAAGCGATCTGACAGTAGCGACGTTTAATGAAACGTCAAAATGTAAGCATTTTGACACATGCCGCGCTGCAGTGCAGTTGCAGGTTTTTAGTAGAATCGGCCTACAGGCAGGTCGTATACTAATTTGTATAAAAAACATATATTTTATTTCACATATAACGTACGAACGAGCAGCACTAGATCCTTCGTAAATAAAGTAACTTCTTTTTAAGAGTTCGAAGCAGTTTTCTTTACGAAGCCTTAAAAAGGGTCATTTTCCGCGTCTTTATAGTATACTTTACGTTATACTTTTATTTTGTCCTTAAATTCACATTGTATTTTCATGTTTCCATGTAAAAGTATTTTATGTGCGATGGGTCCGGTAATAGGGGATTTACACCAGTGACTACAGCCGCGCGATTATCGCCGCACGACGAAAATCGGCCGTTTAAATGGCGATTCGGCTAGGCCGAATGGAGTGAATGAAGTTCAAAAGATCTTGATTACTTATTTAGTCACCAGCCGCATGCAAGAAATCGCCGCATGGCTAATAGTCTATTTTGGGACTTGCGACTTTAATCACTTGCGGCGAATCGCCATTTAAACGGTCGATTTTCGTCGTGCGGCAATAGTCACTCGTATAAATGCCCCATTAAGCATTTGCAATACCTGTACCGACCTAACATCACTCAGCCTTCTGTATATGTCTTGTGTGTATGTATGTATATCTTCACGCCTGTTCCCTTGTGGGGTAGACAGAGAGAAACGAGCTCCATAAGACGCGGTTCTTACATACTTCACCGGTTTCTAGGTTTCCTGATGTCACCTTGTGATAAAACACGACCAATTTGGTCGTGGTAGGTGAGTCTTGATCTTCCTCGGTTCCTACATTCTTCCACTTTCGCATTGGTATATCTGTTTCGTCATTCCTTCATCCTGCATTCTTTCTAAATATTCGAACCAACGCAGCATTTTATAAAGTCCCCTCGTATATATTTAGTGAATATCGCATCCAAATTGGTGCAACAGTGCTTGCATGATGCGCGTGTAAACAAACAAACAGGTAAACAAGAAATGAGAAAGAGATTATTTTGGTATCTATGACTCTCTCTCTTATGAGTCCCCTCATATATTTTCTTTTCTGAAATATCTTCTACATACGATATCGGTCGGTTACAATTTAATTATTTATGCAGATGACGTGCCTATATACTAAATCAATAAGTAATCAACAAGAGATTAGATGTTTTTTCATTCTATTGATTCTTCGTAGTTTGTTCTGTTGAAAAGGATACCGTAATATGGAGTATCAATTTTCAGGCATTACGTTATTTTTTATGATTATTTAAGTTAAATAAGTTGTATACTAACTAACTGTAACAATCCATTGTCATAGCTGGTTTATTTACTGGCATTCCAAAAATGACGATTGGAAAATTAGAAATACCGAAATAAACTTGCCAATGTTAGCCTTTTCTTCTATTAATTTTACAATAAATTTATATCAGTACAATAATAATAATATCAAACAGTAAAGTTAAAGAAATTAGTTGTAAATAAGATCTTGTATTAAAATAACATGTGTATAGTTTAATATGAAATTTTTAATATCGCAACTATTTCCCCACTCGAGATAGCGTTCATCCAAGGTGCGTCTGAAGTATCATATTTTTTGTGTTGTGTATTATTTGGTATTTTTCATGTTGAGCATACTAAGTTATTACCGAATTCTAGCTTTAAATTTGTGGAATGACACATCGTTTCCCATACTGTTTAATATTTTCTTTCAGTGTTAAAATCAAATTGTTGCCATTTTTCCATTAGTTTCATCGAACGTTCCTACTTCAATTTACTTCTATTATGTATAGATTGAAAAAGGTAATTTTTTATCGAACGGTAAACGGATGATTTGTAACTGTAAAAGAAACCAAAAGCTTTTGAAAGTTCGCTCGACCCTGCGGGGCCATTAGCGCCGACAGCGGTTTACCGGTCTACAAAATTTATGGGTGTCCAATAGGTACAAAGGGTATTGTGAAATATGAGAATATTTTTTAAATTATCTATTCATATATCTATACTATCTATCTAATCTACGTCTTCACGCCATGTCAATTGCGGGGTAAGCAAAAACAATCGAGCACCACATGACTTGGTTACACATTTCAAATGTACCGTCTGATGGGCAAACACATTTTTTGTTTAATATTATAATAAAAGGTCAATCTATGTAACAAATGTCGGTCCTACTATCGAAGCTACACAACTAACAAGTTGACGAGCCCGATGGGACAACTGTTTAGCAACGGCTATTTTAACGCCAAAGCTTATGGGTTCCGTTCCTATACAAGAAAAACATTTGTGTGCATGTACATGTCTGTTGATCTTGTTATATGAGTTTTTAAATTCAGTGTAGCGCACCAAAGCACACTCACTAGGGAAGTACTTCCATAATACCTAATAACCTACCTTTTCTTCCTTTACCTAATAGAGAACCGCAGCCAATTTACAACTCTTGGAAGATTATGTGTCTCTGGGCGTTGTATAATAAAAGGTACAAAAACTAAATTATAGAAGCGGTAAAATATAGGCAATAAAAGGAATTAAGTTTATAAAATTTGGAAAACTAACCAAGTTACTTAAAATTTAACTACCTAGTCCGGCCATAAGTTCTGTTATAAATGAATATTACTTTATTTTTTAAATTATCTATTCTTATATAATTAAAGTAATAAAACTTATATATATATATATATAGAATACTCAACAAAAAAAAAATGTTCTATTTAAAATGGCCACCTTTGGCTTTGATACAGGCCTTTAATCTGTCTGAGCACAAATCTAAGGATTTACGCACTATTTGATTTACATATATCGCTCATTTGGAGCACTATATGTAAATCAAATAGTGCGTACCTTTCCGCGAGTTTTGCCATACTCAACCATACCTTGACAAAAAAGTGTAATTGCGTTATTGTTGCACCAAATGAGCGATATGCGAAATGTAGCTACCGCTTGCTTCAATAACAATATCGGCGTGTCGTTTCGAGCAGGCCATGTCCTCTAAAAATTTTTGAAATTTTTAAAAATCGAATTAAGTTTTTAACATAATAAACGCATTCCAAATTCAAAATAATTAAAGAGTTGAAAATAAGAAAAGTTACAGTAACAGTATTTATGGTCAGACTAGTTACATTGTAAACAAGTACAATATTTTTTGTTTTGTAAATTCCTAGTTCGAAATGTTAGTCAACCTCTTGAAGAAATTCTTCTGCATGCATTCAACCAACATGAAAAATAACTTAAACTTAAACGTAATTGTTTTGGATTACCGAAACGAATGATTTCCATGCTCTGATTTCGAACTCATTCGTAGATTCAACAAAATCTGAATCTTTGATCAGACGTTTAATCTGTCGGCTATCAACAATACCCGCCTTTAACTTTTCTACACTTTACTCAGGGAACTTGTTTGAAAGCTGAAATTTTATTAAGGGCCTTAATAAACTGTTTAATAACGTCAAGTTTAATATGAAGCCAAAGTAATTCCATCTCGATTCACAAGTGACTCTCTCGACGGCCACACTTTCCCAGTCTAATGGTTCTTTTTGTCACTGTTGTCCCACAAACACATGAAACATTGATCTAAACGAAAATTCAATAATTTCAATATTACACATATAACCCACTTATGATCTACATACAGTTTTTCCAACACTAGAGAAATACTGTATGTTCTTCTTTCTTTAAAGTTGAATTTCCAATAGGAATAGATCTATAGTTGTTACTGTCGTGCAAAAGTACACACTTCAGACTTCTTTGACTGCTATCGATTACAAGGGTCAAATCACATTAATATTTTTGTAAGTCCATTTTTTGCATAAGACCTCTAACGTCGTCACAGCAAGTAATTCTCTTCAGTGACAAAATCTTTTTCACGAGTACGATAGAATGTAATTTTTTTATCAAGGTGTAACTATTGTTTTCTCATTAAGATGGGATGTCAAAATTTCAGTAGATTCCGTCGATAAATTGAAGGGTAGGGATTTCCAATAGTTGTCATTATATTAAGGGATGGAGGATTGGGGTGGGGAGTAGAAAGGCGAGGTTCCTCCCAATCTCTCCTCAAAAGGAAAAAACTCAGAAATGTGTAGTTTTGGAGCAAAATAATAATTCAAAATCGAGGTTAGGTATATACACAAATACCGAAACTATTAGGAGTTAAAGTATGAAATTGCCGATTTGTACTGAAAAATTGAAACTCGTTTTTTTTCTAAGATGTAACTAAGATGTAATATATTTATTTAATCAAAATACGAGTATTTACCCTCATTTCTATATATATCTATACATTGCTGCCGTCTAATCGGAAGTTTATTCATACCTTTGCGTTAGAACTCTGGGGCTCTAGATTCAACAAACTGTGTGAAAGCATTTTGTGCTGCCGCCTGGGAAGAAAATTTTTTACCATGTAGAAAATTGTCCAAATCACGAAAAACATGGTAGTCAGTAGGAGCAAGATCTGGCGAGTACAGAGGATGACGTATGGTTTCTAACTGTGGCTCCTGTACAGTTACAACGGTTTCTCGTGCAATGAGCGGTCTTGCGTTATCATGGAGCAATAATGGTGAAGATCGATTCACGAATCGGGGCTGTCTCACTGCCATCATTGATCGAAGTTCGGCACAGTAAACATCTGCTGTTATTGCTTGATCAGACTGGAGAAAGCTATAGTTAATACCGCCATAAAGGGACCACCTAACAGTTACCATTACCTGTTTATTGGTAAGCTTTGTTTTAGGGCACTGTTGCTGTGTTTGACCTGGGGTTAGCTATTGCATTTTTCGCTTACGGTTATCGTAAAGAATCCACTTTTCGTAACATGTCACAATTCGATCCAATATTCCTTAATTTCTGTGCCGATTCAACAAGGCAACACAAGTTTCAACGCACAGTCAAATTGAAAAAGCTCGCGATCAAAATCTTTCCCCCGCTTCTAGATCGCTTCACTTTAAAAAACACCCAAACTGTAGACTGGCGCTTCGTTTCTGGTTCATCTCATCACCTGTAATGATGTCGTAAATACGCCGAAGCGAGCCTGCTTCAAATTTGTTTATCATGTCACGGCACCATTCCACCCGAGCCTGCTTCTGAGCAACGGTGAGGTTGTGCGGCATCCAGCGTGAAGCTATCCACCTCACGCGAAGATGCAAGTGTAGAGTCTCGTTCCCGATCCAATCTGCACTATATGCTGAATCTCCTGATACGTAACTCGCCTATGCAGTAGCCTATGAACACTTGTAATACATTAAGTATCAGGCACGCGATGCCACCTCTGCTGGTAACACAGCAACTCCTTAGGAGCTTACTGGTGACCTCATTCACTCGCAAAGACACAACAACTCTCAAGGGAGCTGTTATTTGGCTTCGGTTTGCAGTGAGGTGGAGGTACTGCCTGACGGGCTGCTTTGATGCGCCTTACCTCTCTTAAGAACACCCAAAGCAAGACAAACAGACATGTGCATGCACACAAATGTTTGTCCTGTGTGGAAATCGGAACCATGAGCATTTGTGTCAAAGTACCGTTACTAACCACCAGTAGGTGTAGCAGATTTTAGATGAGCTTGCTGGCGCTAATCTAAAATCTACTACACCTACTTACATATTGCAACTATGTAAATAGGCATCGACTTCGATGAACTTGGTTCCACTTGAGAAATCCGTTAGCGCAGTGGTTAGTAACGCTACTTTGACACCAACGTTCGTGAGTTCGATCCCCACACAGGACAAACATTTGTGTCATTGAACATGTCTGTTTGTTTTGGTCTGGGTGTTTTCTACGTATCATAAGTATGTATTTAGAAAAAAATATATATTTACATATGTTTATCAGCTGTCTATTCCCCATAACACAAGCTTCGCTTGCTTTGGGGCTGTATGGCGCTGTGTAATTTGTGCTGCAATATTTATTTACTATTTACTTTTCTATTCCAAAAGACAATTTTATATGGTGAAAAATTATTGACAAGTGTCATAATTATCTATATAAGTATTATAAGTCTAAACAATATTGCCTACTAATGACGAAATAATGGAACGGTACGTGACATAATTAATATCCTTTATAAATAACAAAATAAAAAAAAACTGTGCGTCTCGGGACGCCCGACAGAAGTGATAACATAAACTAATCTACATATAATTAAAGCTGCCATATGCGTGAGAGAAAGGGAAGCCCAACAGACTGGCGCCGTAACGCGTTACGTAACGAAGCGGTTTACCCTCCCATAAGAAGTTATCACTTCAATAAATACTAAACAATTTGGTTTTCAACGATAAAATGGCATCGTACAGCTGCTATGTCAATTTACAAATGAAATTAAGGACACTTTAAACAGCAGGAATCACGTACTAGTTAGGGTTCCGTACCCAAAGGGTAAAACGGAACCCTATTACTGAGGCTCCGCTGTCCGTCCTTCCGGCCGTCCGTCCGTCCGTCTGTCACCAGGCTGTATCTCATGAACCGTGATAGTTAGACAGTTGAAATTTTCACAGATGATGTATTTCTGTTGCCGCTATAACAACAAATACTAAAAAATAGAATAAAATAAATATTTAAGGGGGCTCCCATACAACAAACGTGATTTTTAGGGTTCCGTACCCAAAGGGTAAAACGGAACCCTATTACTGAGGCTCCGCTGTCCGTCCGTCCGTCCGTCCGTCCGTCCGTCCGTCCGTCCGTCCGTCTGTCACCAGGCTGTATCTCATGAACCGTGATAGTTAAACAGTTGAAATTTTCACAGATGATGTATTTCTGTTGCCGCTATAACAACAAATACTAAAATATAGAATAAAATAAATATTTAAGGGGGCTCCCATACAACAAACGTGATTTTTTGCCGTTTTATAGATAATGGTATGGAACCCTTCGTGCGCGAGTCCGACTCGCACTTGGCCGATTTTTTTTGCTGTTTTTACAGTTAATGGTACGGAACCCTTCGTGCGCGAGTCCGACTCGCACTTGGCCGATTTTTTTTATTGATTTTGCAACGCGAAAGTGAAAGGATGTTGGAGCCAAGGAAGACGAAAAGTCAACTACCACAAACAAATAGTAGCGTTTTCCCCCCGAAGGGTAGAAAACGCTTATTTAGGTTTCAGCCGTTCGGCTTGATCCACCTTGAGATTACACCTTTGCATTTCGTTCACTTTAGTTCATTTCGCGCTCCTAATGTGCACTCTGAAGCGCGTCACAAACTCGTGACGTCACTCGGAGACCGACTGACTTCACTTCGTTGCTCACTCGTTCAGCGCAGGCGGCCATTTTCTTCAGTACATGATTTTTGTGCCGGCTAGGTGTTAAAAATTTGGTGGATCAAGCCGAACCGCTAAAACCTAAATAAGCGTTTTCTACCCTTCGGGGGGAAAACGCTACTATTTAGGTGTTCGAGCCTAAAGGCTTGATCCACCTTGAGACGTGTTTGTTATCTGCCGGCGCTGAACGAGCGTACTGTGATTTTTATAGTAGTGAAAGAAGAGTTATTTTAATATAATAATTTTAATATAAGATTTAAGTTAAAGTAGCTAATCACATTCATTAAATGATTTAACTTAAGCATGTAAGATTTGACTAATTTGCGACAGGCTTGAAATAATCGGAGATATCTTGATTAGAGTTAGGTGTTCTGGATTGAATTTCTTTTAGGTAGTGTTTGAGAAATGTTTTGCTTTGGCGCCAATTGCCCCTTTTCAGTACCTCTTCAAGGTTCATATGTTTTTTGGTCCAGTTATTCGATGCAACTGCAGCTCTGCAACTGCCTGGTGATGCGTTTATATTGGCATCCCGAAGTAAGGTCCTCAACCATCCGCTGATAACAGCTCGTGATGCGGGTCTAGCAGAACCTCTAGTAGTAATAAATAGGCTTTTTAGTTCTTTTTTGTTACATCTCCTTTGTTCCGAGCACTCTATTAGAATTTTTAACCAGTACACTAAGTTAAAGATTTCCTTCTCGTTTTTCCGAATCTCCCAACCCGATTGTTTGTATGAGGTTGTATCAGTTTTACTTTCGAATTTCGGCCATAATGTTATTGAGTCATTATTTTCTTCAAAATGGCTCTCTGAAATGTCAAGTAGTGTCAGATCATGGACTCTTCGACCTGATGATAATAAGAGCATTATGGCCACATGTCTGGCTACGTGAAATAAGCTGCGTTTATTTATAGTTTGAGTTTCTATCCATAGAAGTAGGTCATCAACATGCCATATAGGAGGGCGAGGTATTTGTGGTCGTTTGGACCATATCCCTCTGAGGATATGTTTGACTACAGGGTGAGAGCTTAGCGTGTCTCCTAAGTCTGGATTAGAGAATGTGCATACCACAGATTTGTGAACGGCTATAGTAGATGCCGCTAGTTTGAGATCTAAATGTAGATATCCTAGAAACTGTGCCAATTCCACTGGTTTTGGTTCTTTTAAAGAAACACCGTGTATTGACGCCCATTCGCACCATCTATTCCAGGCCGGAAGGTATGTTTTGAGGGTAGATTTTCGCCATGATCCTTCAATTAGCTGTTTTTGTTGGGCAGACCAGTTGCGCAAGGGGTCGGACCAGCCTGTATTTTCCATACCTCCAAGGTGATACTGTTTATCTTTGATGGCTGCCGGTTTGTTCTCAGGTCTATTAAGTGTTTGTGAATGTCTGGGACTATTAACGGTGAAGTCAGGGCTCTGCTCTTGACCTCCGATCGCCAGTGAGCGTGGTCCCAGTGTGGTGTTACTAGAAGGTATTGACCGCTGCTGCGTTCTAGATGATGAAGAACTCTGGGAATCAGTGTCGGAGGGGGAAAAATCCACCCTAAGTTGAAGTGCCACTCCCTGCTGAAGGCGTCTGTAAATAGACTCTTGGTGTCCTTGATATCTTCGGATACGTATGGGTGGACTACGGCCGATCTTTTTGAGGCAAAGAGATCTATTTGGGGTTTGCCGAAGTGTTGAAATATTTGTTTTGTAATCTGTTGTTTCAGATGCCATTCCGGAAGTAATTGGTTTCTTGACAAACTGTCTGTAATGTTGTTGAATTTTCCCGGTATATATCTCGCCTTGATGTGTATGCTGTATTTCTTTGCTAAGCAGAGGATTTTGTACGCAATGTTTTGTAAGTTGACAGATTTCGTTCCACCTTGCTTGTTTATATAAGATATGGTGGTCTTGTTGTCTGATTGAAAGATAATTGATTTGTTTTTTAGATGGTGGCCTTTTATTAAGAGGACCTTGTATAGTGTCCAAAGTTCTTTTAGGTTGCTGTGCCATGATATTTGTTTTGAGTTCCAAGGACCCTTGAGCTTCGTTTCCGTTGATTATTGCACCCCAACCACTGTCTGCAGCATCGGTTGTTATGAATATCGAGGCATTTTCGTGCTGGATTGGACTGGACTTTTGAATGTTTTTCAGCCACCATTCTAAGTCTTGAATGGCTTCGAGCGGAATCGGAAACTTTCTCTGACGATCTGAATCTGGTAGAGCTCTTGCTGCCTTCTGAACTTTCCTTGAGTGTAGTCTTCCGAGTGGGATTACTTCCGCTGCAAAGCTTAGTTTCCCGAGAAGAACTTTTGCTTGTTGCCAAGTCCAAGATCTTCTTTTTAGGTATTTTTGAATGGTTAGCGAATAGTTTTGGATTTTGTCCTCTGATAAATATTTTCTGTTGTTCGATGTGTTCCAGATGACTCCTAGATATTCCATTTTCTTTGTTGGAGTTAGAGCGGACTTCTGATAGTTTATGCACCAACCTAGAGATTCCAAAAGATTTGTGACGTATTTTCCTTCCCTTTCTAAGAGTATGGGGTTCTTGTTCAATATTAGGAAGTCGTCGAGGTATACTATGATTCGTATACCTTTTTGTCTTATTGTGTTTGCTATCCAGCTTGAGATCTTTGCAAAAATTGATGGTGCACTGGCTAGGCCGAAGGGGAGACATGTCATGTGCATAGCTGGGTTGTTGTGAGCGAACCTAAGGAATTTCTGATGTGCCCGAGATATTGGTATATGATAATAAGCCTGTTTGAGATCTATTTTTATCATATAATCCTGCATCTTTATGAATTTTGGGATATTGACTTTAAGAGTTCTTCTATATGTTTGGACATTGTTATTGATTCTTTCTGGGTTGAATATTTTAATTTGGCTGCAGTTATATTTGATAGGGGGGGTTTTGTTGTGAATGGTATTCTGTACTTGGAGATGACTGAAAGGATTGTCTTTGGCGCGTTTAATTTTTCCCATTGATAGAGCTTCTCTTTCAGTTGTCCCGCTTTGAAGTCAGAATCTCGTTGGCCCACGTTTTCCCGGAGCATTTCTGTTTTTGGTTGGAGCTTGTGGCTTATTGTTGTTAGGTTGTCGTCTGACGTCCCGTTTGTAACGAAAGGGCTCTTTCTCTCTCGGTTTTTGTGTATATGATATTATGTTGGTTCTGTTAGTGTGTACAAATGGTTTAGGCTTGTTTGGTCTTGTTATCTTTGGTGGCAAAATTTTATGTATTCCACCTTGGTCCTTGATAATTTCTGAAAGCATGGATTCTGAGAATAAATGTGTTTCAGACGGTGGGATATTGTGAAGAGTTTCGTTTAGCACTCTATTAGGAGCTTTGTATAGTCCTCTTCTATTTTGAATGACTTCGGCACGTCTACCGCATGTATATTGTAGGAGCGAGTCGCTAATCTTTTTAAATTTAGAGTCTTCACCTAATAGAGATTTATTAATTTGATCTCTTATTTCCCCGCTTAAGTTTGAGCAGCATTCCTGGAAGGCTTTCCTCTGTTGTAGAAGGCCGTGAGAGATGGCACCTAGGGCTCCATCAAATTTTTCCCATAGAGATACGCTCTGCCACAGAGGAGTAGCTAAAGCCAGTTGGTTGTTGACTTTTAGAGGTGAGAATACTGGTGAGGCTAAAAAAGATTTCTGAACTTCGGAATAACGTATGTTTTTCCAGGCATCACTGTTGAGTCGTTGGCAGTTGGCACCTTGTTTGGCAAGGTCTGGGTCAGCTCAGGATATTTTAGACTCTGCTTCCATTGTGGAAGGGCTAAAGTCTACTATGTTACTAGTGTGTTTGTTTGTGAGGTCAAGTAGTTTCTTTTGAGCCTGCACTATTTGGCTTCGCAAGACCTCTTCTTCTCCGTCCGTATTGGTACAGGTGTTGTAGAGTTGGGTCCATACATTGTTTTCTGATGCAATGTTGCAACGAACTGATTTAAATGTTTCAGGTTGAATATGAGTCGATGAGAGCCATTCGACTTCTTTTTTAGAAACATTGGCGATATGAACCCTCTGCTGATGTTCGATTTCTTTATTACCTTTGACTTTAAGATACAAAAGCGTACTGAAGAAAATGGCCGCCTGCGCTGAACGAGTGAGCAACGAAGTGAAGTCAGTCGATCTCCGAGTGACGTCACGAGTTTGTGACGCGCTTCAGAGCGCACATTAGGAGCGCGAAATGAACTAAAGTGAACGAAATGCAAAGGTGTAATCTCAAGGTGGATCAAGCCTTTAGGCTCGAACACCTAAATTGGTGGTATTTCCACAGAAGGTGTTATCAGGAGCCCTAAGAAATGTCGAGCGTCCATGAAAAGACTATGACTGTTGAAGAAGCGAGCGAGGTGTACTCGTATAAAGACCACGTCTTGTGGCAATTAGTTCTTTCCGCCTATCAAAAAATAAAACAGATCTCTTTTCCAATACCAGCAGAAAATGGCGCAAACTAGATCTGTAAGGTAAATTCATCATTGCCTAGTGTGTGTCCTGACACAAGATGAATGTATTTGTGACATGTGTGAGTGATAAGTCCCAAACAAATTAAATGATCTATATCTATGGGCATATATCTATTCTGTCTTATCAATATAGTACAAAAACTAAAGTGGCTTAACATTTTCCGAATGGAAAATGTGATAATAGATGACATTTTCATATAAGAACTTTAATCTCGCATGTCAGTAACATAACAGCCAACCGCAGTAGCTGCGTACCATGCGGTTCCAGATTAATTTTCTTCCGAGAACTCTCAAGATGTTGAATAAACTCTCAGCCGAGGGTTCCCAAGGGTCTACAGCATGAAGCTGTTCAAAAAGAAGGGATTAGTAGGCTTGAAGTACCTATATAGAGGGCGTGAAGAGAATATTACAAAGTCGGCAACGCATGAATAACACCCCCAATGTTGCAAATGTCCATAGGTTAGGGTAACTGCTTACCATCAGGTAGGATGTACACCTGTTTGCCCTATTAGTGGTATAAAAAATAGTGACCGTAAACACCGCTAAACGACACATGTTCCATTTGTTTTGATTTAAAAACCAAACTACTGAGTCGAATTTGATAAAATTTATATGGAACCAATGTGAAGCTATATCCTTTCGATTAAAATTTTTCAAACCGGTTTGATATTTTCTTTACTTCAAAAAAGGTAAGAAACACAATTTTACAAGTCAGATATTTATCATTAATAATATTGCAAAGGTAAAAGAAAATTTACATCTTTTTCAACAATATTTTCTACTACACGAAAATTTCCGATTCATTACCATTAGAAGGCGTGTTCTATGATATAACGTGCAATAGCGCACAAGTAAATAATGAAATAGCAAGTAAGTATCAAGAAAAACCACGGGCGCACTACTGAATTTAACGATCATAGTTCGCCACGTGTGCAGTCAAAAAGACTAAAAGTAGGAATGATAGCTAGAATGGTAAAAATAGCCTTATTGTTGCAAGCAAATAGATGTAGGCTACTGTGTTTTTTTACAATAGACGTGTAGTATATCGTCAGCGTCAGTTTAAACAAACAAACTAAAAAATCGCATCACTCTATATTTAGAATAAAGATGGTTGCTAGGATATAAAGTTCATCATTCAATCGAAAGGGTGTAAAGTATACCCCACTATATTAGTTTACGTAGTAATGCAATATAGCAAAGTATTCTCTAAACCGATTAGCGGAACCGGAACTTAGACAACCCCCGTAAAAGTTATGTCACCAAAGAAATCCTAACAAAAATATAAAGTTGCTAAACTTAACGGCGTTGATAAATCAAGCAATTAAATTGTTCTTACATGAAAGCCAAAGCCGAGGGATACTCACAGTTGTTTGAAGTGTTTCATGCAAACTTTAAACGTGGCTATTCTTGAATGTACGGAGAACGATCTTTGAATATACTTATTGTACAAGTTTAGATCGTTTGACGGGGAGTCTTGAATAAGGCACGTTTCTGCGAGTAGAGAACTTTCACGGTGGAGAATTTGATGAAGTTTGTTCATGCACTTGCCCACTTGGAAATACTACCCATGTCTAACACATATCAGATTCTTGTTAGCGACTTTAGAATACAGTCAACTACAGGTAAGTTAGAGATACTGTGATTGTTAAATAATATATATAAAAATTATATCACCTAAATTTAACGCAAACATACACAACAGATTTCATCATAATCACTTCAGCCGATTGGGATGAGTTCATTGATATACACACATATAGAAGAATTTATATTAGTTCCTTAATAGTGGAGTTATCCCTCCAGTGGATCCGATGCTAACTTCCACATCAGGCAGCGCGATGTGCGTTTTGAACTAAAGTAACTCGATGTCCGAAAAGCCTGTGGTCCTGATGGTATCCCAGCGATTGTTCTAAAAAAAGTGCAGCGGAGTTGTTTCTGATGTTGACGCGCCTATTTTGTCTCTCGTACTCGACCGGTTGTATTCCGGAGGCTTGGAAAAAGGCCAATATGCAGCCTTTCCCCAAAAAACGGAGACCGTTCTGCCCATCAAATGACCACCCTATTGCCGTAACTTCAGGATTATGCAAAGTCATGGAACGGATCCTCAACAATCAATTAATCCGTTACCTAGAAAATCACTCCATAATTAATGATCTTCAGTGTGGTTTTAGACCGAAACGATCAACGGGTGATCTTCTAGCGTATGTGACGCGCGTATGGGTCCCCCCAGGCAATCGATAAATATGGCGAATCCATGGCAGTTAGCCTAGATATCGCCAAGGCGTTTGATCGGGTCTGGCACAAAGCACTTCTCTCCAAACTTCCGGCACACGATCTGCCCCTCCAGATTTGTAATTGGATTGCTGGCTTCTTGCATGAGCGTAGAATCCGCATCCTTGCAGATGAATGCGCTTCGCGGTTCATGTCTTTAAATGCCGGTGTCCCACAGGACGCCCACCCTCTTTCTTCTTCATATCAATGATATGCTGCCACACACACACACACACATTAATTGCTATGCAGATGAGAGTACGTTCCATGGGCGATATTTCGGTCGGCCTGGTGTTGGCCGAACAGAAATCGATGAGAAGCGTGAGAGTCTTGTCGTTGAGCTGAATCGGGTTTTGGATCTCATTTGTAAATGGGGTTCCAATAACCTGGTTGAGTGTGCGCATTTACAACAAAAATGTTCCCGTTCCTTCCCACTCCCAGTCTTCAGGGCGCTTCCCTCAGTATGCGAGATAGCCTGAATATGAATATATGGATATTCGTTGCGATCTTGACCAGAATTACATCAGGAGGCTGATCTCAACAGATTTCAAAAACTCGGAGTTCTGACTAGGGTGCGCCGGTTCTTCGCGAGGACCAGTTTTTTCTGCTTTATAAGACAAAACTTTTCTCGTTTTTATGATTCATGGCAAAGGTAACTATGACCATACAGCCAAGTCTTCAGTAGAATTTTTTTATTGATATGAAATGAAAATGAAATTTAATGAGATGAAATGAAATGAAACCTAACCTAACTCAATCAAATCATTAAATCTGATATTGAAACAAATTAGTAGCTTCTTTTAAGAAATATTTGCATGAATCATAAAAACTTTGTTCGTGCCTGCTTGAAGTATTGCCCGCATCTCTGGAACGGCTCCGCACAGTATCTTCTCGAGGCTCTCGATAGGTTGCAGCAACGGGCTATCCGCAAAATCGACGACGATGACATCATCAAAAACCTGGAATCTCTTCAACTCCGTAGGGACATTGGCTCGCTAAGCGTATTTTACCATGGCGAGTGCTCTGAAGAACTGTTTTCCCTTATCCCACCCTCTCCCTTCCATCATAGAAACGCACATGCAGGCTTGCGATGTCATTATTCCACTGTTGAGAACATTTCTTCGCGTACCAAAAAGTTCGGCAACTCCTATCTTTGTCGTACCATTAAAAAGTGGAACACCTTACCTGCACATGTGTTTCCTCCTTCCTACAATATGGGATCCTTCAAACGAAGCGTGAAGAAGCATCTTGCGGGCCAGCATGGCAGCGTCGACTGACAGGACACTGTGTAGTCTTTTTTCAGTTGCAGTTGCGATTTGGGATCCTCTTTCGCTTATCATCAGGGAAAGTGGGGCCACTGTGCTGAGCTTATATAAAAAAGTGATTTACCTCGTTAAATAGTCTTGTCAAAAGATTTATTATAGAATCGACGAATATCTAACTGACAAAGATTTCTGGAAATAATTCAGCACTGGTACATATATAAATGTATCTTATAAAACATATGTTTTAATTATAATAGAGAGGAGCTATCTCTTCTATATTATAATTAAATTCAGATCTAAAGAAATATTATAATTATTTCTTTTCGCATTTTTTCTTCACCAATGGTTAATTCTGAATCTGATCTGATCTAGGATTATGAAATTAAAAAGTAAACTATGACGTTAGTTAAAATAAAGTAAACTATGACGTTAGTTAAAATATGTCGTAGGTAAAATAAAGAATTTGAATTTTGAACGGCTAATGAGAACGGTATGTAGGTAAAATCTGTATATCTCGCCTAAAAGCCGACCCTGCGTGTTCCAATTCAATTTTATGGAACTAGGTATATGTTGAGTAAGAGGCATCTACCTCCATTAGACTGGTGTTGATATAAGAATGACATTTTTGTGTTTTATGTGCATTCCTACCAAATAATTAAGAGTTTGCTCTAACAGCAATAAGTCTGATTTTTGTATGTTCCGTTTGTTTATATGTAAGTACAATGGAAAGATGAAATAATAAAATTCCTTCGCTGTTATATTCTGATGGCGTCTAATAGAGAGTTTAGTTGGTTAACCTTTCGAAACCCGGGTGGTCGTATACGACCGCGAAATGTATGGGAAAACGTATATAACGGGTTCTGACTGCTCAAAGCCGAGTTTCGTAGTCGTAAGATGGGACTGGACAGCCACAGGGATTACAAGGAGTTAAAGCTTACTTTTATCAACATGTTTATATTAAATCTGAAGAACCCAAGAATATTGTGGAAAAATATAAAAACCATGGTTGCTAGTTTTAATGGGCATATAACTGAAATCTGTACACCTAAACAACCCGGATCATATTATTTCCTACTTTATTAATATGCCCGGTAATTGATTGTGATATCTCAAATTTATTGTACTACTTACTTAATCGATTTAGCTCTGCAGAATTTAAATTATAATCAACACCCACTTCAGTATTCTTAAGAGAGGTAGGGCGTATCAAAGCTGTCTGGGGAAATACCTCCACCTCACAGAAAACCGTAGCCAAATAACAACTCTTTGGAGGGTTGTTGTGTTCGTGCGTGTGAGTGAGGTCATCAATAAAGCTCCTAAGGAGTTGCTGTAATACCAGCAGAGATGGCATCGCGTGCGTGATACTTAATGTATTACAAGTGTTCATAGGCTACGGCATCCGCTTAACATTAGGTGGGTCGTATGCCTCCCGATGTTGTGTAAAAAAAAACAAGAAAGTTCATAAACAAAGAAAGTGGGAGAGGTCAATATTAAGTTATGGGTGCTTCTACAATGTCGTCATTTAGCTATTACTACATAGTTTTTGTTAGAAGGTTGAATATGTAAATTTCATTACAATCTAGGATAGTCAAGATCGATGAATTACAATTGCACGAGGCGGCCTATTTCTCTGCGGAATGCAATTACTTGGATAGGAGTGGCGTCATCGTATCACTATGTCACTAGTTAAATGTACGAGTACTATACCTACTATGTACAGCAGAAATATACATGCAGTAGTATAACTTTACAGAAACTTTTCGTCGTCCTCTCACAGATGTGTCTGTGTGCAATTCCAAATAGTAGAAATAAATGTAGAGCAAAAGAACTTAAAAGAATGATTGAAGAATGTAATCGTTACGCTCACACAGAAACAATCAGCTATACGATTCTAAGCTTATTCTAAGCTCTTCGAACCGATAGGTCACATCATATCTATGCAGTGATCACACGCTGTGATCAGTGCATAGATGCATAGATGTGAAGTGACGATTTTCCGTTCTAGTCAAAGCGAGACTAGCCATCCTACTTTTATATCTATCTACTATTATGATAGATATTATATTATTAGCCTGTACTATGGACTTTATACATTTTTTTGGATAATTTTTACGCTGTGCTATAGCATAACGGGTGGGCGTGCTTACGTAACATAATCTATTATAGGTACTTTTCGTGAGATACATTAAAAATAAAAATAAATTACCGGCAATCGGTTAACAACAAAGTGCGTCATTTAACGAATTATAATAAAGCCATGCCATAGTGTTACGCGTTTGCTATCAAATCAAACGCAATGGCATCTCGAACTGATATTGAATAAGTACAAAACTGGAGAAATATCTTACACCAAACAGTCAGAAAATACCCCCCAGGAGAGTTGTTGTATTCCTGTGAGTCAAATGAGATTAAGCTCCTGCATAGTCGCTGGAAAAGTGGGAAACGCAAGCAGTATTCCATGTGTTGCTAGCATTAATAAATCATAGCAAAGAATGCTAGTCTGCCACCGTCCGTAATAAAAGATAACGCGTAAACTTTGTTGTGAATACTGATGTTTATTCATTTTATAATAGGTACCTATCCAAACCATTACTTAAATATTTAAATGGTAGTTTGGATAGAAGACCCAATAAATATGTACGGACAAGTGCAGGTTAGGCGGTTAGTTGGTAAACGAAATTAGTATATACTACGATCTGTGTAAACGGTATTGATATGCGTAAGGGGTTTAACTCAGCTGTAGTAAAATGTATTAGTAAAGCCCCAATGCATATCTTGAATACACCAAAACACTGAAGTGGGTCATGGCGGATTTGCATGATTTGCCACTTAGATAGGAGATGCCACAACAATTTTAGGTTCCGTAACGTACGAAGAACATCTCTGGTGTTCCAACTGTATACCATTACCACAACCACCATAGGCTACGTGGTAATCATCCTTGTCATCAATCAGGCGTGCTTGTTTAAAATTAAATAAAATCCTTTTTTTGCTAATGTCAATTTAATTTCTCTCCAGTTTCAATTAGGCATGAGAATAGTAAAATGTAATTTAAACTAAAAGTGTTATAAATTACATTTCCTTTTTATTTAGTGATTAGCGTCTCAATGTTAAGAATTCATTTTAGTCCAGTCAATAAAGCGGGGAAATAAAAAAGTTTCTTATAGAAAGAATTGATAGCACTTTCATGATCAGCGACCCAAAAACCCATATGTTGACCTGCTACACGCTCGTATCGCCTAAGTTTGAAATTTTCCTTTACCAGGTTTTCCACAGTTTTCCGACTTCTTTGATAATCTTATTTCGTTTAACTCGTTCGTGACACTGAACATTAATTTGGAGCACTTTATTATCAGTAACAACGAAAAAAAAAAAGAAAAAAAATACAGGATTTTCCAATTTTTCACTTTTCATGGGGGATTTTCCACAGTTTTACGTCTTGATATCATTATTCATCTTCAGGTGCGAGCCCAATTTGACAACACCGAAGAAAGCAGTAAAAAGTAGGAAAATTAACCAAATTTTCCGATTTTCCGCTCCCCGTGCGAATTTTCCGGAAAACTAATGGCGGATTCGTAATCAGCGACCCCGAAAATCTACTAGGGGACATTTTCAGTCCTTAATTTTCACTTTCACTATATTTTGCAATTTTTTTCAAAATGAGAAAGGTGAGTTTCAAGGGAGGGGGGGGGGTGGGGGGGGGGGGGTGTTAGTCACTTCGCTTGCTAGTAATGAATGACCTAGAGGACTCATAGAAGATGATGCAAAAAGAATTTTTTTGATCCATCTTCCTATAAGAAACTTTTTTATTTTCCCGCTTTATTGACTAGACTATTTATATCATAAAAATATTTATAAGAAGCCATCTGAACAACTTGCGCCAAAAAAATGAAACAGAGCATTCTTTTGTCGGCTAGTTTTTATCTCATACTGTAGTATACTATAAACGTATATACTACAGTGTACAGTAGAGTTTACAGTTGAGATAAAAACGGCTACCATGTGATGTATAAAATGTTGTTTCGCAGCCTCTGTATAATGGTTCCGAAAACAGCATTTTCTCAAAATTCGCCTTTTGCCACCGTAGTGGTTTAAAAAAATGTTCAAAGTACGCATAAAGAAATTATCCACCTTCACGCCAACTCCCTTGTGGGATAATCAGAGACAACCGAGATGGTAACAGATATCATTCCTTTTACCACAATACTTACTGCCCGACCGGCGGCGCGGCGATAGCCATTTTATTTTATTATTGTCTTTTATGGTCTTTTTAAATCAAAGTTGAATTTTGATTCATTCTGTAGATTTTTATAAATAGCTTGACTCCTCTGTAGAGTAAAAAGTAAATACCATAAAAAGGGAGTCATGATATCTGGTGATTGCGAAGCAGTCGCGAGAATGAATCGGCAAACGTTCGTTAGTTTAATTCAAACGTAACTTCTTGTTTACAGGTTTACTATCGACGACAATGAAAAAGTTCCAGTAATGTTCTAGCCCATCTGATTGGCTGCAAACGCGCGGCGAATTTTTGAGCAAAGAAATCTGCAGAAAATACAATGAAGATTGTAATGGGTATGTAAAATACTAATAAATAGGCCAGTACTGTCTATGAAGCACATATTTTTATAATACTAACAGTTCATATTTCTAAAAGTCAAACATTTCATCCGTTTTCAATTGTATCTAGTATAATTCCTTTTTACTGCTTATCGCTCTTAAATTAAAACTTGTTTATTTGACTTATTTTACTTTCTTTTTTTGACTCATTATCGATAATTTGGCGGTACTTCAATTCTTTCACTTAACCTTTTAATGAATCTTCCTCCTAAAACACCATATTTCATATAGCTTAATTCGCTGCCTGTCCCCTTTTATAAGCTTTCATATATTTTTTTTATTTATTTCTTACAAATTTTGCAAGTCAATGTTGGAACACTTGTAAAGGTGTATCTAAACTCAGGGGGGCCCATATTATGAAATACTATTTTTTTCTGTAATCATTTAAATTCTCTGAGGCTTGTGACCAGGAAGAGTTACACTGACTGTTAGTCACTTAAAAAGTACTTGAGCTTTTTTTTTTATTTTGTTGAAACAAATCAAATTATGGATTAGATATTTGACCCTTTGAATATATGCACACTTTATAGACTTTCAATGGAGTTTAATTATATAAATTAATTGGTAGCTTACTGTGCCATACGAGATATATTTGGTAAAATGATGAAGTCAAAGGATTCTTCTTGCAACAAGCAAGTAGTAAAACATAGTATATTTTTCGAATATGGGTTATATGTGCCCACTTTTCATAGCCACACTACAACAAAGACTATTCCGCTGAAAATAAAATGCCTTTATTACAGCTCTATCTTTTTATAGATCTAATGTCTAGATGTAATGTCGGTCAGCACTAACCAGTGACCCGTCTGAGCGGGGTTTAATAGGTACTACGTATTGGGCGGTCCTGCAGGAACTGACATTTTAGTATAGGCTATATTTTTAGAGATCGCCACCAAAAAGTAAAAAGTTGAGTCCTCATAGTACAAATCCATCTGTCGATCCGTCTCTTCATCTGTTCATGATATCAACCCCATCAGAATGCTCGTTCGAGATCCACAAAACCTCAGAAAGCCTTCTGATCCCTAGCCAGATGCATATCCAAGATATTGCGGAGTGAGAAAACTTGATCCTTATGTCCCTTTCCATTTCAGAAATCTCCCTGAGAACTGAGCGCTGTCATGATTAATGTTTTAGCAGAGTAAATAGCATCTTTAGAGACAAACTTACCTTACCTACATGTGGTGCGATTAGCTAACAAGGATCTGACAAAGCAGTATGGCTGGGAAAATTTCTCTACCTTATATTAATAAGACCACAGCCTTATTTCGCTCGCCGGAATATAGTATATTGTATTCCTGCTGATGAGTAAATTAACCCAGAAATTGCTAGTGTCATAAGCTTGTTTGCCAATCTGCGAAGCATGGGAGAGACTGAAAATGATTTAAAATCAAATCAATTTGAAATCATGTGCCTCGCTGAAATCATGTGATCTGCGGCAACCGTCGGCATGTTCCGGAATCCGTCGCAACTCCATACCATTCTTCGGATGTCTATATAACTATGCTATGCCGTATCATTGATAAGCGCCGGTCTTACACGTTGCATCATGTGTTAGCAGGTCGGATAAGTGTGCGGACGGGCGCGGTGGTGCTCGTGACGGCGGGTGGAGTGTCGGCGCGCGTCGCCGGGAAGGTGGGCGGGTACTCCAACAAAAAGGGAGGTGAGACACTTGTTATAATATCTTCCTGTAATATATATAATCTTGCTGTTTGTTATGGGCGGTATTAGAGAATGCGTCGACAGTGACGAATGTTTTTTTATGTGTAGAAAGCTCGACTTTAGCTTGATGTTTCTACAGATGTTTCTTGATAATAAGGCAACAAATGTGTGCATGGCTTGCCTGATTACAGACGATTGTTGTTTAGCTTTCAAAAAGTAGTTTCGTCAAAAATCAAAAAAAAGGAAATCTTTTGCATAATCTTTGACAGGTGACAAATACCACAAAATGAGAGTTTATGGAAGATACAGCAACTGGGTTCACATACTAGGTGTCTATTCTAGTTCCAATAGCACATCCTTTGAGGTATATAATCATAATTTTTAAAACACAAGTGCACTCACCTACACTAAGCGCACTCCGCCAACTAACCCACGAGCGAAATTATGAGGGCAATGAGGTGAATTCTTAGATCAATAATGAGTGAAATAAGACTTACTGAAGGATTAATATATGGCTGAGATTACCAGCAAATTTCTGAGGAATTGGTACATGAACACCGAGGTGAAAATGTATGCAAGCGTCACGACAATAAACCGACTACATTGAGTGGTTCACAAAAATGTTATGAAAAGAGTGAATGGTGGGAATAGTGCAACTGAAGCGTTAGGGAATCTTCTCAGTGGTAAAAACTTGACCTAAAAGGCATGTCTGGCTATACACAATGTGGTGCTGATCCTAACGCTAATGTTTGAAGCGAAACGTGGGCATGGCAAAGAGACTATAAAAAAAAGCGATCGAAATGCGAGTGTATCATAAAATTTGTGATGTTACGTTTGGAAAGGGGTTAACATAAAGAAAGGCCCGTTGGGTCGTACATGTAGAAAGAATGCAATAGGAAATAATGATGCAACATGTAACAGTTTACAGTTTAGTACAATAAATTACCTGGCACGACCATATTGGTCCTATTTTGTTAGAAAATCATATATATGGTGTTAGGAGTCCTAGGACATAAAGGTATGTAGCTGTGAATCTTAAAGAAAGAGGTGTGTAAGAACCGGGCCATGTGGCGCTTAATTCACTCTACCTATCACACAAGGCCCTTAGTGTAAAGATCTACCTTAGTACGGCCAAGTGCATGTCGGATATGCATGTATATATAGTGGAATAAAATCTACGATTATGCAGATCCAGAACGCATTATATAGGCATATGAATATTAAGGCCACCCCCGGTTGATTATACAAATATTTCGCGAACTGTTTACTATATCGAAACTAAATTGATCTTCCCACAGCTTCAATGTTTTTAAAAACCTATCTAAACACCACAAAAAAAATCATCGCCGCTTTTCGTGTAGGGAAGGTACCACCAAAAAAAATTTTTTTAAGATTTTATTCTACCACTTTGTCAGCATAGTGAATATGTATATACATGCCAAACTACATCTTTTTAGTATCAAGCGTCTCTGAGTTAGGCCGTGGACAGACGACAGTCGTCGATCTGCCCGTCACATGGCGAAACTATAAGGGTTCCTTGTTTACTACGGAACCCTAAAAACGGCACGTCAATTATAGTAATGATTGATGTGTCCTTTTTATCTAAGTAGATATATACATTTACATATGGTTGTGGCCTACCTCTCTTTTACCAGAGGCTTGTTGGCTTGGATTTCGTGTGAATGCACTCGGATTGGCTTTAAATAGGTAGTTTAAACATTAGTTCTGAAAATTTTGTTGGTTTTCTAAGAACAATAATGGAAGTATATAATGCTTTCCGTGTACAAGTCTCCGTAAATGTGTGTTACGCAATGATAATAAACAAAACCCAAGAACAAACATTGAGCGTAGTATCCCTGACCTTTCTTCAGAAAACAGTATACTTATCTATGTAAACAACATCACATAGATCACGCAGACAAGTCGTGAGTATATATATATAAATAACCAATATTTTAAATAAACTTTAAAATATTGGTCATAAAATTCGTTATTAGCTAAATCAGCAGCTGTCCTCACCTGTGGCGTCATGCATCAGCATTCCCTGTCACGTAGTACATTTTTGCTTAAGTATTTCACAATACATCCGGTATAAGGATGCAATTTCCGTAATAGTTATCACTATTATTATATAAGGAATGGTTATACAATCGAAACACACAAATAAACATTGAACGTTGAACAATAAAATACACTCTAATTTGAGAACAGTAATCCTGTTAATAACACTATCTTGTGGTAGTATATAATAAGGTGAACATATTACTTTTTCAGGAAAATCAACAAGCGGCATCAACGAAGAGATAATCTGGATCAGTATAAGCATGGCTATAGCGATAGCAGTACTAATAGCACTGGCTCTCTGCTACATACTCAAGGAGAAGTGCACCAAGAGACAAAGTTACAGGGAACAATCATGACGATACAAAGAGGAGTTTGCTAAGCACGCGCTTGCAGACTCCCTCTCTGATGTCTCATTCCCCTCGTACACTATGTACCCTCAATATTCACCAGACGGAAAAGAATATTTCTATAATTTCCATCGATTCTCTTACATAAGAAATAGTTGTAAATTACCCCCAAAAGACTATCCAATAAAAACAAAAGAAGAGATATATATCAACGCATGATGTATCGAATAATTACAATTAATTTATATAGGTACGAGTACTATACTATAGTAGGTAATATATGTAATTATGTGTTCATAATTAGGAAAGAAGAGCCTATGCCGAACAAATCTCGACTATATATAAAAAAGTACCTATCGACCTAAAATTCACACGTTTCTTGATATGAAATTCTTCCGCTCGATCGGTACAAATTTAGCGGTCAACAAGTTCGAATTTGAAACCATAGTGTGAAACGTTCCGTCTCAGCTCCTAGAAAGGAATGTTATGTTCAAGGTAGGGTTATCAGCTTCTTTGTAATTAAATGTTATTAATTCGTCCTTCCTTTCTTTTTAGTGTTGTGGACATAGACAAAACGTAATATTCATGAATAATTCCTTTTTTCCACGACGGACTTTAATTTCGGCATGGGCCCTCATAATGGATTCATTATTTATTTTATACGGAAAACTTACAGTATTATATATATCTACACAAATTACTCTTATGATATCTATATACCAATACAGTTTTCGTGTATGGGTATCAATATGCTTGTTTGCTTGTTGACTAAGGTATCACAAAATACATAGTGAAAAAATTTTTTTACAGAGTATAAAAATTTGGAATCTTAATTTAATTAATAATTAAGTTAATATTTTTAAGGAGTCACGTCAAACCAATGTTTAATAAGGGTAGATTAAAACGTGTTTGGTTTTATATTAATAAAGTCGATATCAGGGAAGTCTACTAATTTATTAAATGAATTTGCGGATCGTACAAAGAAAGAGTTACTTCTGTAGTTGGTCTCCTTCGATTCCTGGGGAGAACTCGGAAACATATGAGAGATAGGAGATGTGGCGAATCAATTGCTGACTGAGCTATTTTTAACAACGTGGTAATATTGGCAATATTTTTTCTCTCGTAGAGGGGAAGTATATGTTATTTTCTACAGCTTGACAAGTAGTCACTTTCATTAGATTTATATTGAAGAAACTATACAACTTACGTTGTATAGTTTCAAGCCTGTTTATGTAACTATTATATTGTAGGTTCCATACATGTGAACAATACTCGAGTATGCTACGCACGAAAGAACAGTATAGTATTTTGACTGTTTTTATATTTGCAAACTGAATTGCTTGATCTTGCTTGATCTGTGAATAATTCCAAGCGCCTTGTTAGCTTTTTTAGCTATAGTCAATGTGTTTTTCATAAGAGAGTTTGGAGTCATGTACGATTCCTAGATCACTATTTCATGCGAGCGTGCATGAAAAGAGCTATGAATGTGAAAGAAGCGAGTGAAGTGTGTAAGGACCGCGTCTTATGGCGCTCGGTTCTCTCTGCCTACCCCGCAAGGGACCTGGCGTGAAGATACATACATACATACATACATACTATTTCATCAACTCTTTTTAAATCACGACTTTTGAACTTATTCTTATATTTTATGATTTTTGGTTTACGACTAAATGTCATGCAAAAGCATTTGGACATATTCAAATCGAGCTATTAAGCTTACAATATTCTTCAAATTTGATCAAATCCCATTGCAGTAGATGACAATCGTCTGTGCTGTTAATTTCCTTATATATTTTCATATCATCCACGTACATCAGAAAGTCATAACGAAAAAAAAAATTTTTATACAACTAGATTGGAAAACAAGCATGCGGCCCGCATTAGATGGCAAGTGGTCACCGCAGTCTATTGACGCTCGCAACATCACGGAATATTACTCCCGTGCTGCCAATCTTGTGGCCATATCCCACCCTTAAAACCGGAACACAGCTATATAAATATAACAGCTTGGCGGTAGAAATAGGTGGCACAGAGGTACTCATGCAGACGACTTTTGTACATAGTCTCCCTCTAGCAAATGAAGCGTTAATATCATTAATAAACAAATAAACAAAAGTGGCCCGGAAGGAACCCCGGGCACTCCGGGATAATATACCACCCCTAGATGAATAAACGGCTTTCTATAAATCCATGTTGCTGGGGAATAATTGTGGCCGATAAAGCACAGTAAACTTGGGAGTACGCGTTATTTAATTTTTTACGTCACTCTTAGAACCATTTTTGTGAACCGGCGTTACGAATGCTGACTTTTGACATGCTGACAAAGTTTTGGAATATTACCCTCAACAACTGATCTTCTATAGAGAATAGTGAGTGGTATAGTTAGGCTTTTAACAGACTTAGAAATAAATATTGGTGACGAATGATCAGGTCCAGCCCCTTTAGTTAGGTCGCAAAAGGAAGACTTACATTGTCATGGGAAGTATCATGTAGAAAATTGGATTGAAAATATTCAGCAAGAGAGTGCAAATTTCTTCTCCGCTGTCAATCGATTTCATCCGCTGTCATTCGACATTCATGCGACGATGAGTAGTTTATTGGTTTGTAGGTACAATGCGTAACACTGTTGCACCTTAATATATCATAATTTAATTCATCAATCTAATCATTCAAAAGAACAACTATGATTAGTTACGTACTTGTCGTTGATATAATCTAGGTTTTGCATGTCTCTATTTCCTCCTACACATCGATTTCAATCAATATTGATATTTTTTTAATTGTATTTTAGTACGTATTTTACTAAAAGATATATATTGTAAAGATATGTATTATATACTGATAGTAAATTTCAATGCTGTTTCATTTATATTTTTGACTTTTTGGAAGTTATAACAACTACAAACTCTAAACAGATACATTGAGACATGGTTTAAGGTAGATGTAGGTAAAAAACATGGAGTCTGTGTCACATAATAAAATACGATAAATAAACGTTCAATTAGTGGCATTTATATTAAATGGTTAGTAAAAAGTTATAAGTTCCTAAATATTTTTTGCAATGGATAAAATTCACCTTCCTCTGTTATGTT
Organism: Pyralis farinalis; assembly: GCA_947507595.1. Taxonomy (NCBI): domain Eukaryota; kingdom Metazoa; phylum Arthropoda; class Insecta; order Lepidoptera; family Pyralidae; genus Pyralis; species Pyralis farinalis. The sequence continues at coordinate 25,007,624 of OX382269.1, forward strand.
ACATGTCTGTATTTACATTTGTTTGGACGTAGGCGTGAATCTTTGAAACTATCTACTAATGTAAATTGTAAAATTTTAAAGTGAATTAGTCAAGTGTATTCCACCGATTACATATGAAGCGCTAGCGAAAGTGTAGAGCACAGCGGTATTATCTTTGGAGTAGCTTCACTCTTACGTTACTTTACTGATAACAAATCTTACAATCTCCAGGAGAGGAAAAAGATCGAAACGAAAAAGATTACAGTTTTTTTCGTAGAAAGTTATTTGTATATGATTGTAGATGACAGATTTCGCTCATATAGTGGCTATTTGATATAAGTACCTTAATCACCACTTAGCAAAACCTTTCCAGAATAATATCTCGTTTACGTGAATATTATTAAATTGAATTATTATTTTTCCATCAATTGTTCTCTCATCTTTTCTGCGGCTTTATTTCACTTTATAAATGTACTAGCTTTCTGTCACTTGCCCCCTTGGCGTTCCTATCTCCTAAATTATTTCTGGCTTCTCAACACCACTGTCCTTTCCGGCTTCTTTATTATCGGTGCAACACCACCTACCACATTTTATTCTACTCTTCATGTCAGAGAGTAATGAACCTAGAGATTCTCATTTACATAAGTTTAGTACTTAAAGTCTGCAGCAAAATTTAATGCGCGAATATTTCTTGAGACCCTAGTACCAATCCTAAGCAAATGTAGACTATAATTGTTTTATTCATGATTTATTATAGATATTTATAACTAATCATACAGGTCATTGATGCGGGTGCTGTTCGTACTTACACGCAGGAACACAACAACCCTCTAGCGAGTTCTTATTTTGCTGCGGATTGATGTGAGATGTTTTTTTTTTATTTGTTTTTTAATTACTTACAACACATTACGTTATCATTACTGTACTGTTATCTCTATGTGCCTAGCATGTAACGAAATTTATTCAATCCGTTTATCAATTTTATCTATGAATATGAAAAATAATTACCAAATAATGAAACAATTCGAACTGTTTGTAGAATATTTGATGTGTAGTTAGAGTTAGTACCTATTGTTAGATGATATGCATGGATCAATCAGTAGACATATGTACAAAGAAATTATATATTGGTACTAAATGTTATTGAAAAATAGATGCGGTCCGCGCGGCATCTATAAATATATTCAATATAAAAACTAGTATAAATGTTGGTATGAGCTGGCGCCTTGTGACATTTCGACACAGTCCATCCAGAAGTGTTGTGTGTTATGTACACAATACTTGGCTTTTGTAACAGTCCTGAAAACAAAACAGTCAATTATAAACATTTTGTCATTCTGTGTGTTCGTTGTAAAGACTTTACGAACACGAAATTTACACTTACTTACATCCCAGTGCTAATTATCTCTAACAAAAATCGGTTGCAACAACTAATCATCTATATTTGTGGAGTTTCTCTCCAAAAACGATAATTTTTCCAGCCTTTATATTATAAAACCTTCACATTGCTATCTTGGTAACACGTAGTAAATTACATGTCGTTAAAAAGACAAGCAAATTAATTTAAAGGCAGTTGTGATGTACCTAATTAAGCATTCGAATGATCAACTAGAAATCACCTTGTGTACCTATGAAAACGTTTGTAATAAATGTACGTAAAATAATCTACATATAGAGGTATATATCATTCTTCTACAAACTCTTACGTTGAACTTCTTCCATAGCGTTTCGTAAACGACGTAAAGATTGATTTGATGATAGTCTACTTATTTAAACCCGAACTCGTACCACTTCTATCAGTGTACAGAGAGTGATAACGTATGTAATTTTCAGCGTAATTAGTATAACAAATAGCATAACAAAAGATAAAGGAATTGGATTTTCAGGTATAATAGTAAATTTTAAATAGGCTAGGGTGCATCATAGCAGTCTGGGAAGTACCTCCACCTCACAGAAAACTGCAGCTAAATAAAAACCCCTTGAGGGTTGTTGTGTTCCTGCGTGGGAATTTATAATATTGAGAGCGTTCATATGCTACGGTAACCGCTTTCCATCAAGTGGGCCGTATGTTCGTATGCCTCCAAACATTGTATAAAAAAATCTAATCCTGCGGTGAAATTGCTTACATGTTGCCAACTGAAACAGGACTCTAGCGAGTGCTGTCGTAACGAGAGAATTATACCATTTCATTTAAAACCCTGTGTGGTTATTTTCTATATTGTTCGCCATTTCATTCATAATTGGAGTTTGAACTGTAAGTCTAGTACGTAAGATCTAGAAATCCATGGTTATAAATCGCAATTGCTAACTTTGCCTCAATCGTGATTTTTATTTATTAATTTGCAGTAAATTACTTTCATTAATTTTATTTCTTCAAGGTGAAAGGGCTAAGTTTATAAATCCATTATTAGACATGTCCTTTTATATGGCAATGAAGCGTGAACAGTGCTTGAACTGCACATACAGGAGTGGAGCAGAGCGACGCGGAAGGACTACGTCACGAGTTTCAGCATTCGCTGTAACCTTTGTATCCGTAGCATAGCAGACGAACCGCAGAAGCTGGATTCCGGCACAAGGGACCTAAGTTAGACCTAGAAAGTACTGGCTTGGCCAAGGACCTCGCAAAGTAGAAAATAAATAGCAAAAAGTAACCGAGGTTAACGCTCGAATGAAAATGATACTTTCATCAATTTTATCTGCTACAAGTTCATTATTTTTTTTTGTAATACGAAGGGTGATTCCATAACGATTACTAACACAGAGCAGCTTATGGTACGAAGTAGTTTTTATCTGTCGTATTGTCATGATATAATGGTTTTTTTTTCATCTCTACATTTTGACGACAATATGCTTATAAATGATTAATTATACTTATTAATTTACGATTTTTTGATATATATAAATTGTATAGAACTCGATATACCTACATCTACATATTAAATATCTAAAAAATTAATTTAAGGGCCAATAAGAGCTGCTTGCGTAAGCGAAGGCTTATTTGTATATATGTACATGCACCTGTCAGTTCATATTTAAAACGCAATGGGTTTTTGTTTTTTTTTATATATCTCTATCTACGCCGGACGGCACACAAGCATACCGCCGACCTGTTGCGAAGCGGTTACCGTAGCCTAGGTATGCTTGTAATACATTAAGTGTCACTCGTGCGATGCCACGTCTGCTGCTAACACAGCAAGTAGTTAGGAGCTTGCTGGTGACCTCACTCACTCGCAGGAACAACACACCGCAACGGTTTTCTGTGAGGCGGAGGTACTGCCCCAGACAAGCTACTTTGATGTACCTCTCAAAATAGAAGATACGTGCATGTCTACGCATACTTAAGTGTGTATAACCTTTATATTTCCAAAGGTATGGTCCCAAAGCAGCGCCATATTATCCATAACCGACTTCGTATATGTTCAATTTGATTGACCCAAGATTTTATTAAAATTGTTAAAGTAAAGACAAGATTACATCAGACAGATGTGAACAACCCAGCAGGAGATTATCATAATCGATGAGTTCATAAGAATCTACAAATAATACTAATGTTCTATCTATCTATCTATAACTTCACACAAATCCCTTACGGGGTAGGCAGAGAGAGCCGAGCGCCACGTGACTCGATCTTTACATAACTCACCTCGCTTCTTTAACATTCTCTTCTCATGCACCTGACATCTCCGTCTGATAGAACACGACCAATTTGGTCATGGTAGGTAAGTCTTGGCCTTCCTCGGCTCCTACATCCTTCCACTTTTGCATTGTATATCTGATATATATATATTTATTTATCATTGTATATCATTATATATAAATATATTATATATCATTCTTTCATCCTGCATTCTTTCTACATGTCCGAACCAACGGAGCATGCCTTTTCTTATTTTAAGACCGGCGCTCTCTTTCAGACCAACTCTGTTTCTTACATCATCATTGCGAATACAGTCTACAAGCCTCACGCCACAAATTTTGCGCAGCGCTCGCATTTCAACCGCGTTTATACTAATGTTAACAACAAAAAGTAAAATAGTATCTTAAAATAAAGATGATGGTCGCGGTCCTCCATACTATTAGATAAAGAGGTTAAAGACTATTTTGATCGCTCTAGAAAAATAACAACGGTGCCAATTTGAAAATATAATACTGTACAATAATATTAATTATATGACTTTCATACAACTTTATCCACATAACCTTTCAAAAAAGAATATTCTTGACTTTCGTGCCATATTTTATTCAATTAATAAATTATTAGGTTTAATTTCCATTTTAAAGGAATTGCCCTAAAGTCAAATTTTGTTGATACTACGTCTCCAGGATTGAAATTCTGAGTCATTCTATACCGTTTTTATAAGCTGTGTGCTTCTCTCACTTTCTCAATGTTTGTGTACGTAATACGTAAACAAAAGTTTGAGCGTATTTTGCTTCCGAACGGGTGAATTGGGCTGATTTTTGCTGCGAGTGTATCTTGACGTAACAAAGTCCTGGTAGTATGTTAGGCTAATCGAAAGTTAATAAATGACTTTATTTTTTTAACATCTACGAAAATGAATATCGTTGCAACATACCAATAAGTAAAATGCCAATATGTGATTATGACAAAGTTAATCCTTGTAGACGGCCTTTTCGATCGGTATCATATCATAATACACGAGTACCCGGTATTTAACATTCGTCATTTCTCAGTTAAGATTAATTCTCTGTTTTTAAATAAAGTGTTATGACTGTCAACATTCATGTGACTTTTTAAATTAAATTAAAATATTTTACAATAAAGTTAGGTTACCATACAAAACGTGAGCAATTTTTTTATGTTAGAACTGTATGTACCTCGCTGATGTTTATTTGAATCGTAAATTAAGTGCCCTGCTTTGCGTTCACTTTTTGTATAGATCTATGGTTTGCATGTACAGATAAAAAAAACAAACTGCCACTTTTCTCTTCTCTTTCGCTCTTCTCTTCTTTTTTTCAGATAATGCTGAGCGTTAATATTTGATGAATTTACTATTTCGAAAAGTATATCGATTTCTAATGATTTTATTATAAGGTCTGTACGTTCATTCTATACATGTAAAAAAATGTGAAAGGCTTTCTTTTTGTTATTTTTTCATACCGTTTCTTTTCACAAAAACCAAAGAGATACAAGCGGCAAATAACTAATTGTTTTGTAATTTCAACTTGTAATAATAATGACGATGCAATTATGAATAGTTTATAAGATATAATATATGTAGTGTTTAAGTAAAACATGTTTTTTTTTCTAAATGAATCGATACCTACCTAGAAACTTGTCACTATGAATGGTTTTACGTGGCAAAATTGTGAAAATAATACACTTACATTATACTCTAATAAGTAGAGTGAATATTTTTGTGTTATTGACTAAACATGTATCATATTTATTTATAGTACCTATATGTATATCAATGTGCCATATTGTAAAATAATACTTGATATGATAATAAAAATATAATAAAATACTTGTACATACCTATATAATGAATGTATCTATAAAGTTACTCACCAGTAACATATTAAAAGAACGAATTCATGACAGACTACTTTAAAATGATATAATTATAACATAATTTTTAATGACCAAATAACTGATATTTAGCCTATATTATTTTTTAGAAAATCCTAAATAAATGTTTACTTATGACTGACCACTGAGATTTTATTTTCTTCCTTCCCTACTTTTATCGTGCTCATGACGGCTTTAAAAAAAATATTGTGAATGAATAACATTTTACCTCTATTCTAATCCATGTGTAGGTAATGTAATAATCAACTTGAACGAAACGTCCGATATTTACCCTAACTTACAATATATACACAGCAAGAATATATATAAAAAAACTGTAGAACTAATGAATTGCTCTTTTGTTATTAAATTATACAAATTATAACTTCCTTTTTTAATATGATAGATATTATTTAAGTGTAAGCCTTATATCTTTTGACATTGTTTTTTTTTGTTTCTTCAATGGCATGAGTTATATGATGCTTATTTTATAAATCCAGCATTAAAGAACTTCTCAGATAAATAAGCAAATATATCAAATTGGTTTTAATGAAAACAGGCTAAAAATTTAATGCGTTGTAGTAGTGATACGTTATCACCTACGTTACGTACAAGCACATAAAGATGAATAAAGAGAGTAAAGAGGAAAAAATATTAGAAACATGAAATTTCCTCAACCAGCTTGGAGGCAGAGATATGGTAGTAGGGCCGAACGAAGAGAGAAGCGAGAGAAGGGAATTTCTGGGGATACCTCTTTTTGTCAATATGTCACGCACTATCATTTTCAAGGTCAACCAGCCTCTACCGTACCCTCTAATCAACGAGTGGCCGCTGCACACATTCTTACAATTCGCTCATTTGAAATCAAATCTTTGAAATACGAATTAAAGTATCACAACAGTGATACTAATCACGTTTGCTTAAATTACAACTAAACTTTCACGAATTATATCATAAAAATGAGGAAATGCGACTGCAATTTGAAATGTTTCCTGGAAAAAAGTATTTGAGTATTTGCGGGGCAGACTTCTTGTCAAAATTATATTATAGTCAAAAAAGGTTGGTGTGTTTTGCCACTAGCTAATTCATGCAAACCAGCGCCGAATGGTATCTTTCTGCTACCGTTAGTAGATGCATATCTACGTCATGGCAGCTATGGGTACTGTAGTCGGCTCTGCATGTCAACGATGGAGCGGTTGGCATGAATCTAACTAACGGTTATCACTACGTCATATTAATATCCGCAAAATAATGTGTACCTAAATCTTACAACTATTTTATTTTAATAATTTGACCAAAATCCTGTGGAACCTGTGGGGAAAACCGGCCAATTATACTCCAAAACAATTATAAAGTACCATTAAAAAAATTGAAACATGTAAATTAACTACAAAAAGTAAAAAAAATACATATTTTTAACGGCATTCAAGCGCGACAATTTTGCTAAATGCTAATTAAGATTTAGCTAAATTCTTGCTCAACGTGGATTTTAACCCAGCCAGCGATGCTAATGCTACAGCTTGTGACAAAGAATTTAGCTATTCAAGTTTCATGACAAACAGCCCATAGAGTAGTTAAATCGGTAGAGTAGTTTTGTGCAATTGAGAGAGAGCAGAGATGAGTTGTGACAAATGTCGACAATCCCAAAGTAACATACAATATTAGGCGCTTAAGTCTAAGTATGGACTTTGTCCCCCTTTGTGTGCTTGACCGATTGTGCAATTAAAAGTTGTATTAAAAGGAGTTTTCAGACGCATGTTTGCCAATGAATAGTACAAAAATATGACGACATTGCCTTGACATATTTTTTTATACCATTAAGATACCAAACAACGGTACGAACTGCCTGATAGTAAGCAGTTACCATAGCCCTTGGACAGGTGCATTACTAGGGAATTCTATATTAAAATTATGAAAACAATTATATAACAAATCAATAAAATAACAAGAAAAACCAGCTGATACCCGACGCATTTTTGCCGCATATTACGAGTATTTTATTAATATTTTATTAGTTTATCGCAATGGGATGATAGTATGGCAGCGCATATAATACGAACAAACAAACAAATATTATTTCTTATATATTAGACAAGCTAGGTAGTAAACGACAACAAACTGCGTAGATGCCGTGCTAGGAACTGAATAAACATTTGCCAAATTAATTGATTCCGTCTGTTTACACCGGCATTGCCTCCCAATAAAAATATATCGAAGGTTATAAAAGGTAAAATTTCTATCACAATGTCTCCCAAATTACGAAACCAATTCCCTTGGACTAGGAATTAGTTCGTTTCAGCTTGAACACAGATAGAAAAACAATAATATGCAAATAATACTACTAGTAAATTATTAATAAATATAATGTTATATTAGGCGTCCGTCCCTCTTCTGTAATAGACCAGTACCAGTAATCACTCCAGGTCACATTAATAGATCAATAATTTGAATAAATTTGTTTGTGGAATTATGAGTGGTAACAATTAAAAAAACATACATTCACGTGTACCTATAGGCGCACGTGTCTTTAGTATGTTTATAAGTAGGTGTGTTTTCGTTACTTATTTTTGTGTTTTTGTTTCGCGTGTTTTCAGGAAAGATGCCTATATAGATAAACTTAAAAAGCAAAACCTTATCTAAATACAAAATCTGATCCAAATCGTTAGAGTCGTTTTCGAGATGCACGAAATTTACATACTTATATCCACTTTTCTTACTTTTACCACCTGTGGAGTTTGCTAAAAAAGATCTCTTGTAGAGATAAGATCTCCTTTGTACACCTTTAATGTAATAAAAGTAAGAATATTAACTTAAATTGGGCTAACTAAAATATAAATAAAAGTTTATTTGCAAAAAAATCTCACATGTTTAGCAAACCACATTAAATAATCCATAAATACGTCGCAATACACTTGTTTTGCCACATAGCAGAGATGCTGCTCGTTTATTTCAGTGCCTATAAATGACGAGAGTCATCGACAGTCATCGACAGTATCCCTTCGCTAAATAGAACCTCAGGACCGTACTGGTAAACTCACTAAAAGATAAAAGAAATAAAAATAGAATTATTTTCATGGCATTGGACCCTAAAGGGCACTTAGATAAGTCTTCACTTTTAAAATAGGTATAATCTTATTATTATATCTCATTCAATTATCTTAGTTATCATTTTCCTTTTTTAATTTTGGAAATGACCATTGCCCAAACAGATATGTCTAAAGAAAATTTCCAATATAGGTTTCTTTACAATTCGTCAATTATATATTACAATAAATTTATGTCAGCATGTTGGTAAAATAAAAAAGTGTGAGTGTGTGTGTGTCAGCTCCGACGCACGACTGGAGTTTACTCCTTACGAATGATAATTATGAAATATATTGAATAGATAAAGAGGATGAATGCATCTTCTGAAATAATAAGAATAGAATTTATATTATTCATAAATTTGAACTTATAGTTCATATCCTACAGGCTTACAAATTAACCGCACTTACGTGTTTTTCGTATTCTTTTTCGTTACGTCGCGAATCAATTCCTTCCATATTTTCCATTGTTTTTTTATCACTTGATGATTTGTTTAATAGTGCATAAAAATATACGTAAAATGTACCAAGCTTCGTAATACGCAGGCGCGCACACACACGTACTAACACACGTACAACGCTCGGTCGGCATCTTTGTCTTCACGTTCGCCTTCGCCTTCGCATTCGCGTTCGACTTCGCGATCGCCTTCGAGTGAATTAAGTAACTTAACTTCTGCGTAACCGCTTTACATTAAATGGGCCGTGTGCCTTCCGACGTTGTAAAAAACGAGTGTGCTTTAGACCACACGACTGACGTAAAACTTACAGAACATAGGCAATTTAATGTCCTACGCGCTCGCGACGGACGGACCGACGCACGCACGCACGCACCGAGAGTGTTGACTGGGAATTTCACTTGGTTCTTCTGCTTAATCTTCTTCTTAAACTTTATTGAACGTTAGCGCTTAGAAGCACTTTTTTCGCATTCACATTATAGTGGTTGCCAAAAGTTACTAACTTATATCTCCCTCTCAATTTCCGTTCGCGCTCGCACCTCTCTCTTGCCCCTACAGTAATATATGAAACGTAACTCTCTCTCTTTCTATCTTAACTAACTTATATCTCCCTCTCAACTTCCGTTCGCCTCGACCGATCACAGTTTTCGTATCGCTCTCGTCACGCATTCACCAGCTTACTCCCCAAGTCAAGCGTGCGTAAATAAGTTTTACTTAAAAAAAACTCAGTTAAATCCTTTAGTTAGATACTTCCATCTCATTCTCTCGCACGTTAAACCCTACAGATGTACAGGTTCGACTCTTTTTTTAAACGGACGAGCGTAACGTTTTTTGTTAACGGGTTCACGTAATTTTACTCCTCATAAAATTTCCCTACTGGACCTTATAACTCAAAATCGTTTCTTTAGAAGCAAACTTCAAAAATTTCAAGTGGTAGAATTAAGATATATACGAGGTTGCCTGTGCTGAATGATATGTGATTAACTCCCTATCAGAACACAACAACCCTCCAGTGAGTTGTTACATAGCTGTGGTTTTCTGTGAGGCGGAGATACTCGTACTTCCCCAGTCAGGCTGCTATGCGCCCTACCTTTCTTAAGAGAGTGCTTACTATATTTTCAACAACACAAAAGGTAAAAAAAAATACAAAAGTTAAAATATAATAATAAATAACCCCGCAGAGCAGCTTGTTGCGTAATGACACCACGGGTACCCGAGTGCTCCAGTCAGCCTCGTCTCGTCTCGTCTCCGGCGTGTCTTCGTCGGTCGGAGTGGAAAGTCAAGAAGGCCCGCAGGACTCACAGCTCTGGCTTGCCTTCATTGACCGCCCAGAAAGAAGTCGATAGCGCATATTGCTTAATCAGGTGATATCCTCCAGGGGTGGAAGTGTTAAAGGGCATAACGCCGCAAGTAACTTCGGAGAAAGCGCAGCACACCTCTCGACATCTCTGAGTCACTTGCACCGGTGTTGCCCCCGGCCGACTTTCTATGGCATTTCTTTATGTGAGTGTTCTACGAAAAATCATGAATTCGAGCAAACAGCACATCATGTTCTCTCGGAGTGCGATCTCTGGCGTCGGGAGTGGGACGATATGTTAAATTCCTTGCATGTCACATCCGGGGTAGTATACTATTCTGATTTGGTGGCAACAAGGGAGAATTACCAGGCGTTTAGGCGGTTCTGCAATCTATATTATTGGAATCGATGTTTGATGATGTGATGTGATTAAGTAACAACTCACAATTTAGGTCCCAATAGTGTTACATATCTGATAAACCGTGGTGCACGGCAGTTGATGTTTTAATGCCTTATTTGTCATATTGCTGTCTCTCACTTTGCCAAGAGGGGAAGTCAATTCGAAAACTTCCTACTCTTACAAATTTCTTCTGATTAATTTCGTTGTGAGTTCCAAGGCAGCTGTAGTTTAACCCCCGGGACAGCAATGGACTTCACTGTTCATTGCCGTTATGGTGGTCGCCGCTGTTAATTCTGGCTATACAGGAGACACAGCGGTGGGTATGAGTGGTGGGCCTGTTCCATAAGAAAAAAAGGCGTCTTCTGCAATAGCCCGGTTGTAATAATATCTCCAAATCTCATTAGCCCATTTTTTTTTGACATATTTCCATTTATCCATTGATACCTTCACGGTACGGCACGTCACGGCGGGTGTACAACATTACATACAGTATTTTCAAAGGGACCTCTACGCGTTGGATCCTTATCCCCGTGCACGCCTATCAAATGACCGGGATTAATACTCGTGACTGGAAAAAAAATAAAGTCCGTAAACTTCTAACAACATATCGTATGCATCATCCACGCTCATCTGTGATGAGGTTGTACATCCACGGAAATGTGGGGGACGAGGCTTCCTAATACCAAAAACCTTCACAACCGTAAGGTGTGCAATCTTAGGAAATATTTTCGACACGTTGAGCACGGAATGGATCGAGATGTTGTTGCAGTTGATAAAGGACTCACGCCGCTCTCCTTGACGAAAGAGGACTGGCGCAGGCCTATTGTATTAAGCACCGAGGATCTCTTGAACATATGGAAGAGCAAGGAACTGCACGGACGGTTCCATCGGGCGCTTTATGGGCCCGATGTTGACCTTTTAGCTCAGTGGCCTGGTTACTTTTTGGTGAAACCGAAGAGTAACTTTTTGGTGAAACCGAAGGTTCTGTTTGCGCAATTACTGACGAGGTTGTCAAGACTAATAATTACCGGAAATACATCATGAAGGAGGGTACCGCTGACATTTGTCGGGGATGCCACCGTCCTAGTGAATCTATCAGACGTATTATTTCCGATTGTCCTTACCTTGCCAACGGTGAGTGTACAGACATAACCAGGTAGCCAGGACTATCCACTAGCAGCTTGCACCTTCGATTGGCCTTGTGAGTTCTGAAGTGCCTTATTACAAGTACGTACCTGCTAGTACTTGAAAACGGTCGTGCTAATCTCTATTTGGACCAGTCTATCATCACGGACAGGACTATTATTGCTATTAAGCTTGATATCGTGCTGGTAGACCGGTTGGAACAAAGGGCATTTCTTGTTGACACAAGTTGGACTTGGCTTACGAGGTTACCGCCATGTGGGAAGTTGATTCAACAGAAATTGTCCCGATAGTCGTGTCGGTCAATGGTCTAATAGCGAAAAGTCTCGACCGACACCTTCAGAGACTTTCGCTAGGTCACTGTGTCAAGAGTCGGATACAAAAGGTGGCAATTTTGGGAACTGCACGTATTGTGCGGAGGGTCCTTAGTCTGTCGCCCTGACCACCGACGACTCAGACAAATGTCTTGCACCGTCGAGATTTCTTTTTATATATTTTTGTAATTATGATATTGTATTTTATATAAATATGTTGTAAATATAATTATGTATAAAATAGAAAAATACATGAATGAGAGACTAATAATAATAAGATTTAAGTAAATTCTTGCTCAACGTGGTTTTTAACCCAGCAAGCCAAGCTCATGCTACAGCTAAACCACCGGTGCTAACTACCCAGAGCCGCAAGGATATATGGGAGAGCGAGAAACTACACGGACGGTTCTACCAAGTTCTTAATGGGCCTGATGTAGACCCACTCACGTCGGTATCCTGGTTAAGTTTAGGTGACCTCTTTGCGGAAACCGAAGATTTTATCTGTGCAAATATGGATGAAGTTATCAAGACGAATAATATCGAAAGTATATCCTGAAGGACGATACGGATACGGACGACGACATTTGTCGAGCATGCCACCGTCCTGGGGAGTCACTGAGGCATATAGTTTCCGGTAAAGAAAAATAATAATAAAAATAATGAGTATGTAATAAAAACTGATCAAAACTTATCGTTATTACTTAGTGTTCTTTTTACAGTGACTAAACTTTTTAGTGAAAGCACTTGTTTCGCTAAATACTCGTAGTTGTGTAAAAAATAACCCCCGCTGAAGTTTTTAAACGTTACAATTCGAATCCGATCAAAATGTCTGCAACCTGCAATGAACGTGATAAGAGGATTTTCTCGATCGACACGTAAACATCTGTATGACTTACCATGCTTAAAAATATCACAACCAAATTTTGAAAAATATACATTCCCAGCTTGCATGTGTACAAGCCCAAAGGGCGACAACACTATTTTGTATTTGTATTGTTTATTGTACTATGACTAAAGTTAACTACTATTTCTTACTCGTTAAACGTTAAACTCGCCAAACAAAGATTCAGGAACTCAAATCTAAAGACCACGATATTTGGTGACATTACTCCAGGTGCGGTTTGACTTCAGACTTGCAAAACATAAGACTTTACCCCTACCTGAAGTACTTACTGTGTTGAGCACACAAGTTTCTTGGACGCCAGCGTGACCTTCTTTTTTTATACTATGTCGGGAGGCATACAAGCATACGGCCCACCTGATGTAAAGCGGGTACCGTAGCCTATTAACGTTTGCGATATATTAAGTATCACTCACGCGATGCCTCCTCTGCTGCTTACACAGCAACTCCTTGGGAGCTTACTGGTGACCTCAGTCACACGCAAGAACACAACAACCCTCTAGGGAGTTGTTATTTGGCTGCGGTTTTCTGTGTGGTGGAGGTACTTCCCCAGACGGGCTGCTTTGATGCGCCCTACCTCTCAGACTAAAGTAGCGTCATTCAAATGTCATTGATTCTTTAGAACAGAGCTCTCGCCTCTACAAGGTGCACCCCGTTGATTAGCAATTAATGCTATGGCGAATGGGAGGTGGGGCACAATGATTATAAATAAAGAGCTGCTGAACTAGAGAAATATTTACAGAACACTGCAATTAGTTAGATAAGAATTCCCTTGTGGATTTCTCGGAAGCGCGTTACATCCGGTTACTGTCAACTTGTTAGCCTAATTAGAAACTCGTAGAACTGTGTTTACTTTCATTAATGTTATCATTGTACCTATTTGTCTAGGCAAATACATTAGTAATTACTAAATTACCATATTATAGTTAATATGTTAAAATCGTACTAAAATAGAAAATGTGTGAGTCTTGGTTGATATTTTTTTGTCAAAGAATATACTTATTGAACTTGTTGTATGAAGCCGAACATAGTAAATAGTAACAGTGTAGAGATCAGTGTTGCTCTTACATACAAAACTAACAAATAGTATGTAATATTTATATAAAAGCTATATCGCTATTTTAATATATTCGAGGAGAGGTATTGAACGATTGTTCGCCTTTACAGCTAAGTAGATAGGTTGAAGTTGCGTACTTTGTAATTTAACTTTCGATTAGCTTAACATTTACGCTGATGAAGAGTAGACTTGTCGTTGTTTTTTGAAAGTTTCGATTTGTCGTCATTTATTATTTGACGTAAGTGAGAGGAGGACGTAAGGGAGAGTAAGAGGTAAGTGTTTTGATTGATTGCTCTATGTACATAGAGCAATCTTCACCAGATCGTCGGTCTATTATGAGAGGCCGTCCTACGCTGTTTTACGGTTTACGTGGTCTCCTTTTGTGCCCCTTACTAACGTTACTAAGGCAGTGAATATATAGATAATTAACTAAGGCATTGACCCAAATTACTAGACATGTATAACACTGCTCTGTGCCGCGCAATTGCGCGAATACAGTAGACTGCATCGAGTATATCAACACATTTCTTCAAAATGTGTTAGCGCGTAGCGTATTACCAGAGGTAAATTGTAAAAGTTCAAAATATAAGTGAAGTGCAAATAAAATGCAATATAGCTATTAAACACTTGTGGTAGGTAAATAATTTCTACATAACTAGTATGAAACAACGCCGGGTCGTACGTCAACACAATATGACACTGAGTTGAGTTGAGTACAGACAGCAACTGAACCGCTCATTCTCTCTATCACACTTTTTTCACTCAGCCAACGAACTGTGCGATCGCGGAGTAGGTACCTACAGCATTAGTGTGCATACCGCGCTTTGCGGTTTACTGCGCTATAGTGCAATTTTGAATTAACGCAAAGAGCCGGTGCAGTAGGCTGCGCCTAAGTTACTGTGTTGAAGCAGAGGTTTTTGCCGAGTTATCCATGTCTACATGTTGAGATGAGAGCATTGCGCAAAATTTGTGGCATAACCCTTGCTGACGGCGTTCGTAATGATGACGTAAGAAAGAAAGTTGGTCTGAAAGAGAGTGTTAAGTTAAGATAAGAAAAGGCATGCACCTTTGGTTCGGACATGTAGAAATAATGCGGGATGAAAGAATGACGAAACAGATATACAATGCGAAAGTAGAAGGATAGGAGCCGAGGAAGACCTAGACTAACCTACAATGACCAATGGATTGGAAAACAGGATACGCTAAGAAGAAGACTGATTTTTACATAGAAAGATTACGGTCAAACCCCCTGAAATCAATCCAGGGGGAAAACCTGAGGTTCTTAGATTAGGTCACATGTCTTTCGAAATATAATTACTTGGACGTGTGGGTTTCCTCATTATGTTTTCCTTCAATTTAATGTACGAAACAACTGATAAACATCCGTAAAATCATTTTTTTTTAATACGCATTTATGACACATAGGAAACAGCCAAACCAAGTAAAACTGACATGTTATGCACACTAATGTTTGTCCAATGTGGGAATCGAAACCACGATAGGCTTTGGTGTTAAAGTAGCATTGCCATATACCCACTCTACTAAACAGTTCGACCGATTGATACTTTATTTAGTTTAGAGATATGTACTATTGATTTTACCCTTTGACGGAATAACGAAGGCCGAAGTGGGCCGTTTCATGTGCCTTTTTTTCAATTTTGCCTTTCTTTTACTACACTAAAATCGCTAGCGATACAAAGAAGACACTGTAGATGTTAAATATTTTTTATTGCACTTTTCACTACAAATCTCTAGTGATATAACAAAATACATACACACTTTCAGTGTTACGTTGTTCAACTAAACTTAACCCAGTGAAATGTGAAAAGTATAGACGGAAATTTTAGAGAAAATAGTAAATAAGTATTTTGTTTCTGCCAAATTATCCGGTTGATTCATAACACTCTGCAAGAACACCATATTAATATTCCCTTAAAATTATTTCAACAGTCGAGTCTGATTCAGACAGTCAGAATTAAAACTTTTGGTTGACCAATATTCATTACATTATATTTAGTTCTATTGTAGCGTTTGAGTCTCTTGCGAAATTTATGCAAAATCGGGATCGATTTATATTCATCAACGAGCTTAATTACATTTTGATGCTATTTGCAGTCCATAACAGATTATTTCTCTCTCTCTTTCGCCTTTGGTTTTTTTTTTAAATAATCTGATATTCGATTTGATCACAGTCACAAGGGCTCCCCAAGTTGCCACTCGTGGAAGACAGAAGCGTGGCTCGTATTTTTTTCTATTATGTACGGTTATTTTATTTTACTGGATTCAGTTTAGTAAAACGACTTATCATTGAAATTATGTCTTTGGTCAAGGTCATATCACTAGACATTTTTAGTGAGAAGACATGACGAAAAGAATATTCGACATCAAACGTGATTTCCTGGTATTCCTAGGGATTTTGTGAAATCTCTGATATCATCATTTCCCTGCGACATACGTTTATACGTAAACTAATTTCTTTCTCTCCGACAGGAACACAAGACGGCGAGTTTTCATTATTTTCGATCACTTTTTGAACGATTGCTCCTTTGTCATTGTCAATTGTCATATTTCATGTCAGTTACACAAGCTGATCTTAAAGTTCAAATTGGGTTATCAATTGCGATAAAAACAAATTACGTTTCTGAGAAGAATAAAATGTCATAAGTAGTAAATTGTGAACGGAGCACGTAAAAGACATTGTAAGATGAATACTAGAATATTACGTACGAATTTATTCGATGCCTCGCGGCGTTTATGTACTTTTACAAGTTGTGCGTTTGTGGAATCATCACCAAAAGTTCAAAAGAAAATCTGCCCTAAGGTAAGCGTTATGATCATCATACCATATAACCTCACAAATTTCAATGTCAAATTCAATTTAACCGGTTCGTCAGTAAAGTTTTGTTTGGAAATTTTAAAAAATTCTTTATCAAACGAATTAATTACTTGTCGTCTTTTGTTTTGTATTTGCTTAAATTAGAGACCCAATAATCTTATACCGTATCTAAAGTACTACTAATAATGTAAGTTGAGTTTTATCACGAAAACATGTGATTGATTTCACTAGTACTTTTTGTACGTGGCGTGCGGACTGCAATCAATTTATGCCACCTTAGCTAAATTATAGTAACTTACTATCATAGTATATCTTTAACAAGGTTAAATTGTAATTTTACAGTACTTACTCAACAGTAACTGCTACAAGTAGTAGCCAGCTTGCTTTAAGTGGAAGAATCAATTTTTATTTATGATTGCATTATCTATCATATCAGCTATAGGTCAATGGCAGTTGAACCTCAGTGGCTTTGATATAGTTCAAGCTCAGTTTAAGTTTATTCTTTAAAGGGTTGAGGTGAATTCAAATCTCAGTTGTAATTGTATCAATTGTTTCAGTTTATAACAACCCCGAGGACTTTCCGCACCACAGCAACAATGAATAGTTTATTAAATGGAAACTTATGGGACACAGATTCGGAACTGTTTGATATAATCAAAAAAGAGAAACGCAGGCAAGAGACAGGAATTGAAATGATCGCTTCAGAGAACTTTACATCTGTACCAGTACTTCAATGTCTTAGTTCGTGCCTACATAATAAGTATTCTGAAGGAATGCCACATGCAAGGTAAGATCAGGTGACTCTTAGCTCATTTGCCCACCTTTACCATAAAAAAATGTGAACAGTGTTGGTCCAATCAACTTAGAAGTGTCTCCCTATACTATCCCAGCCCTTAAACTTGCACTTGACTACCCAACAGCATAAACATATGAATTTGGGGTCCACCTAGTCCCACAAATTGCCACCCAAACCACTCTTAGTTTGCCTGCAACTAGACCTAGAGTAGATTTTAGTCTCAACAGGTCTTATATGAGGTGTAAATGGGATGTAGGTTATTTCCATTCATAATTGTTTCTCTCATTAGATGGATATAAAGGTTGTAAGTTAATGTTACTGAGTCATGTGGAGCTCGTTTCTCTCTGCCTACCCTACAAAGGACTAGGTGTGAAGACATAGGTAGATAGATAAATCTACTATTGTAATTAACAATGCTGTCTGTTCAGTCTCTGAGGATATGCATATTATTCAGCGAGTGTCATACGTATGTGAATGGTTTGTAATGTAATATTTTTTTTCTTAAATTATTAAAATGGAGGAGATACTTTTCTAGGCGACCTCAACAAATGAAAAGGCATGACACTAATTAAAGATAGGATTATAAAAGCAAAGTATATACTGGGCGCCTGCCATGCTCTTTCCATAATATTGCTCCGAATAGTCGAGCAATGCCTGGACCTTTAATCTCAAGAGTAGTAGTAAGAAAACCATTTGAAATCCGATTGATGTTTTAATACCTTTAGGGGTCAGGCGTAGCTAATTACAGTTAAATTAAATTCAACCAAAAACAAGATTATAAAACTAGGTTAGTGAGATTAGTTGAGTACAATGGCCTACACTAAAACTTACTGCACCCCTATATTCATCTATAAGCAAATTATTTCTTAAGTATGATGAATTTAGATAATAATTATTTCCAAAAGAAAATCTAAGGTTCAAGTTGGACTGCAATAAAAGCATAATAAAGACTACAGCAGACTACTGCATCAAATGTGATAAAAATAAGAAAATGTATGATATTGAAAAGGTGGGTCATATCTCCTCCACACACTCAGCTTAAATGAACGACATTTTATTAGAATTTTGATTAAAGTATGCGCTGGAAATGGGCAGACGCTTCATCTAAGACACTCACAATTTTTTCCAAAATTATGCAATTTACATCACAATTACAAAATCCACCAGCTAGGTAGCCGTCTTCAAAATAAATTAGGTCGTTTCAGACCTTTAAAACCACAAATTAAGCGAAAATACTTAGACCGCCATGTCGCAACACCAAAGCTCGGACGAGAAGTGAAAATGTCAAAATCGAAATTTTTAAATCCTGCTTTGGGGAAGTTTAGAGCTGTCAAGAACTCTTCTTCTTCTTTTACAATTATGGCTATGGGATGAAACCAATTGCAAAGCAGGCGTACCATATTACAAACGGAATATGGACACGGAAACTCCATGTGGCGAGAAAAACTCTCGTCACATTGTGACTCCATCTGCGTTCAGTGATTTTATGCAAACAAGTTTTATGCAGAAACCTTGAAACAATGACAGTGTTAAAAGTAGTCTGTGTGTTCTCTACGATGTAAGGTCTTCTTCTTTATAGCGTTATCCTGTTTCCTAATTCATTAATATTGACGGGGTCTACTACTAAGGATTTAGCTTACTTAGAAGGAGATACTTATTTTTACATATAGTGACTACCGCCAGAGTTCCACAACCCATAAAGTCAGACCTTTCTTAAGTTAAGTCATATGTATTTTGGAATATAATTTCTTGTACATATGGGGTACTTCCCTATGTTTTCTTTCACTGCCAAGAAGTTACAAATATATATTTAAGTCTGAAAACACAAACTTAGTGGTGGGCATGTACAGCTAAGTTGCCTGGATGCAAACCAGGACTTTGGTTACTAGATTCATTCTTTATCCACTGGGCTATCACTGGGATATAAGGTATCACTGTATAAAGTTTTGAGGATTGTAATTGTATTGTGTAACTAGGCAGTTTTCAGTGGCTTGTCAAGCCTTAGAGATTTCCAGTGCAAAAAGTGGCCTACATACACATACAGTACATCTTGAATACATTCACTGAAAATGTAAAATTTTACAAATTTGGTTTAGCTTCTGTATTAGTATCGAATCTCACACTATCAGTACAAATAAATATTTCTACTACAAAGTAATGAATTAAAATATAGATTTGGTACATGGCCATGATAGAACACATTGTATTATAACTAACTTATCATTTTTCATTTTCACGAAAATCAATTTGTCTAAAGGCATTTATTCTGTACTTATGAATTTGTTATTCAAATATCCTCTACTTGACTGATCTACCTCTACAGACGGACAGTGAGACATCCAATGTCAGGTCTTTCCCAGCTTTTTATATCAAAATATTGGTGTTAAGCTCACATCCATCTGAAATACATAAAATATCTCACACACTTTCACTCTTCGGTCATTCAATACTACATCATGGATTTGGCATTCAATTCTGCATGTAAGAAGTTGTTTTTATGAAATAATTGCCAAGATGACCTCAGAAAGTCTACCACTGGTCTAAAAAAATCAAGATTATTACTAAATAAACTGTCCCGTGGTGGGTATTTTTATAACATTAATAAATGCAGTGCCATCTGTTTGTAGCAGTGTTATATGTTGTTTGAGGAACCTTCATATTACCATTTCCTGCATTCTCTTGAATTACAGTTTTAGTTGCTATCATACTCATGAAGTGAGATCTTGTTACTACAACAATTTCCATCATTGTTTGATACATACTTTGTGAAGACACATGCAATTTTACACTTTATTTTCATAATGTTCAATAGTGTAAAGTCACACAGATTTCTCTAAATTATTAATGAATTATATGTTTAAATAGTCAATAGTAACATAATGGACAGGAAGTGAAATATTATGTGTACTATAAAAAATAATTTTGGTATTATTATGAGATTACGATTTCACTATGAAATTTAAAACATTTTGCATTGTTTGCTAATCTATAGTAATATGATTTTAAAGACTACACTCTCTCCATCATCAATAATTCCCTCAATATTACGCTGAATTCTCTGAACTTCAGCATTTCAACATTATGATGTTGAAATATTATATTTATTATGTGCACAGCGGTTTGAACACTATTATCTTGTCTACTCAAACACATACTCAGTTCAACATGGGCTTATGAGTAAAAAGGACGTTGTATAATCCCACTGTGCCTGGATATCCTAAGCAGTCTTATGTAATAGTTATGACCTTTCGTAGTTGTGCCGAGGTCACCTATGTTATTCATTGTCGTGGGTGTAGTATTACGTCTTTTTTTACCAGAACAGGCTCACCACTCTTTTCCACCACTGTGTCTCCTGTGTAGCCAGAATTTACAGCGGCGACCACCAAAAAGGCAATGAATAATGAAGTTCATTGCTATCCCGGGGGTTAAACTACAGCTGCCTTGGAACTCACAACGAATTTAATCAGAAGAAATTTGTAGAAATAGGAAGTTTTGGAATTAACTGAGTTTTACATCTATCTAGGAAGCGTTTTTACGTCTGTCAATTACTTCTTCTTCTTGCTAGTGTTATCCCGTTTCCTAATCCATTAGGATTGGCGGGGTCCGCTACCTAAGCCTAAGGATTTGGCGAAGTTACTAATATTGACATGGAGCGACTGCTGTCAGACTTTCACAACCCGGACGGAAAGCCAAAACTTTATTAGGTTAGGTCATACGTCTTTCGAAATATAATTTCCCGGACGTGCGGATAAATACAAATAGGTACATAAATACGAAACACGAACTTAGTGGTACATGCCAGTCAGTTATCAGGGTTCACTGATATTCCGGTTATCAAGGAAGCGTTTTCACGTTGATCATTAACATGAGAAACAATTAACTCACTTTTTTTTATTTAATTAAATAACAGCACTCATACTGTACACTGAAGTAATATCTGCAACAGTATACCTAATAGAACAATTGTACTTCTGTTATACTGTTACCTGTATTTGTTACGGCTTTAAAATTTCGTTAATAATCAGTTTATATTGGGAGCGAAGTTTTCACTTTAAATATCATTCAACTCTCATATGAGGTAGATCTGCCCATAAGATTAATTACTTGGGGTAATTAAACTGATCCCTGTTTTCCGAAATATCAAAGCACCTAGGATACCAACGTCGTGCTCGATTTCGTTAGACATGTCCAAATAAGAGGTTGCCTTTAACAACATCAACAAAACGAATGCGTTGTCGATACATTGAAAAGTTAAATTTTTTGGGCTTGGCATGCAAAAGTCAGAGCACGCAATTTTATTTTTGGATGTCAAGGTGGGATTAGTGTAAAGTTAAATCCATGTTTGCGGGGTAGCAACCCTTGTTCCGCGGCCGCCATCTTGAAAAAAGGACTGCGAATGATTTTTACGCTATATCGAGCAAACTATTCGTTGAACAGAAAATTTGTAAAAACATTATTTATTGCAAATTAAATTCTCTACAATTTTGGTTCCATAACTTTTAGTTTTAGAATCAAAAAATTTGGGAACAAATTTTCTTTTGGTTTGTTTCCAAATTTTTATCTATTTTCGTCAATAACTTTGTTATTTTTGATTCTACGACTAAAAGCTATGGAATCAAAATTATCGACAATTGAATTTGCAACAAATAATGTTTTTACAAACTTTCTGCGCGACTAATAGTTTGCTCAATATAGTGTAAAAACCATTCGCAGTCCTTTTTACAAGATGGCGCCCGCGGAAGAAGGGTTACGACCACAAACATAGATTTAACTTTATTTTAGTGAAACACACTCTTGATATCCAAAAAACATAAATTGCGTGCTCTAACTTTTGCAACCCCAAATGTAACTTTTCAATGGACTAGCTGTCGTAAATTTCACCATCAACGAGTGATATCCTTAGATAATGACAGACAATTTATTTGATTATGACATCTGGGCACGGTAGGATGTAACTGAATCTAGGTATTTAGTACTTCCCTAACTAAATAAAAGAATAAATACCTCCGATCAATTTACACAGCGCCAAACAATTGAGAATTGATGAGAATTTATTTTACAATCGCACAGCTCGCCGACGGCTGGGAGTTCATCCTCATACACTGGAACCGCAATGGTCGCGTACTGTGTAATGAGTTGTGGAATGAGCTCCCTGCCGAGGTTTTCCCAAGTACACAATGAGGTTCTTCAAGAAAGGCGTGAAGAGGTTCTTACAGGGACCCCTGATGTTACAAATGTCCATAGGCTACGGTAACCGTTTACCATCAGGGAGGCCGTACGCTTGTTTACCTTAGTGGTATATAAAAAAAGCAGCCCCAATTTAAGCGAAGCTTGTTCTATTACACAACTGATAAACATACGTATATACATTCTTTAATACACACCTACATGCAGTATATTCATAGAATAGACCCAGACAAAGACAAACATATCTATTTTACGTCTGTCTGTTACGCTTGTATGGAAATCGAACGACTATTACTCGACCTTGGTATTTCTCCTTTCGATTATTTGCTAATCCTCGGTTTCTTAAAAACATTTACTTGATTACAAAAAAAAAAAAAAACATCTCTAAAGATACAATAATTGGGTACAACTAAAGATTGAACAAACTTGTATAAACTTCGGGTGCAGGTGACATGGACGAGCACTCATAGCTCAGTGGATAAAGAACCGACGGTCCCGGGTTCGAATCCTGGCGTGCGCATATTCAAAATTCATCTTTTGGTATTTATATGCATATTTGGAATTATCACTTGCTCGGTGGTGAAGGAAAACATTGTGAGGAAACTTGCACGTACTACCTATGAAAAATCTAGTTTTCCTGCGGGTTGTGGAGGTCTGACGGCAGTGCTCCATGTCAAAATCAGTATCTTCACCAAATCCTTAGGCTTAGGTAGCGAGCCCCGCCAATCCTAATGGATTAAGAAACACGATAACGATAAGAAGAGGAAGTCTTTGACATGGACGAGTTCTAATTAGTTTTGATAGTTGTTTTTGGTTTAGTTTTGATTTGTGAAGAAAGAAATAAAGCGGAGTTATATTAAACGACGTTAGTACTTCGCCTTTTGATTTCCTTAAAACATTTACTTGATTACAAAAAATAAGAAAGATCTCAAAAGATATAACTAAGCACAACGAAAGATTAAATAAACTTATATGAACTTCGGGTACAGGTGACAGGTGAGCAGGGTGCTCGGGATTGAGGCGTGAGGCTCTCTAGAGAGGAGGTAGTCATGTCCAGCAGCGGACGAATACGTGCTGAAATGATGATGAGAAGTTCAGTCTCTATTCATTAAAAGTCTGAAAAGAAGGGCGTAATGGCCGAACAAGGGTAGTCGCTAATCGTTTTTTGCCTACTTTTTTAAACAACGTCAACATATAAGCATACATCCCTCCTGATGTAAAGTGGCTACCGTAACTTACGAACGCTATATTAGTCTAGACCAAAAAAAATATCTGATTAGTGTTCGATGACTTTATTGAGGAATGGTCTACTTAGTTATAAAAATCTCAAAAGATGCATTGACTCACATGAATGTTTCAATTTCACGTAAGATAAGTTTGTTTATGCTAACCTAAAATATATCACTTCACCAATATTTTTGCAGATACTACGGAGGCAATGAGTATATAGATGAAATAGAAATATTAGCCCAGAAACGCTCCTTGGAAGCTTATAGGCTGAACCCTGAAGAATGGGGAGTCAATGTTCAGCCATATTCAGGTATTTATCTTTTGCTCATCGAAGCCTGTAGTCTGTTTTGTACTATAAAGATTGAACCTTAATACTTCTTGAAACAAGTTTGAGATCTGTCGGTTACAAAATGTAATCGACTGACTTTTTTAATACAACGTCAACAGGCATACCGGTCACCGTATCCGAAGTGGTAACCGTGCAGTCTTATAAAGACGTGCAATACTAGGAAAATCAGTCGCGCGTTGGTCGGTCACCTTACTCGCGCGCTAGAACACAACACCCCTACATATGATTTAATTTTAGGGAGTTTCAGACTGCGATCTTTTGTGAATAACAAATTTAAAACAAGAAGAAGTAGTGGTGAAATGTGAGTTACTACACAAACTCACCCAACCTTAAAGCAATGCGACAGAGAATTTTATGACACATTTATCCATTACTATGTTGATAGGAGTTATGTTTGACTGATGATTAAATATGATATCTCAGATCACTTTAACCCGTACTCTATCCGCCGCGAGGATCCATCTCTTCAACCGAAGGGCTTTTAGAGCGCACTCCACCACGCTGCTCTCACCTAACCTTTAAAAATAATTTGCTATGGCGCCATCACTACATGATGTGTCTTGCTAGCACTCAGGCAAATATATAATAAGCGATTATTAAAAAAAAAACTAGATTCCGGTCGTGTGCTTCGTGGATTTCACATAAGCTGATACATACATATATTTCGAGATGGCTGGTGTTGTCTTTAATGGCTTAATTATACTTGGTCGTTTCCCCGTATTCGGGTTCACAAAGACTTTATTCGAATTCGGGGCCGATGCATTTTTTCGAGCACTGATGAAAGTGAAAAAAAATCTGACTAACTGACACTGGGTATCCGTGTAACCGAAACGATGAAGCTGGACTAAATTGTCCGAAGACGGGCGTACTCGACCCTGTTCATAGCACTTAGCCGTTTGTCCGAATTCTATAGGTAATTGAATTCGAGCTAACGGTCAATTCAATTTCATGTTTGTCGTAATTGCCGAAATCGTCTGTTTCGTTTACGCCAAATAGTTCAGGTTTACTCGGAGCAGTGATAGCCCAGTGGATAAGGAAACGGTCACTCCATGTAAAAATCAGTATATTCGCCAAATCCTTAGGCTTGGGAAGAAGAAGTTCAGGTTTACACACCAATGCCGATGTTCATGTGATATGTGACCACCGGATATCCGGCTTATAGGATAATCGGTATTAGGCCTAATGGCTATCCATTGGTTCATTTCTAATCAGTAATTATTTAATAAATAATTGAATAGAAATATATCTCTTTAAACATTTGCTTCCAAAGTGGTATCAATTTCTTTATCCTAAGTTTGTTCAAGGTTTTTTTTACTCGTGTTTTATCAGATGTCAGGAAACTTGGGAATCGGCGATCATGCATGAAAAACGCTAAGAATGTTAAAGAAGCTAGTGAGGTGTGTAAGGATCACGTCTTATGGCACTCGGTTCTCTATGCCTACCCTCCATGGGATCTGGCGTGAAGTTATATTATTCTTACACAGGTTTTCCCTGTAGTCAATAATTTAACCTGCTGTGTCATACATATTTATGTTCTCGTTTTGTTTTACAATCCCAGGTTCACCGGCCAATTTTGCTGTGTACACGGGAGTGGTTGAACCTCACGGAAGGATTATGGGTCTGGACTTGCCAGACGGTGGTCACCTTACCCACGGGTTCTTCACGGCCACTAAGAAAATATCGGCCACGTCTCTCTTTTTTGAAAGTATGCCTTATAAGGTAAAATGTTCTGCTTGGCAAACCCTCAAATAGATAAGAATAATTTATTTTTCATATACCTAGTGTACTTACTGTCTATGCTAAATTCATTTGCAATTAAAATAGGTTTTGTTTCAGTGATAATGGAAATTTGGTAATGTATGGGAGTTTTTGTTTGGTTACATATAATATATGTAGCCTCTTAATAACATTAGATTCGGTTTCAAATTGTGGATTTTTTGATACTTTTATTCTACTATTAGAATAAAAGTACAGAAATTCCACGATTTGAAATACGTTATAATCACACGTTAGAACTGCAATTATTACGTAAAGTACGGTGCAAGAGAATTTTTCTTCCTCAAAGTTGTAGGAGGAACTTCAAGTTCCGATTTTCTCAAGGATTAACACACGAGGTTCTTCAAAACTGGTGTGATGAAGTTTTTACAGGGTGGACAATACCTAAGTGACGTCCCTGGTGTTGCAAGTGGCATTAAGCTATTTTAACTGCTTGCCATCAGCTAGCCCATATAGTTGCTTGTTACCTTGACAATAAACCCGCATTTTAAACCCATGTACAAGGGTTGCCATTTATTTTATGTATTTTTTAAATAATATGGTTGCTTAATTTAAAATGATGACCATGGCCTATAAACACTCTCGCAATGAATGAAGCCTTAGTTAATGGCTCTCTTCAGAAGACTTAACTAAAACCGCAGTTGCAGGAGCACAACAACCCCCAGTGCAGAGATGTTCTGTAATTATTTTTTAAACAAAAAAGTTCTCCAGCATACTTAGATGGAGTTATAATTGGTCGTATATATAGGGGTGGTACTTCCCTAGTCGGATTGAAATACTACCTTTTAAGAAAAGCTATATTTCGCCTCTTTTGTCAGTGCCTAATTTCTAGCTCACCATTTGATAATTGACTGGCACCTTGCCAAATATTAAACGAGGCCTCATCTGAGGTTGGCCTTGCCTTTGCTCTTAGAACTGTAGAGAGTAACGACCCACTTACGCCCCAATTTATTATATTAATTATTCATTTTTAATTTCAAATCGAATAGACATGAAAAAATGTCGTCATTATCTAATCTGTCGCAGTTTAGGAGTCTGGTTGACACAGCGACGATGTATTTAAACTACAACGCAAATGCATAGATGAATTCTGTAATTTACTGTTGTTACACGTAGCGAATGTAAAATATTCAAACCACTTAAATATGCCTCTCTGAAGGTCACATTCTGTGACTGCCAATACGCGCACATTCCTTGCCTTTATGACCAATCTATTGTGAGGGGTCATATCTCTTTACGCTAGTCCTCATTCATTATTCTAAGTTATTTTCTACGTAATAAGAATCATTCGCTGGTTACATAATGGTAATTGTCATAGCCTACCTAATAATTATTATCACAATATAAGTATCCACTGCCTTCTCTAATACTATGCGATCCTCTGCTTACCACGTCCAGCCTCTATCAAGTTCCACGTCCACACAAATGCTCGTTTGAAGTTATGAGTCCATCTAGCGCCTTCTAGAGAGAAGTCGTACATATATAGTCTATTATCTAATTGAACTTTAAATTTCTAACTTTGAAGTCTATGTCCATGACTTTAATTTTCCATTGTATTTCTTTATTCCATTTTATCTTATTCTATTGCATCTGTATGGGCTTAGATTGCTGGTCCTAGATGCGAACAGTCATCGTTGCAACATTATAACGGCATCTCAACGTGCCGATATAGATGTAGTTCATGCAAAAATTCCAGAACCAATCCCAGTCTCGATGGATTGGAAGGCTATTCCATAATCTACAAAAACCATTCAAATTTCCTGCAAATTAGGATGCATAATTAGGATGCGTGCAACGACTAAAATCTTTTCTCGGTAGAGTATGGCTGTTGATTGCTGAATGGCCCGCCGTGAATGGCTGTTGATTCCGTCATTCGCGACGGGATTACCAATCGTGTAGACCAAGACTGTGGCCATCTTCTTCTTCAAAAAGGGGTGAAATCTTTTTAAAGACTTACAGACGATATGCACTTCTGAGCCATATGTATAAGCTTTTTTCAAAGGACAGGCGAGGCTGGATATTGTAAACATCGTATCGTCGACTACATGTATAAGTTGCGGCAGATTGTATAGAAAACTACTTAATACAAACTGCTATTCTGTATGGCTTTCGTAGATAATAATATTATGATGTAAATATGAAATCGTTCGTAAGTACTTATATTCAGTAGGACTATCAACTATGCCTGATAACGTTATACAATATTGACGAGAAACTTGTTATTAATACATTGACTCATTGACCTGACGTGATGTGTTTGTCACTTTACATTACGTATATACATTTTACAAGTAAACCAATAAAGTAAGACTTGTTTGTTTATGTTATACAAGAAATCATTTACACACAAAGAATTTTTAATTCTACTGACATAAAATATCCCCCTTGAAAGGAGTCTTTAATTTTCAAATCGTCTACAAGCACAATGTCTCAATATGAAGCTAAAAAGTGTCTAAACTTTAAATGCCTACTTATTAGTACTAGCCGCCTAGTGGTCGAAATTCTACGTTCATTTTTAAGTTGAAACGTTATTAATGTTCTTTTTTTTTCGAAGATTCTATAGATACTCTATACTCATTACCTATATTATTTTGTTTTGTTATATGGAAATTATACAGGTAAAATATGAAGCAGCCTGTCTGGGGAAGTACCCTCCACCTCACAGAAAACCGCAGCCAAATAACAACTCCCTAGAAAGTTGTCGTGTTCTTGCGTGTGAGAGAGGTCACCAGTGAGCTCCCAAGGAGTTGCTGTGTAAGCAGCAGAGGAGGCATCGCGCGAGTGATGCTTAATATATAGCAAGCGTTAATAGGCTATGGTACACGCTTTACATCTAGTAGGTCATATGCTTGTATGCCTCCCGACGTAGTATAAAAAAAAATTAGGCTATTGCATATTTAAAAAACAATAATGCGTTATTTGGCATATTTGTTCTTACGATATTTTACTTCACCGGCGAACCAATAATAATTACAAACATGTGTATAATGCAAACATATGTATAATTTGATCCTGGGGCCAGTCGGTTAATGAACCTTATCCTCCATTGTTTCTATAATTAGATAAGTATATAAATGTAAACGCAGGTTATTTCATTATAGGTAGATCCAAAATCGGGGCTCATCGATTATGACAAGTTATCAGAAACAGCCAAGCTGTTTAAACCTAAGCTCATCATAGCTGGCATGAGTTGCTACTCGCGCTGCCTGGACTACAAACGTTTCCGGCAAATAGCTGATGAGAACGGAGCATACCTCATGTCTGACATGGCACATATATCTGGACTTGTAGCTGCCGGTAAGTCAAACATAAATTTATTTACTCGCATATGAGTGTTACGATATCAATTGAGTGATATTTGTACGTTTGTATCACTTAAATAACATGTTTGTAACTTTTTGGTTTCTAGCATTTAATTGCGATAATAGCTACGACTGGTAATTTGTTAACACACATTATGACGTCATGCGTTGTGATAACACATAATATACCGTTTACGCGGAATTTTTAAATAAATAAAAGATTAATATTCAGTATGATTAATTTGAATCACTTTTTGTAATGTCAGATTCAATTTTTTCCAAAATTATCCGTTACAAAATTTTACTATGTAAACTAATTTACTTTTTTTATCCTATCCTATAACTTTACACTAAATGCCTTGCAGGTTAGGCAGAGAGAACCGAACGCCACATGTCTCGGTCCTTGTACATGTTACTCGCTTCTTTTACATTCATAGCTCTTCTCATACACCTGACATCACCTTCTCATAAAACACTATCAATTTGGTCGTGGTAGGTAAGTCTTGACCTTCCTCGGCTTCTACATCCTTCTACTTTCGCATTGTATATCTGTTTCGTATTTCTTTTAATCTGCATTCTTCCTACATGCCTGAACAAAAGGAGCATCCGCTTCTTAATTTAACATCGACACTCACTGTCAGACCAACTCTCTTTACTTTTTATTTTCTATGTACGAGTATAATATAAAAACGTAAAGTACGTAATTACAAAAAAGAAATATTTACGTCAAACTACTTGTGTTAACTGAACGCAAACAACCAGCTTACTTAGAAATAAAAAAGGCCTAGTAAACTATCTAATTGTCTCACTCCGTGTTACTTAAAGGAATCTGCACCACAAATTCAAGAATTGTACGCCACACGAAAAACATGTTCATGTAAAAAATCACTTCAAAAGCTGCATGTAAACGACCAACCGACACTAAAATAAGTCCTGCGAGGCTTTTAACGTGCGGTCTTATGTATTATTTATTGTGAAATATTTAAAAAAAGAATAAAAAAACTGCAGTCATTGCACACGCATTGCTTAATTTAACATTATGTGTATATGAATTCGTCCAGCGCTAATTACAATTTTTCACACGAGACTATTCTCGGCGCAGTATCTGGACTAAACGAAACTTACAGAGACAGGCCTGCACTTTATCAATCTTTTTTTTTGCCACAGGAGTTATTCCCAGTCCGTTCGAATACAGCGACATCGTAACAACGACCACACACAAGACTCTGCGAGGCCCCCGAGCTGGTATCATCTTCTACCGCAAGGGCGTTAGGTCTGTGAAGGCCAATGGCACCAAAGTCATGTACGACTTGGAGGCCAAAATCAACCAGGCGGTGTTCCCGGGACTGCAGGGAGGGCCCCACAACCACGCTATCGCTGCCATCGCCACTACCATGAAGCAAGCTACGACGCCTGAGTTCAAAGAGTACCAGTCACAGGTACTGTTATTGTATTAAACAAGCATATTGTTGTTCCTCGCTGCATTCCTTGGTCCCCTCCTTAATACTTTGGGTTTTAAATACTATTAGAACTAATTATATGGCGGTGCCTTATGGCTGGCTTAGATTTCGGCTGCCTAGAAGTTTACCCAACGCTCCATTCACGCTATTCCCTGTACTCACTCGTCTCTCTACATCAGCGGTGTACCTTCCATTGATGCTAAAAAAATGCTGCAAGATACAATCTCATCCACTTGCTCAAACACTACGTCATCAACCGTAATCTAGTGTTCTTTCTGGTTGTCTCATTTTCAAATATTCTTTATCTTGGTTTTCTTCACATTCAATTGTAAGCCTTTCTTCATACAATCCATGATAGTGATCTATTTTGTTTAACATTTTATCTTTAACAGCTTATTGTATTGGTCAATTGAATTATAATATGTGCGCGAATCAGACTCGCAGTTGACCAGTTTCATTTACTTACAATTACTTAGATAACATTTACATACAATAGCAGTGATAACACAGTATATAAACAACCACCCTATTAACCTATTGGTCCTTGGTACCAATCCTGGTGTGGACATGTACTGCTAAATGCGTGTTTTTCGGATTTATGTACATATTTGTAATTATATTTCCAAAGACCTAAAACTATATTTATTATATTTCGAAAAGCCTAATGTAAAAATGGTCTGAGTTTCCCTCTTCCTAATGGGGAAGTCTGACGGCAGTCGTTCCATGTCAAAATCTGTATTTTCGCCAAATCCTTAGGCTTAGGCTTAATCAAAACTTAAACAAATATAACTTTAACGAGGCGTACAAATTTCAATGCCGTCTAGAAAGAGGAAACCTAAATAACTATGAAAAATGCAAGTTTGTATTTTCGTTTTTTCTTAATTTACTTGTTTTTTTTTTTTTGTACAACTTAATTTTGGATGACCCTCTAAACTTGAGTGTTTTTAATGTACTGTTTGTAGCTCTTCCTTTCGTCTGAAGCCAATAGCGAAGTATACTTTCTCGATCTTTATCTCTTACTCACAAAGTAATCAATATCTTACGCACAAAGTAATAGCATCTTATCATCTTTACAGGTGTTAAAGAACGCTAAGCGCTTGTGTCAAGGTCTAATATCGCGTGGATTCAACATCGCCACCGGCGACACAGACGTTCATCTAGTGTTGGTGGACATGAAGAGTACAGGCCTCAACGGCGCGGTTTCCGAACGCATCCTGGAGATGTGCGGCATCGCGTGTAACAAGAACACAGTCCCAGGAGACAAGAGCGCCATGAACCCTAACGGTATCCGACTGGGTAAGTTTTTGAAGTGAAAACTTCTTTAGCGTCGTTGTAATTTGTAACTTGATGAAACGCAAAAGCACCAGTAAAAAGAGACAACCACATACATCTTTAACATTTAACGTGTGAGAGAATGAGATAGAGGACATTATACAATGTTTATTACAGGGTGCGAGCGTTGTACGTGTTAGTTACGTTACACGTGTGTGTGCGCGCATGCGTATTACGAAGCTTAGGATAAGGCGTCCTAACAACCGTGGTGTATTGTACACCAGTGTTGTTGACATAAATATTTCATTATTTTAATTACATTTAAACATTTTTCAAGTATCTTCTATCGCGTGTGAACTGCGCACATTTTTTTTTTGTACTGCATTGGTAGATAAATAAGCACGTGACTATTTTAATATAGGCACATTGTGTTGGTTATATTAAAGATGTTATATAAATATGTGTGTGCAATGAATCGAACGCCCAAAATGCGGTCCTTACACATACGCTCGCTTGTTTAACGTTCATAACTCTTTTAATACACCTGTTCTGTTCCTAGGACTCCAAACATCACCTTTGATAAAACTCGACCAATTTGGTCGTAATAGATGAATCTTGGCCTTCCTAGGCTCAGACATGCTTCCACTTTCGCGTTGCAGATAAATTATGCTATTTAGTCATTCTTTCGTCCTGTATACTTTCTACATGCCCAAACCAACAAAGCATGACTATTCATATTTTTACACAGACCCTGTTTAAGACCAAATTTTTTATATCATTGTTGCGAACACATTCAATAAGCATTGCGCCACAAATTTTGCGCAAGGCCACATCTCATGTTTCCTCTGCCATACCCAGCTTTCACTTCTATAACTTAGCGTTAAAAGCGTAGCGTTTAAAATATCGGTCCTATTTACTTTAGGTAGTAAACAAGCGTGAGGTGCAGTAATTATCAGCAACAGAAGAAGTATTAAAAGAATTGCAAGTTGCCATGCCCACTAATAACGCAGCTGCTCCTTAAGATCTTATTATTAATCCCTCTCACTTGCAGGAACACAACAACCCTCTATTCCAGCGATGTGTTTTTTTGTGCGAAGTATTTTCCCTACGGGCCTTTATTAAATATCGCTATGTCCTTTATAGCCAGACACTCATTTGCTACTTAGTTCCAATCCTAATGTGAGAGTATGTGCCATTGCTTTGTGTTTTCCGATTTATGTACATATTTATACTTATCTCTTTAGCTTGACATAAAAAAAAACGTCGTCATGAAGCCCACAAATTCAACAAATTATATTTCGAAAGACATGACCTAACCTAAAAAGATTAGGTTTTCTCTCTTGGATGTGGAGATCTAATGGCAGTTGCTTCATGTCAAAACCAGTATCTTTATCAAAGCATTAGGCCTTGGATAATGGACCCCACCAGTCGTAATGAATAAAGCAAGGAAGAAGGACAAAGAAGAGTGAAAACCAGACCTTTCACAGCTAAATTCACACGTCTTTCGAAATATAATTTCTTGGACGTGTGGATTTCCTCACGATGCTTTCCTTAACCGCGGAGCTAGTAATAATTATAAATATGTACATAACTCCAAAAACATGAATTTTAGCTTAGTTCTGAGGAAATGTTGGCATTGGCGCTTAAAGATTATAATGAGCCATTAACAGTATTTCAAGCTTCAGCGAGCTCTTGAGCGAAAAAATCTCTACGCCCTGTCTCACTACCACCAGCACCTACCTCGTTCACGATGACAACAACTATATTATTTTCTCACAGGCACTCCTGCGATAACCACGAGAGGCATGAAGGAAGTCCACATCGACCAAGTGGTTGAATTCATCGACAAGGCTGTGAAGATCGCACAAGACATTGTGAAAGAGTCGGGATTGAAACTAGCTGATTTCGACAAGGCCATAAAAGAAAATACAGGGTTCCAAACCAGGGTCAAAGCTCTAAGTGAAGAGATAGCCAACTTCAGCCAAAAATTCCCACTACCTGGACTAGAAACATATTAATTTTGATACCATTTCTTTTTATTCGTTTTGTTTGCTTATTTTTATATACTTCATATTTTCTTACCGATACCTTAGTGCCTTATATTACGGCGTATGACATAGATATAATTCACCGTTAATTCTGTCTATCCTGTTTAGTAGTTCCGTAGTTTAGTAATTGAGGTTCATTTTGTCATTTGATAAACCTTTTTACTGTTTTATCCTTACCAAAACTAGGGTGACAATAAAGCATACAATTCGTGAGATTCGACGAGGCTTCCACTAACTTTAGACACGATTGTAATATATGGAGTGTCGCTCACGCATTGCTATTCATCACGAGTTAGTCATCATTTCTTTAAGAGTTTCCTGCTGCCTCGTTTATTCTCAGTAACAGAGCGTCTCTCTAGGGATATCTATATCGTTCTTGGAGTATCTTTTACCATTCCGTGATTAAATAATATCACTTAATTAAATAACAAACATTAAACGGTCCCTCGTGTATTTAAAAAAAATAGCAGACTAATTTTGATCTCATACAGAGATCTTATTCACCAACGCATCACGCAGTTCCCTACATCTCTTGCCAGCACCATGTTCGTCAATCAGCAAGCTAGAAATCTCCATTTATGTATACTCGTACATTTTCCTTCTACTGTTCCATCCCGTCGTCCAAATTAGTATTTACAGGTACTCCGAATCTCAATAAAAGGATAAATGTTGTAGTAAAATTGATTTTATTCTGCCACAATATTCTGTTACAAAACTTGTACCTACATCACGATTAAACGCATTTATTACCTATATAATTATTACATATGTAAGAAAAATATTAGAATAATATTTTAAGACATGTTTAGTAACAGGTATTAGACATCAGTGAATTCCACGATGCGTCAATTTTAAGTTCCTACATATGTGATAAAAAGAGAAACTAACCTTTTTAGGTTTAGGAACTTTTGAAAGTAGAAACGAAATTCCCAAAATTTCCTTTCAATCCACTAGAAATCTGAGGGTGTATTTACATTTCCTCGGAAAAGGCATATTCAAAAGGATTCGAAAAGTTTTCCCCCAGATTCCATACATTTTGAGTGAAAACTTTTCTATTCCGTTACGAATACAGTGTTTCGAGGCAATGTAAATACGCCTACTGTAACAAAAAACAGTTTCACTTTTCTTCTGATTCCAGCCAATTTGCTCTACCACAAGAGCTTCATCTAAAACATAAGAACATATCATGTGATATAAAGTAAAAACTTATGTTTAAGTATAACGTTTCCCGTAACTTAGTTTTAGAAATCAAAATAGGTCTGTCAAAAAATATTGTAATTTGCGTAAAAACCCATTATTTTTAGTTTCAGTGTTGGATACATATAAGAAATATTTAACAACAAAACGTGTTGTAAACATCAAATATATAGAATCTCTAATGCCATTTTGTTTTTATTTTATGACGTATCAATCTAACCCAAGTAGCATAAGCTGAATACAATCTGTATTTAGGTTCTTTATCTGGTTGTATAAGCGCTTATACAGCCCTTGTAAGTGCAAAACGGACCCATTTATAAAGAATATACAGCTACTTTTGTGTTAGTAGAGCTGTATAGTAACAGTAGAGTCGATAGGCAGGCTGTATACTAGTGGTGGACTCAAAGTGCAGATTAAAATTTATTGTCCACTTCATGGCGGCTGCTTTTTGAAGGAGTTCATCCTTCTCCATGAAGTCGACCAGCAGTTGCTATCTATCTCGTATCTATAACTTCACGCCAAATCCCTTGCGCGGATACGCAGAGAGAACCGTACGCCATATGATTCGGACCTTACACACCTCACTCGCTTCTTTAACATTCATAGCTCTTCTCGTGCACCCTCGCCACTTTATAGGGATCCTTTTTTTCTCCCACTAAGGTGGCAAACAAGCGTACGGCCTGCCTGATGGTAAGCAGTTACAACACCAGGGGTGTCACTCTTGCGTTGCCAACCCTGCAAAAACATCCTCGCGTGTTTCTTGAAGAATCCATGCTGTAGTCCCTAGGAAAAACCTCGGCAGGGAGCTCATTTCACAACCTTAAGCGTTCTCGGTAGAAAACTTCTCTGGAACCGCACAGTACGTGACCATTGCGGCTTCATACACTACACTATATCTTCATACACTATGAAGATGAACATGAACTCCCTGCCGTCGGCGAGAGGTTCGATTAAATTTATTTTTTAGTAAAATGAGTTTGTTGGCTTCATCTCGCCTATTGTAACACAACCTATTGTACAATCGGTAGAACACGCAAAGGGAGGCAAAATTTCTCCGTAAACTTGAGGGCTCAATGCCGTGTGAGAGTTTAGGATCATCAACGATCCTCACAGCTCGTTTTTGCACCGAGTCACAAGGTCCTAGCTGGTATCCAGGTGCCTTATATGTAGTCTGACTTGTGATTTATATAACATGTCTTTGCCCCGAGCTGAAGTACTGTTTGGCTCTGTTGAACACACCAAGTTTCTTGGCCGCCAGCTTGAACTTCTCTACCAGGTGACTGCGGTACTGAACATCGCTGGAGATCTCGATACCGAGAATCCCAAAGCTCTTGGCAATGGTAAGGGGCGTGTTCTGCAAATAAGAAGCTACAGCCAATGAAGTTTTCTTAGCGGCGAACGCGCAAACTTGTGTCTTTATAGGATTGAATTGTATTATTTGTATTTACACATACCCTCGGGCAGCCCGTACGTTGGTAACTTCAATAGAAGACCCCGACGCCAGACCCGATCGAACGCCTTTGCCATATTTAGGCTGACAGCCAATGCTAACTAATAAACCTTGACTCTCAATCGCCGAAACAGCGGTCGCTGATCAAATCGTAATCCTCTAGATATGCCGGGAGTCGTGTGTTTATCTCACGCTCCATTACCTCAGAGAGAAGGAAGGTTATGGCAATGGGCCTTTAATTCGATGGGTCTGATCTGTCGCCCTTTTTGGGCACCCGGCGCACGGTGAGGCGCGTAAGTACAGAACACAACTCAGGAGTTTTAGCACCACTCCCGGTATGTTATCTGACCCACTCGACTTGTGAATGTCGAGAGAGAGTAATGCCCGCCGGACATCTCGGTGGGTAATTCAGATTTCCTGCATTGAGCTACTGCATCTCGGGATGGTGTGTGGCACAGCTCCCCCGCCATTCAAAGTCGAGTTAGCGGCAAAAACATTATCCAGTAGATCGGCTTTCTCTTTAGCACTATTGGGCAGACTTCCATCCGGTTTTTGCAATGGTGGCATGGACGACTGACAAAAGTTTACCTCAGCAGCTTTAGCAAACGATTAGAAAACACGGCTCCCAGAGGGAAGGCTTACAAGCCACTCGCCAACTTTACCGACGAAATCAAATTTCGCCCTGGCAATCACCCTCTTACTGGATCTCCAGGCAGCATTAAATTTACGTTTCGAAACAGAGACATCCGTATTCCCATTAGCACGCGACGTGGGCCAAGTCTCGTAGGCAGCCCGTTAAAGATGGTTGACTTCTCTACAAGGCCGATTAAATCACGGTCGCTTTTTAGCTCACACAACAGCCACTAAGCGATTGGGAATGTAGAATTCCATGCCACCCAATATCGCCGTGACTACTGCAGTCGCACAGGATTTAATGTCCTCTGATTTGAAACAAAACTGTCTCCACATGTACGATGCGTAGAATTCACGCAATCCAGCTCAGTCTGCCAACATATAGTGCCGGTGCAGGGCGCTTGAGTCCGATGAGCTAAGTGGCGCATGTACTGAGATTTTATACTCATCCGGACGTGTAGTCAACAGAAGGTCCAGTAAGGAGGTTGCATTGCCCGAGTGCTCTAGAGAGTCGATCAAGACCTTCGTCTCCGGCGTGTCTTCGTCGGTCGGAGTGAAAATTCAAGAAGGCCCGCAGGATTCTCAGCTCTGGCTTGCCTTCATTGGCCGTCCAGAGAGGAGTTGATGGAGCATATTGCTTTATCAGCTGGAATGCTCCAGGAGTGGATGTGTTAAAGGGTTTAACGCCGCGAGTAACTTCGGAGAAAGCGCAGCACACCTCTCGCCACCCATGAGTCACTCATACCGGTGTTGCCCTCGGCCGACTATCTGTGGCATTTCGGGGGTCCATCTAGTGAGTGGCAAGGCACCGCCTGCCGAAGGTAATATCAGATTATGATAGTTATGGCAGGTGTCCGCCCCTCTTCTGCAATAGCCCAGTTCCAATAAAACCTCCAGATCTCATTTTAATAGCCCGTTTTTTCCGACATATTTCCAATAGTACCAATACCTGCCGTTACCTGTTCATGGGTATATTATCCCATTAATATCCCCTGAAGCAGGTCACGGCGGGTATTATTATACCCGCCGTGGCCTGCTTCAGGGGATATAAAGATAGATAAAAGAACGATGTATAATTATTTTGTGAATGACCACAGACTTTAATGCGTTGTGACATTTTCCATAAATACTTAAGTCTTCTCAGCAATTTAATTGATATAACTATTTTTATTTTCCATATTGAATTGTTAAGTTAGTATTAATAGACATACATCAAATAATATTTGCATGCCATCTAATATGGTTAAATAGGTTAAGCTACCTAAAAAATTTCAACACCAAAATCATATGTATCTACCCTATTTATGTGCAAATAAAGAACTTTACTTCCTTTACGTTTCACCATGTTTATTGGTATGGAGGTTTTTTTTAAAATAGAGAAGTCGCTGATCGGACGAAGTAGAGGGCAAAAGCACAGTGTCTTCCACCACTGGACAACGCAGGTGTTGCGATTTGCTGACACGGTGGGCGGAAGGCCCCCCGGTCCGCCACTGCTACAGCCGCTGGATCCACTCCAGACTCCTTCTCCGGCACGACAACTGCAACACGCCCTTACGCAGGTTGGCGGTTCAGCCTCCCGGGGCGGAGATTATGTGATTTCCGGGTTCGGGAACCCTACTGACCTGCGAGCGGCAAGCTGTTTCACCGGGTCTCCCTGACCGCCGCGCCAGCCTGCCACACCCACAAAATTCGTGGCGGTAAGACATCCACCCATCCTCCCGCTGTCCGCACGCTTACGCACAGAAACACAACAATCCTCCAGGAATCGTTATTAGCCTGTGGTTTTCTATAAGGCACAGGTATTACCGCAGACGGACAATTAAAGCAAAAGGTCCTGCCATGTCTCACCACAACAGAAAGATCTGAGGGGGACGGAGCACGACACGTCCCTTCACTGGGTCCTACCTCTCTTTCTGACATCACCTTCTGATAAAACACAATCAATTTGGTCATGGAAGGTAAGTTTTGACATTCCTCGGCTCCTACATCCTTTCTACTTTCGCATTGCATGTCTGTTTCGTAATTCTTTCTTCCTGCATTCTTTCGAGATGTCCGAGCCAACACAGCATGCCTCTTCTTATTTTAACACACTCTTTCAGGCCAACTAACGCTTATGCCACAAATTTTGCGCAACACTTGCATTTGCACGACGGTAATTTTTTTTCTTCTCTCTAATACAGTGTGAATCTTCTGTCTTCATAATGTGCACATATTGAAATGAGGTAAACTAGGCCCAATTTTATCGCCGAAAAAATATTGAAAAAAATGTAAAACCTTTATTTTTTATTGACTTTTTAAAATTTTTGTTTGCATCTTTAACCCCCATATTGATAAAAAGGTATAACTTAAGCTCAGTATTGATTGGGAATAACAGGCCGTGCTCTTAAAACGTAAATTGGTGGAAAAAAGATCGACCTCGGTCTGACAAAAGATGTTTTTATAAAAAACTCATTTTTTTTATCATTTTTCAAAATAATTGTAAATATCTCAATAAAACGTCCACTTTACCTACATTTTTTAGAACTTTACGTTATTCTACATCGTATAAGTTTTTAATGGTTAAAATACCCTGTTTATGACTCAATCACAACACTTGTTATCAGCTGGGCACTATGAACGCACCATTTATTGTGAATGCTTTATTTATGGTAATAAATGATACAAAAAGTAAATTAAAGTCATTTATTATTTCAGAAAAACTGGTGCATCAAGTTCTCAAAATGTCCACCCCTTTGTTGCAAGCACAATGTCGCGCGAAGCAAAATTTGCTGCGTCACTCTCCTTATCATATCGGGGTCATTGCGAATATCATTCGCACAGTTTAATATGCGGTCATGCAAATCGGCCTCACTGTTCATGGGGGTGCTGTATACGCGTTTACTACTACTACTACTTGTACTGTACGCATTTTTCATGGTCCTCCATAGAAAGTAGTCAAGGGGCGTCAGATCGGGAAAACGCGCAGGCCACCCTACAGGTCCTTGCCGGCCCATCCATCGATTGGAATAATTTTCGTCTAAAAACGATCTTACGTCTCTGGCGTAACGGGCAGGACAACCATCCATCTGCATATGCATCCTTCGGCGCAAAGACAGTGGCACATTCTCCAGTAGTAAAGGAAGTTCATTTCTTAATAAATTTAAAAATGTTTCGCCGGTCAACGTTCTCGGCAATATGACAGGTCCAATTAAAATGTCATCGATAAGACCAGCCCAAACGTTAATCGAAAACTTGACTTGAAAAGTCGAAAATCGTTTCAGTCTCGGGTTTTCTCGTTTGAGGCACCATTTGTGTAATTTTTGGCAGTTAGTTCTTCCCTCTCTACTAAATGCCGCTTCGTCCA
Source organism: Pyralis farinalis (assembly GCA_947507595.1). Taxonomy (NCBI): domain Eukaryota; kingdom Metazoa; phylum Arthropoda; class Insecta; order Lepidoptera; family Pyralidae; genus Pyralis; species Pyralis farinalis. Next base: position 25,048,662 of record OX382269.1, read on the forward strand.
TCCATATATTTTTTTTTAGAAACTCGGGGTTTTCTCTGGTTTTCCTTTCGATAGACATGACGCACCTTGGACGCCAACCTACGTCTTCATGTAGATGCTGCACCCTTTGAAGTGTAAAGGATGCAGCCCTTCTTTTCTTAAAATGCGCCACGCAGATACAGACATTTGCGAAATTCCGTGACGCAGAGCTAGGCGTCAAGTACTGATGGTTTGATCAGCAAATAAATCCCTCAATACTGCTTCTTCGATAGCCACATCAATAATTACTTCAGGCTCACGGCGACCTCTTCCTGATCCAAGTCCAGTATTGGCTAATGTTCTATGGACTTCCTGGAAATTACGGGCAGATGACACCGGTCGCCTATTTGGAAACGCAGCTATGTAAGCTGCCCAGCTCTTCCTCTTCTCACTCCATAATAAAAGTGGATGTAGGCAATGTGTGCCGGGGAGAATTCATTAATACGCGGCATCCCGAGAAAACACGAATTCGTAACACGTACTAATGGCCAAAAATAATGTAGTTAGCGAACGAAAGTCACGAAACACAAGTAGCAGCTGCGAATAGTTCTGAGCGACTGTCTGTCTGAGTCTGTCATAATAGCACAAGGTCCTATTGTCCTTCTGCTGGCCGTCTCCCCTTACCTCAACCTGCACGCATTTACAATAATTAAATCACAAAAAAGGGTCGCTACCTGATAAACTATAGTGCGTAGCCGATTGCAAAGCCTTTCTTTACCAGTTGATAACAAGTGTTGTGATTGAGTTATAAACGACATACTTTTACCATTAGAAAGCCTATACAATATAGAATAAATTAAAGTATTAAAAAATATAGGTCTTACAATTATTTTGAAAAATGATAAAAAAAATCTAGTTTAAAAAAAAACATCTTTTGTCCGATCGAGGTCGGTCTTTTTTTCGCCAATTTACGTTTTAAGAGCACGGCCTGTTATTCCCAATCATTATTGAGCTTATTTCGATGCGAGAGATCATTTAGTTTAAAAGTTATACCTTTTTATCAATATGGGGGTTGAAGATGCAACAATAATTTTAAAAAGTCAATAAAAAAATAAATAAAGGTTTTAAACAAAATTTTATATTTTTTTCGTCGATAAAATTGGGTCTCATTTCAATATGTGCACATTATGAAGATTCACACTGTATTTTCAGTTAGATGACTATGATACATAATCCAGCCACGCTTTCTTGCTACAGAAGATTCAATCACCAGGCGTTTCCTTTCAACGTTTTGTCTCTTTGCAGTGCAATTGAAAGTATGTGGAGGCCCACATACTTTCAATTGCACTATCCACCATACTTTCTTTCAGAATTTTCCAGCGATCATCCACATTTGAGTCATGTGACTAGTGAAAGCGAGCCTTTCGCTCGCTTTCACTCCACACATAATCACACTTTCATTCCCTTCAGCTAATTCATCCCTCAGTGACTTCCAAAACTACTATAGTTCTCGAGCATACTCTGAGCTTACATATGCTGCAACTAGAAATACTCCCGTGATTTCCAGTTTTATGCGAACCCAGAGAAGCCGAGGCTCTACTAAACCGTAATATCTCACGCCAGAAACTCACCAAGAGGAGAATACACCTATTGGCAGTTGGCTAGACCACATGGCATGTTCGTCCCGGTCTACACAGATCCTAGGGCCATCATTCCAGGGCCATCATTGAGAAGATCATCAGTGTCGCTGCCTTACCTATGCGTCTCTCATTCATTACGTCCATCATATCATTCAATCCACCTCTCAAATTCCACGTGCCTATGGAGCGCTCAGCTCTTCTCGACCAGCCGGAGTATCGCTGCGTGGTGGGTGGCGGTCCCCACCACCGCATGCACTTATTTGCGCACCGACGGGGGCGAATCGGTACGTGTCGCCTCCGGGTGACGCTCTAATCCGCACATCGGTATGCTCTTGGGCCAAAATTGCTGTCTGATGGATTGGCAGGAATTGCGAACAAGCACGCTTCTATCACATGAACCCCTTGGCTGTCGAAGTTAGAGCGTAGAGTTGTATGACCTTCAGCGAATGTCGTTTAGTAATTCTGAGTACGCACCCTCGCATCTTTTAGTACATTGCTGAAGAGAGGCTTACGGACGATAAAACCGACACCACCTTTGTACAAATGGTCGCCCTGCCGGTAGTAAAACAAGTTAACGTATTTAAGTATCACCGTATCCTCCCCCTATTTTCAGATAGTCCTATTATATACCAACGAAAGAGCTAGTGAAGAGAGTGTAAGACCCGTGTATCGGTTCGAATCCTGACATGTACCACTACATTTGGATTTATGTACATATTTGTAATTATAACTAGCTCTGCAGTGAAGAAAACATCGTGAGCAAACCCGCTAATCTAAATTATATTTCGAAACACTAAGAAAGATCTGGTTTTACCTCTGGGTTGTGGTCTGTAGGCAGTCATTTCATGTAAAAATCAGTATGTTCGCCAAATCCTTAGTCTTAGGTAGCGGACCCCGCCAATCCTAGGGGATTAGGGAACGAGATAATAGGAAGACGAGTGTAAGAGCTTCCACTCTGACTCTGAATATGATAATAGTCCGTCCGGTATGACTAGAGATGGAAAAAGATCTACGAAAATTTCAAATCAAAATCAGGCCAGACGTCTACTTCATCGCTCTGTTATAATAGAACGGTGATCGGTCCATCCCTTTTGTGTAAGGCTTAGGTCCGCTTCGGGTAACGAAGTAAGTTGTTCACAATCATATTATCTTTCTCAGTACCACCAGTACCTTTGAAATATTCTGAGTGATTTATTGTTAGTTTTGTTTTTTATTTAAACATAAGAAAGAATTTTAGCTTAAGTGGCAACGAGGAACGAAAGTTGTTCTACGTTAGTTTATCTTTTCGTTAAAACTTCTCCACGATTACTGTGAATATAGACCAAAACACAAGATACATCCTAATCAGGTAAAGAGATAAAATAAAAAATAATTATTTATAAATTAGTTTTATTTCACAACTTACAATCTTGTAGCAGTAATAACATTATGACTGTATCGACCTAACCCAAACTTTTAGCTGGCATTAGTGTATTTGGATTTTTATCAACTATAACTATCACACCATACAAAGTATACGAAAATAAGTAATTATTAATCAAAACAATATGTACACAAGTTATTGAGATTTACCTGCTTTTTACATGCAATATTCACAATTTAGTCATTAATAAAATTGAAAATTAACATTTTGTACAAATATTTATCAATTTATAAATAACGAGTTATTTTTCGAAGGTCAATAAAAGATCGCTATGTCAGATAATAATTTAAATATTGTAGGTGTGCAGCGTGACGTTAAAATTATATGATGTCCACTGTGTATGTGAGTGTGTCATGTGTGTTAACCACTTCTTGACAGGTTATAGTAGTGTTTCTTATGTGTTGGAAAAGGAAAGATAGCTGTAAAGTGTTACGTATCTCAAAATCGAAGGAGATAACATAATTTGTCTGAATGCAAATAACCTGATGGACAGAGACTATCTATATAAGCATGCAAATAAGATACTAGTTGTTATAACATTTTGTACAAATATACATTACAATAAAAGATTACAAAATGTAAGTACTTTAAAATAAATACTTGAATATAAAAATATTTAAACACTTTAACGCAATAGTACCAGACAATTAACACTAATGTACAAAAAAAATGGTAAAGAAAGAATGAAACGAAAACAAGTCAATGATTTTGCTAAATCCTAAGGACGGAGATTGTATCAATCAATATTGATTGATACTTGTCGGATATTCAATTGAGTACCAAATTAATTAGTGACCATGTGACCTGCTTACAATGAAAACTGTTAAATGCAAAATAAACTACACATATACCTACGTGTGTATTGATTGTTACACTAAAACATACACAACCATTTAGAAAATATACAATGTCAGAGATGTGTAAAGTCACTAACATGATAATCTAGTAAACAATGTTTCTGAAAATAGCCCACATTTCGCTATTAACGAAATTTATAATGAACTTTTGGTATGTAATGAATTCCTCCGAATAGTTACGATAGCGAAAATATTTACAAAATTTCGAATTGATACTATATAAAGTATACTTATATTTACTTATTATAGTGGACATGAAGTGACTCGCACAATTCGCAGGCATGTTCTGTGACAGAGCTCCGTTAGCTGTATATTTGTTAATTGTACTTATCATTACGAATAGATCAAGATGAGTAGAACATGCTATACAATACACTTTTATGTTCACAAAAATACACGTTCATGATATAGCACTTAATTAACTGCAATTGGACAGTTCCGTAATAGTTTAGTGAGAATGAAATAAAATGTAGAAACAGTATTTAGGGCGATTATTTAATACGGGCTTTAAAAGCGAACTTTGTTACCGCCAGACTTAAATGGCACGTTTAATCAATTTATCACGTGGTTGCAACATTAGCACGAATTACATCACTAGGCACGTAATAATAATGTTGTTAGTATAAGTATATTCATACGAGTTACATGGACAAACGAGAGGCTAGTTGCCGTACTACAAAATATTCACATATTAATTATAATTAAATAACACTTATATTCACATTGTATCCGTTAAGTAACAATACCTAATCCTAGTGTCCTACATACTAGTCACAAATCCGTTGTCAGTTACAGCCTGTATTTTATAGTTAACAATTGTGATATTATATGTCAATTTATGTATTGATAGTGCGTCGAACTCTCCACACCAGAGTTGGGAAATAATAAAACTATTCGATAAAAATAAAATTACTAATTTCAAAGAGAAGAAACAAGGAATGTCGATTAATATAAATGTGATAATGTTTATAAAATATTATATTATCGGCTTACCGCGTTTCAATGGCCACTCCAGTTTGGTCGGCTCTATAGTCGAGTTTATAATATTTGACTCAAGAAAGTGTTCTTAGTCAGAAATATTTACATAGACGACCTAACCGTATGCAAAGCTTGACGTTAAAAAATACATTTGATGATATGCTCAAATATGTGATACTTTAATTTTATAATAAAACTTTTTTCATTTTGGTAACCTCATATAGGCTGAGAATCTGGTACGTATAGGCTTCCGATGTATTATCGAATTTTGATATCAATAGTTTCTATGGGACTTTCACGGTATGCTCTGACGATTTCGATTTATGTGAATTCGTGTCATTGAAATATCAGTACAGTACGCGTAGAACGTACATTATATGTATATTTTTCATTTCTATACTCAGGTTTTTTAATAATACAGAAAAAACAATCAGACACGTTTTGTATTATGAAAGTGTGAACATACGAGTAGATAACTTGAAATCCATACCACAAATATATGGTTGATACATATATATATATAGTTTCCTGCTTTGTATGTCAGTGTGGTTCTGTCTAATACTAAATGAAACAAGTATGTTTATTATACCTTCTTTTAGTACTTCCTGCCACCACCTGAAATTTTGTTCAGCGCAAGGATTCGACGTCAACTATGATCGACATGTGCTCCTACGTGCCCGATATACAGGACAACTTACCGTTATAACTCTATCAAACTAAGTCTAATCAGAAGAAGCAAATCTGTTCTGTAGAAATTAACCAAGTGCTTCATTTTGCCACCGGCGGCATGACGATGACTGAAATCGCCCCGTTGCCGTATTGCACGTTTGTGATGTTTTGAGATGAACCGTATTATAGTTGCCTGGGAAGGTCGTCGGGTTGCTGGCTTTAAACAGTGTATATATAGAGATAACTAATTGGCCGGTTTATTGGTTTCACAGAAGCTTTATACATAATTAATTATACTTAAAGTGCGAAATGAGTATGATTCGATATTATGATATATATGATTCGATATGATAGTATGAGGATGATCCGGCGAAAATGCGGAAGGAACGAATCATGTGGTATTTAGTACTGTGAGTACTAAGCACCACATGACACGATCCATGCCTACCCCGAAAGAGACTTGGCCCATTCTCACAATTCATTTCACGTGTATTAAATCATACTAGTAGCTAGAATTTTTAATTTCTATAGGTATAAAACCTAATGGATATAAAAGCAAAGAGTTGAAAACGCAAAGGAAATTTTGTCTATATGGGTCAAAATATTTCGCACTGTGTTTTATTTTAACAAAGCCACACCCCTAAAAGAGTGGTGTCATACATTTAAAACGCACATATGTATATGTATCTGTCTGAGGTATCATTTTTCCCAAACGAGTAGACTGATTGCAGGATTTTTTTTATTTAAAAGCTTATTCAATATTATTAAGGCGTTCGACGTTTATGCATTTTCGATTTGTATTAGTATACCACGAAAATGTCTACTTAAAACGTGTCTGACTGTATGAGGTAATCTTCATTCGCATTTTAGGAATGCCTATTCAGTAAGTATGAGTGCTAACATCGGCGTATGGGTATACCCATCCCACAATTTATTAACGCTGGTTAAATCACCCTCACGTATTTCACTTGTTAACTATTTATACGTTGACAAATCATTATCCATTTTCAAACACAAAATACATACAGAAGGCCCACTTCATGTAACCTTTCAGGACGGTTACGCGACCCTTCTCTTCCCTTTCGCCTCCTTTGAGATTGCTAAAATGATATTTGTACTATGTACAGCTAAGATTAGATCACGACTGACACTCAAGTGCGATTGTAACTCTTATTACGTACGGCATAGGAACTGTACAAAGTCAAAATGTCAAGCTTCACGTCGCTGTACATGCAGTGCGTCTTCTGTAACTGTCTATTTGTGTCCAAAATATAACGATACCTTCAAGCAATCGTGCACGAGTTCCGTCCAGTGCAGTTGAGACGCGTGTGATGTGGATGTTTGGCAGTCCTCGCGCGGTGGCGAGTCGGCGCCGCGGAGATCGCGTACGACTTGAGGTGGGACTTGAGAGTGGTCGGTAGCGGCAGTCGCTCGAGGCCGTACACCGACGTACGAGCCACTATCGCTCGGCAACATAGCTCTTGGAGGCTTAATACTGCAACAGTACATAGAAATTTCCTTAAGCCAACTTCAGCTATAGAGAGCCATCAACTTACCTGGATAGCTATGCCACTTATTATAATATAATCACATTCAGATATAAATAATGTGTCGAATTATAGGAATACAGGGCATACTAATACTGCTGATATATTCTTAGACTTTATTCACCCAAAGAGGGTTGCCAGGATTCTCGGTCATACAACTCGATTGTGAATTACGAGGAATATTTGTGTGCAACCTGTGACACAAAAATCGGGCCGCTCTCTGTCGCTTTCCCGCATCTGTGGATTTTGGTTTTTATTTTTCCTTATTCCTAGTGCTTTTTGCCGGCGCACCTAGAGCAAGCTTTTACTAATTGATAGATAATAACTCATGGCATCTGATTGATTTCAATTTTGTGTATGTAAGCGCGTACATATAAATGTCTGTACGTGCCTATGCGAGCGCGTGTGTTTTTGTATGTGGGTATTTGTGTATATCTCTTTCTCTCGCCCGTGTGCCTTTCTCTCCCAGTGTCTCTATCTCTAACGCTCTCTGTGTATATTTATATACATAAATACAATTAATTTCCTTACAAAATGAATAGTATAATAAACACTTAACTAACCTTTGTTACTCCTCCACAGTCTCTCCATGCCATTTCGATGCAACGCCATTCTCGACAGTTCACAAAAACTCTCTCTAATATTGAAGTCACATAGTGGACTAACTTCAAAGAAAGCCATGTGATTTTTTGCCGCGTAAAGTTCTGCGTCGCGTTCTTGCACTTGCCGTTTGAAAGCTAAGTGTAGTCGGTTGCCAACAAGTACTTTTGGGACTCCAGGAGCGTGCTAAAAATATACACAACAGCATTAAATACATTAAAATGCTGCAATTAATTGTTAATATTTATACATTTAAGTAATGACGCAGAACGCGGTTGCAAGTGGAAGACGAAAGAAAAGTACTGCGTGCAGCGGGGATGTTTGAAGTTTTTTTTTATACAACTTCATGTTCAAAGTTAGCGCTTTAAGGGTTCCGTACAGTTCTTGGACATATGGAAAATTATTAAATTATGCATTACAGTACCACTTCAAAAAAAATTAAACAATTATAAGGATATTAATAATAGTATTGTCTTAGGTTTTCGCGATTGTTACACATTGAAATTAAGGAAAGACGCAGTCTTTCCTGCGACCACGGACGCTGCAAAGCGTTCGAAACGTCAGGTTTCAACAAAATAAATAAAACACGCGATACTTCCGTTAAAAATAGTTTAATTTCAACAAGATATTAATAATATTATTTGGGTATATCTCACACACGACAGTCTAATTCCAATAATAAATATTTGTTTGTAGTTCACTTTATTAACTTCAGAAAGAGTATGGTTTTTTGGCATTTATCATTACAGTGTTTATTTTTGTCTATTTTGGAATGTGCAAGTAGAACCCTGTCATATGCTGAACTATTAGCCGCACTTCGGAATTTCGATCCGCTAAATAGCCCTACTATCTTCATAATATTCCCTGTTGAAAATATTATTTTCGTTTGCAATAAGTCGGATAAGTAATATTTAAAAAAATTTCTTTATATACCATTAAGGTGAAAACAAGCATACGGCCTGCCTGATGGTAAGCAGTTACCGTAGCCTATGGTCATTGGCAACACCAGGGATATCACTCTTGCGTTGCCGACCCTGTAAAAAACTGTTCCACATTTAAATTGATAGCATTAGTAGATAATAACTAAAATATATCACTGTGACAGACCTACGGGTGGTAGGGAACCCTAAAAAAATATACTGCTATTAGTTAAGCATTGAGCAACTATACCGACTATACTGCGGCTGTACTGTACCGATAAATGAGAATTACATACCATACATAAAACATACCTTTTCAACTTCTTCCAGCCACCTGTCAATACTGTCAAATGACCACTTATTTGTGATGTCATAGACAAGAAGAATGCCCTGTGCCCCGCGGGAATATGACCGGATTATAGTGCAGAACCGGCCCTGGCCTGACGTGTCCCATAGTTGGAGTTTCACTCTCTTCCCGTCTAGTAGAATTGTTGTCGTCTTGTAAGCTATAACATATAATTAAATAGTGCCATACATGATATAGATCAAGTGATTCAATAGAAAATATGCAATAAGAGGCCACATTGCCCCTTAAAAAAAGGATAGGTTGGGCAATCCGCAGTTGTTCAGAATTTGTCATAATTTTTTTTTTTCGGACAAATTACACAGCGCCACCTAGCCCCAAAGTAAGCGAAGCTTGTGTTATGGGTACTAGACAACTGATAAACATACGTAAATACATTTTTTTTTTGTAAATACATACTTATTATACATAGAAAATGCCCAGACCAATACAAACAAACATGTTCATGCACACAAATGTTTGTACTGTGTGGGAATCGAACCCACGAGCGTTGGTGTCAAAGTAGCGTAACAGCGCGTTCCACCACTGAGCCACCGAGCTCGTCTATCTATATCTTACTTAAGTTTCGTTCATAAATCGTTAATGGGTTAAAAGTTAAATAACAATAGTCCAACAATATTACTTACTATCTATTCCATATTTTGGTACAATTTAAAATTTCTAATTGTATGAAAATATAGAATAGATAGTTACTGAACTCAGTCTATTGAATATTTGAATTCTCATTTTTCGCAGTTTGTAAAAAAGCTTAACATAATATTAATGGAAATAATTCATTAGTATTAATTAACCAATAAATTATTCCATTGATTAAAAGCTATTATTTTTAGACATAATAAAATGTGATCATACCACTGCCGCTACAAAACGGTGAATCAGCAGAGGCATCTTCCAAGTCCTGCAAGATCTCTTGTTTACCGACGTCAGAGTCTCCAACGAGTAGTACTTTTAGTAGGTAGTCATAAGACTTTGGAGCTGCTGGTGGCCGCCCTAAAGAGTTAAATAAATCTATTAGATCATGGGTGTTAAGCTTTCATCAAGGTTAGAAAATGTAGAATTTCTTTTATATTTATTTTCCCACACTAACAAAACAAACAAAGATATTGTTGAAGCTAGTTAAGAATTATTACTATTAGGTAGCGGTATATAAGTAGGAGTCTAAGTGAAATGGAAATTAAACAAATCAAGCTCTTATATTAATTTCGCCTATAGCACGGACAGAATTAGGATTCTTAGTGGGACAGACATGAGTCATGGACCTTGACTTGGCTACCCCCACCCTTATACCTACAAAATGTACCCTTTATACTAAAGTGTTTAGATATCATATGTATACGTTACATATAGCTACAATCTATATATATGACGTCACAAGATCATGGGAATTAGCTGTTATATGAAATGACCATAAGTGTGGACACTAGATTTTAACATACACTTGTTGCTAACAGTAGGTTCATTAAAATAGTACCTCGAGCAGGGCTCCATCAACTGGATCATATTTGTAATAGATCATTATAATATAAGTGATCATATTTCATGATAGAATTATGACAAATTATTGCTGCCCAGTTATTTCATGAAATAGCCAATTCTCAATGATGGAGCCACACTATTTTGGATTAAATATCCAATTCAATGATCTGGCAATGAAATATATAAAATTTTCATAAAAAGGTACTTTTCGTATCTGTAGGCCGATTCTACTAAAAACTTACTCAAAAAAGTCAAAATGCTTACATTTAACATTTCGTTAAGCGATCTGACAGCTGCGTCATTTAACGAAATGTCAAAATGTACGCATTTTGGCACACGCCGCACTGCAGTGCAGTTGCAGTTTTTTAGTAGAATCGGCCTACTGCTCATCTTGATAATAAAGTATCGATTTCTAATATAAAGAGAAAAATATACACTAAAATAATCATTGATTCCATTTTTTATACAATTACAGAGATTAGATCATCACCACATCGGGTGGACAGAGTTCATACATGAACTCTGTCCACCCGATGTGATGATTACATAGCAAATTCCCCTTCCCCTTAGCTACAGGCTACAGGCGAAACTGCTATCTGGTTTTACCACAGAGGTGGGATAGACGGCGGGCAAATGTTTCCCGAAGTAACTTTAGCAGGCGGCTACAAGCATAAGAAGACTCTTAAGCTTACTAACTCTAAATAGAATTTTCCTCTCGCAATCACCCTCTTGCAGAACCTCAAGGTAGCCATACAGTTTATGATTCAAATCAAAGCTATTAGGATTCCCTTTGGCAGGCATCGAGGTTTTTTCTATACAACCTCAAGAGTCATACAAGCACACGGACCACCTGATGTAAAGTGGTTACCGTAGCCTATGAATGTTTGGAATACATTAAGATCACTTTCACAATGCCTCCTCTGCTGCTAACACAGCAACTCCTTAGAAGCTTACTGGTGACCTCACTCGTTTTCTGGTGACTCAGTCACCTCACAGCTCATAAGCAGCCTGCTTTAGAAGATTAACTTTTCTAAAAGGCAGATTAAACCACAGTTGTTTTTTAGCTCCAATAACCATTAGAGATGTGTCATAAAATGAGGACAAGAACCCGACATGCAGAGGTACTTTGCATTTGGTACTGAGCACTTGGTTCCAGAGGAGTCAGTAGTGGTCCGATTAGATAAGCAGAGATGTTATACTTATCTGGAAGTGTAACTCTTATATCTGATATTTTCTTGTTGAGAGTGTGTTATATCTGTCTATCTATAACTTCACGCCAAATACCTTGCGGTGTAGGCAGAGAGGACCAAGTGCCATAAGATGTGGTCCTTCACATTTGCTAGTCTCTCCACATCTCCTAGTCCAAGATATACAATCTCATCCACTTGCTCGAACACTACATCATCAATCATAATCCTAGTGTTCATTCTCATTGTCTCTCTTTCAAATACCATTATCTTGGTTTTGTTTGCATTAAATTGTAACCCTTTCTTCGTACAATCATCTTTCATTGTTGTAACTAGTGTTTGCAGTTCGGATGGTGATTCTGCTATTAATACCACGTTGTCAGCATAAAGCAAAGAGTTGACCATTCTCATTCATATTTCTTGTTCTCTGAAGACAATTGTCCAGATATAGGATGAATAGCCGAAGCGACAGCACACATCCCTGTCTGACACCAATGTAGGTATCAAACCAGGGCGACAAGCTGCCATCCACCCGCACACATGCTGTACAATCTTCATATGTGGCAGGTCACTTTCAACCCTATATCTGGGCAAAATGTTCCAGAGATTAAACCGCAGTCTCTAGTCCATAGCCAGATGCTTCTCCATGATGTTGTGGAGTGAAAAACTTAATGAAGATAAAGTGTATGGAGAAATCATATAGACAGAGGATGTATGCCTCTGCCTATATGATTTCTCCATACACTTTATCTGCTAAGCTGATCAAACTAATGGCCCTATAGTTGGCACAGTCCATACGTGACCCCTTGCCTTTATATAAGGGCACGATGACTGCGCATCTCCAATTGGTCGGGAGCCTTCCAGTTCTCCAGCATAACTTGCTCAAAAACCAGAAGGCGTTCCTAACATAGGTACTAGTGCGCTACATGTGACCTTTAAATTCTCATAGTTTACATAGTGAGGACATTGCTTTTAGTCTGTCTGTGTATTTGTTGATATATTCTTTGTCCAATCTGGGAAAAGGTACAAACATGCAGCATTCTCAGAGGCCACCACACTTTACTTTGGATGTCTCACAAACATCCAACTACTACAGGCATGATACTAAACGTAAATGCAAATTCTTGGCAACAAAACAAGTTTTGCAAATACTGACTCCATTCGTTGAGTGATGATGAGATGAGTGAGTTGATGAGTGTAAATGTCAACAAGTTTTCTGTGCTATGTACTAATTCAGTTTCGATATTTTTTGTACCAAAAAATGTTAAAAACATTACTAAAGTAGTGTTAAGCCTACTGGCCAGCACATCATCTCCATAGAATTTAAAACTGCGACTGATACAAAGATTTCTTATCACATTTGCATTATTAGCCCCGGCTAAGTTCGAGGTATCTAGCCATTCCTTTAACATAACAAGGATGAGCATTGGAGTTCTATTCATCTAATAACATCTTCTTCCTTCAATTAAGATTTGATTGGGTGTCTGAATAGTTATCAAGGCATGTCTAGATTTCCACACAGACAGTGATGCTGACCTTCCTCAAACAGCAACTTCCAACTAATATATACTCTTTCTGCAGGCCTATGCTTTTATAGGCATAAGTGCTACTGGGCATATGACTTGACAGTAAAGATCAATCCCTTGTTGCTTTGTCTGTGACTAGAATCATGAGATTTCATCTGCTAAGCAACTCCTACTTGTTTATTTTCCTATTGTTTATCTAGTAGTAACATGGGTGAGATTGCTTCATAAAGTAATATATTCTTCACTCACAAAGCCATTACCTAGTAAGCATAGTTACATATTTAGTTAAATACAGAACAAGTAAATACGAAAGACTAACATAGGTGGGACACCAGGAGAATCACAATGAAAAATTGAATTGATGTACTATATGTTGTACATATTGGTCTTTTAGCTATATTAATCCGTCAGGCCCCAAGGGCCTCAAAGGAGGCTCGAAATGTATGGAAAATAGTATATAACGGGCTTTGACGGATTAACAGCAACAGACTGTTGTTGGCATTTTCATTTGCCCTAAAATTACTTATACACTTACAAGGTCATTGCTTCATAGTCACCTACTAAACATAACTACTTACATAAATACTTATATATAGTTAATGCCAAAAGCATTGGTGAGAATAATAAGAGTGGCCACAAGGAAAAAATTATAAATTTCAAACACTTCCATTATGACCCTGAAGACTAAATAATCCTTATATTAAAACCCATTTGGTATATTGACCTATTGAGGCCCATGTGGCTAAATTCCACCATGCGCATTACGGTGCCAAGTATATAACGGGCCTCAAGGCGTTAAAATGTTAGTCAAAGTTGCTTTAGTGGTACCTTCATTCTACAATATACTTTTCCTCCATGCGGCATAGCCGCTGGAAGCTCTGGTACAGGTTTATAGTTACAGTTACAACTTTGATTTTATTTTGTATGTAACCAAAAAGGTTTTTATATGGGCTCCCGACCTAATATTTTGAAATGTGTAAACATTAAAAATGCATGAATAACTACAAAAACTATTGCAAATATGGTTAAATAGAAAAGAAACAGTCTATGAGCAAAAATTCCTAAGGCTACTCAGACTGAATATTGATATGCCTGTCAACTAGAATATTGTAGATAGTGCATTTAAACAGGACTTTACATAACTTAATATGTATAAGACTTTAACATAATTCCAAAAAAACTGTTTGATTCAGGTACAGCTGTTGATACGCTAGAAAAATCCGTTAATAAGCACAAAAACTTGCTTTAATTAGAGAGAAAATTCACTCTCTTATTCGTTACCTGTTCTTTGATGATGCGATCGAGGTAAAGTAGTGCTACCGTTCTGTGCGACCTGGTTAGCCGCTTCCTGAGATGCTGCTACCGTACCAGACGCGGGGAACATAGTCATGGTGAATTCTGTTGCCTGGTCTCCAGGTGGTCTTTACCACACGCAACTGTATACATACTAATACTCAAAAATTAACATTTTGGGGAATCCATAGAAATAAGAGTATTTATAAAAAGGCTAACAATGTAAGCCGTAAAATTCAAAAACATCCAACCATGAAACGAAATATTAATCCACTTTTCTTCAGAATCTAAACCAAAATACACAAGTTAGTACTACACACCAACACACAAAAGTCGGACACGGAAGTTTTTCACATAATGAAACATTGATTATGTATTTGTTAGCAATTCTAAACAAGGATTCCGTTTTTGAAATAATTATGTCAATTACACTATAATTTCGATAGGCAGTACGAAAACAAGGCAATTTGCAAGAAATTAATGAATGGCGATTGCAGAACGAACGAACGAATGAAACGTAATTCAAATGACATATGAGAATAATAAACCATTTAGGGTTGCCAGACGCCATAAGGATTGCCAGATTAGGCAAATTGTTGCAGATAGTGCTACCTCGATACATCCAAATTCAACGTGTCGTAGTTGTTCCGATTTTAGTCATTTGAGGATCAGTTTTGAGATTATTCGTCTCAGTATTTGCGCGATTTCGGTTACTTCATATCCATATTTGGACAATTTGTGTTTGCGTGCATCTAGCAAGTAGAGGTGGCTGTTTTTGCAAAAACGTTTTTGATTAACGATGTCACTATACGGTGCCGGCATCCGTTGCCGAAATGTTGGCGTTCGCAAGTCTTTCGCTGACTAGACGTATATGCGTACTCCTCACACTTTCATCTTCCAATTTTTCACTTCTTATTCTTTCATGATCTCCGAAAGGAATACGCACTCGCCAGTGCCTCCACTTCTTGAAAAGGCCCACAAATCGGCTTATCACTAGATAGTGGTCCGTTTCAAGAGTGGGACCTCTGAAGGCTCTTGTATCCATTAACGACTTTCGGAGACGTCCATCTATCAAAATCAAATCAATCATACTTTTCTGTTCATTTCGCCTCCATGTGTAAGTGTGAATATCCTTGTGATGGAAGAGCGTATTCGACACAAGGAGGTTTCGTTCCATACATACGTCTAAAAGTAACTTACCAGCATCGTTCACTCTCTTATCTCCGTATAGACCAAGCACAGCCTCATAACTACTTCGCTTGATCCCAACCCATCGATTCAGATCAACACACATAATTATCCGTTCATTCGCTTCGGCCAAATCCAGAATACCCTTTACAGTCTCCCAAAACTTCTCGAGCTCCTGGGGATCAGCAGAGCTCACAGGAGCATATGCTGCAACTAAAAACACTCGCGTAATCCCCAGTTTTATCTTAACCCAGAGAAGTCGTGGACCTACTAAATCGTAATACATTTATTGGCTATGTTAGCTGGCGCCCGTTTTCTTAGATAATTGTGTAAGAGCCAGCATGCCAGAACCACGATCTACATTTTCAATATCTAGATTGAGAGGTCTGCGTAGATCTCTAAAGCGTGAAACCAGTATTCCGAAGGTATTCTCTACTATCGTGCGTCGACTCAGGCGATAGTTAAATATTCGTTAATACTTGATAATATCCTTAAACGGAAAGGGTTTCATAAAATGCTTGTTTATAGGAAAAGTACTATCCTCTATTAAAACATACGGTACAGGAGTTTGTGTCCCTGGAAGCGGAGACGGTGCCGGCAAATTCAAATCACCGTTCATAAATTTTTGATAAAAGTTTGTTGATTCAAATACACCAGATTCGTTAACAGCTCCATTAGTGCCAGTTTGAACATACATAAATTCATAGTTTGCATCTTACGAAGGCCCTTTTCTGGTTGTCCGACGTGATGATAAAATATTCAGAATCAAACGTGATGACAAAACGGTCAACATATCGATAGATCGCGTAAAGCCCGCATTTTTAATCGACACGAAAGAAGAGATACGAGATCATATAGCTAAACAACATTGGCAGATGCGCAACAACCAGAAAACACACGTCCGAGGCGTACACGAATTCCCACTGTACGATTTCAAGCTATATAAAATAACAGTACAACAAATACATACTCATTCGTCTCGTCAAACATAATCACATAACATGGGTTCCATCATCGCATCAAAACGAGCAGATCAGCATGATGCAAAACAATCAGGCGGAGAAGGAAAATTCCGCACGGCAGCAGGCAGGAATATTGGAAGAGTTTCGCCAGCTCAAGTACTGGGCTGCTACGATAACGACGATACTAATCATAATAACATTAATTTTTATCATCCGATGGATGTGGAGGAACTTTGAGAGAAGGTTGGAAGACACGCTAAGACGAGCGACAAGCAACGTGTAACAAGTGGCGTCATTTTTAACTTATAACTTAACTTGTTAGCAGATTTTTTTTTCCAAGGGGGTCCTCCCCTTGGAAAAAAAATTCAGCTAACAAGTTAAAAAAAACTTCCAAGGGGGGAGTATTATGGAATACAGCATATTAATGTATTCGTACCTTTAGAATAAGTATGTAGCCTCCTTTATAGGAATACGTGAGTAAAATAACAGATGTAGTAAATTAAAATATAGCAAGTATACGGAAATTATAAGCACCAAACATCACGTTGAGATGTCCCGATCAATATCCCTTTGTTATAGTAATATTTCTTTGTTGTGTTAAATATAGACTGTTTATTATTATGTAAGTTAGTCAGTCCATAGACGACAGAATATACATACGTTCCTGAAAACACTGGTCTTATTCAAACCCGCAACAACTTTCTTAGCCTACCTTTGCCGAAAGGGTGCTCGTTATCCTCTTATTAATAAAAGCTAACTGCAGATCAAGTATAGAAAAACTAGCCAGTACTTGCCTTGGCCTCATTTCTGATTGGGGTTATCGTAACCGTCTCCATTTCGCGCCCCGCAAAACATATCTGCTGCTGTTACTCAAGGGAAATTTACAGGTTCCGCCGTGATTACATTTCAATGGAGTATCAGTTGCAAATAAAAGCTCGGTTTGTTACTTGGGATTACTGTTAGACAAAGGTTTTAATTACATTGAACACATAAAACAGGTCGGAGAAAAAGCCAAAAAGATCTTTTATGCGTTAACTCGAATTTCCACCTCGACGTGGGGCTTAACTTTTACAACGTTAAAAATTATTTACGCAGCCACATATTTAGGATGTATTACGTACGGTTCACATGCATGGGCTGATAGGGCTACCATAGGTGCTGCGCGTCGCAAGTTACTGCAAAGTCAGCGTCTGGCTTTAATATTTTTATGTAAATCGTATAGAACTGTGAGCACCGAGGCACTACCAGTGCTGGCAGGCGTGCTACCAGTTGGAAATACAACGACGCGCTTCAATGCTACTACACCTCTAAAAACATGCACCCTGATTTTCTAAAACACCGCGATCATAATAAAATACTTGACTGTTCAAACCAATTGACGAAGTACTTGAAAATTTGCTGCCTGAATGACAAGAAAGATGGGAAACTTCTACTAAAGGACGCCACTTGTATCTGTTCTTTCAATCAGTGCGAGACAGGTTAAGTAAAGAGTGGTTAGAAGTGGATCATTCTGTTGCGCAATTTTTAACAGGGCATAGAAACTTTAGGGCGAAGCTCTTTTCGTTTAGACTTGTGTCATCGCCTTTATGTGAGTGTTCTACAACAAATCATGAATTCGAGCAAACAGCACATCATGTTCTCTGGGAGTGCGATCTCTGGCGTCGGGAGTGGGACTATATGTTAAATACCTTGCGTGTCACATCCGGGGTAGTATACTATTCTGATTTGGTGGCAACAGGGGAGAATTACCAGGCGGTTCTGCAATCTACATTATTGGAATTGATGTGTTAGGTAACAACTCACAGTTTAGGTCCTAATAGTGTTAGATATTTGATAAACCGTGGTGTACGGCAGTTGAGCTTCACTTGACTAGCCATCTCTTTGAGGTTTTTAAATGCCTTATTTGTCATATTGCTGTCTCTCACTTTGCCAAGATGGGAAGTCAATTCCAAAACTTCCTACTCCTACAAATTTCTTCTAATTAAATTCGTTGTGAGTTTCAAGGCAGCTGTAGTTTATCCCCCGGGGCAGCAATGAACTCCACTGTTCATTGCCTTTTTGTGGTCGCCGCTGTCAATTCTGGCTACACAGGAGACACAGTGGTGGGTATGGGTATGACATAATACTATGAAAGTAGCTGAAATAAACTATTCTAGCCGTATCAACATCAGTGAGCCGTCTAATAGTTTTCACTGCATAGGCTGCAGAACTTAGTTTTCCTGATAATTTTTCAATTTGTGGGCCCCATTGCAGTTTGGAGTCAATTGTTATACCCAAGAACACAGTTGTCTCCACAGGGGCTAAATTAGTTCCATTAACATGTACATTGGTAGTCACCTGTCTTACATTAGGTGTTGAGAACTTAATTACTTTAGTCTTTTTATCATTTAAAAGCAGATTATTAACATTAAACCAATGCATAACTTTAGAGAGAGCATCGTTAACTTCGCCATAATTACCTAACTGTCTATTAATTTTGAATGTCAAAGAGGTATCATCCGCAAACAATACAATCTCATGTTTGTCCTTTACATAATAAGGTAAGTCATTTATATATACTAAAAATAAGAATGGACCTAGAATTGACCCCTGTGGGACTCCCATAGCTACAGGGGACCCCGAAGATCTTTTACCATTAACATCGACCTTCTATATCCTATTGCCCAGATAAGAGGACAGAAGTCCGAGAGCCTTGTTCCTGATACCGTAGTGGTGTAATTTTCTGACAAGAGTGTCATGGTGCACGCAGTCAAACGCTTTAGACAGATCACAGAAAATTCCCAAGGCATCTTGCGAACCTTCCCATGCCGCGAATATACTTTTAAGCAAATGAATCCCTGCGTCTATAGTTGAACAACCTCTCGTAAATCCGAACTGTCTCCTATAAAGCAAATTATGTGTATTGAAATGTCTGAGCAACTGGCTAAGCATTAGTTTTTCAAAAATTTTACTGAGAATGGGCAGTATGGAAACAGGCCGAAAATTCGAAGGGTCCGAACTATCACCAGATTTAAATAATGGAATGATTTTACTATGTTTCATCAAGTCAGGAAATACACCAGATGCCACACAACAATTGAAAATTGTAGCTAAATGTGGAGCGATTGAAATGATAATAGAAGATATGGTTTTGACAGATAGACCCCACAGATCTTTAGTGTTTTTCATATTTATTGATTTAAAAGCGTTCAAACATCTTTTGGGCTTACAGCTGAAAAATCAAATATTGTGTCGCATTCTACCACGCTCTGTTTGAGAACCAATTCAGCAGCTATAGAAGAAGACCTAAGATTTCTCGTAGGAAAAATATTTTTCAAGTAAAAGGAATGTTAGAAAAATATTTTTCAAACTCAGTCGCAATTTCTACATTATTTTTGATATCTATATCATTTATCTTTAACTGAAAGTCTCGACTACGTACTTTCGCTCTACCCGTCTCATTATTTATCATATTCCAAACAGATTCAATAATATTTGTTGAACCATTAATTTTATTTCTTAAATATATAGACTTAGCATTGGAACAGGCTCGTTTAAATATTTTAGCATAATTTTTTATAAGTTCTTGAAAAGTCGGATTTTGTGATTACAGGTTCTTTCTTCATAAAGTTCATACAATTTATTCCGACTTTTGTAAATACCAGGAGTTGCCCAATCACTGAATGTCATACGGTCACTTACAGACAGTTGCTTTGGAGTAAAGATTGCATTAAATTCACTAGTGATTAAGCTAAATAACGAACTGTACAAGTGGTCCGGAGTACCGTGATAGGGCAACAATATAATTTTTTCTGCTATATTAGACTTAAATCTTTCTAAGCGGCTTTTACTAAATGGTATATAATTTATTTGCTTTCTTTGTATTTTTGAAGAATTTGGAAATGAAACCAACTGACCTGAATGGTCTGACTGAACTTTATTAATTATAGATTGATATGAAGGTTTTACATTGCTAAATATATTATCAATACATGTAGCACTTGTAGCAGTTACTCTTGTTGGCTCTGTAAAAATATGATGCAAATTATTTGATTTAAATAAATTTAAAAAGTTGTATGTAACAGTATTTTTCTCCAAGATATATATTAAAGTCTCCACAAATTATAACAGTTTTATGGCTATGATAATTTATGATTGATGATGATTCGGCCCTTACATACCTCACTCCATCTTTAACATGCATAACTCTTTACATGTACTCTCGCCGGTTCCTAGTGTTCACTTGTCTAGTACAAAGTTAGGTGATATGAATAATTTTATTTTAGTTTGACCAAATCCGAAAGCATTACAAAAATCAACGCATATCAATCACACTCATACAATTGTTTCATCGGCCGATCGTGCATTATAATGGGAGTGTAGTGTTTGACATGTTTTCAAGTTCATTTGGTTAAATGCTTAGATACATCTGGATACTATGACACTTGGGACGCTGAGATATTAACTCTTTGATTTCGTTCAAAATGGTTCCTGGCAAAAAGCACTCTAGGTCCAGAGTAAGTAGATACAGTGTCACATAAATGATAACCACAACTTATTTACTATTAGACAAATATCTGCTTCTAGTAAATAATAATACACCGATACATGTTTTCATATTCTATTACGTAGTTATTACAACACAGTGAATTTGGAAACACAAATCGCATATTTGACGTCCATTGCATTGAAGGTATGCATGCGCAGTGCGCTTCGCATTACAAATAGATCAATATAGCATGTCATGCGCGTAACTCCACAAACCCCGGTATTGCGTGAACATCTACAGATGTCTATGCAATGTTTTCAATTCTTACAATAATAGTCACATAAAGAACACAAATGTTTGATAGAACAAAGCAATGTAAACTATCGCACAAAATGATGCTTCGCCTAAGTAATTTTTTGTGTGTTTTTAATTTACGCCAGGGCACAATTCTTATAGCCGTCCATCAAATCGTAAGTATAAAAGATTGAAGTCGTAACATCAGTAAAAAGTTTACTATCGTGAAGTATATCCAGAATTCAGTATGAATAGGTATCCAGGACATTAGAAATGCCTAGGTACACTTCATACGTAGACGTTACTGTACAATAAGTGGGTAATAAAGTTCATAATAGTAAAAAAATGTAAAAACATTGAATAAAATTATTTCTCATTCACGGCAAAAGATTTGAATTAAAATTAACATGTTTAGATAGATAGGTGATGCTATCTATGCAGGTGGGGTCCAGTGCTGTAGCGAGTGAATAGAAAAACAAAACTTAATAAGTTACAGTCTATTATATGTCCTACTCAATTGCAGCTCTTACATTACTTGCATTCCGGCAGGCGCTGTCTTCGTTCTTACTTATTATTTTACTCGTGGGAATCTCTCACGTGGCCGAAATGTTATCGATGCTTCATAACGATATGGAAGACGACGCCGAAAGACGAGGCTTTTACGAAGTGGCTTACGGGGACCAGTTGACTTTCCACGAAGGAGATGTTATGAGCACTAACAATCAACGTAGGTTTGCGAAAGCGCAACATCTTGCATCAGGTATGTAGAACCTTTTTTTTACAACATAGGGAGGCAAACAAGTATAGCGCACTTGGCCTCTTTCGTCAGAGCCCTATGTGTTGAATAGCTGGTTGCACCGCGTGCAGTTGACGTAAGCTTTGACTCTGAAAATGAAAGCGAGCCACGTACACCCCTAATGTCTAGATTGGTAAATATTTGTATTAAGATAAGTGACTTCGGTGCTGAACTTCGCTGGAGATCTCGACACCGCGAATCCCAACACTCTTGGCGATGATTAGTGGCGTGTTCTGGAATTGGGGGACCACAGCAAATTGGGGTTTTTAGCAGTGAAAGCGTAGACATGTGTCTTGGTAGGATTGAATTGAACTAAGTTCAACCGCCCCCAGTCGGATACTTTACTCAAAGTATACTATTTTACACATAAATCTAACGCGGCGTTACTCCACAAGGGACCGAGGGGTGCTGGCACGGTTCGTGTAATAAGTGTCCCCAGTGCTATCGTTCGCATAACAATGAATGCGGTCAATTGACAACATGTCATTGGTATGCAGCAGAAACAGCGTTGGGGACAATACAGAGCCCTGTGGGACGCCAGCATTGATATCCATGCTATAGGAGCAACTACTGTCAACCACGGCTTTGATGCATCTGCTGGATAAGAAGATGGCAACCCATTTGCACAAACCCTGGGGCATCCCGTACGATGGTACGAGGGTCATTTGAAAAGTTCTTAGCCTAATATACTTAATGAAACCACACGATTTTGAGTTTATTTTTATTTTTCAACATACTCTCCTCCGAGCTCAAAACACTTTTTCCATCGACCCGGTAAGGCTTCGATACCCGTTTTAAAAAAATATTCATCTAACTCCTCAAAATAAGCGTCCATGGCGGCTATGACCTCTTCATTTGTAAAAAAATGTTTACCACCTAAAAATTTTTTCAGCTTTGGGTACAGATAAAAGTCGGACGGTGCTAAATCCGGTGAATATGGGGGATGAGGTAACAATTCGAAGCCACATTGATGGATTTCTGCCATGGATTGCACAGAGGTGTGAACGCGCGCATTGTCCTGATGAAACAAGACTTTTCTTCTCAATAAACCTGGACGTTTTTCTTTGATTTCTTCTCTCAAACGACGCAACAGGTTGCAATAGTAATCGGAGTTTATTGTTTCACCCTTTTTTAAATAATCCACGAGAATTATACCCTTTGCATCCCAAAAAACGGATGCCATGACTTTGCCCGCCGATAAAACCACCTTTGCCTTCTTTGGGGTGGGCGATCCTGCTCTTTTCCATTGTTTCGACTGTTCTTTTGTCTCGGGTGTATTGTGGTGAACCCAGGTTTCATCCATAGTTATAAATCTTTCAACAAATTCTATTGGGTCAGCTTCATAAAACTCTAAACAGTCGCGAGAAGTTGCGAGTCGGTTGCGTTTTTGTTCCACTGAAAGCAGTCACGGTACCCACTGCGCAGACACTTTAGAGAATCCAAGTTCAGTAGTAATTATATGATGTGTTCGCTCAGATGAGATGCCTACAGTCTTAGCTATCTCCTCGACAGTCAATCTTCGATCAGATAAAATTAAATCACAGATTTTTTCTTTGTTTTGATCAGTGGAACCAGTCGAAGGCCGGCCACTACGGGGCTCATCTTGAATGGTCTCACGACCACGTTTAAATTCTGCCACCCAGTTTTTAACAGTCGCATACGAAGGAGCGGACTCACCCAAAGTAGCAGACATGTCTTCATGTATAGCTTTTGGAGTTAAACCTTTCAAATTCAGGTATTTTATCACTGCACGATGTGCAATTTTATCCATTTTCAAAAATAGCTCTGACTTGACTTACGGTATCACGTGTAAACGAACAATGAGTTACTGTGCATAAACTAAACTGTGCATACTTGTTGCTAAATAATGTAACTACAAAATGAGGGTAGTTATAAAAAAAACCAATGACTTTAACCATGTTAGGCTAAGAACTTTTCAAATGACCCTCGTAACTTCGATCCATCGATCCTATTATATATATTCGTTCCTATCCAACGCCTTTATCATATCTAGGCTGACAGCCAATGCCTCACCTTGAATCTCGATCGCCGAAGCCCAGCGGTGTGTAGGATACACTAGAAGATTACCAGTCGAACGACCGTAGGGAAAGCCGTATTGGCGGTCGTTGATTAAGTCGTGATCCTGTAAGTATGCCAGGAGTCGTGTGTTTATGACACGCTCCATCACCTGGAGAGAAGGGAGGTTATGGCAATAGGCTATCTATCGCCGTTTTTGGGTACCGGGTGCACATTGGCGGTCTTCCACGAAGACGGGACTTGCCCAATGGAGTAGGAAAGCACGAAAAGGCGCGTTAGCACAGAACACTTTGAGGAGCTCGGTGGCTCAGTCGTGAATAACGCGCCTTTGACACCAACGCTCGTGGGTTCGATTCCCACACAACGCACACACTTGTGTGCATGAACATGTCTGTTTTGTACTGGATGTTTTAAGAGAGGTAGGGCGCATCAAAGCAGCCTGTCTGGGAAGTACCTCCACCTCACAGAAAACCGCAGCCAAATAACAACTCTCTAAAGGGTTGTTGTGTTCTTGCGTGTGAGTGATGTCACTAGCAAGCTCCCAAGGAAAAGAAATTGTTGTATAAGCAGCAGAGGAGGTATCGCGCGAGTGACACTTAATATATCTCAAGCGTTAATAGGCTACGGTACTCGCTTTTCATCAGGTGGACCGTATGCTTATATACCTCCCGACGTAGTATAAAATAAAAAAAACAAATCAGGAGCACACAGCTTTAGCACCGCTGCTGGTATGCCATCTGGCCCACTCGACTTATGAGTCGAGGGAGAGACACATCCGCCGGTCATCTTGCTATTTGAGATATTATTATTTGAGATTTCCGGCATTGAGCTACTGCACCTCGTGATGGCAGGTTGCACAGCTCCCCCGTCATTCGTGAAGAGATTACGCATTAAATCGGCTTTCTCATCAGCACTATAGGCCAAACTACCATCCGGTTTTTGCAATGGTGGCATGGACGACTGACAAAAGTTTCCCTCGGCAACTTTAGCCAGCGACCACAGAAAGCACGGCTCCCAAATGGAAGGCTTGCAAGCGGCTCGCCAACTCTACCGAATAAATCAAATTTTGCTCTGGGGATTACCCTTTTACTGGACCTCGAGGCAGCATTCAGTTTACGTTTCAAAACAGAGACATTTGGATTTCCATTAGTACGCGCCGAGCCTCGAAATCAGCCTGTTTGAGAAGATTTACTTCTCTATAAGGCCGATTAAACCACGGTCGCTTTTTAGCTCTCGCAGTAGCCACAAAGCGATTGGGAATGTAGCATTCCATGCCACCCAACATCGCCGCAGCTACCGCAGTCGCACAGGATTCGACATCATCTATCTTGAAACAAAGCTGCCTCCACGGGTACGACGCGTAGAATTCACGCAATCTGTCCCAGTCTGCCGACATATAGTGCCATACGCGACGCCATCCGATAGGCCAAGGTGGGTCACACCTGGCAAAGCAGAGCGCTTGGGTCCGGATGAGACAGTGTTTCAATGAGCCAAGCGGCGCATTCAGTGAGATGTTGTACTCATCCGGACGTGTTGTCAGCAGAAGGTCCAGTAAGGTGCTCTATATCTGGTATTCTCGTGGGAGAATGTACCAGTTGGGAGAAACCATAGGCCAGAGCGAGAGAGATCTCCCCGGGGAATCCTATGAAGACGGCGACAACAAATATTCTTCCGAACGAACATACATACCCCGGTCCCCCCCCCCCCCCCCCCCTGCTGCAGCAGCCACTACAACAGGAATTTTATGCGGGTTCAGCCTACCGGGGCGGAGATTATGTAATCACCGGGTTCGGGAACCCTACTAACCTTTTTTCGCGTTTCGCGCCCACACTGCTGGTGACGGTTCGATATCCGCCGGTCCTCCCGCTGATCACAACAATACTCCCGCAATTGCAATTTGGCTCCGATCTTCAGTAAGGTGGAGGAGCTTCCCTAGACGAATACTTTGAGTAAGGTCTTGCCGTGCCCCGCCGATACAGAATGTATGACTGAGCGGAGCACAGCACGACCCCCTGTTGGGTCCTACCTCTCTTAAAACTTTGGTTTACGCGTCGCTACGTCAGGGCTAACGAGCACGTGCTCGTATATGTTACAAGCGCTTTGCAGCAGTGCTGCGCACATGGTCCTTTGATTTTTTCGCCCGCCTGTAGGATGCTTTAAAAATTATAGTACAGGTATATAATAATGCTTTAGTGTTTGCCCTAGTTGAGGAGTTCTATATGGTGTTACTTCGTGTTCATAAATAAAACCCAATGTCCAGTATAAGCCAACAGGCACATATATACTTGGTTTCACAATGCATAAGTTGATATTATAACTAGCTGGGAACCTGACGATACGGCTCTCGGTAAGCGACTCTTTGCCCTCGCACGGACTGTATTATTCCACGAATTTGCTTATGTTGCACTTTCGGTTGCCGAGGGCCGCTACAATGCGTTCCAACCTGTTCCAATGTAGATCATAATGAGAGTCTAATACTTACTTACTCAAAAAAATTAATTTTTGAACGCTGTACTTACTTAAAATACCTACTTATGTAGTTTTGTCAAATGAATTTTAGAATAACACGAATAATAATTTACAGTAACCGTGATATTCCTGTATACGAGCACGATATTAACCTCGATATACCTGATGTGCTGCATTTCGCTGCTGCACGGCGCCGTCAAATACAAGCGCGAGTACGTGCTGCCGTGGATTATGGCCGCATGCGTCGGCGTCGGGCTCATCATCGTGGCCATCGTCATCAGTGATGGGTACCCCTGCGTCGTCAACTTATTCGGTGGCCATAATATTTACCGTGAGTACCTACATGCTTATTTATTATTGAACACGATAATGTCATAAGTTTGAAGAGTTTCATACCCATCAAATTTATGACAATATCATATATAGGTAGGTACTGTGCTATACCAAAAGTTAGTTTCATATGACACCTCATACTGTTGTTTACTGTGTGTTTATATCAATGATGATTATTTATTGTAATCATTGACTAAAGTCAAACCTTTGTAATATGCTTCATATTACAGGTACAAGGTAAGGTATAGATAGAGGTTATTGTATAATAATAATAAAAAAAATCGCCTATAAATCTAAAGTT
Source organism: Pyralis farinalis (assembly GCA_947507595.1). Classification (NCBI taxonomy): domain Eukaryota; kingdom Metazoa; phylum Arthropoda; class Insecta; order Lepidoptera; family Pyralidae; genus Pyralis; species Pyralis farinalis. The sequence continues at coordinate 25,075,948 of OX382269.1, forward strand.
ACATAAAACGTTGTTCAATTCTTAGATAGTTTAATCGTTTATAGTTTGTTATTAGACACATAATAAAATAAAGTTTAAAAAACAATTTGTAATTTTGATTTTCGTCAATATGAATAAGTGCTTCATGATTCATGAACCAAAGTGGACGAAGCCAAATTATTTCGAGTATTTATCTATATGATTGAGGACGACATCTATACATATACCAGTTGCAACCCGTGATTTCATCCACGCATATCCCTATATCCTGCGCAAGTCACTTTGTCTTTCTTTCTTTTTGCTGGGCTTCTAAGGGTCGTATAGTGATGTTGAATTGGCGATAAACTGCCTCAAGAATTGAGCTATCGAACGCAAAAAGATTTTTTCAATCAGCCTGATAGTTCTAGAGTAGCTAGCTGCAGCCCGCAACTTCGTCCGCGAGTATCCCGGTATCCCACGGGAATCGCCTTCTTAGGTACTTTCCTTCTTTTTGTTTTGCTTCTAAAGATCGTGTCATGAAAACAAACTCTTCAACGTTTTAAGGATAGATTATAACTAAGTACTTTCCTGGGATATAAACATTAAGTAAGGATTACTCTCATCCATATATTTGGCCCTACTCTCGATAGACCCACTTACTCTAAACGTCGTCGATTTATTCTTGTCATGAAAACTCGTAATTATTTGTTTCAGATTTTGGTTGTGCACTTTTCGTATTAACGTTTATCTATGCAATATGCGCCGTAACCAGTTTCGCATTGGAGACGGGAAGCGGTCGCTGCGCCCGAAGCATTCGAGCAGCTAACGACGAAAGGGGAGAAAGGCTACTTCTACTAGACCACGCGGCTCACTCCAGCTTGTTATCGGCCGCACAGCTCAACAAACTATCGCACGGCACCCGGTCACAGTTTGTTTAAAGACTGGAACCGGTAATTTCATCATTATGGCCATCTAGCGTACACATACACTAGCCTTCCGTCCGACAAAGAATATTTTAACAGAAAGGGAGACAACAGTCTCGGCCTCGGATAGAATTTTTTCGCAGAGAAATTTCAATCTCGTTCAATTTGTGCGCTGAGTACATTAGGTATTACGTGAACGTCGTCATGATGAAATCAGATAGCGAGTACCTAATTGAATGTATCACATCACGTAATATTTATGCGTCGAATGTACGGACCCTTCCTGCGGAACATCGTCTGTGGCCTAACAAAAGATTAAGTTTATGAAAAGAAATATATATAGACAAGACCTTCTTTCTAGAAAATTATCTAGAACAAGTCTAGGGTCAATCAGGTACATAAAATATGATGATTTGCTAAGTAACATGAGAGAAACTCAATGTTAAGTTACTTCTCATGTTACCTCATTCACGAAGTTCGTTTTAACATCAAATTAATCGTACTTTGTTCGTATTATACTTATTGCATTATTGCAAATTGCACCGCACCGCATTTTTTTTTACTCTGTTCATACTGAAAATATCTAGATTCCTATATATAAGAAGATTGTGTTTCAAAGTATATGCTCTCACAATTTCGGCATCCGCTGGATTCATTGTAAAAACCAGGTGGATCAGGTTTCTTAGAGACCCTTTCAATGATTTCGTGAAATGTATTTAACGCCGATTCAGTTTATCTTTAAGTTTAGGGTACAAATAGTAACTCCAAGGTGTCGGGTTTGAATTGTATGACGGATGCGTCATCAGTTCGGAATGTGCGGACGCGTTACTGTGGTGAAGATCATTGACTCGAGAACGCCTTTTTCACTATCTTTTGGTCTTCAAGCAAAACTGTTGTGTTAAGTCCTGATTACTGATATGCCGCAACAAGACTCGACCGCTTCTTACAATACTTCAACATTTCGTTCCTCTTTCGAAGTTGCTAGTAAAACTTCCAAAGGGAAGACCCCTTTTTATTTATCCATATCTTCACGCCAAGAGACTTGGTAGGCAGAGAGTACCGAGCGTCACATGACTCGGTCCCTACACACCTCACTAACACCAATAATATTCATAGCTTTCCTCATGTACACTCGGCTGTTTCTAAAACCGATTATACCGATTGGTTTTGCTTTTCGGTTCAAAATACATTCATATTTCGTCAGCTGACATAATATAATAGACAACCAATTATTGCCGTCCATTAAACTTCGCTATTTTTGGTTTTGGTTTTTCTTTTCGGTTCAAATCATAAGCTGACATAGTATACTTAATAGACAACCAATGATTGCTCTGCATTAAACTTTGCTAACATTTTAAGACACCCCTTCACACGCAGTCGTTTTCGGTCTTCCATCTAATCTTGCGGTATTTATATAGTGCAAAGCTTCTGTACTTTCAGATGCACATGTAAAATATTTGCACTAGACTTGTTGCAATGTCTTGCACAATACGAACTTGCTTTCGAGTAGTTTTTGTCGTGCTCAATTAATTGACGTAGGTGAGGTGTCAATATCAGATTCGGTAGCCGCAGTCGCTCGTCGACCTTCACGTGCCTCGCCATGAAGACGAATATGTCCACGTCGTAAAGCCTTCAGAACCCGTTATATACCTTTTCCCATACATTTCGCGGTCATATATGACCACACGGGTTTCGAAGGGTTAAAGTGCCGAGCTACGTATAGGCACACAGAGCTACGAGTTGGGGCTTCATCGCCAAATATCAATTAAGTCTCTGGACTTGGACTTAATCCGCAGCAAAAATTATAAAAAAATATAGCGCGAGTTAAGTTCATTGTACGACACACAATTTTCAAAACGACACGACTAAAAAAACAGATGACAATGTCTCGATATAAAAGTAACAGGTTTACTATTTCTGTTATTATGAGTGGTCAGTTGGAAAAACTTTCATCATGCTCCGGGTATTACTTATTTCTTAAAATAATAATGACGTCGACGGTGAAGCAAAATTATTGGCCAACTTCAGAATGTATGGTTTCGATTCATTTAAAGTTTGGAGAAAATTCAAACTTAATTTCCCAACTCACACTTGACCACATGCAATTAAGTGTTTATTTAAAAAAAAAATATCAGGGGCGATTCAAGTCTCAAGTTGCAAATAAGTTATCACGGCATGACTCCATCAGCGTGAGCAATACCAAGAGGGCACTGATTCGTGGCCAGCCTTTTAATAGGAACATATTTATTCCGAAGCACTCGTGTCATATTTGTTCAAAAACACCGTTGAGGGAAATTCACATGCTACGCTTTTAATGCGTATCCCATAGCTGTAAATTTAATTCACGCCGAGTTCTACTATAGTGAAACTTAACGGTCGATATGAAATCAAATAGCTCAGCTGTACACTTCCACTAATACATTTTGTCGATTGGAAATCACTGGGTATTGACAATTTAAACTGGTGTACGTCGTGTGCCGTCAAATGGAGAAAGCAAAAATTGGGACGCGCCAAGACAAGGACGTGAACGGTATTTAATATGAGCTTGGGCGTTATATGTTACATCACTTGAAATGCCGGCACCCAGGAAACGAATGGTGTGCGAAAACGCTCAGGCAAATGCCCTCTAATTAAGGTCCTGTTACAAAGGGGACTCATTTTATCAATATCAGTTACATTCACATTTTTTTACAAAAAAATGTTTAAGCTCTCAGACTGTTTTATTAATGTACTAACTGCTCTGTCTGGCACTGGCTCAATCTAGTTAATTTAATTTCAATTTATTAACGTTGCATTAATTCACGTTCCTATGTAACATTGTATAGAAAAATATTTTTACATGTTGGCCAACTATTTGTCCTGTATTCATGCAAATGAACTTATTAATATTTTCATGCATACTCGCTGGTTGGTGGGGCTCTTGAAATAACCTTCTGATCAAATACGACAAATTTATGGCATTGGACCATGGTATTGGCACTTCTCGGGTCTCTATATTCAGCGTTCTTTCGCGTTCTGTATCTGTGTCGTCATTCTTTCGACCAGCGTTCTTTCTATATCGAACTAACGAAATGCCTCTTCTTAACGTGGCCTACGAACATTACTCTACAGATTTTGCACAACACTAGCATTTTAACCGAGTTTACATTACTTTTATGCTCATGGTTTGGCAGACCATATCTACCTCTCGCTTCCATATGTTAGCGTTATGGTCCAAAACGCGTTGGGTAAGGCGAGTTATACACCTGGTTCAAGTTGTTACCGCCTAGAATTTACCAACGCTCCGTTCCCACTATACCTGCACTGCTGCATCTTTCCACATCAACGGTGTACCTCCCATCACCACTGAAAGCGTTTCAAGTGTATACAATCTCATCCACTTGTTCCAACACTACATTCTTCAACTGTAATTCTTGCATCTGTCTGTTCATCTCTTTCAAATACCATTATCTTTATTTTCTTTGCATTAAGTAATAAATCTTTCTCAATACAATAATTTTTCATCATTATGACTAGAATTCGCAGATCAAATGGTACTTCTGTAAATAAGACGACATCTTCTGCAACACGAGGCTTGCGGTACGGGGGTCGTTATATGTTTAGCATGAAGAAGCAGACTCTAGAATTAGTACTGCTTAATAAAAGTTGTTCATTAATGGATTCTAAGTCGACCCATAAACAAGGTCATTATTTTAAAAAGATCCTTTTGATATATACCACCACGCCGCCACATCAACTCTTACTCATCCCACTGTAGGGATACGGGTCTCCCTTCAACCGAAGTGGTTTAGAGCATACTCCACCACGCTTCTCAAATACGGATTGGCGGAGGCCAATGTTTTCAAGCCGCCCGAGGGCTACTGACTTAGATTAACGACTGTCATCTATTGACAACAACCGGAACCGACGGCTTAACGTGCCCTTCGCGCTCGGAGAAACTCGAGATAGATAAACCCATCCATAGACAGGCTGCGGTCAAAATTGCTTAACCTGCGGATTCGGTTAGAATGATGGACGCAACGACGCCATCGAGCTCTCATTGATGTATACTTATAAATTATTCTAAGTATTGTTAAAATGGAGAGAGATCACGTCCCATCTCTCGATTGTCGGTTCAATAATCTATCAGATAGGAAAATTGGAAAGTCCGGTAAGTTTAGAAAATTACGTGCAAGTTACGTCAAAAACAACTCTAAAACTAATATTAAATATCTGCTCAGTCCATAATGTATATGTGTAATTTATATTAATGGGTTTAGCATCAAAATCACATCTTTAGAAAAAAATATTATTAGGTTCTTAGCATTTTAAAGTATGCAGACAATATTGTTTGTTATAGAGGGTCAAATATATAAATAGAAAGTATACATAAAAGTTAAATGTCTTACTGTGCAGTTATTTTTGCTGGCTTGATGCTTGGATTCTTATTGTGATATTAAAATTTGATTGTTAAACAATGTTATTGTTAAGTTAATAAGGTACAAAATGAAACAGCAATTAAAAAGACAAACTCTTGCTACTTTTGTTAATATTTTACATGCCGCAACAAAAAAAAATATCATTATTTCTAAGTATTGTTATTGTTCTAATGCTTAAAAATATGCTATATCAAAAATAAATGGTAACATTTTTTTAAACTTGTGTTATTTTTTTGTATAATCTCACATCATATATTTTTTTTTTGCATCAAGTGTCAAGGCAAGGCACGTACACCTAAACACCAATTTGTACTTTTTGTAATTAAACGGAGAGTAAAAACAATTATAACTTTTATAAATTAATATATAAAAAGATTTGTACAAGTACATTTATTTATATAGATGCTAACTGCGGCTTCGCCCGCGTGTAACATGGCTTTTCAGCTTTACACCGAAATTCTAAACAAAAAATAGCACTGGGATAATGTAGCTTACCGGATGTGAAAGAATTTTGAGAATCTGATAAATAGTTCTAGAGAATTATCCTTACATTCTAAAGTGGCCTATGTACTAATCCGGGACATAGTCTATTTCTGCATTAAACTCCATCCATATCCCTTGAGACGGTTTTACATGAAGGAGAACATCCATACATTTTCAAAAATATTTGTGGATATTCTTCATTGTTATAACTGGCTGCAATAATTAATTGGTTTTAGTAATATATTCTTTTTTTTTTCATTTTCAAAACGTTATCCCATTTCCTAATCCATTAGAAGTGGAGGTATTCGGCGAGATCCGCTACCTAGACCTAAGAATTTGGTGAAGACACTTATTTTGATATGGAGCGACAGCCGTCAGACTTCCCCACCACAGGCGAAACCCCACATTTTTTCTTAAATTCTTGGACGTCATCATAATAACCGTAACATCGTGAGGAAATCTGGTACTACAAATATGTACATAATTGTAGTTATCGCGAATACACGAATTTTATTGGAAACACCCATGCCAGGATTTAAACCTGATAATAGGTTGATTCTTCATCCACTGAGCTATCACTGCTCAATTTCATAATATTAGGGATAAATCAAAAAACAATTTACTGAGTAAATTATCATTAAGGTATTAACCCGGAAATTGACATGCCTTCATATTAGATTGCGTAAATTTTATCAGATTCACTCACCACGTAAATCCAAATCGTGAATAGAGAACTTAATTATACAGGGGAGGCCTGGAGCCTTACCCGAGCAGAGAGCTCTAGCTCAGGACTCACAGTCACAGCTAGACAAAGCTGTATGCTCGGGATGATGATAAATTACATGTACTCGTATGTCAAGAAAAGTTGCAGTTATTTGCATTGACATCCACATTTTCCATACATATTTTAGCATGCAAACTACTAGTCTATTTCAATAGCATGTTTATAATATTGAATGGCGGATTGTATCAAATTACAAATAAACATTTTCTCGGTGAATTGTAATTAAAGATATTATGGCCACACTAAATAACACTTATTTTCTAGTGGTGTGTAGTAACTGATTAGTATCATTTATTTATTACGACTAAATATAATCTTATAAATATTGTATTCTCCTGGAAGACTTGTCAATTATTAAACTAAACTAATGGACAAAAAACTACATAACACTAGATACTGGATGACTTTGGCTAACAAAAATTAATTCGAAAAAAAAGAAACTCAGGCTAATGTATTATTTGCACCAATTACGAAAAAACATATTAATTTAGTAATAAACGTTAACAAAAGGCCAATGACCATAGCTCAGCTGATCATCAGTCACCGCTGACCATTGCACAGTGACCTTACACAATATATTTGCATACAAGAAGTTGTAGGTTTTCATGCATATATTCCCCGCAAAGTTTATTTGGTTAATTTTGTTATGACTTATAGAACTAGCAGTTATTTGCTAAATAAAAAAAGTGTGACAGTCATTCAGTACCTGTAACAAAGGCTATCCCTGACGCACAGCGCAGACTGCCTCACAACATGTGAGAGAAGGCGGAATACTAGCCTTATAATGGCGATTCAGTGGTGGATCTGGTATTTGGACTTAATTACAGGCTACAAAATCTAAAAATATCTAAACTGAAATTTTCTAATAAACGAAAATATTAACAAAATAACTAAACAATCAACTTAAAGAATTCCAAATTACAATATGAAAATAATTCTGTGAGAACAAAATGTTTAGTTGATGTCATCCTAAGCACCAATTAGCTGCATATGTTCACAACATTAGCAGAGGGCACTACTGCTGCGTCAGGGGGTGATTGAAACTGATTAAAACAGCCGGTGAATGCACTTTCTGTTACAAATGTAGGACACATGCAGAGCCACCAAAGCAGCAGCCATGGTGGCTGCATGCATCACTCGCTACAGATGGGTAATTGCAAAGACGACCGCAGCAGCCATGGTAGCGATGACCAGAGTAGCCACACACGTTTAGTGATAGCATGTGTACTAACCAAGGTACCTGACGGCGCTCGGTATCATAAACCAACTTGTGGCTGAAGTACAGATTAAATATTATTTTTACCTTAATATTTATATTACTTTGACAATGCGAACTTAGAGGAATCACCAGTTATGTCAGTTATTAGGCAGTCTACATTTACAATACATTTATCAGTTTTGTTCTACTTCGCCCCACCTACCGTTTCGTAGAGGTCTTTCTATTCCTTTAAAACCTCTTGCTAATATAAATTTCTCAGATGATTCAGATCGACTTGCTTTTGGCTTTAAAATTTTAATATGTTTGTAAAATCTATCTAAATCCATTTCCAGTATTGGTACTTCTTTGCCATCCCACACTTTAAATAGCAAACTTCCATCAACTTTTGTGACCAAAGCTGCAAATCTGATGGCCATGTAACAAAGTCCAACTATTCTATCCTTGTCTAATTCTCGCACTCCTGTGGCACTAGGGGCCATATCTGATAAAACTATGTCAACTTTCTGCCCTGCAAGAGTCTTTATTACTTTGTCATGAGCTTCAACTGTTGAAAAATCCATGTTGCTCATTATTGTAGCTCCCTGAAAGTAGGTAATAATAACATGTAACAGTATCATTTTTTTTTATACCACTAAGGTGGCAATCAAGCATACGGCCTGCCTGATGTTAAACAGTCACCGTAGCCTATGGACATTTGCAACAGCAGAGGCGTCACTCATGCGTTGCCGACCCTCTAAAAACCTCTTCACGCATTTCTTGAAGAACTCCATGCCCCTTGTCCCTTGGAAAAACCTCGGCTGGGAGCTCATTCCACAGCTTGAGTGTTCTCGGAAGAAAACTTCTCTGGAACCGCACCGTACACGACCATTGCGGTTCAAGCGTGTGAGGGTGAACTCCCCGCCGTTGGCGAGCGGTGCGGTTATAAAAAGTAGCTGTCGGCATCATTTCGAATAACTCTTCAGAACACAACCCGTTGTACAATCGGTAGAACACACAAAGGGAGGCAAAGTCTCTCCTTAAACTTAAGGGTTCAATACCGTGTGTAAGCTTAGGATTGTCGACAATTCTCACGGCTCGTATTTGAATCGAATCACACGGTCCAAGCTGATATCCAGGTGCTCCCGCCCAAAGGTGACTGCAGTACTCCAAGTGCGGTCTGACTTGAGACTTACGAGGGGCGTTCAATGTATTCTCGGTAACGGGGTATTTTACTAATGATGCAGGTATTCTAATAAATTCATTAAATAATCACATTATCTGAGGGTATAAATATAAAATTTCACATAATTACGATGATTAGTTCTCTTGTAATCATAGGTGACAGATGATCGTAATGACTGACGCGACAATGTTGAAGAAAATCGAACACCGCGCTGTAATTAAATTCCTCACAAAACAAGGAAAAAGTCAAAAGAACATTCACGAAGAGATGGTGGCTGTTTACCGTGAATCTGCACCTTCATTATCTACGGTTCAAAAGTGGTCAAGTGAATTCAAGAGGGGCAGGGAGAGCATTGAAGATGACCCCCGCTCGGGCGGTCCCGTTACTGCCTCTACGGAAGAAAATGTGAAAAAATTGGAGAAACTTGTACTGGAGGATGCTCGAATAAAGGTTAAAATGTTATCAGAGATGACTAATTTATCCGTTGGTACCACACACACTATTCTTCATCAACATCTTAACCTCTCAAAAGTCAGTGCAAGGTGGGTGCCGCGAATGCTCACGGCACCTCAGAAACAAGTGAGAGTAGAATGCTGTAGGGAGTTTTTGGAGCTCTGTGGTGAAGACCCAACGAGTATTTTCGACCGACTCGTTACTGGAGATGAGACATGGGTTCACCACTATGATCCTGAAAGTAAACAGGAGTCCATGCAGTGGCATAAGAAGGGCACGGACCCTCCAAAAAAATTTAAAGTCACTCCGTCTGCCGGAAAGGTCATGGCCACAGTGTTTTGGGACTCAAAAGCAATTTTGTTGATTGAGTATTTAAAAAAAGGTGAAACCATAAATGCAGCATCTTATGCAATAACTTTGCGTAATTTGAGGGAAGCGGTCAAAGAAAAAAGGCGAGGAAAACTGGCCACCGGTGTGTTGCTTCTTCATGACAATGCACCGGTTCACACTGCGCGTGTTTCGAAGTCTGCTGTGAGAGAATGTGGTTTCGAAGAAATTAATCACCCACCGTATAGTCCGGGCCTGGCACCCAGTGATTATCATCTTTTTCCAAATTTAAAAAAAGACCTTCGTGGCAAACGATTTTCCGACGATGAAGAGCTCAAGGCAGCAATAAATACACATTTTTCCGGCAAGGAGGAAAGTTATTTTTTTCAGGGTATTAAAAAAATAATTTCAAGGTGTAATAAGTGTATTGAGGTTATGGGTGATTACATTGAAAAATAAAAATAATTTGAATTAATTTCGTTTTTTTCTTCATACTGAAACCGAGAATACATTGAACGCCCCTCGTATATAAGTCTGTAATACTGCTTAGCCCTGTTGAGCACACCAAGTTTTTTCGACGCCAGCTTGACCTTCTCCTCCAGGTGATTTCGATATTGCAAAATCGTAAATGTCAATGTGTTGTCAGAAGCCCTAGGAGCCGGCGAGCATGCATGAAAACAGCTATGAATGTTAACGATGCTAGTGAGGTGTGAAACACCCGTCTTGTAAATGTGTAAGGAAAGTGCGTCTGCCTACCCGCCCGACCTGGCGTGAAGCTATACATACATAAATATCAAGAAGAGATCATGTACACTAATATAGTTATATAATTCAAATAATTAAACATATTTGAAATTTTTATCAAGGATAATTTACATTCAGAGTCTTTAGTGAATATGTTTATGTAAATAAATTAAGTTCCCAAGTGGTATATGTCATGTGTCTTCGGCGTAAGAATAGGCCACCAACCCATAGGTGTTGTGAAAGGTCACTAAGAAAGATCCAGATGGAGACAGGCAGCAGCGTTTATTACATGCATTTACTTTTTATCCGTGCGGAGATGGAGAAAGAATACTAAAAATCACCACCTCCTCTCTTCCCGTGGGTGTCGTAAGAGGCGACTAAGGAATTTCCTAAGATTCCAGCTTCTCAGCCGGTGGTAAGATAAATTCCGCCTGGTACCACCGTAAACGTCCACGAAGTGGCCTACCTATGAGTAAGTCGCGTTTCGGGATCGGCTGGTGTACCAGTGCTCGGGGGATTGTTGATGCGTTATTGCGGGAACAGTGGTGGATTCTGTCTATTCATTGTTACGAGGACTGAGCTGATCCGTTGACGGTTATAGTACAGGGACCCAATCAAGTCTAACCACCTTGAGCGGCTGCCCTTTCATATCGCGCATAATCACGGGTATCGTCGTTCCGGTTGGTGACCGGATGGTGGAAACCCAGTGACTACCTCCGGGGGGGTTCGGGGCCCTTCTGTCAGGAACGACGGATCAGTTTAAGAGAGGTAGGGCGCATCAAAGCAGTTCGTCTAGGGAAGTACCTCCACCTCACAGAAAGCCGCAGCCAAATAACAACTCCCTAGAGGGTTGTTGTGTTCCTGCGTGTGAGTGAGGTCACCAGTAAGCTCCCAAGGAGTTGCTGTGTAAGCAGCAGAGGAGGCATCGCGTGAGTGATACTTAATATATCGCAAGCGTTAATAGGCTACGGTACTCGCTTTTCATCAGGTGGACCGTATGCTTATATACCTCCCGACGTTATATAAAAAAAAAATGTACAGCTCCTTTGTCGATAAACTGCACTCCCCACCACCATGTTTAAGGTTGAGTTCGCTAACAACCGCGGACTCCACTCAAACTTAATGCCGTCCGCCAACACATTGAGACGTCATGGCCCGCCATGCTCTTCCTGACGGAGAAACAAATCAAAAATGTTTGTTTGTCCGCTCAAATGTATGTTGACGCCGTCTGCGCTGCCTAGACCATTCCTCCTTTCCCGTCCTCTGGGTGACTCTGACACCATACTAGGAACACGGAGACGACTCGGCTCTTTGAGCACATGAGTCGGGCGGTAGATTTATCTACCGCTACTGCTCCTGCGAGGGAGTATGCTGCAGAAATGGTATGTTTGGAGGACTATAACTTTTTTTATACCACTAAGGTGGCAAACAAGCATACGGTCTGCCTGATGGAAAACAGTTACCGCAGCCTTGTAACACCAGGGGTGTCAATCTTGTATTGCTGACCCTCTAAGAACCTCTTCACGCCTTTCTTTAAGAACCCCACACTAGTCCCTTGGGAAAACCTCGGCAGAGACCTCATTCCACAACTTAATAGTTCTCGGTAGAAAACTTCTCTAGAACCGCACAGTACATGACCATTGCAGTTCCAGTGTATGAGGATAAATTCCCAGCCGTCGGCGAGCTGTGCGATTGTAAAACACAACCCGTTATACAATCGGTAGAACACACACAGGGAGGCAAAATCTCTTTTCAAACTCAAGGGCTCAATACCGTGTGTGAGTTCAGGATCATCGACGATCCTCACAGCTCGTCTCTGCACCGAGTCACAAGGTCCTCGTTGGTATCCAGGTGCTCCCGCCCAAAGGTAGCTACAGTACTCCATATGCCGTCTGACTTGGGACTTATATAACATAAGTCTTTGCCCCGAGCTGAAGTACTGTTTGGCTCTGTTGAGCACACCGAGCTTTTTGGAATCCAGCTTGACCTCCTCCTCCAGGTGGCCTCGACACTGAACATCGCTGGAGACCTCGACAGCGAGAATCTCAATGCTCTTAGCAATTGCCAGCGATGTGTTCTGGAATTGGGTCCTGGAAATGGGGCTTTCTTAGCGGTGAACGTGTAGACCAGTGTCTTGGTAGGGTTGAATTGGACCAGGTTCAATCGCCCCTAGTCAGATGCTTTATGCAAAGTAACTTCTATTTCAGACACAAGTCTAACGCGGCTTTTCTCCACAAGCGAACGAGGGCTGCTAGCACGGCCTGCATAATAAGTGTCCCCGTTGCTGTCGTCCGCATAACAATGAATGTTGTCGATTGATAACATGTCATTGATGTGCAGCAGAAACAGCGTCGGGGACAATACAGAGCCTTGTGGGACGCTAGCATTGATATCCACGCTGTCGGAGCACCTACCACGGCTTTTATGCGTCTGCTGGATAAGAAACTGGCAAACTAATTGCACAAACCCTCGGACAGCCCATTCGATGGTAACTTCGATAGAAGACTCCGGAGCCAAACCCGATCGAACGCCTTTGCCATATCTAGGCTGACAGCCAATGCCTCACCTTGACTGTCAAGTCAAGATACACTAGAAGATCACCAGTCGAACACCGTGGCGAAAGTCGTTGATTAAGTCGTGATCCTCTAGGGTATGCCAGGAGTCGTATGTTTATCACACGCTCCATCACCTTGGAGAGAAAGGAGGTTATGGCAGTAGGCCCGTAATTCGATGTATCTGATCTATCGCCTTTTTTGGGCACCGGGTGCACATTAGCGGTCTTCCACGAAGACGGGACTTGCCCAGTGAATAGGTAAGTACGAAAAGGCGCGTTAGCACAGAATACAACTCAGGAGCACATAGCCGTAGCACCATTGCTGATATGCCATCTAGCCCACTCGACTTATGAATATCGAGGGAGAGCAACGCTCGCCGGACATCTCGCTGGGTAATTGAGATTTCCGGCATTGAGCTACTGCATCTCGGGCGGCACAGTTTCCTCTCAAACTCTCACCACAACTCCTGGTTGGGATCCTCCATAACTAACCATGCAAGAAGGACCGCCCAAGCGTCCGCTCTTTCGCACAGCCTGGCGCAATTAGTAGACCAACCTAACAAAATACCAGACATCGCTGGTCAGGCACCCTCTCCACTAGACTTAGTGCAGACTACTCACCCTGCTGGCTACCAGGTAGAGGTCAGGGCGCCCTTGGGCACGTGTGACAACTGCTTGGTATCCAGCACAGTTGCACTACACACCCATGGCGGTTAAGCGTTGTTGTGTTTGGCACAACTCGTCAGTAGATTGGGACGGCAAGCGCGAGCGACTGCTTTGCTTTCATCCCAGGGGAGCAGCGCTGTTTTAGTGAGAAGGATCTCACTGTGAGTGCTGTGGCCTTTGTTTGTTGACGACTATTAACTATATTACTATATTATAATATATATCTCACTCCGATGTCGTCATGAAAAGCCACAGACGCCCTTGGTTTAATGGCGACTGAAGCTGTTAGTAACAAACAGGCGGCGTATCGAGCTTGTAGCACGGTAGCCCAGCATCCTTGCTCTGGTAGCAGATAGAGTATCGGTGGAACAAGAGGTGTTAAGAATCCCCCGCTCCCACAACAACGTACTGTCCCTGGCTAGTTGTATGTCAAAACATGTACATTCAAGACTACTAAGAAGATTATAGAACTGAAAGAGGAACTAAGTAATTTGCATTGGGATATAATAGGACCATAGTCATTGCAGCCGGGCAAAAGTGATAGTAACAACCCAAGAGCAAATCTGGCCTGAGACTCTGTACGAGATTTGTATGGCTCTCAAACAGTTTAAAAGTGAGGAAGCACCATAGGGTGAGTATAGCATAGGGTGAGTTACGGAATTCCAGAGGAACTTCTGAAAACAGGTGGAAATATTAGCATGAATTTACTTCACTGTAGTACAATAACAATGATAATGAAATTAAAGAGATATTAATGTACATGGCAAATAATTTTGAGACATGTTTGTAAGCCCTTATAGGAAGAGTATATTTGATGTGCCTTTCGAAGATATGGAAAAGGGGGAAAAAAATATCACACAACAGATTCGTCGGCACTATTACAACTATAAATATATTATTAACTCCAGTATAAACATTTTTATTTATTCATAAAAATGCATAAATCATAGAAATTCCAGTGGTGGATAATCAGAATTGCAGTGATGACATTTCCAACAATGATAATTGGGGTATTGTAAAATTTAAATTGCCACTTAGCACCGGTGGCGATCCTCATCTCCAGCATAAAGACAGTATACTAACCTCTATAGGAAATATTTGTAGTTTGTCAATGGCCAGAACAGTCCCTTTTGGTTTATTTTTGTCAGAACCGTCAGCATTAGTCATTTGCACAGCTACTTGTGTCCAAGATCCAGGAGATGCGCCAAGGTCGATTACTGATAAACCTGGTGTCAAAATTTTTGTCTTTTCATTCATTTCTAATAATTTGAATGCACTCCGACACCTGGAAATATAGAAATGGAAATGATAACAAGATAAATTCACTTTCTGTGCATTTGTGTTACTATATTACAATGTATCCTAGCTGTGCTATTTTTTTTTTGCATTAGAGCACTATGAGTAGAGGACCTCACCATCTGTTTAACCTGTGATTGATTTATAGTACAAGCAGTTCCACAGTTACTCTATTTTGATTAATAATTTAAGGTTTTAAGCGACATAGGATACATTGAAACTGTATGACTGAGAAAGTAATTCCACCTCACAGAAAAACCAAAGCAAAATAACATGTTATGTTCCTGCAAGTGGGTGAGTTATGTTAGCAACAAGGCAAAAGGAGCAATAGTTCCTGTACTGCAAGAGTTTACAAGCTTTGATAACCAAGCAATATCTGAGATCTTTGTGCACCATAGAGTGTTAGTCTATAGTATAATTTCTAATCAGGCAAAGTCCAGCTAGCTCCCAGGTTCAAATAAAAACATTAGGAAACTTAGACATATTGTACATGCTACTTGTACCTTATATGTTTAATTGAGCAATTCTTGTACATATAAATATATTTTTGAAGTGAATGATGTGACATTGACACCAACACTTGTGGGTTCGATTCCTATACAAGTCAAACATTTTTGTGCATGAACATGTCTGATTGTCTTGGTCTGGTTGTTTTATGAGAGGTAGGGCGCATCAAAACAGCCCATCTGGAGAAATACCTCCACCTCACAGAAAACCACAGCCAAATAACAACTCCCTAGAGGGTTGTTGTGTTCCTGAGTGAGTGAGGTCACCAGTAAGCTCCTCTGCTGCTTACACAGTGACACCAAATAAGTGATAATTTTACATATTACAAGCATTATAGGCTATGGTAACTGCTTTACATCAAGTGGGCTATATGGTTGTATGTCTCCCGACATTGGATAAAATATATATATATATATATATATATATATAAATTAAATTGGTTAGAGCTAATAAATTTAATTTTCAAGTTTATCTACATATAGGTAACTTTCCTCAATCGAAATATGATTTTATACAAAAAAAATGCAGAGTGCAGCTCAGACGCAGAATTTCTAGAAAATAACATATGAAAAAAACATCATTATTGTATTGGATTTACTTTACCAGTATGAACAGGTACTGCGTTTTGATCAAACACCACAGTCGGTATCTAATCTTGTTAAGGTAAACAATAAAAGTACTGGCGTAAATTATTTTCAGCAACACCAACCTGTAATTATATATCTTCGCTTTTTCTACATATGGATCCACCTTTTGCCTACTTAGCCACTGTTGCGAGCTTTTCAGTCTCTTCAGGCAGTTGACAAGGAAACACATTCTTGAATAATTTAAAGGTCCTCCCGATAAGGGCGACGATAACATGGTTTATTAAAAGCTGCAACTATATAATGACACATATTAACATCAAAAGATTCAAGTTTAAGTAATTATTGACAGAGATAATTCCTACAATTATTTATGTATTGAGGTACATCGTAATTTCTTTAAGAAACTGTTATACTTGGAGCAAAGAGAATACAACTATATATAATAACAATGTATATGTGTCAGGGAGTTTCAACTCCCGTATTATATTATTCTTTGAAATTGAAGTACATAATTTTATTGACACTCATAAATCGTTTGAAAAAGATTTATTATAAATTACGTTAATTGAGAAAAAATATCAAAACGTTCTAGATTTAGCATAGCACGAGATCGTTTTCAGCGGACATTGGGCTGACAAAATTAGATTTTAGGTTTTAAAGGCAAACGTAATAAGAAGTATGCTAAGATGTTATTTTTACCTTTCTGCTTAAAAACAAAGCTAAAACTATATAATAGCATGCTATATCTCTAAAATGTTGTATTTTACGTAAAGGCAGTCAGTCAAGTGTCAAAACATGCAGTTTTTTTTTTTTTTTTTTTTTTGATTTTCGCCCAAGAAAGTTGAAGACCCACAAAGGAAGGACCAACCCACACCCGGGTGTGCATTGGTCATTCCTTCCCCCTCAGAGCAAATATACCTAGACTAGGCTTGGGTAATAAATATCGATATATGAAATTATCGATATTTTTTTTAAGACTTCTGTACATACGACGCATGACAACCGCGGACAATAACAAGTATTACCATGTCCTCCTAGAAAAAAGAAAGTGCGTGGAGTCCCTTCGCGCGGAAGAAGTGAAATTTCACACTGTTTACTTCGCTATAATATTGGATGCTACTCGTTGCTAACGTATAAGCATACTACGCGCATGCGTTCGAGTGCCACGCATTCACTCTCGCTCTGTCTCTTTCTATTCCCTCTCCATGGTAGCGTTAAACGATTAAAGCAACCTTGTTGGAAGTCGCATTAGAAGTTTCACTTCAAAAAACGATATATCGACATATCGATATTTTTATTGTACGTACATCGATATTTTTCAAAAAAATCGATAAAGATGTATATCGGTATATATTTTTTACATCCCTAACAAAGACTAAAGGTGACGTACACCCTCCGAGGACTTCTTCCCGCGCTTCCACGAGCGGTATTGTTCTTATACTTGAAATTTTTACAATTCAGTGTAAAATTAGTTTTATGTGACAATTTCGAAAGTGTTTTGTAACATAAGTGCTAGTGCAATTATACAATAATGAAAAAACTCAAATATAACACGTTTATGCACTTTTTGGAAGACGTGAATAAGTTCATCAAGAAAACCTTGTAAAATTCCTATCGTTTTACGGGTGGTATTTAAACTGGGTTGATTGGGTCGAAGTACCCTTCCCAAGTATTTTTTGAGCACAGTTCCTGAAGCTGGAACATAGAATTAAGATTTACAAATGGTTCTAAACTGATGACTTTGCTGTATGGGCTAGATCCCTTTGCCTTTCCCCTCGGGGATAAAAAGAACCAAAAAAAAAAACTTGTGTGGTTTCGTCATAAATAATAATAATATATTGTGGTTAAATTAAACTACATTGTAATTCATATTATTTTCATTTGTAAAGTGATTAGAAATACATTAATAATCAGTGACATTACAGTTTCTGTACTATGAATTAAATACCTATCATTAAAAGTATGTTAAATTTAGTTCGTAATGGATGTAACCTACACCAAAAGTTTAAGTTGCGCTTTTATATTAGATATTTGCCTTCCCTAGTTTTTTACAGTGAAAGGAAAAACGAAAGAATGAAATATTTAAACGTGGCTGAAAAGAATGATGCCGCTAAAAATATTGCCCTACATTTGTCGAGAGGGACCTCTAGGAGGGTAAGCATTGGTCGGAAAGGTTGCTTGTTTATTTAAAAAGTTAAATTATTAAAATCCTATAAATATGACTTGAATTAAATTTGTCCTGGCCCATTTTAACATGTTCTGAATGTTTTAGCGCGAAGGGTTATCTCAATACAACAAAATTTATGAGTTTGAGGCTGAAGTAATGAGACAGAAGTGCCATATGGTGATGACCTCAGTGTCAGGTCATCTTCTTGCGCTAGAATTCGTTGGTGCTTATAAAAGTTGGCAGTCTTGCAACCCATTAACACTCTTTGATGCCCCAGTATATAAGTACTGTCCTGAAAACTTTGAGAAAATAAAGGTGAGTAAACAGAATATTGAGTACTTATCAAAAACTATTATATAAAATGGAACTGAACATTTATATGGGCTTTACTCACTCCACCACCAATGAGCTGCGATTAGGTTTCTAAACTGTCTGTTGTTATATAGGTGGACAAATACTCTTCAATGATAAACCTGTAGTTCATTGATATTAATAAAATATTTAAATTAATATATATCATAAAATGTTTAATTTGCAAAAATCACGAAATGTCACAAGAGGGGAGGGGGGTGTAGTAAGATATCACGTGTATTTATTTTTTATAACCTAATCCGAGCAATAATAGTCTAGATGTGCACAATGTTCTTCCTTCACACATCCTCACGCCACAATCAATTGGCAGATCGAGAGAGATTCTCTGTGTAATGTGCGAAAATGATGCCGAGTGGCTTGATGAAACTGACGTTGATCTTCAACAAAGCACAGTGACTTGCAAGATGCTTATCCAGTTGTTATTAGTGTTGAAGAAAGTCTTGCTAATCCGTGGTCCGAGGACAATGTACATTAAATATGTTCATGTACTAGTACAATATATGTTTTTCGCATGATTAATTCCTGTCCTCCTTAATTATTATGATTAATCCAATCCTTTAATATTATTTTTAGGCCAGTCAAAAACAACCTGCAACCATTCTGCCTAGACAGTTTTATCAGGGTCCTTAATTTTCTAGAATAAAATTAGATTATATCTTATATCAGTATTTAAAGATAATATTCTAAAAATATTAAGATTTTTTGTAGGTACTAAAAAATACAGTGATTTTGGGTGAGGTGGGGGCTTAGTCTTAAACCTCACCACGTATCACCAAGGGAGAGGGAGGGGGATAAAAAATGCTAAAAAAACATCACTTGATTAATGGACGGCCCCTAAGGTGTAAGGTAAGGAGTTGCTGTGTTAGCAGCAGAGGAGGCAACATGCAAGTAATACTTAATGTATTACAAGTTTTCATAGCCTACGATTACCACTTTACATCACGTGCCGTATGCTTGTATGACTTCCGACATTGTATATAAAACATCACAAATTACTAGGGACATAAATGGTATGTATAATATTTGGGGTTGTCAATGATTTGAAATATATACTCAGGGATAGTCATGCTATGCTAGGTCAATCTACTTCTAGGCTACTATCAAGGCTACTTTTTGTACTTTTATTAATATTTGGCTATGGTTTTCTGTGAGTTAGAGGTACTTCCACAGAGGGGCTGCTTTAATGCGCACTACCTCTACACCCTACTACACTCTACACTCCACACCTTAAAACACCCAGATCAAGTCAAATATACATGTTCATGCACACAAATGTTTGTCTTATGTGGGAATCAAACCACAAGTATTTGTGTCAAAGTCGCGTTACTAACCACTGTACATTGAGCTCGAAAGTAAGTGGATGTAGCAAATGTAGATATGGTTTTTGACAATCAGCTTATATTTGACAGTTAGTTATACCCTTGATTTTAATCATAATGTTGTTATTGCATCTAAATCACATACTTAGAGGCTTGGAAAGAGGCCAATGTGCAGCCGGTCCCCAAAAAGGGAGACCATTCTGACCCACCAAATTATCGCCCTATTGCTGTAACTTCAGTGTTGTGCAAAGTCATGGAACGGATCCTCAACAATCAATTGATCCATTACATAGAAGATCACTCCATAATTAATGATCGTCAGTATGGTTTTAGACCGAAACAATCAACGGATAATCTTCTAGCATATGTGACACACCTCTCGGGGGGAGGCAATCGATATATATGGCATCGGGTCTGGCACAAAGTACTTCTCTCCAAACTTCCAGCATACGGTCTGCCCCTCTTGTAATTGGATTGCTGGCTTCCTGCAAGAGCGTGGAATCCACATCCTCGTAGATGGATGCAATTCATGTCAGTGAATGCCGGTTTCCCACAGGGCTCCGTTCTATCGCCCACCCTCTTTCTGCTTCATATCCATGACATTCTGGCACTTGGTAATATTCATTGCTATGCGGATGACAGTATGGTCCATGGGCGATATTTCGGTCGGCTTGGTGCTGGTTGGACAGAAATCTATGAGAAGCGTGAGAGTATTGTCGTTGATCTGAATCGGGTTTTGGATCTCATCAGTAAATGGGGTTGCAATAACCTGGTTGAGTATATGCCGAGAAAACGCAGGTTTGTGCATTTACTACAAAAATTACCCTATTCCTTCCCACTCCCAGTTTTCAGGATGCTTCGCTCAATATGCGAGATGGCCTGAATATGCTAGGTATGGATATCCGTTGCGACCTTAACCAGCGTAATTACGTCGAAAAACGTCTTCTTAACAACTCAAGAAAACTCGGAGTTTTGAACAGGGTGCGCCGGTTCTTCACACCAGCTTTGTCTGCTTTATGAGACTCAACTTCGGGCATGCGTGGAGTATTGCTCGCATCTCTGGGACTCATGGTAAAGGCGGTAAAATATGCTTAGCGAGCCAATGTCCCTACGAAATTAAAGAGGTTCTACGTTTTTCGTGAACTCTTCGTCATCGATTATGCGAATAGCCCGTCGCTGCATCCTATCGAGAGCCTCGAGAAGAAATTGATAAAAAAAGATAAAATTCATCCCTCACAGGCACTTAGTCACGTCTTACGTTCTCAATATTATATCTTATTAATTTTTCATAGTTTTGATTTCTCGTTTTTAATCTACCAGCATTTCAAATGGCCATTGGCGAAGAACAAAAGAAAACTTGCCAACATAGGTCTCTTTTCAAATCGTCAATTTATATTACAAAAAAATTATCTATCTTCTATCTATCTATCTATCTATATATATAAAAGGAGAAGCTGACTGACTGACATATCAACGCAGGGCCTAAACTATAAGGGTTAGAAACTTGAAATTTTGCACAGGGGTTCCTTTTATAACGTAGGGGAGCACTAAGAAAGGATTTTTGGAAATTCATCACCTAAGGGGGTAAAACGGGGGTGCAAATTTAGTATGAAACTTTGCCGTTTTTGAAGTTATTCGAATTAAATTCAGCATGAAGGTTCTTTACTGAAAGGCATGAAACATGAGTAAAATATTTTTTTCAAAATTCATTCCTTAGGGGGTTAAACAAGGGCGCAAAATTAGTATGAAACTTTGCCGTTTTTGAAGTTATTCGAATGAAATTCAGCATGAAGGTTCTTTATTGAAAGGCATGAAACACGAGTAAAATATTTTTCTCAAAAATCATCCCTTAAGGGCGGTAAAACGGGGATGCAAAGTTAGTATGAAACTTTGCCGTTTTTGAAGTTATTCGAATGAAATTCAACATGCAGCGTCGGGGGTTAAAAACAGAGGCATAAAATATATATGTATTAGTTTCGATTAGTTCCAATTATTGCTAAGAGATAGCCAAACTCGTGAACCTAGAAAGCTGAAATTTTGCAAAGAGGTTACTTTTATAAACCTCACGAGAGTGAAGAGGGGCAGTTGACAGTTTGTATGGAGTTGAAAAATTATTTCAAGTTAGTGACTTGAAACTTTATACAAATACTCTTTATTAAAATCCAAAAATGTAGTTTCAAAAATTCCACCCCGGGTGTAATGGAGGTCAAAAGTATTTCTTGAACTAAAAGTTGAATTATTAAGAAATTGTTATTTTTTAAAGTGAGCTGCTTTAGACTGTAAATATACTCTCAATCAAGACGTCAAAAAAGTAATTTCAGCGTTTTTCTAAATTCCACCTTTAGGGGCTGAAAGGGGGGTTGACAGTTTGTATCGAGCAGAAAACTTTTTGAAGTTAGTGACCTGAAACTTTGTATAGATACTCTCTATTAGAATCCAAAAAAATTGGTTTCAACGTTTTCAAAAATTCCACCCTTAGCGAGGTGAGGTGAGGTGAAAAGGGGGTTGAAATTGTGTTTGAACGAGACGCTAATCTATATTAATAGAAATGGAGTTCCTGTCTAATTCACTGACTCACCAATAGGTTCCTTTTGTAATGCATATGAGAGATAAGGAAGATTTTTTTGAATTTCAACCCAGGCAGATATTTTTTTAAGTGGCTTGAAACTTTTATGTTTTTAAAATAGGCAATGTTGAGAATAAAGAGGTGCTTTGAGTGTATACAGCCAGTATCAAATAGTTAATGAAAACCGAACAGGCCGTGACACATCTTCATTACTAGACAAATAAGGATATTTGATACTTTTACTAACTATTTAATGCCGACTGTACTAAAAATAAGAAGTAAAATAAAAGTATGTAAAACTGCTGAAATTCCAAAATCTACGCGTGCGAAGCCGCGGGCATAAGCTAGTCTATCTATAACTTCACACCAAATCCCTTACAGGGTAGGCAGAGAGATAGAGCGCCACGTGACTCGATCCTTACATACCTCACTCGCTTCTTTAACATTCATTGCTCTTTTCACGCACGCTCGCCGGTTTCTAGGGCTTCTCACCGTCTGATAGAACACAACCAATTTGATCATGGTAGGTAAGTCTTGGCCTCCCTCAGCCTAATAATAAATAAATACTAAATTTATGACAGTATATAGTGGTGATAAGTTCTACATTTAAAGATTAATACATGTGCTAAATCATATCCAGAAATCTCTGTCAGCCAGATATTCATTGATCCTGTAAAAACCCTTCTCACATAGAGTATTTTTGATGTGCCTTTTGAATATATTGTCAGGCAAGGACAGAATTGTTTCAGGTAATTTATTATGGATGCGAATACAATTTACAACAAACGATTTACTCGTCATAGTAAGCCGATGTACGCAATCTATACCTGATTCTAAGATTTTCGCGATTAAGATTATGTTCTCATAAATGTACTAAGAGGTAACCGTGAGGATATTTATTTCTTGGAATAGGTTTCTAAGTGATTCCCTGTTGTAACCCATGTTATAAATAGAGTGGACAGCTCTCTTTTGTTATATAATAATAGTTTCAATATCAGCCGCTCTTATCCACAAAAGTATACCATATGACATAACGCTGTGAAAGTAGTTGAAATAGACTAAGCGAGCAGTAGTGACGGCTGTCAACTGTCTAATTCTCCTAAATGCATATGCGGCAAAGCTGAGCTTACTGGTCAGTTTATTTATATGGGGGCGCCACTGCAATTTTGAGTCAATTGTAATTCCAGGAAATACAGTATCATTAATAAATTCTAGTATATATATATATATTTTTATACCACTGAGGTGGCAAAAAATATTACGGCCTGCTTGATGGTAAACAGTATCACTCATGCGTTGGCGACCTTCTAAAAACCTCTTCGCGCGTTTCTTGATGTAGTCCATTGGGAAAACCTCGGCTGGGAATACTTTCACATATTGAAAAGGGCTCCGAAATAAAACGTGCCCTCTATTCTATTTTAATATTGTGATATTGGCTCCATCGTTGATTATTTAACGATGGATTTGCCAATGTCGAGGTTGAGAAAGCCGTTTGGTATGACTACTGATCGGTAGCGAATAGCAAGTGGCCGCTGAGTCATCTAAAACAACACAACACAAACATACATTTAGTACCCTGCCCAGACAAATATAGATTACTACATAGAATAGATAGGAGTATAAAAGGGTGTAAAAAAAATAAAAAGTGGCCTCTGCCAAGCCGGAATCTATTAGTTGACGGCTACGTGCTGTCACTAGGATTAATTAATCTTCTTACCAGATGACGCTGGCAGTACCGACATTTGCAAATAATATGGAAGTGTAGATTTTCACCGTAACCTATATACTTATAATAAATAATATACATAATAATGCATCTAGTAAATTATAGGGTTTACTTTATTTCTCAATAAGTAAGATTTAAAACCTTTGCCTGAAATATGACAAGTGAGTGAGATATGATGTACCTAATAAAATAAAATAAAGAACTGCTAGTAGGAAAGTCTGGTGGAAAATTATTGATTGTGATCTAATGATATTATAGTAAGTAAAGATACGTTATATGCTTACAAAATAACCTAAATAAATGATGCACCATAGCTGCGGCGCGCACACATACGTATTTCTTATTTTACATATATTGTCAAATGAAGTAAAAACAGAGTAAAAGAGATGGCGTAATAAAAACAATAAGAACAAAATAGACAGCTCGCGTTTGTCATTTGCAATTAAATTGATAAGTTCTCGGTTCCTAAACGCTTGTTGTCTCCTAGAGACTCCCTTAACCATCGGATGCTCACAGAGCAATACGGACTGGAGTAACTTTATACTGGTGTTCCCCTCTGCCTTGGTTGTTGTACACATGGTTGTATGTATTATATAAACTAGTTCGAATTGATTTCTCAGTAGATTAAATCTGAATATGTTCGATTAATCCAGTGACCAAATTCCGAATTGCGCAGTTTTATGTTACAAGAAACAATCTGGTCATCGATTCAACGATGCAGTATCCAACTTACCTTGTATAGGTGTTTGTGACATACATGACAATAAAAAAAAACCGTTTTTGCTATTTATCTACGGAATCCTATGGATAAATTTAGGTATATATAAAATTGTTAAATCAAATGGATGGATGGAATGGACTTTTAAGAAATAGATGTAAGTAACATTTATTTCTAACAGATGTAAATAACATTTATTTCTTAAAAGTATTATTGTATCAATTTAATTTAACAATTTTATATATATTATATTTTCTATATACCTAAATTTATCCATGGGATTAAAAGTATTATTATATCATTAAATTAATATCATACTCGTCAGAAACCAACTACTTTCAAACAACTTCAGGACCCCGCTATTAACTTCAATCACAATGTCGCT
Organism: Pyralis farinalis; assembly: GCA_947507595.1. NCBI lineage: Eukaryota > Metazoa > Arthropoda > Insecta > Lepidoptera > Pyralidae > Pyralis > Pyralis farinalis. Next base: position 25,101,282 of record OX382269.1, read on the forward strand.
TCTGTTAGTTATATGGTGATCTATGTTAGTGTGCTATGTGTCCTTGTCGCTACAGTTGTGGATGGAATATGGTTGTCCTTTTCTTTGAAGTTACCATAACATGGCGTTATATTTGTTTTACGAGAGATTAAAACACAATAATATATAATAATTTTGGTTTAATTTCTTGTGGTATGTGATTCCGTCGAGTTTGTTTGTTTTACTGCCGTAATTAGTACATTTACGCATAACACACGACGGCATTTTGACAATTACACCGAAATACTCGTATAACCACGACTATCGTGAATTGAGGAGTTGCCAGTCCGCACGGTCGAGAACGACTGAGGCCAGAGGCAACAATTGTCTCCTTTCGTACGCTTCATTCTCGGCGCTCTAGTAACTTATCTTTCTTTTTTTATAACATCATTATTGTGATCTAAATTTGCCTTTGAAAAATGAAGTCTGTCATAATTTTAAGTTAATGTTACAATCACTCAACTTTTGGAGTGTAGGTAATCATCATCTATATCTACAGAGCTTGCGACTTTTTGTAGAAATAGAAAAATGGTAAAAAATGTATACCTATTTAGTAAGGGCAACTTCAATGGCGGAAGTACTTCCACTCCACAAAAGTTCTTAATTAAATAATAATTCCTAACAGGGTTCTTCTTGGATGTGAGTGTGCTTCGTCAAGGCTTTGAATAGACACCGCATTTGTGCCAAATCACGAGCAATACTGCTTGTGTTGCAAGCGTATAGACTACTGTAAACCACTTCACATAAAGCAGTTGTGACTTTTTGTCAACCTTACGTGATACAAAAAAAAGATAGTTTGTTAAAACATTTAAAACTTAAAATAATTTCAGAAAACCTTAGAAAAAGAAGTAAGGGGTTGTCACGGTCTTATTGTATGGACGGATTGTGATAGAGAAGGAGAAAATATTGGTTTTGAAATAATTGAAGTTTGCACTGCAGTGAAGAGTAACCTCAGTGTGTTCCGAGCAAAGTTCTCTGAAATTACAGCAGTATCTGTGATGCGGGCTCTACAGAATCTAGAGCAACCTAACAAAAATATAAGCAATGCTGTTGATGTAAGACAAGAATTGGACTTACGAATAGGTAGGTTAAATTATATTTATTTCTACAACAGTTAATGCCCATGTTCAGTGCTTTTGCAAGTTTTACAGAGGAACCCTTAACATTTTCTGCATAATTATCCAGAAAAATGCATGAATGAAATGATGAAATCGAAATCTGTGGATGCCGTTTCGTTTAATTATCTGCCGTTTACATCCAAAATTTAATGTCACCACTTGACATATAAAGAATGAAAAATTGGTGAGTGAGTATTGTGATTCACCACGGACGGTGCGCCGCCATTTTTGAGATTGTATAATTTCCTTTTAATATAACTTACTTCTACTTACCCGTTACAAAGACTTATTTACGTAAAACTCACGCCCGTGTCCACGACAGAACCACGCCCCTTTTTTGTTTATAGCTTATTCACAAGCAGTAGTAAGCGAGTAGATTGGTAGTTCTAACTTGGAATTAACTTGCTGGCTTTAGCAGGAAATCTATTTTTCCACCAGCTCCTGATATGTGTCCTTTTAAGTCTTGCTGATTGTTCGAGAGTAACTTTTGAGCTATTCATTTGGGTCAACCCTCAATGGAAACTTGCATTTTGAGCTCCTCTCGAATTGTGGGAAAACTTGAGGACTATTATTGCACTGCCTTATGAACCTTAGAATTTTGACTAGTTACCATTCCGTAATACATGTGCTGCCATTCCGGGTGAAATTGCAGCATATCTGCACACGTATTAAATTATAATTTTATTTTTTAATTAGTACTATCTATCTATAACTTCACGCCTAATCCATTACGGGGTAGGCAGAGAGACCCGAGCGCCACGTGACTCGATCTTTACATACCTCACTCGCTTCTTTGACATTCATTGCTCTTTTCATGCACACTCGCCGGTTTCTAGGGCTCCTGACATCACCTTCTGATAGAACACGACCAATTTGATTAGTATAATTCACATAATTCAGAATAGGTGTTTCTGAAAGATAACTCTTTTACCAAAAAGTAAAATTGCTTTTCCAAATAGTGAGCATTTTCACTGAAAGTGTAAATGCTCACCACTTCCATTCTTTAATATAATATTGACTTTTTTTATAGATTGAGATAAACAAAGTATTGGCTCAAAATTATATTTAATGTCTAAAAGAACTTAAAATAGTCCATTTTTTTTAATGCATGAATAAAGAGCCTGTGGAGTGTAACACTGCTTTGGTATTCTGTATAGTTTGTGGAAAAATGAAAAAATTAAGTGTCAATTTTGGTACAAGACAAGACCCAAAAAAAAGACACTTATATCGAACAGATGTAATTATTTAAACTAGAGGTCGCCTAGTGGTCAAAGTTCGACCATAATGTCTCAATCTTTAAGTTTTAACAATATTAAGGTTCTATTGTCTAAAACTATAACCTCTATAAACACGAATTTTGCCAAGGCAAGGCATATGACATTTTAAATGTATACTGAAATAAAGAATACCTTTTTCTTACTTTTCGTACAAACAAACAAACCTTTTTATATATTTTTTATTAAGACAAAAAACTATTTAAATAGTTCTAAGTGTTTATACGTTATTTTGATATTTGTACACCAATTTTATTGGTAGGATATAGAGATCAATTTAATTGTAACTGAACACCATGTATATGGATATTCACAAATAAACTGAAACTGAAAAAAAAAGAAACAATTTATATGGTAGAACAACGTTTGCTGGGTCAGCTAATTTAATATGATAATTTAATTAATTATCCAAAACTCTCCGTAAACGATGTTTTTTATAAAAACCCTTTCATTGTTTGCTAAAATGTCCCTTGACCGTTGTATTCGGATATATAAAATCTCAAACCGTCGAATGGTCGAACTCTACTTGCTGCGACATATAACTGATATGTAATATAACCTATAACTAACATATAAAGCACAAATATCTATTAGACAAACTATGACATTATCATAATTATTATTATTTTTGATTTCAGTATGACTATAGACAAATAATATTATAGACCAATAATATTGACATCTTTTCAGTTTGACCAAGGCATTAACCATAAACATAAGAGTAGATATATATTTGGGTACATATGTGTTCGTGCATAACGCATGGTAGTGTGTGTAATTTTTTTATTTATTAATTTATTGTATTTATCTAATTTTTTTATAAATAAATTAGCTTTCTGCGCTTCTTCTCCACTTTTCTGTAACCAACTAATCTCCATATACAGTCATACACTTTATAATGCCTCTTCGATTATTTCGTCAATATTGAAGTGTACATTGCTAGAGTTTTGCATATATGATTCAGTAATATGTTATTTAAAAAATATGTAACTATGTACCTATATATTTTTTAATAACATTTTACATAATATCATACATCTTACTGTTTTAAAATATTAATTACTGAAAGAAAATGAGCGTGTAACCAACTGAATGCTGTGTGAGGCACATGGTGATTCTGAAATGGACCAGGATGTATGAATCAAGTTTTCTCACTCCGCAATATCGTGGGGAAGCATCTGACGATTTATCAGAAAGTTTTCTGTGGTTTTGTGTATATTGAAGGAGCATTTGACAAAATTGTGTGGAATTGAAGACACCCTACTGCATGCTCTACATAATGGCGACTCAGGAGGATTGCACAGCATAGGTGTGGGTTAACTGGCAGCTGGTCGCCCTGGTTTGACATCAACATAGGTGTTAAGCAGGGTTGAATGCTGTCAGAGCGGCTGTTTATTCTGTATTTTGATATTCGTCTACAGAGACTAAGATCTTCGTGTGTAGGATTGCGACTGTAGGAATAATCATATTGACCGCAAACACTACTCACAATGTCATCATTGTAAGGACGAACTGTATGAACAAAGTCTCTAAGTCTCGGCTAAATTGGAAAAAATCAGTTGAAATTCGAAAATCAAATGTTGTACATTTTTTAAAAGAAAAACCTCGTAGGTATCATGCGAAAAAAGTTTCACTCGAAAATCTCACACCATGAAGGTTTAATGTCAATTCAAAGTATCTATTACTATAAAATGGCAATTTCATACTTTAACCCCTATTATGTCGGGTATTATCGGAAGATGGTGTCTGGAGCCCTAGAAACCGGCGAAAGGGCTTGACAAGTGTTATGAATGATAAAGAAGCGAGTGAGGTGTGTAAGGATCGAGTCATTTGGCGCTCAGTCATAGTAAAATCAAATAAGTACGATATCTTCATACATACTCACCGAACGCGGTTTGTATGTGTGCGCGCCCGTACGTATGCGTCGTCGCATGCACACACTGACAAAATTACCGTGCGTAATACCACCCGCGCCCACGCACGCACCGCCGCTGCGCTCCCGCTACATAATAATTTGCACGAGTACTTTAACTACAAATTCGTAAAGATGGCTAAATGGTAAAAAGAATTTTTTTTTCTGTATCAAATGTGTAATTTGTTACAAAATCACAAATTTCCTACAGAATTAAGTACTTTTAATGCCTATCTACTGTAAAAATATAAAATTTCCGAATATAAAGATTATAATTTTGATAAGTGTAGTAAATGAAAAAGTAAACCAGTTGAGAATGCGCAAGCTTGCATTGCCAGAGGAACACCTGGCTCGTCAATTATATAACAATTCAATTTTTTTTAATATGTCGGCCATTTTGACCATGTTCCTTAAGAGATAGGAACGGAAATGAATATTCCTATTCTACTTTTTTATCCTGAATCCGAATCTGAAGAAGTTTAGTGTAAAAAAAATGGGTGCGTGTACTTATGTACGCAAATATATGCAAATAAACGCATTCATTCATTCATACGCGCGTGAGAAGTTATACTTCTCTGGCATCATTAAATAACAAATCCCTGGAGGTATGTTGTGTTCATGCGAATGAGTGACGTTACCACCTCACAGGCAACTGCAGCCAAGTAACAATTTCCTGGAGGGATGTTGTGTTCATCTAAGTGACGTCACGAGTAAGCTCCTAAGGAGTTGCCGTGTTAGCAGCAGAGGTGGCAATACGCGAGGCATACTTAATGTATTGCAAGCGTAAACAGCTACAGTGACCGTTTTAAATTGTGTGGATCATATGCTTGTTTGTTCATGCGAGTGAGTGACGTTCATGCAACAACCCTCCAGTGAATTGTTATATGGCTGCAGTTTTCCGTGAGGTAATAACGTCACTCACTCGCATGAACACAATAACCCTCCAGGGAATTGTTATATAGCTGCAGTTTTGAGCATATTTTTCGTGAGTTAATGAGCGGTTTAGCGGGCAGCTTCAACCTGTTACTTTTGTGTTACAGTATCTAAAATTTCACTCATCATTTTTTCATAACGCGCCTTAAGACGTATAACTTCAATACAATTTCATAATCATTTCATTTTATTTGAATAAATACATGATTCAGTAAAGCCACGTTTGAATTAATCCTATTTCGACTGTAATTTTTCAAATCACTAAACAGGTAACATGACGTAGGTAATTAAAAAATTGTAGTCAGCTCCTGGTCTATGTACAAAAAATAATTTAAAAAAACTTTGTATTATAAATCCCTCATGATTCCCCTACAGGAAAATTGTTTTGTATATAGATAGACTATACATTTTTGACGATTGTATAAACTATAAGCGAGATCCCTACGTGTTTAGGCTATTATCGTTCGCTCGGGGCTCGAGTCGGCCTACTTATTTGATTTTACTATGGCTCAATTCTCTCTGCCTACCCGCAAGGGACTTGGCGTGGAGTTATAGATAGATAGAAAATTTTGATACTCGGATGACCGACTTTTAGTCAGCGTTTTTATGTCTGTCTTTGTTAGAAATAGCATATTTTTCAGTGAAAGACATCTATGTGAATAAACTTAAATTAAATGCAAAATTTGATCCGAATCGTTAGAGCAGTTTCCCAGATATATGTATTTTGTATGTGTATAGATATATGGAATATATTTATACACATACAAAAATTACTCTTTTAAAGTGATTAGAAGAAATAAATTTATTTATTTTTCATTAATTCTAGGAGCAGCATTCACAAGGTTTCAGACTCTTAGACTTCAGAAAGTGTTCCCCAGTAAGCTGGCTGAAAGCTTAGTGAGCTATGGTTCATGTCAATTTCCAACACTGGGCTTTGTTGTGGAGAGATACAGGGCCGTCGAAAATTTTGTAGCTGAACCATTTTGGAAAATCAAAGGTAGATATCGCTGCTGCCGAAGTACTGATACCTGAGTTATGAAATACAATGGTCTTATCTAAATTAAGTCTGTTACAAAATACTGTTATGATTAGATTAGCTCTCGACATTGTGTTAAGAAAAAATATAAAAAACCGCATTTGCTGTCGTGAATAATTTTTAAAGGTATTTTTTACGGAAAAAAGCCATGGTTACAGAGACAAAAACTTCCTCACAATACATGTTGTGCCGTCTATTTTGTCTATCTGGCCTTTGATATAGCTGCGAAATGTAAGCTTATTAAAGTATTTGTCGCGGCTGTTGACTATTAAACCATTGACCGAGACAACAGTCGTAAATCTCTTTAGTTAATCTGAAATATATATATATTGTTAGGTAATCTCATTAGCTAATATATTGTTATTATTGTTAGTGAACCATACAATAAACGCTTTGAGCGTCGACTTCACTTGGGAGAGACAGAGACTATTCGACCGTGAAGCGTGCCAAGCACTGCATGACGTATGTCTGGAAACACCCCAAGCGAAAGTATGCGATGTCAAAACTAAACCCAAATCGAAGTGGAGACCATTGCCATTAGACACGGTTGTAAGTACACTGAGAATATAATTTTAAAATGCTTTTAAGTCAGTTAATTCTAACGTTTGACGAGCTCGGAGGCACAGTCGTGAGGGATGCGACTTTGACACCAACGCTCGTTGGATTCGACTCCCACACAAGACAAACATTTATGTGCATAAACATTTGTTTTTTGTCTTGGTCTGGATGTTTTAAGAGAGGTAGGAAGCATCAAAGCAGCCCGTCTGGGGAAGTACCTCTACCTCACATACCTAAAATAATATCTCCCTAGAGGGTTGTTGTGTTCCTGTGTGTAAGTGAGGTCACCAGTAAAATTGCCTAAGGAGTTGCTGTGTTAGCAGCAGAGAAGGCATCGCGCGAGTGATACTTAAGGTATTACAATCATTCATAGACTACGATAAACGCTTCACATCAGGTGGGCCATATGCTTTCCGACGTAGTATGAAATAAAGAATAACCCTTCTAGAAATTCCCATTCTTTTCAATCCTGCACCACATAGCTTCATAGCACGCTGAGCGACTTTGAGTTCATCTAGCTTATCTTTCATATCAGCATAGTGTCTATGTTTGTAATTCTGTTAATTATTTTATTCTAAGTGATTAGTACAGTACAGAGTTACTTTTTAGATTGAATGTTTATGCTAACACGCTAGGATAGCTATTTAGATCATAAATAACTTTATGTTAAATTGCTCTAAACTGTTATTCCCTTGTATTGTTATGTTGTACTCCTTTAATAAATAAATAAAATTTTAAACTAACTTTGGTAACAGGTTAGGGTTGCTGCTCTTTACACAAACAGCAATTCTTTTAAGAGCTCATTGATAACCTCACTTCCTCACAGGAACCGAATAACAGGGTACTTCTCTAGTTGAGCTGTTAATTAAATATACGAGGCTGTTTACGAGGAAAAGCCAGGATCCAAGATGGCTCGCTCCTTAGGCGTCGATTTTGTTTTGTTTTCAGTCTATGCTTTACGCCCGCCTCTCCCATGCGGTGACGCAATAATCGCAAGACGCAATCGTCGCACAGGAGCCAACTGCATAGTCGATTTCTGGAAAAAAGTAAAAGTAATACCCGTTTGACCGTGCCGTTTGCATTTTAACGATTTAAACAACTCAAGCAGCTCCACTCCACGCTCTATATTTGTTTTCAGGAGATGGTTTTTTTTATATTAAAAGGCGTGTAATCTAAAATATTTTCTACGCCTGCCTATATCTATATATGTATGAAATTAACGATTTTTTACACTACGTAGTCTGTTGCTTTGGTTTTACTCATTCTAAATTCAAATTAGTTTTATAATGCCATTACATTTCTTTAAAATATATTCTACTAGCTGCTGCCCGCGGCTTCGCCCGCGTGGTGTCAAATAACGTAGCCTATGTGCCAAATTTCATTCACATCCGTTCAACCGTTTAAGCGTGAAAGAGGAACAAACATCGATACATACAAACTTTCGCATTTATAATAGTAGTAGGATTAGTTAATTTATTTTTTGGCCCTTAGTATTGGTATCGCCGTTTCTGCGAAGAATAATCGGAATTGCCATATTTCAGAATAAGAGTACCGTTGTGGCAATGACGTAGCATAACCGGCACGCAGTATCAACTACGTGTATTGACTAGGTATCACAAGTCAATAACGCTGAACTGAAAGCTAATTTAAGAATTGAAATATTTGTTTATAAGGTGTAAATCCAATATCATTTAAAATTAAAATTTCACAAATATCTTAATTTCAGGAACTAGAAAAGTCTGCATCAAGAAAATTGAAAATTAATGCAAAGGAAACAATGCGGTTAGCTGAAAAGCTATACACTCAAGGGTTAATAAGTTATCCCCGTACGGAAACAAACGAGTATCCTAAAGAAATGAACTTGGGACAATTGGTGGGACTGCAGACAGGGGATCCCAACTGGGGGGCATTCGCGCAGGGAATTCTAGACGGTGGGGGACCAACGCCGAGGCAAGGCAACAAGAGTGATAAGGCTCACCCGCCTATACACCCCACAAAACATACAAATAGTGAGTATGCGGGCCAATGTATTTGGTGCGCGTCGCGTGTTCGGTACAGAGGACGCCCTAATTTGCAACATGGGTGCAGTTTAGATTCAGAATTGCCATCAGCTGGACTGCTGGATTAGCAGTGTCGTGACACACACTTCCGGAACATGAGCCCTATGATTTTTTTATCATTTGTACACAAACCTGATTTAATCTGGTTTAAACTAAAATCAAATTCGATCCAACACTAAGGTCAAGCGTAACTCACATTCACTCTTCCATGCTTTGTTTGATATAATCCTTCATACGCAAAGTTAGTTACGCGGATGAATATTTACATTTATAGCGGGTTCAATGCCTACAGCTGAACTAAATCAGTTCCTTAAGAGGGCGCATAAAGTTAAGTGGCGCCCTCATTTTGTTAGGGTTCCGTACCCAAAGGGTAAAACGGAACCCTATTACTGAGGCTCCGCTGTCCGTCCGTCCGTCTGTCACCAGGCTGTATCTCATGAACCGTGATAGTTAGATAGTTGAAATTTTCACAGATGATGTATTTCTTTTGCCGCTATAACAACAAATACTAAAAAATAGAATATAATAAATATTTAAGGGGGCTCCCATACAACAAACGTGCTCGTTTTTGCTCGATATTGATAACGGCAACAGGTAGACGCTTGAAATATTCAGAATTTTTTTTTTTATTTTTTTTTTTTTTTTTTATTTTTTTTTTTTTTTTAGAAGATTAACAGCATCTTAACTAAAATTTACAAAACAATAGAAACATTAGGCCAATTACTAATCTTCATAAATGAACGTAATTAACATAAAATTCCTCATAGTCGTAAGAAAGTAATAAGCAACAAAATACTTACAATAGTATATAAATTTTTAGCACAACGCTAGTCTATAAAATTTATCAAATGAAGATTTACAACTCATGCAAGAAAAGGAAGTACATTTGCGTTACTAGCCTTGTGATGAAGTGAATTATAACATAAAATAAAAATTATAAATAAGACATAATTATAACATAACAAAATACAGATGCTAAGATAAGTCATAATCTATAAGATATCTCCGCCCGTTTTACAGCTTGAAATAAGAACTAGCAACAGTACGTTTTATTACTGAGGTACTAGTTGTGAACAAATCAAAATTATATTCAGTAATAAATCGATTGTAAGTTGCACAGCCACGGCGCATGAAGGCGTTATGCCTATAATTGGTTGATGAAGATGGAACACACAGCACCGGTCGCAACCGCAGACCAAAAGTATTAGTTCGCAAGGATATCATGCTAAGCAACTCTGCGCAATCAACATACCCATTGACGATGTTCGCCACGTAACAGGCATCCCCGACCTCCCGTCTTATGTGAAGTGGCAAAAAATGGAATTGTTTACAGCGCAAGTCGTAGTCATTAATATTTAGTTTGAATTTTTTATCTATAAATCGTAGAAACCTCTTTTGTACATTCTCGATACGCATTATATAGACCTGGTATTGAGGGTTCCATACCTGTGAAGCGTACTCTAGGTGGCTACGTACAAAGGCAGAATATAAAATTTTTAATGTTTTCATTTTCTTAAAAACAGCAGACATTCGAATTATAAATCCGAGTGCTTTTGACGCTTTGGAAATAATTTGATCGATGTGCTTATCAAATAATAATTTGCTGTCGAGAATAACACCTAGATCACGAATTTGATTTACTCTAGTTATTTTATTTCCAAGTATGTGATAATCGAAATTTAAAACATTTAACCTGCGAGTAAAAGATATGGTGAAGCATTTTGTGACATTTAAATCTAATTTATTTAAAATACAATAGGATTCGAATCTTGATAAATCTATTTGTAAATTGGATGCATCTGTTAAATCTCGTATTTTTGCTAAAATCTTCATGTCGTCTGCAAAAAGGAGAATCTTACTGTAATGGAAGCATAACTTTATGTCCATGACAAATATAGCGAACAAAAGGGGACCCAAAATCGAACCCTGGGGCACTCCTGAAAGTATTTTAGTCGAGTCAGATGTATAGCCTCTCAATACGACAGCTTGACTCCTATTATCAATATAAGATGCAAACCATCGAAGTAAGTCTCCATGTACGCCAGCCGCATAGAGCTTCCGAAGGAGTATATCATGATCAATACGATCAAAACACTTCTGGTAATCGGTATAAATTACATCAACTTGGTAACCTCTGTCCATGTTAGAAGTTATAAATTCATTAGCTAACAGGAGGTTGGATACAGTGGAGCGTTTCGCAAGGAACCCGTGTTGCTCATCATTAAAGGAACACCTCAGTACACCATATAGTTCATTATGGACGAGCCGTTCGAAAATCTTAGCAAATACGCACAACTTGGATATGGGCCTGTAATTTTCAACATTTGACTTATCGCCTTTTTTCAATATCGGTGTAATAAACACCGATTTCCAGATTGTATAAACATACCCCTCTGTCAATGAACGTTTAAAAAGTATACATAGTGGCTCAACCATTTCGTTTGCGCATTTGACTATGAAAATGGGTGGTATGTGGTCGGGCCCAGCCGATTTTGAGATGTCGAGTTCTTTTATTAGTGATAGGACCTTGAAAGGGCATACTTCTATTGAAGAGATAACATTAGCGGCGCTAATGTCAGTAAAAGCAGGATTCGTATTTGATTCACTGTTCCCGTCACCTGGTGTATCGTTAGCTTTGAATGTAGAGTGAAAATATTTTGCAAATAGGTTACTAATATCATCACCAGATTTTGCATAAGTATCTTTATAGTAAACAATATTGGGAACCGCGTTAGTTAATTTTTTGGTTTTAACGTAGGACCAAAAAGCCTTGGGATTGTGTCTGATGGAAACTTCTATGCCAGCTATATAATTAGTATAGCACTCGCTTTCAACGCGTTTGGCCCTAGCTCTTAGAGTAGAATACGACTGGTGATCTGAGTTATTGCCATAGGTTTTAAATTTGCGATGAAATTTGTTTTTTTCTCTCAGTATCTTTATAAGTGCTGGAGCATACCATGGTGGATAAGATTTGGAAGTGCATGACTTACGAGGAACATAAAGATCTCTAATTTCATATAACTTATTATAAAAGTATTCAATTGCCTGTTCCAACGTATTGGAGTTGAGACAAACCTGCCAATCGATGTTTCTAAGATTATCTGTAATAGCAGCATAGTCCGCCCGATGGTACTGATACCTGGGTCTAGGTTTATCATCAAGAAGATGAATATCTGAAAGCGACGCTTGGATGTACAAAGATGTGTGATGAATATCTTCTGGAACCAAAGGATCGCCGCTCGATGTTATAGTTAGGGCTTCATTAGATAAAATTAAATCGAGGATACGGTTATTTGCGTTTCTTTCACTGTTATATTGCTGGAGGTTACATGTATTAATAATATCAAGAAAATCTGTTAGATAATCTAAAGAATAGTTACAAGGTTCTAATTGTTGACCGTCAGTGTTAGGTTTAACCCAGTCCACGTATGCTGAGCCTGGTGGATGGCTGGCGCGTCTCCGAGGCCCTAACGTCCTCTGACCACAACGGCATTCTATTTGAAATCAACTTGGCACGGGCGAAAGGGGTATCCGTGGCGAGGACCACCAGGATCTTCAACACCAGGAAAGCGGATTGGTGTCAGTTTCGTGAGAAACTGGCAGCAATCATGCGGAGGGACCGCCTGAACGTGGAGAGCGTTGAGGCGGTCCAGGTGTGGGAGGACCTGGAGGTAATCGTGGACGGATATACCCGAGCCATAGCCGAGGCCTGCCAGGCAGCGATGCCCAAAATCAAAGGCGGGGTTTCATTTAGATTGCCGTGGTGGTCGGAGGAACTCGAGGAGCTGAAGAGGCAAACCAACACCAAGCGACGCAGAATCCGAAACGCAGCGTCGGACCGGAGACAAATGGTGGTCAGTTCGTACCTCGAACAGAAGGGCAAATACGAGGCCGCAGTGCGGGATGCCCAGACTGACAGCTGGAGGAAATTTTGCGGGAGGCAAGACAGAGAAGGCGTCTGGGAAGGTATCTATCGGGTCATTGGGAGGGCAACCGAGCGCAAGGAGGATGTACTCCTCCAGGAGGGCGGGAGGCCGTTGGATCACAGGGAGTCCCTCGAGCTGTTGGCGGATACGTTCTATCCTGCCGACAGCGAGTTGGACGACGATACAGATCACCGCGAAATGAGGAAGAAGGCCCGCGAGGTAAACGAGCGGGTCGATGATGATCATGACCCGCCGTTTACCATGAGGGAACTCACAGCGGCTGTATCGTCGTTCAACCCGAAGAAGGCTCCCGGTGCCGACGGCCTCACGCCTGACATTTGCGCTCGGGCCATCAACAGTGACCCTGAGTTCTTCCTGGCCCTTCTTAATAAATGTCGAGCCCTCCGCTACTTTCCTCGGCTGTGGAAGGGGGCCCTCGTAATTGTCCTTCGGAAACCAGGCAAAGACTCGTATACCATGCCCAAATCGTACAGGCCGATTGGGCTTTTGCCTGTCTTGGGCAAGGTATACGAGAAAATGCTGATCGCTCGCCTCAAGCACCACATTCTACCGAGGATTAGTACTCGCCAGTACGGGTTTATGCCACAAAGGGGTACCGAAGACTCCCTCTATAACCTGGTGCAGCACATCCGCGCCAAGCTTGACGAGAGGAGAATGCTCACTCTCGTCTCGCTGGATATAGAGGGAGCCTTCGACAACGCCTGGTGGCCGGCAATAAAACTACGACTGGCTGAGGAAAATTGTCCTCTGGGCTTGAGGAGAGTGATCGACAGCTATCTCAGCGATAGGACGGTCAGAGTTAGGTACGCCGGGGGGGAAACCTTGCGGTCCACCACCAAAGGGTGCGTCCAAGGGTCCATAGGAGGACCGATTTTGTGGAACCTCCTATTGGATCCTCTTCTGCAGCAACTCGACCTTGCGGGGGTGCACTGTCAGGCCTTCGCCGATGACGTCGTGCTGATGTTTGACGGCAACACTGCGCTGGATATAGAGAGACAGGCCAATGCCGCTCTCGAGCATGTGAGGGCGTGGGGTGTCAAAAACCGGTTGAAGTTTGCGCCGCATAAGACCAGCGCTATGCTGGTCACGCGCAAACTTAGGTATGACACTCCGCGGCTTACCATGGGCGGGATAGACATTGGCATGTCTCGGCAGATCAAACTGCTGGGGTTGACGATTGACGCGGGTCTGACGTTCAACGCGCACGTGGCTACTGTCTGTAAAAGGGCAGTGGCCATATACGGGCGCCTTGCGCGTACGGCCCGCGTCAGTTGGGGTCTCAACCCTGAAGTAGTGAAGATCATATATTCAGCCGTAGTGGAACCTACGATATTGTACGCTGCCGCCGCATGGGCTCCAGCGGTCAATAAGCTGGGCATCCAGAAACAGCTCAACAGCGTACAGCGGGGCTTCGCGCAGAAGATCTGCAGAGCCTACCGCACGGTCTCCCTGAATTCCGCACTGCTGCTGGCCGGGGTGCTGCCTCTTGACCTCAGAGTGCGCGAGGTCGCCTCTTTGTACGAGGCCAAGAGGGGGCTACCCCATCCGCTGCTCGGGGACAGGGAGATCGAGCGGATGGCCTCGAGGATCGAGGCCCCGCATCCCGCGGAGCTAGATAGCTTGGAGTTCGGCAGCCTGGTGGACGAGGAACAATGCAGGGCACACTCCAACTTTGCCCTGCGAATTTACACGGACGGCAGCAAGATTGAGGGCCGGGTTGGCGCCGCTGTGTCCGTATGGAACGGCGACGCCGAAACCAAGGCCCTCAAGCTTGCTTTGTCGTCCTATTGTACCGTCTACCAGGCGGAACTCCTGGCTATCTGCACGGCGGCCGAGTACGCTTTGAGCTGCGATGGACCTAGTATTGGCATCTTCAGCGACTCCATGGCGGCGCTCCAGGCGGTGGCGAACGTCGAGTCCCCCCATCCCCTGGCGGTGCAAACACGGGGCGCTCTTAAACTGTGCAAAAGCCAGGGTAAGAGCGTCTCGTTGTTTTGGATTAAGGCACACGCGGGGTTGGAGGGGAACGAACGTGCCGATGAACTCGCCAGGAGCGCCGCACTGGGGTTGCGGAGGCGGCCAGATTATGACCGCTGCCCTGTCTCATTCGTCAAAGGTATGATCCGCAAGGGGACCATTGACGAATGGGACAGGAGATACACATCGGGAACAACAGCTTCGACGACGAAGATGTTCTTCCCGAGTGCGGCGGAGGCGTACGGCATCGTGGGCAAAATGGTGCCGTCGAGCATGACCACGCAGGTCCTCTCGGGGCATGGTGGGTTCTCCGCGTACTTGCACAGGTTCAAGTGCGCGGATGACCCATCCTGCTTCTGCGAGCCCGGCGTGGACCAGACAGTGCAGCACATATTGTTTCGGTGTCCCGCATTCTCCAAACAGAGGTACGATTTGGAGCAGGAGTTGGGAATGCGGGTCACCGAAACTACAGTCTCCGAAATAGTGATGGGGAAAACACGAGCAAAATTTATAAAATACTGCGTCGGTCTAGCCACGGCTACTATAGATCGGAATAAGCAGAGCAGCTCCACCTAGGACTAATGCTGTATACCTCGGCTATACTCTGTATAGCCGCAGGGATCGCGGTGGCTAGGTGGAGCTGTGAAGCTCTCTGTCGCCCGTGGCTGGACTGATGCAGTATGGGGAGGGAAGTTTGGAAATAGCCACTATCGTTTCACCGACGTTCTATAATGGGCAAAATCAAATTTTAGAAAATAAAATTGAAAGATGATGAATGGAAGAATGAATTGAGGAATGAAAGAGAGTATGATGTATGAATGTGTATTTATTATATTTTAATGATTTTTTTAAAATGAGTATATAACATGTACATACAGTTGCTTAGATCGCCTTGCCCACGGCAGGGGTGTACGTATTTCAAAAAAAAAAAAAAAAAAAAAAAAAAAAAAAAAAAAAAAAAAAAAAACCCAGTCCACGTCGTTCTTAAAATTGAAGTCCCCCATGACAATAAATCTATCGAGAGGATGCGCTAAAATTAATTCGTATAACTTGTTAGAAAAATTACCTAATTGATTTCTGTACGAGTAACCCCCCTCCTCTTTGATTAAATATAATGTACATATATGTACCTTAAACGACACTGACGGTCGTTTTCGCTGAAAAATTAAGGTAACCCAGATATCCTCGGCAGAGCTACTCCAATCAGTCTGTTCAAGCACTACGAGTTCACGCTTGACGGCTAGTAAAACCCCTCCACCGAGAGTTTGATGAGTGCGAACGTAATCCCGGTCCCTTCTAAACACAACATATCTGTCATCAAACAGTTCATTACTACTTATACTATCTAAAAGCCATGTCTCTGTGATAGAAATAATATCGTAATTATTTAAACAAACATTTCTATAAAAGTTACTAGCCTTTGTACGCAGCCCTCTAGCATTTTGGTAGTATATATTTAACGAAATCATTGTAAAACACTAACATTACAACAGAATAGCAAATCCAAATAATAGAAAACAATAATACCTAACACAATGCAACCAAATGCAATATCACGGTAGTTGAAACATAAATAGATTACTAACTGTTGTGACATGCGCTGCGGTAATACAGAAGAGTTCATTTTGAGCGATACAGGAGGTGGCATCAAACAAAATAATATTTTAAATCGAATAAGTTGATAGACAAATATAGATCTTAGTACTTTAACTTTTAAGTGCCAAATTAGTTTTATTAGCGGTGAGTGATTGTAAGTTATACTCGTACCTGCATGCAACCGATAAGCATAGGCGTGATTCAGCGCGTGTTGTATCGGAGTAGTGGTGGTGGTACTGCATGCGGTTCTCAATCTGTGCGTGCATTTACACAAGGGTACTATTTTTGAATTGCATATGAAATTAGTTACGACTATTTTATTTTTTCCAAGTCTTTTTCGGTTCTTATTGTTATTACTGGGGATCCATCGTTTTTTCTTAGATGTATTTTTGCATGTTTCACCCAAGTATACGCAAAATCCTTTTCTTTGGCCAATTTTTTGGCTTTAGTTAGCAGTTCTTTATTATACGATGTCAAGTGATCATTAACGTATATCCGGTGCTTTCCTGGGAGCTCTAGAAGTGTTGCGTTTAATGAATTATTCTTATTTTCTGCTCTTGCTGCAGCAATGAAGTCTTCCTTCGCGTACCTATTCAAGAATGAAACAATTATTGGTGGTGGTTGATTATTATTTTTAGATGGAACTCTTGTAACAAAATTTATCTGCTCTTTCTGAATGTGATAGTGAACCTTGGTACCTAGTCTTTGAATCACGCTGAATAAGTTTTCGTTTTTTGTCGGCGGTACTCCCTTAATTTCGGCGTTATTCATACGAGACCATTGATCCCTGTTATTCACTTCCATTTTCAGTGAATCTAGGTCTTTCTGAGTAGTACAAATTTGTCCCTGTGCCTTCTCAATTTGTGACAGGCGTGCCTCGATTTTGCTAAATCTGTCGTTGAACTCCTTCATCGTGTTGCTGGTAGCAGCTAGCTGAGTCTTCAGTTCGCAGATTTCGGTTCTTAGCAATTTGACGTCATTGGGCAGTGATTCCATGGGAGTTAGCTTTATTGCCAGGTTTTTTATTTCGTTCATTATGTCCGTCGACCCCGGTTGTGGTTGGGGAGATTGCTGGCCGGACTGTTTGCATTTGGGGCAACGCCATGTAAGCTTTCTATCGCCTAGTCTTCTATATCCACTTTCGGTGATAGCTGCACACACGAAGTGTACTTCTTGATTACATGCTGAACAATGGGCTCCGTCTATTAGTGTTTCACCACAGATTCCACACAATGAAGACATGTTTGAGATGTGCTGGTGTACTTCTATAGCAATAGTGAGTATTGATGAGTTCCACTTTGAGAACCGCTGGCAACTTGAGAAAAAACTACAAGGAGTTAACTAGCTTTAACGCGATCGCTCGCAGTGAAGTTTGCGACCGTACTGATCTATATCTATCATTTAGTTATATATTCACTTTGTTTATTTTAATTTAATTATTTATTTTTAAATAAATAATTAAATTAAAATAAAACAAATATTTAAGGGGGCTCCCATACAACAAACGTGATTTTTTGCCGTTTTTATAGATAATGGTACGGAACCCTTCGTGCGCGAGTCCGACTCGCACTTGGCCGATTTTTTTTATTAATAACACTGAATTTAAGACCAATTCCAAAAAACTCTCAATTCATGAACCATAGAACCTCACGAACCTTTCGGCGACTACGTAACGAAAACTATGTTTGTTTTTTTTATACAACGTCGGTAGGCGTACAAGCACGCGAGGTAAAGCGATTACCTCGCGTGATGTCACCTCTGCTGTCAACACAGCTACTCCTTAGTAGCTTAATGGTGACCTCACTCACTTGCGGGAACACAACAGACCTACAGGGAATTGTTATTAGGCTGCAGTTGTCTGTGAGATGGAGGTACTTCCTCAGACGGGCTTTACCTTTCTTACAAATACCCAGCCAGCACAAGACAAATAAACATGCACACAAATATTCGTCCTGTGTGTGAATCTAACCCACAAGCGTTGGTGTCAAAGCTAACCATTGTGCCACCGATATCGTTAGTCTTGGATCTACCAAATCTTTGCTTCCTTATGCGATTAAAAAAAAATAAGCGGTAGGCCTGTAGTTGACATGCATGTCTATATCTTTACTGTGCCTTTAGTTTACAGTTTTGTTCGTATATTTTAGGTTTATCAGGAAACGAACAACGTCTCTACGAATTCATAGTACGTTCATTCCTCGCGTGTTGCTCTAAAGACGCCCAGGGTCAAGAGACCACCGTCATCATAGACGTTGCCAATGAGAAGTTCACCGCCAGTGGATTGATGATTACGGCCAGAAACTATCTCGATGTGTACCCGTACGACAAGTGGTCATCGAAGGAAATCCATATCTACCAAGTAGGTATTAAAATTAATTTTCTCTTTTCTCTCTGCGTACCCTGCAAGGGACCTGGCATGTATAAACAGATGAATAAAAAGAGGAGAATTAGACAAATGACGGACGGACAGCATTATGTCGTATGGTATACTGTTGTGGGGAAAAGCGGCTGATATTGAAACTACTATTATATTACAAAAGAGGGACATACGCTCTATTTATAACAATCAAAGAAATAAATATCCTCACGTTTATGTCTCAGTACATTTATGAGAACATAATGTATGCTCGTAAAAATATAGTCGTTTTCAAAAATGTAGTGAAAATCTTAGAAGCAGGAATAGATTACGTATGCCAGGTACATCGGCTTGCTAAGGTTAGTAGATCTTTTGTTGTAAATTGTATTCGATTCTATAATAAATTATCTGAAACAGTTCTGTCCTTGCCTGACAATATGTTCAAAAGGCACATCGTGTAAGAACGGTTATTACAGAATCAGCACATGTGTTAATATATCTTTAACTGTACCACATGTCACTTGTCTGATATTTTCCCTCTGACTTGTGGAGGCCTGACGGCAGTCGCCATCTTTATGTTAAAATCAGTATCTTTGCTATATCATTACGCTTAGGTAGCAGACACCGATTCCGAAATGGGATAACGCTAGGAAGAAGATATTGCAAGGGTTAGATCACAGTAAAACTGATGGGACTATGAGATCATGTTACTTCTACTGTGCTTAGGTGAAAAAAAAACGAGTGTGCTTTAGACCACACGACTGAAGTAAAACTTCTTTAACTCCATAGTGTGATACAGACAGAAGGCCTGCACTGTGTCTTAGATATACGAAACTTAACTCTCTACGAGAGAAAGAAAATGTGTGCTCGCACCTCTCTCTCTCTCTCTTATATCTCTTATCTCCCTCTAACTTCCGTTCGCCTAGCCCGATCACACTTTTGGTAACGCTCTCGTCACGCATTCACCAGCTTACTCCCCAAGTCAACGTGCGTAAAGAAGTTTTACTTCAAAAACGAATGTGAAGTAACGTAACGAATTTATCAACATCACTGTGGCGTCGAAAGAACACAGTACTATAAATGATACGTAACGTGAGCTTCAGAGAGAGACAACAATATAATTTGTAGTTTCAAAGTGATAGGTTAGATCAAATTACCTGTAAATTATTTCCCGCAACGCAAAACGACATCTAAATCTATTAAACAATATATAACTATCGGTTTTGGGGGATGTTTCGTTAGCCAGTAGCTAAACATCACGCGCTCACAGCAACAACTATAATTATGTATTTGCATCTCAGTGTAATTTACATGAACATAAGATACACATAATGATGAGAATCTGAATCCTAAAGTAATGTAAATTTTACTAATTTATTTATTACACTACCAACTTGCACTAGCACTTTTTATTATTTTCAAATATATTTACTATGTTAATTAAATACATAAAATATTATTTATATAGTATGCCGGATGACAAACTAGCATATATCCATCCTAATGTGAAGCAGTTACCGTAGTCTGAAAACGCTTCGATACAAGATATATTGCAGTATCTGCAAACGCAGTAACTTCTCAGCTATGTGCGACAACTCTCCTGGGAATTGTTATTTGGCTACGATCTTCCGTAAAAAAGCGGTAATTTCCCAGTCGACTGCTCCATATTGTAAGTCGTTTGTTCTACAACTGTTTCGCTTCGGAGTGCGTCACGTGCCGTTTAAGTCGACTTTAGCGCTAAGGATTCACTATTACATGACCAACCATTGGTATTATTGCAGACAGGTCAGACATTTGACCCGACGAGTATAGACATGATCGACGGCACTACGTCAGCTCCAAACTTACTCACCGAAGCAGACCTTATCGGCCTTATGGAGAAGCATGGTATAGGTAAGATCTCTTGTATATAGCCTTTATAATAGTGGCCTCAATCTTGCTTATAAATAAATAAATAATATAACAACAAACAACAACTATTCCTTTTAAATGTGAGCTAAACTATAAACTTTTTTTTTATTAACCAACTCGCTCGGTTTAATTGTAAGTGGATCTCTCACCTTCACTTTCCTGACTGTGTGATCCGAACAGATGTAGATCCTAATCGTTGGAGTATGCAGGTCAGATGCTTAACTGTTTCAATGCTGCTTCACGATATATGGAGATGAATATTGACATGACAAAAGTCATGTACAATGAATTCGTCATCATTCCTGACGTCGATATTGTAGTGATTGAAGTAACATTACTACTTATATAAAGTCGTAACACTCGCTGCCCGCGGGGCAATACATGACAACGACGTGGAAACAGGACGCCGCCTATTGCTCTCTCTATCGCACTTAAGGCAGGCATAATTTTTTTTTTTTTGCATGCGGGTTGTTGTAGAGTGAACAACATAAATTTTTGCTCTTGTATATTTTAAAATTTAAAATACATTTAGCACCATTGAAAAGATAAAACTTATGAATATATATTTCATGCACTAACCTGCTCTTATTGGCATAATTTTCTCAACATCATCACTCACACAAAAACATGGATAACAAAGATGTGGCAGACATGCTTAATAAGAACATGAGCGAGCTTGTGGCGCTCTTCACAACAAGAATGGACGAGTTTGAGAAGAGCTTGACCCAACAACCAGGTACTACAGCAACAGGCGCTCCTCACACTTTAAAATCTCTTGCTTCCGATTACACCACTTTCAAGGCATTTGTGTGGAAAGCCATTACAATGATAAAATCCCAAATGGAGCTTCTGATGGCACGATTGGACCGTCAGGAAAGTCATTCTCGTCGAAAGGTGCTGGTCATCCATGGTATTGCAGAAAACAACTCTGAGAATTTGGTAAACAAGGTACTCAAGTGTTTTAACCAAACTATGAAAACATCTGTTGATGATTGTAACATAGAGACCTGCCATCGACTTGGTGTTAAGAAGGACAAGCCTAGGCCTATCCTCGTCCGCTTTGGTTCCTTGCGCCATCGAACAGCAGTATGGACCGCTAAGACTTGTCTTAAAGGCTCCGGAATTGTAGTAACAGAATTCCTCACTAAGTCTAGACAGCAAATATTTGTGGCTGCCAGAAAGCACTTTGGAATGAAACAATGCTGGTCTAGTGATGGTATGGTTGTGGTTCAGCTTCCTGATAAGAGCCGTCGAAAAGTCGCTACCACATGTGAACTGCAACAACTTACGATGCAATATCCGCCAGTTAATACATCACAGCGAAACTGATTTGCGTTTTATCAACAGGATGATAGTGGAGCTAATCATTGTCATGGATATTTTGCATGCAAATGGTACATGTGATTTTGGTGCTGTAGCAGATAAGTGGTAGGTATTTTCTATCGCACTTCACACCTAATTCTTGCTGTTCCTACCATTCAATGTTATACTTTTGAATACCTACTTTGATTGTTATAGAACCACCGTCTATTTTGTGAAAATTATCTACAATCTTGTAGGTAATATACAATGCTTCGAATCATTTGTAAAAGTTGTATTATAAACACAGGTGATAGTCAGATGTAGTTGACAGATATATGACAATCGTTTTCTCGTTTGACACTGACAGTTTTAGCGTTATGCAAAGTCATTTTTGGCAATCGTTCCTCTACTATAATGACTGTGACTTACGTATTATTTTTTCATTTCATTTCTTTTTTTTTTATATCTACAAATAACTAACTTTGATATTTTCCTTTTTGTGAACGCATACTAAAAAGTATGTGAAATCTTATTATTCGTAGTTTTGTTGAACAGAATTGTATTTTGTTACGTACTTGTACCATGTATCTTAACCAACCAATGCCAATGCAATGCGAGTGGGGTATTATTATTTAAATCTATTTAAGTATTCTTGCTTAGCCTATATATTATATTGTAATATTTATTTGTAATAGTATACGTATTTATAAGTATTTGTTATATGTCTTTCAATAGTGACGACGATTATTTATCATGCTCCGGGTCAGATTGCTACGGTAGTGCTTTTGGTAATGTAACGAACGATAGTATCTCTAATCAAAGTACTGACAGTTTTTCTCTTAACGACAACCTACATTCTACATTTTCAGCTTTTCCTAAGGCTCTCAATCTTGTACACATTAATGCACAGAGCATTATTAGCCATTACTCTGACTTCTTGGCTACATTCGAGGATGGCGTAGTCGATTGCATCTTGATCTCTGAATCATGGTTAAAACCATCACTCCCTTCAACTCTCTGCTCTCTTCCAGGCTACAAGCTTTTTCGTAATGACCGTATTGGGGCTAGAGGTGGTGGAGTATGTATATACATTCGTGGCAGCATTCCTTGCTCAATTATTGCTCAATCACCTAGTAACAACTCCGGATCCATTGAATATCTTTTCCTGGAAATTATACTCCATCATTCAAAGATTCTACTTGGTGTTGTGTATAGCCCTAACAATACGGTCAATTACTTTAATCAATTTGAAACTGTCCTTGAAAATCTTTGCCCCGGTTATGACCATGTTGTGGTAATGGGCGATCTCAATACCTGCCTCCTCAAGGACGATTTTAGATCTCGGTCTCTTAATGCCATAGTCACTTCACTAAATTTAAACATGTTACCACTTTCAGCCACTCATCACTCTCCAAACTCTAGACCTTCTTTACTTGATGTAATCATCTCTAATAAGCCTGAACTTGTCAATATTCACGGGCAGTTGACTGCTCCATTCTCATACCACGACCTCCTTTTCTTATCATATAAAATGCGTTCTCCAAAACAAAAGGGAAAAGTTATTTTTCAGCGTGACTTTAAAAACATTGATCTGGAGCGTTTGAGAGGGGACGTGCGTTGTATTGACTGGTCGCAGGTCAGTAATTGTGTCGACATAGACTCAAAACTTGAAACCTTTACGCGTTTGCTGACTGACTTGTACGATATTAATGCTCCTGTTAAACCTGTCCGTATAAGACACTTACCTGCACCCTGGCTTACTACTTCGATCAGAAACTTAATGAGGAAAAGGGACAGAGCTAAAGCTACTTTTAAGAGAAATCCGACGGATAACAATTTCACTACCTATAAAAAACTGCGTAACATCTGCAACAGGTTGTGTAGGGATGAAAAACGCCGACATATTCATACAGCACTTCATAATAAATCAACTTCACAAATTTGGAAATTTTTGAGGTCAATTGGCGTGGGCAATAATTCTACTTCGTTTAACACCGCTCAAAATCTAGATGCTTTAAATAATCACTTCTCAGAACCTCCAATAATTCTTGATGATACCACTAAACGGTCATCTCTCCGTTCACTGTCCAATACGCTACGACCAAATTGTACTCCTTTCTCTTTTCATAGTATCGCGGAGGAAGATGTAAGGAAAATTATTTTGTCGATTTCAACAAAAGCTGTGGGCAACGATAGCGTTAGCCTTGATATGCTTCTACTTGTCTTGGATGATATTTTGCCAGACACACTTACTGAACTTCTCCTTGGCATCAAATATCTATCCGACGGCTTGGAAAAAGGCTTACGTTATTCCATATCCTAAAGTTATCAACCCTTTGTCTCTTTCAGAGTATCGCCCCATCTCTATACTTCCTATTCTCTCTAAAATACTAGAACATGTTGTCTACAAACAGCTTCATGCATACTTAGCTACAAATAATCTTCTTAATCAGTTTCAGTCTGGATTTCGTCCGTCACATAGTACCGTCAGTGCGTTGCTTCATATTACAGACGATATTCGTAATGCTATGGACAGGCAAGAACTTACGGTTATTGCTTTACTGGACTTTAGCAGTGCTTTCAATTCGGTGGATTTCGATGTCTTACTTGGGACCCTTCGTGCACTTAACGTCTCTTCTTCCGCGATCTCATGGTTTGACTCCTATCTCCGTAATCGACAGCAGTGCGTCAAGGTGGATGACAGTTTTTCGGGTTGGTCCACCTTAAAAGCGGGTGTTCCACAGGGCGGCGTATTATCTCCACTCCTTTTCTCGGTTTTTATTAACCAAATAACCTCCGTCATTTCTTCTTCTTACCACCTGTATGCAGATGATCTACAATTATATCGCCATTTTACCCTCTCAAATAGTGACTCAGCTGTACAATCCATCAATTCGGATCTTAATGCTGTTAGGGATTGGGCTTCATCGTTTGGTCTACTGGTAAACCCCCTTAAATCACAGTCGATGATTATTGGTAGTAGCAGGATAAAACCTAAAACTGATTCATTACCAAAAATTTTATATGACGGCACTGTGATACCCTACAGTATTAAGTCCAAAAACTTAGGTCTTATCCTAGACACTCACTTATCTTGGACTGCCCATGTCAATGATGTGAGTAAGCGCATGCATCATTCATTTCACTCTCTTAGACGTCTCCAGAACTTTCTCCCCCTTGCCACTAAGGTCATGCTTAGCAATACCCTCCTGCTTCCTCTTCTCGACTACGCCGATGTATGTTACCTGGACGCGAGTGAGAAGCTTTTGGATAAGCTGGAACGGTTACAAAATCTTGCCATTAGGTTTATTTTCAATCTTAAAAAATATGACCACGTCACTGAATATCGCAACCAACTCAAATGGCTCCCTATCCGCTCTCGCCGCAATTTCCACGTTCTTACTTTCCTCTTCAAGATCCTTCATAATCCCACTGCTCCCGCTTACCTTCGTTGCCGATTCAACCTCCGCCCTCCTACCGTTCGTTCCCGTCGTTCTTGCCATGCCAAGACGCTGCTGCTCCCAGTTGCGCAAACTAAATTTTTCTATAATTCCTTTACCTACCGTGCTGCTCAACTGTGGAATAAATTACCAACACACATTCGGAAAAGCCCATCAATCCACTCCTTTAAAAAAATAAAATATTGAAAGAGCATTATTTATCAGATCGAAAGTAAGTATATATATGTATGTATATATATGTATGTATATAAGTGTATCTGTATTTATGTTATATGTGTAGTATATTTATGGTATATATGTGTGTATTCGGTATGTATGTATTTATTTAATTTATTTAGGCACGTACCGCTGTCCGCAACTGACGAGATATCCCACTGCTGAGGGTTGGCTGGAAGAGATCTCTTTTAGAGATAAGCTCGCCTCT
Source organism: Pyralis farinalis (assembly GCA_947507595.1). Classification (NCBI taxonomy): domain Eukaryota; kingdom Metazoa; phylum Arthropoda; class Insecta; order Lepidoptera; family Pyralidae; genus Pyralis; species Pyralis farinalis. Next base: position 25,127,162 of record OX382269.1, read on the forward strand.
GTACTATCTTTACTATACACATGTAACTGTTTGTATTTATATGTGCAATAAAGAATTATTATTATTATAATGACGCACCACAGTCGTGTCTATGTTTACATTATGAAAAAGTATTTATATTATATCCTCTAAACATAATTAATAATTGTTAAATTACCCGCACTTATTAATAAACTACCGCGCGCCAGCTCATACTATCCTTCATCAACCTAGGAATCGATAAACGGTTATCGATAAGTGACGCACCGCACGCGTCTGTCCCTAGCGCACCGATGAGTTATGGCACCGCGGGTAGCGAATATTTGACTTTAGTATAGGTCTGCCTTTGATAAGCATTACAGCTTGACCGGGGTAACTTCAACAAAGCGTTCGACGTAGTCTGACAGCTTCGGACCGTTAGACAGTATTTAAGAAACTTCAGCATACCCTTACTCTTACCACGTAAATACCTCGATGTTTTTTCAATCATTAAGACATTTGCACGGTAAAGTAAGATATTTATTTGTCCATGGCAACATCATATACAAGTATACGGCCCGCGGGTAAAGCTGCTACCGTATCCTATGAACGCTTGTAATATATTAAGTATCATTCGCGCGATGCCACCTCTGCTGCTAACACAGCAACTCCTTGCGAGGTTATTGGTGACCTCACTCACACGTAGAAACACAACAACCCTCCAGGAAGTTGATATTTGACCGCGGTTTTCTGTGAGGTGGAGGTACTTTCCCAGACGGGCTGCATTGATGCGCCCTACCTCTCTTAGTAAAACACCCAAACCAAGACAGACATGTTCATGCATATAAATTCGTTCTGTGTGGGAATCGAACCCACGAGCGCCGGTGACAAAGTCGCATTATTTATCAAGACATTGCAATTTTATGTGCTTTCGTCATCAGTTAGTAATGAAAGCTAACATCGGACGGCATCCACCCACGACAGTCAGTAGATACATGTCAAAGCTAAAAAGTAAAAACGCTGTTATGGTTGATCTGGTCGTCCCTACTCCGGTAGTTGTCGCTGCGCTAACCCGCCATCGGTAAAAGAAACCGCTTGCCAACACTGCTGTGGTACTGTTCGTAGAAGCAAAAAAGCCGCCGTGTGCTAGTCTGACTCCGTATTTTTTTTTGTGATGTAACTACAAATTGACGGTTCGAATTTTTTTCTTTACTTGTGCTACATGACATTGCTTCTTACCAAATTTCATGATTCTAGATCAACGGGAAGTACCCTATAGGTTTTGATTCCCTTGCGAGTGTCTAAATATGCGCATAAACGGCCGTATCTTTTGATTGCGTCGACTTCTCTTTCCTTCCTGCTCGGAGGAATTGCAGACTTGAGTATTTGTTATTAATTTCAACTTCATAGCTCCACCCGTCTCTGCCAAAAGGGGTTTGACAGACGAACAGACAGGCAGACAACAAAGTGATCCTATAAGGGTTCCGTTTGCCTTTTGAGGTACGGTATCTCATTCATTAAATATCATTATTTATGAACAGGCACAGATGCGACTCATGCAGAGCATATAGAAACAATAAAGAGTCGTTCATACGTGGCGCTCGCGGATGCCATACACTTTGTACCAGGATTGCTAGGTATGGGGCTAGTAGAAGGATATGATTCAATGGGCTTGAACATATCCAAACCACACTTGAGAGCCCAGTTGGAGGCAGACTTAAAGGCCATCTCTGAAGGGAGAAAACAACCTCAGCAAGTTTTATCAGAACAGGTGAGTACAAAATCATTAGCTGTCTTATTGTGTGGATATATCATATATGTCATTATCTATATATTTTTTTTTGATTTATTGATTGCTCCTTAAGAGAATTAAGAGAGCTCAACTTACTGGTCAAGCCAAGTCCTTTGCGCCGTAGACAGAGAGAAAAATTAATAAATATGTAACATTGTGATATGCCACAAGGTCTGTTTATCTGCGATCACATGAACTAAAAGATTTCACTTGAAAGCATTTCAAATAGGTTATGCCGTTTAGTAAATTTCAAAAACTTCAGCAAGTGAAATTATCAATTATTGTGAAATTATCAATTATTGAAATTATTAATGTTACCTCTACGCCACCTACATTATTCATCTGTACGTTATGAATAATGATTTGTAAGTAGGTGTATATTAACAAATTGTTGGATTAGCTAATCACTTTCATATGGGGAAGTCGATTCGAAGTTGCTTCCATATTACCAGTTATTATTATACAAGTATACGGTCCAGCTGATGTAAAGTACTAACCGTAGTCTACGAATGTTTGCAATATGCTACCCCTACTGTTAAGACAGTAACTTCTTAGGAGCTTACTGATAACATCACACACTCGCAGGAACACAACAACCCGCCAGGGAGTTGTTATTTAGTTTTCTGTGAGATGGAGGTACTTCCCCAGACGGGATGCCTTGATGCATTCTACCTCTGTTCAAAACATTCAGATCAAGATCAGACAAACAGACATGTTCATGCACACAAATGTTTATCCTATGTGGAAATCGAACTCACGAGCAGTATCAAATTAGCGTTACGAACTACTTCACCACCGAGCTCGTCATAATTACGAGATTATTCATGTGTATATTCTATACCTTAATTATTGAAAATTATAAGAACGCTATTGTACCCATAACAGTAAATTTATTGGTGAAAAATATATTTAAATAATTTCATGTATATACCTACTAAAAAAACGAATGTGCTTTAGACCACACGACTGAAGTAAAACTTCTTTAGCTCCGTAGTGTGATACAGGCAATAGGCCTGCACTATGTCTTAGATATACGAAACTTAACTCACTGTGAGAGAAAGAGAGAAAGAAAATGTGTGCTCGCACCTCTCACTCTTGCCCCTGTAGTAATATACGAAACGTAACTCTCTCTCTTCTATCTTCACTAACTTATATCTCCCTCTCAACTTCCGTTCACCTCGCCCGATCACACTTTTCTCCAACTTGCTCCCCAAATCAAGCGTGCGTAAAGAAGGTTTACTTGAAAGATACGTTTCGGATGTAGTCATCCTCATCATCACCCGAGCGTTGTCACGTCCTACTCTTTCTCTTCGGAGCCCAGGAACAGAATCGGCCATAGTAAACTCACTGAAATTATGCATTAATCAAGGCTCCACTACTTGTCTCACTGATGATACCCAACGCCCATGTTAAGAGGTGTAAACAAATCTTCGCATATAGACGCAATGTTCTATATACATTGTTTCAGATAGCAAAGTATAAAGAAGTATATATTACAGTGACGGCTGAAGCGAACAAGATCGACAGCGCACTCGCCGAGCGGTTCAACGAACGGCCAACGGAATACACGCCTAGTGGCCTACAGCAACAGGCGAACATGCCTCCTGGTGAGTATATAAAACTCTTTGTCTTCAAGGTCCTTAGTATGTAATCACATCCTGTTACGGGAATGTAAGCCATAATAGGGATATATACGAGCCCTGAATGAAGCAAAGCTGATGCAAATTACAAGACTACTGATAAACGTATGTATATATCTTTTTGTTGCAAATACATACTTTTCTTACATAGAAAACAGACATGTTCATACACACAGATATTTACAGCCAATTTGATTTAAATAATTTGTGAAAGCCCACAAATGTTACATCCACTTTTTCAAGATTTCTTTTTTAACGAAAAGTAGTTCGTTGGTTCCATATAAATTTGGTCAAGTTATCATGATAAATTTCAATAATTTACCCTATTAGTTTGCCATACTGTAAATTTATGAGCTTAGTCAGGACTTTTTTAAGGATAATGGAGGTTAGAGATAAAAGCAGTTGAGAATACGCAAGCTTGCATTGCCAGAGGAACACCTGGCTCGTCACTTATATAACAATTCAATTTTTTTTTTAATTTTTCGGCCATTTTGACCATGTTCCTTAAGAGATAGGAGGTTGGTTTTTCAGACATCCCTATTCTACATTTTTATGCTGAATCCGAATCTGAAGTCAAAATTCGAATATTCGAAAAAAGCGACAGACACACACAGAGACAAACATAGATTTCATATAGGAATGGTGTTCCTGAAAATATGCACCCTATTTACTGTAATTGATAGTAAAATGTTTGTACGAAATGAAAAGGGAAATGTGAAGGGAGCCTTCAACGTTCTGTAAAATATTCTCACTAGAACGACTATGCTACGTATACGTGGTACATTGTAGATTGCTTTATGATTGACTACCTGCACCCCGTGACTTCGTCCACGCGTGTGCCCAGTATCCCGTAGTAACCGGTTTTTGTACTTTCTATCTTTTTCCTCGGCTTCCAAAAGCCGTATCGTGATATTGGATAGGCTATTATAACCTTCCTCAAGGATTGGGCTATCAAACAAAAAAATTTTTTCAAATCCTACTGGTAGTTCCAGAGATTAGCGCGTTCAACCTTGCATACAAACTCTACCGCTATATTAGTATAGATACAGCAGTGTCCAATGCAGCAGCAGTGAGTATACGTGATGGACATTGTAGTGCTGTGAATACAGCAGTTTTCAAAAGACACTAAAACTTACCTATTTTTTCAGTATTGAAATGCCCTAAGTGTGGCTCAGATATGGTAGTGAGACGGAAAAAAAATGCCGACGACTATTACATAGGCTGTTTATCTTTCCCGAACTGTAAAAATGCTGTATGGCTACCTGGTATTGTGAAAACACTGACTGTGTTGCCCGAAAGTTGTTCAACAGTAAGTAATGTCATAAAATTTATGTCTCATCATTGTCTCGTAGGATATATAGTCGGCCATACTCTCTGCTCACATACATGTTTTCCTATCAATATTTCAAGTCACCGTCTTAGATTAACGAGTTATATTTTCTTATTTTCAACTCATCTTTATGTACTTACAATTATGTAGTTTCATTTCTAGTTGACTCTAAAACTTTTCATTTCCATTAAAAGACAATGTGACTTGTCAATCCACTGTATGTATTTTTTATTCTATTTAACGTTATTTGTGCTTCTTGTAGAATTTATATAGTTTAAAAGGACATCTGATAAGTAAATAAAAAAGTTTACGTTAGACTCTTCCTCGTGCAAGCTGCATGCAGTACCAAGCTTGATTGAGTCTTTTAACAATATTAACAAGATCTCCCAAACATATTATAAAGACATAATTTTCTTTTATTTCAGTGTGGACCAAGTTACAAAAAAATAAAATTTGAATGGAAGAACAACTCTATTAGTCACATATATCCACCTCCATACATCGCTTGTATAGGAGGGTGTGATACCGCACTATTAGAGTTCTTCAATGTTAATATTTCTTGCGTAAAAAAAGTTACGCAAAACATAAATGCATTAAACAATAATACCTCTAGAGAAAACAATACATCAATAAGTACGACAGTACGAAATCAACGTCTACCAGACTCCAGTAATCCGCCAAGGCAACTTGTACCTCCCACTTCTCTAAATAGGAATCAAAATACAATTAATATTACAAGAATGCCTGTGCCAAGAAGCAACAATGGTTCCGATGATAACAACGTGTTCTGTGGATGCAATAAACCCGCCGTTTTGTTAACTGTGAGGAAACAAAACAATAACTTTGGTAAGTTTCTACATAAATAATAGTGTGAAACCAAAGTCCCAGGCGCACGTCCGGGCGACCATTTTGGGGGACAATGACACATTCTTAAAATGTCACACGGGATTTTCTGAAAAGTCACATTCGAGTGACTGATAGTATCAAATACTGAAGGTCACATTGCCTATAATGTCACGTTCTAGCAAAGTCATATTTTGATACATACTGTTAATTTGTGTAATTTCCAGACCAGTGGCCAGTGGGCCAGCTCCTCAAGAGTAGCCCTTTCATATAATATGTCCCACGGTGCAAAACTTGGTTCTGATTTGCGTGCCCCGTATAATTGTATACATCCCATACTTGAATGACGCGGAGTCAATTAAAATTTTACGAAAGGGTCAATTTAATTTTTAGTTAAATATACATACAGTAATATATAGTAGTAGTAGAAAAAAATAGTAATAAAAACTTCCATTATTTTATTCTTCGCTCTCTTCTGCCACTGCACCTAATGTGTAATTTGTAATCCTTTCAAATATTCAAAGGTTGACAGGAAAAGATTCCTTTAGGGCAGGGTTTCTCAAACTATGGGTCGCGACCCACTGGTGGGTCGCGAGCGAACATTGAGTGAGCCCTGCCTGCAGAACGGCACACCACCCTACCGATCCAATCGCTGGGCAGCGGGCGACTGTCAGCCGCCCGGACAGATAGTAAACGCGGGCGGCGCTTAAAAAATCTTAAACTTTGTTTGTTATTTGAAAAGTCCTTTATTTAGGTATATTGGTAACGGTTAAATTTCCTATAGGTGGGTCCCGAGTTTGGGAACTTGTATTAGATGAGTCGTAGCGCAGACAACTTTGAGAACCACTGCTTTAGGGTAAGTCCCCGTCTTTGTACTATCTACATTTAGATGGCTTTCTGTATAAATTGACATTAATTGTTAAATGTGTACGATTAAGTTATTACGAACAAACAAAAATGTTTCAGTCAATGATAAAATTCTTGTTTCGAATTGTCAGAACATGTTTTTGTCAGTAAAAATCATTTTCAGAATGTGACAGCCCAGTAGATAAAAATCGGCCAAGTGCGAGTCGGACTCGCGCACGAAGGGTTCCATACCATTATCTATAAAAAAGGCAAAAAAATCACGTTTGTTGTATGGGAGCCCCCTTAAATATTTATTTTATTCTATTTTTTAGTATTTGTTGTTATAGCGGCAACAGAAATACATCATCTGTGAAAATTTCAACTGTCTAGCTATCACGGTTCATGAGATACAGCCTGGTGACAGACGGACGGACGGACAGCGGAGCCTCAGTAATAGGGTTCCGTTTTACCCTTTGGGTACGGAACCCTAAAAACCAGCCTATTAACCTATGGCATGGCATGTACATTAAATTCATGTTTTCGGATTTATGTACATATTTGTAATTATCACTTGCTCGGCGGTGAAGGAAAAGATCGGGTTTATCGTCCGGAGTTCCCTCCGTAACAACGTCATGTCGATCGGAAGTGTGTCGACAGGGATGCAAGCGGCACAGAGCCGATCGCTCTGAAATAATGATGAATATACAAGTAACGTAATGTAAGTTTCAAACTAAATCAGTCAAAAGGTAACGTTACGTATATGCGCGCGCGAGGTAAGTTCCTGAAATTAGTGGGTTCCAAAGTGTTAAGACCAGGAGTCTAGTAAAAACCGGCCAAATGCGAGTCGGACTCGCGCACGAAGGGTTCCGTACCATTATCTATAAAAAAGCCAAAGAAATCACGTTTGTTGTATGGGAGCCCCCCTTAAATATTTGTTTTATTTTAATTTAATTATTTATTTTTAAAGTGGATATATAACTAAATATTCTGTGAATATTTCAAGCGTCTACCTGTTGCCGTTATCAATATCGAGTGAAAAGTGAAAAGAGAGTTGTTGTATGGGAGCCGCCTTAAATATTTATGTTATTCTATTGTTGTTATAGCGGCAACGGAAATACATCATCTCTGAAAATTTCAACTGTCTAACTATAACGGTTCGTGAGATACAGGCTGGTGACAGACGGACGGACAGCGGAGTCTCAGTAATAGGTTTCCGTTTTACCCTTTGGGTACGGAACCCTAACAAAATGAGGGCGCCACTTAACTTTATGCGCCCTCTTAAGGAACTGATTTAGTTCAGCTGTAGGCATTGAACCCGCTATAAATGTAAATATTCATCCGCGTAACTAACTTTGCGTATGAAGGATTATATCAAACAAAGCATGGAAGAGTGAATGTGACTTACGCTGAGACGGAAAGAGTCCATTTACAAATTCATTTTTCAGGCAAAAAATACTACAAGTGTCCGCTAGGCAGAGACAACGGCGGCTGCGACTTCTTCCTATGGGCACCGGAGTCCGGGATAACCACTTTCGAAACTCCTCCAGCGACAAACACTTGGGGAAATAACTCACAGGCGCCCTCTAATAGCAGCAATACGACCAGGGGGTGGGGACTGACACCTACTCACTCTAGGGAAAGTTATCCTGAAAATGAAGATGGAGTCACGTGTGCATGTGGACAACTTGCTAAAAAGTGAGCTATATAAACATTATTGTTAAAAATAACCTTAACATTTAATTTTTATTCAACGTTGTTGTTTAAGTTTTGGGTACCTAATAGAAAAAAATACGATTAAAATTTTATAATAAATATATTTTAACAAAATAAATAGCATTTTAACAAAATATTCTTAATATCATATTTATTATACATTTAAAATACACACGAATTCGCGAACATGCCAGAATAATCTCCGAATATCCATATCCCCGCTCGTAACATTCGAGAAGGACTCTATAGGGCTGTATACAAAAATTATATATGCATTCACTATGGAGCATTAATGGCTCTATTGTTATACATCTTTCTCATATATAAAATTCGATGTGTGTATATAGATATGTTCCATAAGGACTCTACAACCCCTAAACCGATTTTGATGAAATTTTCCGATTACCCCAGCAGGGGATCCTGTACACTTTCATAGTGGTCGGATAATTGGTATGCAACCGGGGCGTGTCGCTAGTATATATATATATAAATATATTCGTGTATTTCGAAAACCGCTTTAACGATTTCAGTCAAATTTTGTATTTATACTTGTTTTTAGGTTTTTTTTAAATATAGTTGATACTTTTAAGCTTTTTCCGGCCAGGTACTATCTGTCTATATTATATAGGAAATGCACTATATTTTTATACTAATCATTCTATTGGAAGGAACTAGCAGAATTTATAACTATAAAACAAAATATCGAATATCTTAAAACTAAACATCCGCATATATATTTTATGCGAACTAATAATGTTGTAATTTCTATTTCAGACTAACAGTTCATAAAGAAGGGCCGAATAAAGGACGAACTTTCTATGGATGCCCGAACGAGTACAACAAGCGGTGTAACTTCTTCCAGTGGGGCGATGAAAGTGGCAGCACAGGTACTTTATACAGATTGTTTTATCAGTGGCGGCGTTAGACGAAACGTGGACGTCGTCGTCCAGTCACAAACAAAATGTTAAATAAAATGAGATGAATTATACATTAATTTTATTCTACAAGTATTGTTGCTAATCTAGAAATAAAGTAACCGACATAGCCCAAAGGATAAGCAAGCTGAAGTGGCAATGGGCCGGGCGCATAGTTTGTATAACCGACAACCACTGGGGAAGAATGATATCCGTACTGGTACACGGAGTGTGAGACGACCCCCCCACTAGATGGAGCGATCCAAGAGGTGGCTCAGGATCGAGACGAATGGCACTAGAGGGGAGGCCTATGTTCAGCAGTGGACGAATACGGGCTGAGTGATGATGATTGCTAATCTAATTGAGGCCCTCACAAGCTAGCGCCACCACTGCATTATATGTAGGTAATATGTTTGACTAGAGAATTGGTAACAAATTCGTCATCGTTCAGTTCAGTATTCCGTTAGCAGGAAACCCTTTTTGCATTACCTAAGGAACCTCCGTAAATATTTGTTTTTTCTAAACTAGAAGTATTGACTTTTTTATACCACTAAGGTGGCAAACAAGCTTACGGTCCGCCTGATGGTAAGCAGTTACCGTAGCCTATGGACATTTGCAACACCAGGGGTGTCACTCTTGCGTTGCCGACCCTGTAAGAATCTCTTCACGCCTTTCTTGAAGAACCCCATACTTTGCGTTGACATGACAAAAGTTCTACTAGAAATTATAAGGTCATGGTCATATCAGGAATAGAACGGTATGCCCTCTATTCCTAAGATCACCGACTTTCGTTCAGCGCACAAGGACGTCAATGTAATGTTGAGCGTGGTAATTGACCACGAAATAAACGCGTGCTCATCGTGGACGGCACGATATTGTCGTCTCTTACAAATGTATTTAACCCATCAACTTTGTGAGAAGTCGCGCTTTTTTTGCTTTAGATGGCATACTAGCTTATGGGCCAAATGATGTTAAGTCGTCTCCGTAGCCTATACGTACGCTTGCAATGCAGAAAACCTTGCTCGCGCGTTGCCACCCCACATAGAAACTCCTTAAAAACTTACTGATGAACTCCATTCATTTACAGGAACAAAATAACCCTCCAGAGAGTTGTTATTTGGTTGACTGGAAGTGTTTCTGTTTTAAAGTCTACCTAACTTAAAAACACTCAGACTTTTGTAGGGATCGAACTCACGAGCCTTGGTAACCACTCCGCCACCAAGCTTGTTAAAATAAAAACTATAGATTCACTTTCAGATTGGGGCGCTGGCAGCGGTGATAATACAAGAGGTCGAGGGAGAGGAGCGAGTCGGGGTAGGGGAGCTGGACGGGGCAGCGGAACGGGGCGAGGTAGCGGAGTGGGAAGAGGAGGTGGCTCTACCGCTGTACGCAAATGTTCCAACTGCCGCCGAGAAGGACACACTAGGAACCGCTGCCCTGACCTTCAACATGACTGACACCTCATGAGAATTACAAAAAATAAAAATTGCTACTAACTTCTTTTAATTAAAGCCTGTATTTCCAGTTTTTTTTTATACTACGTCGGAAGACATACGGCCCACCTAATGTAAAGCGGGTACCGTAGTTTATTAACGCTTGTAATATATTAAGTATCTATCACTCGCGCGATGCCTCCTCTGCTGCTTACACAGCAACTCATTGAGAGCTTACTGGGTGACCTCACTCACACGCAGGAACACAACAACCCACTAGGGAGTTGTTATTTGGCTATGGTTTTCTGTGAGGTGGAGGGACTTCCCCAGACGAGCCGCTTTGATGCGCCCTACTTCTCTTAAAACATCCAGGCCAAGACAAACAGACATGTTCATGCACACAAATGTTTGCCTTGTGTGGGAATAGAACGAGCGTTGGTGTCAAAGTCGCGTCATTCACGACTCAGCCACCGAGCTCGTCAATTCCTTAAACGTGGATGGGAATAATCGAAAACAACCTCATCGGACCATACTTTTTCTCCCAAATTTTTTTTATCCTTCGAAGGGAATGTATCGAATTTCCGGCAATAAACAGGGTATATAATATATGTATGAAGCCGTAATATAGCATTACACAGCGAGTGATGGAAAGATATGGGGTTTTGCTATGTAGGTATTGAATCCAAAACAGAAATAGAAGTCGGTAAGAACCAAAGTTGTCGACATAGTGCTCAACGTCTGCAAACTGTCACTATAAGAGCATGGAAGACGGGGAGAGATAAGTCCTAGTCACGTATATAATGACCGTAGCGTTGGGTATCCGCCTTCTAGATGACCGATGGATGATGATGATCGATGGTCCTAAACGAGCGGCTAACATTGACTATGCAGAAATTGAAGGATTGCACGTGATGGAAAGCATTAGGATAGACGTAGACTGATGTTGAATCACCACCGTTGCTTTTTACTCTTCTTACTTAGGTTCCCCAAGCTTTGCGCCCTCTGCAACTCTGCCTGTTCAGCCTCCACCGTCTTGTCTGTCATCATGTCCAGTAATATTTCAAATTTCAATCGAAGCATGTTATTTTCTTCTTCTAGTTGCTCCAAATCTTTCTTGAGACGCAGATTCTCTTTGTGCGCTGCTCCTGCTCTTCCAGAAGCTAAGTAAAAAGAATCTAGTTGTAAGATCGTAGTAGAAAACAATATTGACAACATATTGGCTAATGCAACAACTGCCACCACCATCGTTAAATTTGAATTCAAATAATATTGTTTCAGACAACAGGTTTTACTACACAGGTGTCCATAGATAATACCTTACCTTAAAATATATATGATATTATAAATTTAAACTAATTCCACGTAGAACCGACGACGTGTAGCGCATGATATTAGGCAACCGTCCTCGGAACTTTCGAAATACGATTCCCTAAAGGAACTAAAATTTACTTTATGGCAAGATATCAATCGCTCGACCCCCAAGGTAATGTTGGTCTTCCTTTACAACCTTCTTAACCTTTGTATACCAATGTAATTGGAAAACGTGACGGTTATAACCTCACATCTTACAAAAGGTACTGAATGGATTTAGATGAAATTATTCATTGTACTTTTATGAGAGGTAGGGCTTATATAAAAGTAAGCAGTTCAATTAGTAAAATAAGTCCATAGAAAACCGGAGCCAAACACTATACAAATTCCTGTTGTGTTCCTGAGAATTTGTCAGGTTACTAGTAAGCTCCTGAGGAGTTGCTGTGCTAGCGGCGGGAGTGGTAACGCGCAAGCGATACGTCTTTCATTGCTACGAAGTGCTGTGTATGTCTAAGCGATGATAGCTATTATAAAGGTTCATAAGGTTTGTAATAGGTACAATGAGTAGATACACTAACCACTTTCTATCAGGTGGGTCGTATGCTTGTATGGATCGCCATCATATAAAAATGGTACATACATATGATAGGTTACATGTCCGGTCTATATTTCGGATACAGTTTTTCTCGTAGACTTTGGGTTCCAGCGTAAAAATTAAAAATCACTAATGTTGAGCACACCCGAGCGTAGTAACTGTTTCTTTTGCCAAAGTCTCATTTGCTATCGGCAGTGTGTACCACATGTATGTATCGTAAGTTTACGACATGATGGTGTTACCGTATGACATGATAAAAAAGGTTTAATTTTTCTATATAATCTAACCTGGAATCCATTGTCCATCTTCATAAGACAACTCGAATTCTCCCAATTTTAGCTTCAGTGGACCAACGTCGAGCGAAAGTTCCTTAGCGGCGTAATCGCTACCAAACTCGTTTTTAATAACCGAAGTGTCTTGTCGTCGCACAGGTATACTTTTAGCAGAAAATTTACTACTAAATAGAGGCATCTTGGTTTGATGCAAAATAATTTCAATGTTGACAACAAAACAATGGTTACCATGGAAACCGTCGTACATGTTAAAGTTACCAGTTTAAAACTAGTAAATAACAGCAAGCTGTGTAGGCAGAGCTGATATTTTTTAAATTTAAAAAATATTTAAAATTTTATTTTTAATATTTTAATTTTTTTTAAATATATGGAGCCCTGTACGACATCTAGCGACGAGTGCTGTTACTTTTTCTGTTGATGGGAGTGCAGTGCAGACTCTGCACTGCAGAGTGGCCGGCCATACGTTTTCCCATATGTTTTTTTTTTTCTAATTGGAACGATTTTGGACCGTTCTTCCTCACCAACGAACATTTAAATTTCAAATTAAAGGATACAAAACTACAATATGTTAGCTATTAGTGTGTCGATTTTGGAGTTTCTCACTATTACCGTCTAAACGCTAGCTGGATGACATCAGTCTACCCCAAACGACAACAGTTTACTATTAAAAATTGAGCCAAGTGCAAGTCATACTCACGCCCAGAGGGTTCCCTACAAACTTGTAGGTATATAAATAGTTCGTCCATCATGAGAATAGTCTCAAAGATTTTTAAGGTACCTACCCTTTTTTCCATGATGTAAGTTTATGTCGCGTACTGTGCGGTTCCAGAGAAGGTTTCTTCCGAGAACTCTCAAGCTGTGGAATGAGCTCCAGCATTAGCAGCTCTACATTCAGCAAAAGTTCATAAACTATGAATACACCGAACATTGCTCTATGTATGTATGTATATCTTCACGCCAAGTCCCTTGCGGCAGGCTGAGCGCTATAAGACGCATACTTCACTCGCTTCTATGACATTCATAGCACGTTTCATGCACGCTCGCTCCTAGATCCTTCCACTTTTGAATTAATGAACACTTCAACATTGCTCAACGAAAAATAAACTGGATTGAGGAAGAAGAATAACTTTACCGTTGGAAAACCGTTGTTCTTATAAATCAACGTAGGTCGCTGTTAGTTCACCAACTGCTAATAAGTTTGTAATCGCATTTTTCTACGATGTACCTACGTGGAAGTACCCTATAACGGGGCCGTATCTTTTGATTGTATTTACTTAGAAGTCGAATTTGTTCACCGTTCCAAGGGATTGCAGACTTGAGCAATTGATATTAATTTCAACTTTATACTCCACGCGTTCCTGAGAAAAAGGACCTTGACAGACAGGCAACGAAGTGTAGTATAAGTTTCGATTTTCCTGAAAAACCAAACATAAAGCCTGCCTAATACTATACAGTTAGCGTAGCCTAAGGGCGCAACACCAAGAAGGGCATCATTCACTTGATTTATTTATAGCAGCAACATTGCACTATTTACCTCAATGTTATTCCTCTTCGTAAGTAAATCAGACTATACACTAAAGCACGGCAATTGCAAATCATTTGCCTTGCTTTAGTATCGCAAAAACTTGAAAGTGGCACCGCAGATTTCAATATGTTTATGGTATGTTCAACACATTACCATTATTCCATTAGGTTTAGAAAGAAAAAAAAACGCGGACGAAGGTATCAGTAATATAAAATAATCTATACATATAAATAAAATTGAAGTGTCTGTCTGTGACTTCAAAATAAAGCCTTTATCTTAAGCTCATATTTATATTTTCACGTTACCAAAGCCTAAATACGCATTTTTAATTTTTTTGTCTGTCTGTCTGTTTGTTTGTCCGGGCTAATCTTCGAAATGGCTGAACCGATTTTAACGGGACTTTCACTGGTAGGTAGAGGACTGTTCAGAGCAGAATATAGGGTACTTTTTATCCCGTATATATTTAGGGTTCTTGCGTAAAAAAATGAAAAACTGTTAAAATTGCAATTTTATTTTTTTCATAGAATACGTATCATTTGTAACATAAAATAACTATGCATTTTTATGTAATATAAATAAAATACATATACGTTGCCTCCTGTAAAGGTAGGTAGATGGCGCTGTACGAAAATTGAATCGCTCTATGGTTGCATCTACGACCCTGAACTTTGTTTTTTTATTTGTTTGTTATGATGGCTTTAATGTTATGTTTATATTTTAGTGTAATATGGGTAGAAATGTGCTTGAATTGATATAAATGAACATAAATAAGCGTATTAGTTTTTAATTAACAAAAATAAGTTAATATTTGTCTTGATACACAGCACGATTTTAAAATGACGCTTGCTGCACCATCTGTTATAAGTTTTTAGAACAAAAAATAGTCCCGATGGGTACCCATGGCATGAAGTATCGTTCGCACATTGTCATCCCGGCTGGCAACATTATTATTATTACTTCCCCCGGTGGTGTACCTCCACCTAGCTTGCAATTATTTGCCTTTAACAGGGACTACATTTTCTTATGTAAACACATAATAAAACAATTTAAATCATAAACATCAGGTGGGCCGTATGCTTGTATGCCGCCCGACGTATAAAAAAGTGCCTGCAGGTACAGCTAATATGATGCTTGTATTGAATACGTTGTATAAATTGAATATTAAATATTTTTCTTCTATCGTTTTTAAGAGAGGTAGGGCGCATCAAAGCAGCCCGTCAGTACCTCCACCTCACAGGAAACCGCAGCCAAATAACAACTCTCTAGAGGATTATTGTGTCTTTGCGTGTGAGTGAGGTCATCAGTAAGCTCCCAAGGAGTTGCTGTGTAAGCAGCAGAGGAGGCATCGCGCGAGTAATACTTAACATATTACAAGCGTTAATAGGCTACGATACCCGCTTTACATCAGGTGCGCCGTATGCTTGTATGCCTCCCGACATAAAAAAACCCGTTTGACACCATTGTTATACCAATATGCTGACGTGAATTTATTTAAATATCTAATTTGACAATTTAAAAAGAGACCTTGCCAATATAGGTTTATTTCGTCATTTCTTTTTTGCCAATGGTTATTTCCGAAATGCTAGCAGATTTAAAAAGAAAAGTAGTAATAAGATAATAAAAATATTAAATAATTAATTTATACATTACATCAATCTTCTAAAAGGGGCCACTACGCGTTGGATCCATATCTCCGCGCACGCCTATCAAATGACCGGGATTATAACCCGCGATACAAGATATACATGGGGCACACTAAAAGTTTTGTACTTCTAGCTAATCGGAACTATTTGAATTTCGAATGTTATATTTTTTGAAACGTTGCAACCTACTTAGTAATAAAAACAAACAATTGGCGGGAAATCATTTGTCAATTGTTTTTTATCATACATCAAAGTTCTACGTACGCAACGAAAATGGAATTGAATCGAAAAGATTTTAGAGCGAAGATTTTTTATGATTTTAAAAGTTCTCTCTCTCCGCAAGACTGTGCTGCTCGTCTTCAAAATGTTTTTGGGAGAGAAGCACCTTCTTTGAGCACCGATGTCACCGAAGAGGCGATGGTTTGCTGAATTTGAGAGAGGTCGAGTTTCTTTACATGACGAATTTGGTGAAGGGCGGCCTTCAACTGCCGTCAACGTAAATAATGTGGCTACTGTTAAGCGGCTAATTGAAGAAAACCCGCGGATTACCTATGAGACAATTCGAGAACTATTGGGGATTGGTATGAGCCAAATTCAGAAAATTTTACAGGAAGAATTGAAAGTTCGGAAACTTTGTTGTCGTTGGATCCCTCATGAACTGACAACGGAGCAGAAGCGGGCTCGCGTGGAATGGTGCTCACAGATGCTACTGAAGTACGACCGCGGACATTCTAATGTTGTTTATGACATTGTCACAGGAGAGAAACGTGGATTTATTGTTTTGAACCCGAAAAAAAACAACAATCTTGTGAATGGGTGTTTGAAAATGAGAACAGGCCAACAAAAGTGAGGCAGGCGAGAAACGTTGGTAAAAAAATGATCGTTTTTTTTCTCAGCTACAGGTCCCATCTGCACAATTCAACTTGAAGATCAAAAGAGTGTTAATGCTGATTGTGATTAAGAGTGTTAATGGTATTCTACCATTTGTTTACCCAGGTTGCTAGAAAAAGTTCGCGAAAGACGACCAAAAAGCCGCGTTCTTCTACATCATGACAACGCTTCTTCACACACGGCCAACAAAACAAAGTCATTTTTATCTTCCGAAAAAGTACAACTCGTTACCCATCCTGCGCATAGCCCCGACCTAGCCCTGTGATTTCTGTATTTTCCCCAAAATCAAAGATTTGATGAGAGGTTTCACTTTTACCAACTCCGAAGAGGCAGTGATAGCGTTCAATCAGCACGTAGAAAACATGCCTTCAGATCTGTGATCCTCCTGTTTTAAAAAGTGGTTCGATCGCATGAAAAAATGTTTAAAATGTAAAGGAGAGTATTTTGAAAAGCAATAAACATAATATTTTGGTTATAACATGTTATTTTTTTAAGTTAACACTTATAGTGTGACCTACGTATAAAAATTGATAATAATAAAATGTATTTCCTTAAGATCTTTATTTGTTACATAGTAGTATGTAGTAACATAAGAGAATTGAATAAGATACACTAAGATTATATTTTAAACCAGTTGAGAATGCGCAAGCTTGCATTGCCAGAGAACAACCAGGGGGCCAATTCTGCTAAATAACTGCAACTGCACGTTTACGCCTGTTACTTGAGTCGTGCAGGAATAGTGCAGTGCCGATAGGTGTATTCTACTAAAATATCCTGCACTGCAACTGCGCTGGAACTGCGCGTATGCTGCACTGCAACTACGCTGCAACTGTGCGTATCCTGCAAGTAAACTACTTAAAACCTGAAATGTTGCCATATTTCAATCTAATAAAACTGAATTTTTATTTAATATTGACTCCTATAGTTTCACTATTGACCTTGGTTGCCGGAGTGGAGGTATTTCTAACCGAAAAGAAGCTTTACTTAATTATATTTATCCACAAACATCTCCCAAAACAAAGCAAATATAATTCACCGCCTCAGAATATTAATTTCACTTCGCAAAAGTTGCTCATGAGTTAACAAAACTGCAAGCAAACTCCTTCAAAACATCTGTCACCGGTATACAAATGTCAAAACAATTTATCAGAATACGATTATATTGCAGGAAACGTGCAGTTGCAGTGCAGGTTTTTTAACAGAATAGCGATTCATTTACTGCAACATTCCTGCAACGTCGCTGCGTCAAAATGTACGCATTTTAACACACGCCGCGCTGCAGTGCAGTTGCAGTTTTTAGTAGAATCGGCCCACTGGCTCGTCAATTATATGACATTTCATTTTTTTTTTAATTTGACGGCCATTTTGACTATGTTCCTTAAGAGATAGAAACGGTGTTCCAGAACATTCCTATTCTACTTTTTTATGCTGAATCCGAATCTGTAGTCAAAATTCGAATATTCGAAAAAACGCACACACAGACAAACATATAGATTTGTGTTCCTGAAAATCTAAGACGTGTCTAAGTGAGGGCCCATTGGCAAATAAAGAATTTTTATAATTTTATCTTTACGTATTTATATTAAAATGTAAGTAATATGTAATCTGTCTGTTGATGAAGTTTGGATCTATTTTCTGCTATAATTCTGGCAATGGGTTTGAAGGTTGAAGACAAGATTTAAAAAAAGCTTAACTGCTCTAATGAATTAAAAAATATATTTTTTTATTTTTAATCTAAGGCGAAACAAAGACTTTTCCCTAATAAATATTTTTTATCACAGAAATGTTGAATGTTCTTAAGGAAAACTGGAAAAAGCAAATTTTAAATCTATTAAAAAAATAACTCAATGTAGAAGTGTAAAAGTTTAATACTGTTGATTTAAGTATATAAGAAGTAGTATTCGAGTAAAATCTTCAAAATATTTTAAATATAAATACAATTTACTAAAGCTACTGTAAAAATATCGGTAAATCTGTATAAATAAATTAAACGGGAATGAATTACTTATTATGTAATGTACTTATTGCTTCTAGTTGCACCCTGCTTTGTTCATACTTTGAGTCTGAGTATCATCACAGCCGGGCATATCAGGATGGCAGCTCCTATCGTGTACGTCACTGCCGCTCCAGAATACCAATATACTGAAACAAAATATATACGGGTCGAAGTCAGAACACTACCACAATTCACTTGAATTCAAGTAGGTAACGTTATGCGTTTTAAGATAGGTAAGGCGCATCAAAGCAGCACGTCTGGGGAAGTACCTACACCTCAAAGAAAATCGCAGCCAAATAATAAGTCGCTGGAGGGTTGTTGTGTTCCTGCGAGTGAGATCACCAGGAAGCTCCTAAGGAGTTGCTGTGTTAGCAGCAGAGGTGGAAAACATTTATCAAAAAAATTCAATTCGAATAACATTTTTTTTAATATTACAACACTTCTTATAATGCATTTATATATTTTAAGAACTTCAAGAAAAAAATATATATATTTTAAAATCTAAATAATACTACGACTACGAAAATCTCTTCATATGGGTAGTCTTTTCGTATTATCTTTATATTAATGTATTGTTAAGCAGTCTAGTCTTTATTCAGAATGTTAACAACAAAATATCAAATATCTTAATTATAAGGATGTAAACAATAAATTACTAAAAGTTGACCTCGTCGTTATACACATGAATTAAAGAAATATCTCTGATGAACTCTTTTAAGTACTGTCACTATCTATCTATATCTTAATGCCAGGTTCCTTACCTGTAGACAGAGATACAGGCAGGCGGGCAGGTAAGCACACCGAACGTACTTACCCCGCCTGCCATCTACGTCATACATAACAGGGCAACGTTGCGCATGTATATTAGTTCAAACGTTACATATTGTAATTTACCTGAAGAGGCGAGCAAAGGCCCAACGGCCCGTGCGAGGGCCCCGAGCGACCGCAGCGTGCCCAGCACTGCCCCTCGAGCTGCGTCCGGCGCTTGCCCAGCCGCCATGGACGTCATACATGACACAGCAAATGCTGTTGCTGCAACAAGGATGTACTAAAGCTGTAACTATAAATAATAATAGTACTAAAGGATGTTTGGTCTACAAAAAATGTGTATTTCTCATTTTATTTTTAAATGTTGCTTTAATATTTTGGAATATCTGATTATGTCATCTTGAAGCCAATGTTTTTAGATATCGAACTAAGTTATTTTCTTTTCTGTAAAGTACAAATGGACATTTTTTTGGACACGAAGGCATACTCAAGCTAATTTTAAATGGCTGCCATGCGGGGAGGAGGGGGTAAAGTTTAATATTAACATTTTTTCTGTCGATAATACTAAGTGTATATTCCATCATTAAATTTTGCGTAGTAGTAAAAATAACATATTGTATACATGCATCATATCGAAGTAGTTCGCCGAGTGACTGCTGGCTGACCGCTCAGTATGTAGGCTCTTGGGGAAATAATTTAGTTTTGTATGAATATCAATTTCTCAAGTTAAATATGCATGTAATCCTAATACCTGAAGCTAAATGTCAGTTTATACTTACACAAGGCGAACAGAACGAGGCCCAGCCACAGCCAAGTAATAGGAGTAAAGACAGGCGGGTGGGGCACGGCCGCCAACGCAACGCAAACGAATGACGACGGAGTGAGCGCCAGCGCTACTTTGGCCGCTTTCTTGGCGCCCGCCACGCCTAGCCGTCGTGCCGCGCCGCCTTGTAATACTGCCATTATTAAACCTGTAAAATAATAATATATTAACTACGTAGACCTGTTGATACCCCTGAGTCACCGGTATTACTTTGAGAGATATTTTGTGTATACTCTCAAATTGCTCGAGTAACGATATGCTGGGGATTTTTCTATCGTGGACAATCAATTAATTTCAAATAGGTAGTATTAATTTCAGGTAAGTACCTATCTAAAATGTAATATACTGATCATGTAACAGAGTTTATCGTTTACATTGGTGAAACGCGCTGTTACGCTACTTTGACATCAACGCTCGTAGGTTCGATTCACACACAGGACAAACATGTGTGTATGAATATGTCTGTTTGTCTTGGTCGGGGTGTTTTTAAGAGAGGCAGGGCATATCAAAGCAGTAGTTCGTCTGGGGAAGTACCTCCACCTCTCAGAAAAACGGCAGCCAAATAACAACTCCCTAGAGGGTTGTTGTGTTCCTGCGCGTATGAGTGAGGTCTCCAGTAAGCTCATAAAGAGTTTTTGCTGTGTTAGCAGCAGAGGTGGCATCCCGCGAGTAAAACTTAATGTATTGCAAGCGTTCATAGGTTAAGGTAACCCCTTTATATCAGGTGGACCGTGTGCTTGTCTGCCTCCCGACGTGGTATAAAAAAATATTACGGTGGTCTAATGAGTGGCGAGTCCCCATGCTATTATACCAACCAAAAGACACATATTTCTGTTTTACGTTATGACAAGCGCTCTGTAATAGATACATATCTAGTTCACTCATTATCTTTGGAGCCATAACCAACTTCGTGTGCACGTGGTGTACCTTGAAAACAAGCAAGCGAGGCTATACAAAAACAGAGATAAGGTTCAGCACTATTTAATAAGTAACTCCGACCTTGTGCTAGCCAATCATCATCGCGCTCCTAACATTGTTTTTGATTATTTTACCTTTTTTTTGTACTTTACCTTTTCAGTAGGCAAAAATACAATATCATGCAGACACCTTAGTGGGATAAAAGAAAACACATGTTCTCAAGAGCTCCGTCAGAAATTTGACGTTGCAAATTTCTTCGCCTCGTCAGCAGGAATCACAGTATTCCATGAAAATCCTATCTCAGCGGATTTTTTTATACTACGTAAAGCTGTTACCGTAGCCTATTATCGCTTTCAACACATTAAGTATCAATCGCACGATGCAACCTCTGCTGCTAACACACCTACTGCTTAGGAGCTTACTGGTGACCTCGCTCACATGTAGGAACTCAACAACCGCTCAGGGAGTTGTTATTTGACTGCAGTTTTCTGTGAGGTGGAGATACCTCCACAGACGAGCTGCTTTAGTGCGCCTTACCTCTCACTAAAACACCCAGACCAAGACAAAAATATATGTTCATGCACACAAATGTTTGTCCCGTGTGGGAATCGATCCCACGAGCGTTGGTGTCAAAGTCGCGTGTTCTTCCGAGTGATTAAACTTATAAGTGAGGTCCTGAGGAGTACCTGCATGTTGTTGGGGTTGCCTAGATTTTGCAGTGCTTCGGGAATGTTTGCTGAAGCCAGAGCATATTGTTTTTATGCTATCGAATCCACGAGCACTGGTGTCAAAGTCGCGTTATTAACCACTGCACTACCGAGCTCGTCATTATGCGATACATTTTAGTAGTTGCTGCACTCCTCAAGGAAACCCCATGCAAAATTTCAGTACGTTGATAAATTTACAATCGCATAACTTACCTATAACTAAGAACATTTTCCCTTGTTGCATAGTCGTGTACTGGAAGGTATGATGTGTGAGGAATGTCAGAGTAAACTCAAGGCCGGAGTAAACAAATAAATATATAAAGTAGATCACTCCCAACTTTGAAAGTATTCTAGTTTGATGGCCGGACAGTTTCTTCACAGCGGTGAATTTCAGTAGGTGCCAGGGAGACACGAAATCTACTGTTTTTGATAGTGTAAAAGATAAGGGCGCACGTTTCTCCTGAAAATGACATAAACAAGTCATAAACATGTGTGTGAGTAAATCTTTGGAGCCTAAGCTTTTTGGGATGTAAGTTGTTAGTCATGATCAATAGAACCACAGCCTTCTTCTAGACGTGCTACCTGCTAACTAGCAGTTAACGAGGTCCTAACAAATGATTTTTTATATACAACGTCGGGAACCATAGAAGCATACGGCCCACTTGATTTGAAGCAGTTACCGTACCCTATGAACGCTTGTAATAATACATAATGAATCACTCGCGGGATGCCATCTCTGCTGCTAACACTCCTTAGGAGCTTACTGGTGACCTCGCTCACACCTCGCACGCAGGAACATAACACTCCTCTAGGAAGTTGTTATTTGGCTGCGGTTTTCTGTGAGGTGGAGGTACTTCCCCAGACGGGCTGCTTTGATGCACCCTACCTTTCTTAAAAACACCCAGACCAAGACAAACAGACATGTTCATGCACACAAATATTTGTCCCGTGTGGGAATCGAACCCACGAGCGTTGATGTCAAAGTCGCGTGTTAGGTCCTGAGGAGTCCCTGCATTAACTTGTTCGGTAACCGACAAGCAGCAGCACTCCCTATCGATTACCGAACGAAATTTGTAGCTAATAAGAAGGTAGTATTATATTTCTCGTTGTCTATACTGAGTACCTCCCCTTAAATACCCCTCCTGTGAGTGACAGAAGACACCAGTAACCTCTGCGTTACACACACATGTACAAGAAGACAAAGCCGGCAGGCTACTGAGTAGTAAAATAATATTATAAGATAATGCAGGGTGTATGGCAAACTAACCGAGTGAACGGAATCTCAGGATTTGAAATTTTTTTTTTTAATGTGGCCTGCCAAAATGTCTTCAGCACGCCTGATGGAAAGCGTCATTGAAAACCAGATGAGACATCAGCCATCACAGTGATTACCGCTGTGCTGGCTGTCCCCCCTTGACGTCCCCCTTGACGTGCTAAAGTGCCTCTTCACACCTCGTCTGAACGACCCGGGATCATAGGAGGTGGAATTTCACATTTTGACAGTCCAACAGAGAAATGAGTCGCTGAATCTCTTAGTACGGAAGTCAGCGGCCAAACTCTGCGTGGATGCAAATATAAACAATAATAAGAATCAAAGTTACATACCTTCGGCAACGTCTCCGGTATACAAAATAAAACCAGGGCAACGTTAGCAAGCGAGAGAGCCAACGCGTAGAAGGCGGGCCGTTCGCCCCACGAGCCTGTGGTGCGGTCCGTTGTTATGGCGAAATACGCCCCAGCCAGTGGGCCCACTATGAACCCCACGGAAAACGCGAGACCTACGAGGGCCTGTAATAAAATTAGTCTTATTATACTTCCAAAATCAGAATGTTACCAATACATTGAATATCTAATCAAGAAACAAAATATCAAACCGAATATTCTGACAATGATAGTACTTATGTTTGTTGGCCTGCTGACGTATAAGTATAGAACAAAAAGAATGTATTTTTTTATACAACGTCGGGAGGACACAAGCATATGGCCTGATGTAAAGCGGTTATCGTAGCCTATGAGCGCTTGTAATACAGTAAGTAACACTCGCGCGATGCCATCTCTAACCTCTCTATCTCTAACAAAACTGCTAAAATCGGTCTGTTGTGGTTTGTCAACAATGTTATTATTAACAAAATAAAAACATTACGTACATACTATCTTACAAGAAAATATTTTAAATACCTACTGAGAGTTGATTGATTTCCTGCTAATTACACGAACCTCGTTAATTCGAACCTTGATTTAGAATTGATAAAAGGAAGCAGATTTCAAACGCGATTTCATTATTATGTAACTACAGTTTAGTTTCTCATTACTGTTCAACTGTAAACGCACGATTTTATAACAACATTTAGTACAAGTACACCCAAAACTATCAATTTTTGTAATGAAATAACAAGTTTTTAGGAACACCGTTCCTATATGAATTCTATATGTTGTTCTGTGCGTTTGTCTGTCGCTTTTTTTCGAATATTCGAATTTTGATATTCAGATTCGGATTCAGCATAAAAAAGTAGAATAGGAATGTTCAGGAACACCGTTCCTATATCTTAAGGAACAGGGTCAAAATGACCAACAAATGAAAAAAAAAATTTGAATTGTTATATAATTGACGAGCCAGGTGTTCCTCTGGCAATGCAAGCTTGCGCATTCTAAATTGGTTTTAATGAAATTTATATCCCCTAATCGCGTGTGAGCTTTGTTTTTAATATATACTAGCGGCCGAACAGTGGTAGAAGTTCGACCATAATCCATTTAATTTTTAAGTTTGAACGTTTGAATAACTAATACATAAAGCACAATTAATATCTATTAGACAAACTATGACTATGACATTGTCATAATTATACTTTTGACATTCAGTAAGACTATAGGCAAATAATACTAACGACCAATAATATTAATTTCTTCTCAGTTTGACCGTAGCCTTTAAAGCTAAACGCTAGGTATATATTTGCGTACATATGTGTTTGTGTCAAACGTATGGTAGTGTGTGTAATGTTTTCTTTATTTATTTAATGTATTTTCCAAGTATTATTATAAAAAAGCTAGCTTTCTTAAAAACTTGTGCCTTTGCGAAAATGTGAACTAAATCGATAATATTTTTTCAGTAAATTGAAGACACCTTTTATTCTACTCAAATGATAATATAAATATATTTATTTAGTTTAACAAAATAATCAAATAAAAACGTTAAAAATATTCAAGAATGCATATTTTGAATTTAGTTTTACTCGCCATGTTAAATATGTCAATTTTGAATTGTGGCGCTTTTGTATTCAATGAGCAATATGTAGATTTTCATATCTCCAAAATCGACGATATGATTTCTTACAAAATAATAAACTAAATATAATATATCATATCCCTTTGCCTACCACGAAAGGACCTCGGCGTGATAAATTGGATATAGATATTTATCTATCTGTTATAGTTTATGAGTTTCCCATACATGCCTTTCTCAATGGTACACTCCTAATCTCATATTTTAAACTGCTATACATAAAAATCATCAAAGACGAGACGCACTATGCTTCGTACTGCTACACAACATAGGTACGAGTAATTCTATTGCCCCAATTGCCCAAATATGTCTCCAAAAAAACCTGTTATAAGTAAGTTAACGAATAGGTAAATAGAGCATACGTATACATTATAGCAGAAAACTAAAACTAACCTACTAAACTTCGAAGAGTGATAGGGCACATCAAAGCAACCCATCTGGGGATGTGCCTTCACCTCACATAGACCCGCGGCCAAGTAACAACTCCCTAGAGGGTTGTTGTGTTCCTGCGTGCGAGTGAGGTCGCCAGTAAGCTCCTATCGAGTTGCTGTGTTAGCAGCAGAGGTGGCATCGCGCGAGTGATACTTAATGTATTCCAAGCGTCTATAGGCTACGGTAACCGATTAACATCAGGTGGGGCGTATGTTTGTATGCCTCCCTAAGGATTTGGTATCGTATGGGAACCTCCGGTATATTCTTACCCCACAAATACCTCTTAAAGAACAAAGATTTTAACCAGTACATTCTCCCCTTTATGGCCAAAGGTACAATGAAGAATTAGACCGATCAGACCTGCAACGAACTGCCTGCCAAGGACTATCAGAAAGACTACAACATGCGGTTTTATCAAAAAGGTGAGAATATGTTTATAGGGTCGTCATCAACATCATCTCAGCCTGTACTCGTCCACTGCTGAACATAGGCCTCCCCCTTAAGAGCCCCACTCGTCTCGATCCTGTGCCACCTGCATCCATCGACTCCCTGCAAACCTCTTGAAGTCGTCGCTCCATCTAGTGGGGGGTCGTGTACTAGTACGGAGACGCCATTCGAGAACCTTTATTCCCCAGCGGTTGTCGGTTCTACGAACTATAAGGCCGGCCCACTGTCACTTCAGCTTGCTTATCCTGTGGACTATGTCGGTTATCTTAGTTCTACTGCGGATATCCTCATTTCTGATTCTATCACGTAGAGAAACCCTGAGAATAGCTCTTTCCATAGCATGCTGAGCGACCTTGAGCTTCCCCATACGGCCTGCAGTGAAGGGCCACGTCTCAGTTCCGTATGTCATCACTGGCAAGACACACTGCTCGAAGACCTTACTCTTCAGGCATTGAGGTATTTAGGACGAGAAGATGTGTCGAAGTTTCCCGAACGTTGCCCAGCCGAGTTGGATCCGTCTGTTGACCTCTCGGTCGAAGTTGGACTTACCTAACTGAATAACCTGACCTAGGTAAACATATTCGTCAACAACTTCGAGCTTAGTGCTTCCAACCGTGACCGGCATAGGTGTAACATGGACATTCGATATGATCTTAGTCTTGTCCATGTTCATCGAGACCTACCTGGTTGGAAACATTATTGAGGTCATGGAGCACGCCAAGTTCCTCCAGCGATTTAGCTGTGAGAACTATATCGTCGACAAATCGAAGGTGAGTGTCGGTTATAGTGTCGGCAACGCATTAATTGTGAACCTAGTCTTGCAGGCGTCCGTGTGCTACGGTAACTGCTTTCCATCGGTCAACGATATGTCTGATTTATACCTTAGTGGTAGAAACAAATAAAGGAGGCGCCGACTGTGCCAATATAGATATATTTACTGCACCCGTCATCAATATATCACATTAAAAGGCAGGCCGTATGCTTGATTGTCACCTTAGTGCCATAAAAACAGATAAAAAATGGCCCGATTGTACCTAAATAGATAAATTATCGGTATTCCCCTGATTGTGCCCGTTATCAAAACTGTTATCTAACATGAGGTGTAAAAATACTAGTTATTATCTACAAAACGTATCTGTGGGTATTTTCTAAAATTATTGTAACACCTAGATAGGGCTACTGGTTAAGATTTCCCAAAAAAATCTTAAGAAATATGAGCCTATTGTAACGAGACAAAAGTCGGTTGAGTTTTAAGAATAGTGCCTTCCCGCTTCCATTTCTAGGCATTACAATCATCCCACAATTCATTAGTTCAGTTCAAGACTGTCTCACGCAATACATTGAAAGAATACATTATTTTACAAATATCAAATGCAGGGGTAGTTATTTAGTTAAATTCGCTAGTCTTAATTACATTACATTGTTGTCTTTATTGTTTTAAGCCTCTTATCGACGTTAATTAACCAGTTAATGAATTATAATAAATTATCATATTAGGTCATACGCTTAAGCCTCAGTGAACAACAATACCATACACATCAGCATCATCACGGGTCGTACAGAAGACCAATTGTACTAAAAACCTGCGGCTGCACGTTTACGCTTGTCATTAGAGTCGTGCAGGAATAGAGCAGTGCCAATACGTGTATTGTATTCAACTTTCTGACAGGTGTTAAGTAGTTTAATTTGCAGGATACGCACAGTTGCAGCGTAGTTATAGTGCCGTTGCAGTGCAGGAAATTTTAATAGCATACATGTATTGTCACTGCACTACTCCAGTAAGCCAATTCTACTAAAAAAACTGCAACTGCACTGCTGCGCGGCGTGTGTCAAAATGCGTATATTCGCATTTTGGCGTTTCGTTATTCTGTTAAGCTATCTAACAGTAGCGACGTTGCAACAACGCTGCAGTAAATGACACATTATTCTGTTACACACTCCACCTTTTGGAGATAAGTTCTTCATTTGTAGGATACGCACAGTTGCAGCGTAGTTGCAGTGCAGGAAATTTTAGTAGAATACACATAGTGACACTGCACTATTCCTGCACGACTCAAATGACAAGCGTAAACGTGCAACTGCAGGTTTTTAGTAGAATTGCCCTACTGCACGACTCTAGTGACAAACGCAAACGTGCGGTTAGTCCACAAAAAACTAAAAGAAAATTAAATAATTTATTGTCAATTATTTTTTCATGAATTAAATTTTTTATCTAGTCAATAACTAAAACAATAATACTACAATGTAATAAAAGCTTAAGCAGATAACAAAACAATGTGATCGGTACGTCACGATAGTAGCAGTGCCGAGAATATCGGAATGACTAATAATATGTAGGTAATATGGCTCACTTCATTTGTACCGTCGTGAATATTTCCCCATTCTTTACTGTCCGGCAACCTTATAGTACAGTAGACTTACAAGAAGTCTACTGTGCTTATAGTTCATGCCTCAGGGAGCCTGACTGATGACGCAATCAGTATACTTTGACAGCTACTAGATTTACCGAGATTTGTTTTTACAGTTACCCGATATTTCGGCAACGTTGGTCTCGGGATGACTGATCCATGGTGACGGGATGATGTCATACCGTGACCATGCATCTGCAACGTCGCCGAAATATCGGGTAAATGTAAAAACAAATCGCGGTAAGTTTCGTACCTACAATAATAGTGTGTAAGTTTAAAATCATGGGAAAGTCTAATGAATCAAGGGCTAACACGAAGAAAATATTACGGACTTTACAGAAATGTAGCGAAATAACAATTCCCTAGAAGGATGCATGTTCCTGTGCGTCAATAAAATCACAGACGCGGAGTGTATACTTGTTTACCACTGATGTAGTATAAAATAATATCAAGTATAACGATCATGAAATACCTGATAGTGAATCCCACCAATATCAGTCAAAAACTAATTTGTGTCTAATTTTGTCCGTCGCATATTTGTTTCAAAACAAGTAAGGGTTAACAAAACTGACTGGAAAAGTACGTCCAACACACAAAAATTGCAGCTAAATAACAATTCCCTAGAGGGTTGTAGTGTTCATGCAAGTAAGGTTACCAGTAAACTCTTAACCCTTTAACCGCCGTGCCCGTAATATTACGGGATACGGAATGTAATATTACGGGATATGAAAAATGTGCTCCACGCGCCACAGACGTAATTTCACGTCAAGTTTTATAAATTGTTTATTGGTGCATTTATATTAAAGATTAAGTTGCAATAAACGTTGTACATTACAATCCAGGATGTATTCTTAATAATTGACAAATTTTGCTGCGTTTCATTATGATATGTATAGAAAAAATCGTTGTAAGGTGTTACTTAGTACCAACACGAATCGCCAATAACGTGATATTACGTGTACTAGGGATGGGCAAATCAATGTAATCTAAATGAAATTTTATTGAATAATGATGGTGCGAAAGCAAAAATATTGTATTGAAATCCAAATTATTTCGTAAAATTCGAAGCACGAATAGTCGTACTAATTAGAAGCATGTTAAAACAATAAAAATGTTTATTTTATTTGTTAAATATTAGATATAATTTATTGTTTCGATAAAGAAGCAACAACTGAGAACTTCACTAGTTCAGATTATCTCCGATCACCGTCACCGTGATTTTACGTGCGGCTCTAGGTCAAACGACACCATATTTGTATCTTGATGACTGTTCCTCAGGCGCCGTCACCGTAATAACACGTTCCTTGTACAAATTAGTGTTGTTCCCTTGCCATGTTAGAAGACTACGAATTATTAAATATTTTAGAAGGAAATAATGACTGTTCGACCTGAGGTACGATCAGAATTATATATGAACATTATTAATTTGATAAATCAAGCTCGAAGATATGCATCAGAAAACGAAGATGTTATACTAGATTCACACTCTAAAAAATAAAACCCAACTAAGAGCGATTTTCTCTTAGTTGACGTATTATTGAATAAAACAACTATGATCTTATGAAAGTCAATTAAGACCACTTAGTTGAAACAGCAAGTCTACTATTGCTTGAACTAACAATGTAGTATGTTTATGAATTCTAACAAGTATGTTTGCCATATCTATCAATAATTTATTTATTTGATTGAATCGATCATACACAGTTAGTCACATTAATAATTCTAGTACTTTGAATCAATTCACAATAATCGTCGAAATAACAATGTAAATCAATTGATTTGATTATTTTCATGATTAATTTAACGAATTCGTCATAATTGATTTAAGCAACTTGAGTTAATTTAATCAACTAATATAATATTATTAAAACAACAAAGTTAAATGATCAATTCAACAATGTCACGTGACTATTTTTATCACTTTGCAATATTGGATTAAACATAAATTTATTGTTACTTCAACGAAGAGCATCTTAGTCGTTTTAATTATTTAATCTGTTGATTCTAACAAGATCACAATCGTATCTATCAAAATGGAAGGAAGGAAGGAAGTTGGGGTGGGTGGGGGGAGAGCCGCATGCGTCTTTTTCGCGTCGCGTTGTCTACCTGCCATTTTGTTATGCAAGTCTAAACGTGTATAACTCGGGCGTTTTACTTACAATTGAATACCGTGTGTCCTGTTTGTTCTTTTTTAAAATACTTTATTCTCTATAATTTGTGGTATCGTTCTCGATAAAATACAAACGAACTTGCAATGGATGAAGTTTCTGAACTCCTTAAAACCTGGGAATTGGAAGAACTAATACCAGTTTTCACAAGTAAGTACCTAAGTCTGTCTGTGAATATACAATACCTATCTGTTTCTTCTTCTGTTTTTGTTTGTCTGATATAAGTAGGCAGTGTATCAATGTAATTGTATACCTATCTAACAAGGCATATTTATTTGCGTCAGGTTTCTGACTCGCATATGGACCGTGATCTGAACACTTATACGTATACTACCCACCCTGATTCTCCGTTCCTCAGAACTCGAGGATCTAGTAGTCCGTCTTGCCAATTCTATCTCACGCCTCTGGTAACTTTTGTGTTTGGTCGTTAATCTTTTCAGAACAACAAATAACAATACAGGCCTTATCAGCTCTGACCAATGACGACGTCAAAGAAATAATCCCGCTGACAGGTCCCAGATCTCTTTTTATGAGATGTTGGAGATCATGGAAAGCAGAGTTTTCATCCGTAAATATTACTATAATATTGTAATTAGTTTCATATTGTTGTCTAGGTACTCTCAGACAAAAGAAATAGCAATTTTTTAATCTATATCTATACTTATAATAAAACTGTAGAGGTCAGGAGGACTGTAGAGGTTAGCACGGTGATACCTTATATCTCTGGTCGACATCTTAGATACTTTTTTATGCCGGAAAATCAGATGGTTCCCGTGGGATAGTTAAAAAACCAGTAGTAACTTGGCCATCTTAGTATACACAACTTATGTACGGACCTTATGCTGATATATACTTTATACTAGCTGCTGACAGCGGCTCCGCCCGCGTGGAGTCAGACTTCGTATGTTTGTCCGGGCTAATCCCAAAATCTACTGAACAGAGCCCGTATTATATAAGTCTCTCAGTATCGGAAATCTATTGGCTATCTCATTCTTTGTCATACATTTATGTCAAGAAAGAATGAGATAGCCGATAGATTTCTGATACCGAGAGGCTTATAGAATAAGGGCTCAGATTTGATTCAAATTTTGCATAGATATTGTGAGAGGCCGGGGCAACACAGGCTTTTTAAGTCTTTTATAGACACCAGATTCTCACATGTAGGTAATTCTGTAGCTACCTATGTAGACAATTACTTATTAAGTATAGCTGAATAGTATAAACACTATTGTAACATTAATTTGCAGAGTCTGTTGGATTTGTCTTTGTTCAACTCCATAGTAGACCCTAAGGATATTATAGTTGTTCAAGAGTCTTCTGATATAGATAAGGAAAACCTGCCTCCATTAATCAAGAATTTAGAAAGTGAGAGGACAAGTCCTCAATGCCTGGTAAGCTATTTTATTAAATATTTTTTAATATATTATTATAATAATTTAAAGTGATTTATATCCAAGATTCTATTAAGTTTTCTAGTTGTTGGCAATTTTTTATTTTTATTTTATTGTTTATAGTAAAACCTGTATGTACAGACGGCCACAGATCAAGCTATACAAAACCATTCAAATTTAGCTCTTATCACCGCAGCATAAGGTGGCCCCCAGTATAGGTTGATCAGAGGCCGTGTGTACCACTGTCTGTCTGTCTGTCAAAGGACTATATCTATTATAGGCAATGAGTAAATAAAATTTAATTTTCGAAAAATGGATTTGAAGAAGAGTGATTTATGTATATATTGCAATCTGTAGTAATCCTTTTTTTAACCAACTTAAAAAAAACGAGGAGGTTCTCGATTCATTTAAAATTTTTCTTTTTTTAATGGAACTTTCCTGATTACTTGAAGATGCATGGACCGATTTAGATAATTCTTTTTTTATTTGAAAGGGTATACTTCACAAGCAATTCCATAGTCAGCAAGTCGGAATCTGATGATGGGATCCACGAGGAATCGAGGGAACTCTTTGAATTTTAAAAGCTTTAGAAGTGCACAATTTGGTGAAATTGAACTGATTATTAAAATTATAGATAGCCTACTTTGTTTGTTTGCAACATGCAAAACAGTTGCATTGCAATACATTTACTTAATTGGTTACTCAGTTTAAACACTGTCAAACCTAGCTTAACTTAACCGTAGAGAAGACCCGTGCCCAGCAGTGCAACGTGTATGGAATGACAATTAATAAAATTTCATCTATATAATTACACATAGGAGTGTTAAAGTTATATTAAAATAACATATTTTGTATGTAGATATTGATATTTTTACAATGAAGTTTGATGGGTCTAGAATCCACATAATTGTTCTATATTAGTGACATAAAATTTCTGTTCCAGGTATTGGAAAACCTCTTGAAAGAATCTCTCGACTCGGCCACACTTTTGGCATATAGAGGCTGCAGTCTTACTGGGGATAGCGCACGAAACTTGTTAGCAGCTGTCATTGCAAAGGCAATTCTTAATGAAAGTAAAGATTCATGTATTAACGGTCCTATTTATTATAAGTGGGCCAATCATATCAAAGAGCTTTTTCCTGGTGAGAGGACAACAACCTACTATATTCCAGCGTGCACAACGGCCAATGGCATTGTATTACAAGCTAAAGGAAAACTAGTCCACCAAGTATTAAATCAGCGAAGACGCCTCCAAAATTTAGGGGCTCTACCAAAGGGAAAGAGGAAACGGAGCAGAGAAGAGAGTCCATGCTCTATAGGATCTAATCCTTCTCCGAGGCCATTACCTGCTATCTTTTTAAATGAAGAGGAAAATGATAATAATGAGGATATCCAATGGCTTACACAGTCTTCTGAGCCGTGGATCATAGTAGAGGAGAAGTGGGACAGGAGTTTCAAGGCTAGAACACGCAAGTTATATGACTCAAATACCGATGAAACAATTGAAACCTACTTTCAAAAGTACCCAGCACTAAAAAAACCGCAAGGTTATTTATTGGTAAATATTCAGTTTATATTGTTGACTAGCTGGTAATCCACAACGTTACATTTTGGGGTCTAAGTGGCTCATCATGATCTTAGAGCCAAAGCCTACCTCACCTGTACGTGATGCACTCTGCCATTTAGTTAACACGGCTCTGACAAAAGAGGAGTAGGGCACAGAGATGGCGCGACTAATGAAATACCTTCACTTTACAGAAGACCACAGCCAAATAACAATTCTTGAAAGTATATTTGTGTTCATGCTAGTAAGTTAGGCCACGATATAGCTCCTGCGGAACTGTGTAGTTGCTGCGTTAGCAGCTGGAGTAGCACTGCGCTACTTACATTCTTTGTGTACCAAGCATTTATAGGCTACGGTAAACACTGTAAATGAGACAGACCCTATGCTAGCTTACCACCCGTCGTAGTGTAATAAAAAAAAAACACCAAAATCATTCATAGAGTTCACCAGATATATTATTTCATTTTCTTTGCCAGCCCTTAGATATGAAATATATATATTTTAATTTAATTAAAATGTTAAAATAGAAACCTTCCCTTTTATCAAGCATTACATGCCAATGCCCCAAAAATGAGACTTCAAACAGAGTATCCAGCAGAAACTTTTAGGCTGATAGAAAAAATATGTTCAGCATAGTTTTGGGATAACGTAGTAATATACTCATACATACATTATGAGCAGTAAGTGGCTCATCATATTCTTTAAGTCAAAGCTAACTTCACCTACATGTGGTGCACCCTGCTGACTGACAAACGAGGCCGCAGAAGAGAGGGAGAGCACAGCGTATTTGTAGGCTGGTCTGACTGAGGAAGAACCTCCTCCACCTCATGGCCTGTCTAATAATATTTTTATCTTTTCAGTTGCATAAAGACTTCAATAAGGTAAATGATATTTACAAAGATAATTTATTTATTAATTTCCCAATATTGAAAATCAAGCTACAAGAACTGTTAAAAAAGAAAAAATCTACAGATTCATTTTTCAGTGAACTGATCACGCTTGCCAAATGTAAGTACCTAGTTACTACTATAGTTGACATACCTATATGTATTCACATTTACATAAATAATATAAGCATTAATGGATTCTTTTCAACACACTTGCTCAAAAAATGCATTTACGAAGCTTGCATACATTGTTCGAAAGTTAAAAATTACGCCCTAGTGCAGTAAGTAACTACTTTCCGCACTAGTGCGTTTTGCTTTACATTTTTTTTTAATTTCCATAAAGAAATTGCTCCATGGAGTTTCATATTTTTACTAGATCAAGTTACATGTACTTGTACTAGATACGTTTGTCTCACTTTAACACTAAAAAGAAAATGAGACGAAAGATGTAGTTCTACTTTTCACCACGCGCTTGTGGCGCCATTAGCAAAATACGCGCCATTAAAAAAAATGTACAGTTTGATGTATAGAAACACCCCCTTTCGGCTGTATATACCCTTTCCGTAACACCCTGTATATTTCAATAAATTCATTTCATTCATAATTTCTTCACGATTCATAATTTCTTCTACTCTTTTCAGCGCCCAATGAAGAAATATCAAATTTGGCAGGATTTCTTACCATACCATTTTTATTAAATACTGCAGCAGTTAAGCAAAAGAAAAAACGCAGTTCAGACCCAGGTCAAAGCTGGAAGCCAAGTAAAGTAGAAGCAAGGGAAGCCTTTATAAAGCACGTGAAATCTAGTGCAGAAATCGGTTCGGCTATTGCTCTACGATTGACTACTCTTTATAAAAGAGGAACACCATCCCAACCATATATTATTGTAGTGGGTGAGTCACTAGAAAAAATTAACACTTATTTAATTGTGGCAAATAAATCTACTATCTATGAAAGAATGTCTATTATGCACGCAGTAGATACATGCTACAAAATAGTATGGGCTTTAAATGCAGAATATAGTATCGACACGTACTCTGTGTGGTATTTTATACAAAAAAGCCTTTATAAAATGTCATCCGCGTTTGATAAAGGATCAACTGCTGCCGAGTCCCTGCTTACTGATTGTAACTTATAATTTACTGCGTTTTGTCATACTGTCATTTAACATGTTGTACCATGCATATGCTGTTACAGCAATTGATTGTAATAATATTTAGTTGTTCCTCATTGTTTATTATTTTATGAACAAGGCTGCAAGTCTGTTCATGTTAATTAAATAAAATTTCAATTATGAGAATATTTTATGAACAGGCCATTGTTTTTGTTGTTGAACTTATGTATATTGATTTATAGAGATAATAAAAAAATCTTTGATTTAATTCATAATTATAATTGTAAGTGACTGACTAGTGATGATATAAGAATAATATGACATATTTTAATTGTTAAAAACGTTACCAAAAAATGTGACTGATAATTATTATTCACAACTAATTTTAAGTAAATATAACAAAACTAATTTCCTTGTAAACGTTGTTATAAAAAATTGTTATCTAGGTTGGTAATTAATAGAACACAATGTTAACGTGTTTTGTATGTAATGAGCAATTATCGGATATTAAACGTCTTAGATCACATTTTCATTTATTACACACTGCTAAAGAACTTAGTGTGTTCAAGTGTGTACAAGATGGATGTAATCGTCAATTCCAATTATTTAATTCGTTTCGGAGACATATTTTGCAGAAACACTCTTTGGGAACCACAAGTGAATCAAATATCCCAGTACCGCGTGATAATACATCAACTGAAGTCTTAAATCAGACATCGCCTACTCTAACGGATGATATTGTTTCTCAACCACAACAAGTTCCACAATCCTCAACTAATTTAGAAAATGTAGAGAAATCATTGTCAATATTTATAGCTAGTTTATACGCCAATCATTCATTACCAAGGAATATCATTCAAAAAATAATAGATGGTTTTCAAAATTTTCTTACAGGAAGTTTACTTTTAGCAATCAAGGAACGCCTTGAAAACTTATCTTCGAGTAATATTATTTTACCTAGTAATCTTAATATTGTTTTAGATACAATTGAACCGTTACTGACAACTTCTTGGAATTCATTTAACACGGAACACAAGCGCATTAAATATTTTCTTAAAAAACAAACTTATATAAAACCAGAATCAATTGTAATTGGTGAGAGATTGGACAAAGTTAAGAGAATGGGTATTACTCGCCTTGTACCAATTATATGTGAAGCACATTTCATTCCACTTCGTAAAGTTCTAAAATCTTTTTTCTCACTTGAAAATGTACTATCTGATACTATAAAGTATATGAACAATCTTATACGTGATAGAGACTCAAATGCTGCTATAGAAAATTTTATACAGGGATCATTTTGGCGAAATAGAATGAGATCAAATGAAGGCAAAATTGTAATACCCATTTTTATATTTTTCGACGATTACGAAACTGGGAATGCATTAGGTTCAAGATCAGGACAACACAAACTAGGCGCTATTTATGCATCTGTTCCCTGTCTACCACCTTGCCGATTATCAACACTCAGCAACATATTCTTGGTTCTTCTTTTTCACTCCTCAGACAGAGTTCAGTTCGGGAACAAAATTATCTTTCGTTGTGTAATAGATGAACTAAATTATCTTGCTGAACATGGTTTAGTGTTTGATTTACCTAATTTTAGTGGTATTGTTTATTTTGAGCTCGGCTTGATTTTGGGCGATAATCTAGGTATTCACGCAATAACGGGTTTCCTGGAAAGTTTTTCCGCAAATTTCCCTTGCAGAACGTGTAAAGTAAGAAAAGAAGTTTTAAAAACGCAATGTTATGAAAATCAAGATTTATTACGCACGTTTGCACAATATGAATCAGATTTATTACTAAATAATCCATCAGTGACCGGTATCAAAGAAAAATGCATTTGGCTCGATGTCAAAAACTTCGATTTGTTCAACCAAGTAGGTATTGATTGTATGCATGATATATTAGAAGGTACTGCAAAATATGTGATGCATTTTATTTTGCTTCAATACCTAAGACGATTCAAATTATTTTCTTTGAGTTCGCTGAATGATAAAATTCATACTTTTGATTATGGGCCTGATTTTAGAAACCAACCTTGCACCTTAAGTATGGAACATTTACTGAATGGAAATGTTCGTATGTCAGCTTCAGAAATGCTTACATTTGTGCGATATTTTGGATTACTGGTAGGAGAGTTCATACCGAGGGATGACGAAACATGGGGACTATATAAAAAATTTAGAGCCCTTTTAGAGCTCGTTTTATCAACTGCTTTTGCAAAGGGAACTGAAGAATTGTTACAAACTATTGTAGCAGAGTTTAATGCGATGTATATGACACTTACTAATGATTCTTTAAAACCAAAGTTCCATAATTTGATTCACTATCATTCTGCACTTGAAAAATACGGCCCCATTGTGTTCTTATGGAGTATGCGATTTGAAGCAAAGCATAGAACTTCTAAGATGGCTGCAAATGTTTCGTTTAATAAAAGAAATGTTACCTTAACTTTAAGTAAGAAACATCAACTACATTTAAATAAAATATTTTTAAAAGGTAAATTGGAAGATATACTTCGCACAGGTCCTGTAGTAAATCCAACTTCAAACAATCTAGATGAAAAACAATTTCTTTGCTCCAATTTAGAATTATGTCAAAATAAGTCCTTAGTTAAAATTTCTTGGGCTACAATTACTTCAACTCGCTATGTGCCTGGTACTATCTTAGTTTACAGCACAAATTGTGATGATTACCTGCCTGTATTTTTTCGAATACAACAGCTTTATTTGTATGATTCAGAATATCTCATTTTGATGGGGATTCTATTGCAAACTTTAGAGTTTGATGACCACTTTTGTTGTTACGAAGTTAAAGAACCAAACACGGCGCAGAAGGTTGTCAAATACTACAATTCTTTAGTATCTCCGATACCTTGTAATATTAATATTTTAAGCAATGGCAAAAAATATGTAACATTGCGCTGTACTATTTAAGAATTAATAAATCGTTGCAATTCTACTTAATTGTTTTATTTTATCTGTTTACTGAGACTAGTTTTGAAGGGTCTATTGGTGACAAGATATCCGATTTTTGTAATATGTATTAAGTTTCATCTCTGTCTATACATTACCAAAAAACTTTGTTCTCTGTATGTACTGATTTGTCTATAAAATGTCCACTGTATTTACCACCCATCTATGATGTTTTTATTTTTGTTTTAGTTTTTTAGATTAGCGGCCTTTTCCCATGGTCTATAAAGGCAAAACCGGTCTAGGTTAGAATTAATAGGTGGAACAATTGTGCTGGCACTAGGTAATTTCTTTATAAGTCGAACTTAACTCTGATTTCACTCTGTGTTCATTATTAAATGTGGTATCACTTCGTGGCCAGAGTAACCTGCACTTAAGAGTGAACTTAAGTAACAAACTCTTACCTTGTCATATTTCAAATGCCTATCAAGAGTGTTTTTGGAGTCAAGCGCAATTAATTTTTTATATTAGTGCCAGCGTAATGCACTGCACCATCTGCAACGTAGACCGCTCCAGCCTATACAGACCATTGGAAGAGGCTGCTTCCAAAAGCTAGAGCAAAAATAAATTTCTTAGTCAATTAGACAAAGAGTCTCTTAGTACATTTAAACAAAAATAACTTAATTATTACAACAATGTCGCCAATTAGTAATGAACAAGTTTCATAGTTGATTTAAGGAAACAAATTTGATAATTACAAATACCTGAGATTCAAATTGACTAAGCTCTTTGTTGAACTAGTTAAGGGAAATCTGTCATTCTAATCATTATCATGTTAGTATTGACAAAGATCTTAGTTGCATTTATTAAGATAAATAGTTCATATAATCACTTTTCATATTAGTATTGATAAAGATCTTAGTTGAACTCATTAAGATAAATAGTTCATATAATCACTTTTCATATTAGTATTGGTAAAGATCTTAGTTGAACTCATTAAGATAAATAGTTCAAACAATCATTTTTCATGTTGGCATTGACAAAGATCTTAGTTGAACTCATTAAGATAAATAGTTCAAATAATCATTTTTCATGTTGGCATTGACAAAGATCTTAGTTGAACTCATTAAGATAAATAGTTCAAATAATCATTTTTGATGTTAGCATTGACAAAGATCTTAGTTGAATTTATTAAGACAAATAGTTCAAATAATCATTTTTCATGTTAGTATTGACCAAAGACTTAGTTGAATTTATCATTTTTCATGTTAGTATTGACATAGATCTTAACTGTCTTAATAAATAGAAATAGTCAGGGTAATCACAGTCGTCTTGTTTGATTTATTTATCGTCTTGTTAGGCTCGTATGGAATCAAGATACTTGATAGCAAAAATCACAATCTTGTTATAAACAACCATTTTTTTTTTAGAGTGCATTGCTAGAATATTGATTGAAACGTGGTAAATAATGTTATTTTTTTATACCACTAAGGTAGCAATCAAGCTTACGGCCTGCCTGATGGTAAGCAGTTACCGTAGCCTATGGACATTTGCAACACCAGGGGTGTCACTCTTGCGTTGCCGACCCTGTAAGAACCTCTTCACGCCTTTCTTATATAACCCCCGTACTGTAAGGCCTATGATACTTGATTAATAAAGACTGATTTAATATTAATTAAATTTTGAACTTTTATTCATTTAAACTAATCGATAACACTATTTCTCAACCCTATTTGAAATTACGCCGACAGGCCGCTGGCGTTAGGGTGTATGAGTATGTAACAAAATATGGCGGTCAAAGGGTTAAGGACTGATACTTCCTGTAATACATCCTTGAGTAATGAGCGTAGCGGTAAATCTAAAAAAAGTCTTACCATTCCCCTGGCCCGAGTTCTCTCGTTGGACGCATCGGTGACGATGGCCATACTGAGGCTTACGTTGGCTTTGCTAAGGCCGCCGATAAACCGGGCCAGCACGAACACGCTAAAGGTCCGAGCGTATCCCCATAGTCCGTGAGATATCGCTATCCCGACCTGAAAATTAAGTACAATAATATTATTTAGCAAGTATTTAAATAAAAACGTCGTACAAGCCGCCCTAATTCCTCTATATTAAGGACTACTAATAAAGAGCAGTGACAGCCCTGCTTCGAATCCTGGTACATGCGTACCACCAAAATTTGTGTTTTCGGATTTACATATTTGTAATTATTACATATAACATTATAAATTTGTATGTTTAAATGCGTCAATCTTAGAAGTTTTCTACCTAGGCTATTAACTAAATTGGATTCCTTCAAGACATGGGCACTTTCCCAGTCGGACAGCTTCGATGCGCCCTACTCCTCTTGGAAAGATCCAGACTAAGACAAACAGACATGTTTGCCGTATGTGGGAATCACACTGTGTAAGGAATGTAGCATTGCTAACCACTCCGCACCTAAACTCGTCAAAAGGCTACTTTTACCTATGCAAAAAATCTCGCTCCCAACGTATAAACACGGGCACAACGTATAAACTTTGACCACACGGGCTACCCCGCGTGTAACAGTTAGTAACAAAAAATATTAAGTAATAATAGATAATTAACACGCAGTGTTATATCTAATGCTTTTGATATTCGTAAGCTATCCAAAATTATTGTTTTATAGAGTACATCTAAAGGGTTTGAAAAATACAAACATTTTAATTCAGTAACAAATTCAGAATATGCTAATAACCATGTTATACACGCATGGCACATAATTTATAAGTGAATTTGTAAACACAATATTAAACCGTATTTTCTACATTGTTACATTAACATTCTCAACACTTATACAAACATACATACAAACACACATAACACAATATAAATTACGTTTTATATTTATAACACCAGATGGGTATTAATTATAAAATTAGTCACTTTTCTGTGCGGTTTGGTTGAAAGTACAGTTAACATCAAAGTCATCGGATCATATCGGGTTCCAAGTAAACAGTGTAAGATTAAAAGTATACCAAAAATTACAAGTAAAAAAGACCGCGTCCTTGCTTTGTCGTGAGAACATATAGTCGTGCAGTTTTAAGTGTCGTTGGTTGTATATTGCAATTAAGTTGTTCAGATATAGCACGACATGAATAACTGTCGACTGTTTAAGACTTTTTTATGTACAATGACGAAAGACTGTCAATGTGAAGAGCTAGAACGACAGTCATCCGATGATAAATATATGCTACAAATTCGAACACCCTTACTACTAAATATTTTTGGAGTGGAATATAAATTGACCAAATTAAAAGTATTGTATATTCTTGAATATCAACAGCACCTACTGGACTCAATTTTTTAGTAGGCACTATACACAGTTACTACTAAACATTTTCAAAAATATTCATCAAATACTTCAGAATTTGGCCTACAAAATTATTTGCTTTCCTACTAAAAGGTGAGTTTCCTGTTTAAATCTGAAGTGGCTCCTCAATCCATACGGACATTAATTTCTGCAATTCAGAAATGTAGCTAATTCGCTTCACAAATCAGAAAGACCATTATGATCTTTCTGTTTTGTGAATTTAAAATACAGGAAATATCGCTAGCGCGTTGCAACCGCTGCTGCTAACACAGCAACTTCTTAGAAACTTAACTGATAACACCACTCCTCAGCAACGCTCCATGGAGTTGTCATTTGAGTACAATTTTCTATGTAGTGGAGGTACTATACCCTAATCGGTGATTGAACCGCCCTCTTAAAAATTACTATTGAAATGAGTCGTGTATACATCCAGCTTGCACGCGTCCCGCTCGTAGCGGAAGACAAAAAATAAGGCAAGATAGTCGGTCGTCTCATTGTGGG
Source organism: Pyralis farinalis (assembly GCA_947507595.1). Classification (NCBI taxonomy): domain Eukaryota; kingdom Metazoa; phylum Arthropoda; class Insecta; order Lepidoptera; family Pyralidae; genus Pyralis; species Pyralis farinalis. The sequence goes on from OX382269.1 coordinate 25,169,542, forward strand.
CCGTGTGTAAACGTGGAGATAATCCAAATTAACAGTAAATATTGTATTTTTCTGTCGTCTGTCTGAGGCACAACGAAGTGAAAGAGGGAGATATATTACGGAACTACAATATTACGTTTACGTCATTTTATTACGGAATATTAGGGTGGTGGGTGGGTTGCATTAAGAATTGCAAACTCGGAAATTACTAAGAAAATCCACGCAAGGAAGGCAATACAAGCAAATTTTAAGTGCCTATACTAGTGCCTATACCGGGAGAAACCCTAATTTGTATACACAATAGGGCAATGATTGATTTCAGTTTAGTTTTTATATAGTTAAAGAAAATTATCCACGTATTACACAATACGCAGTTTTCCCTCTTTCCTATAATATGGGATCCTTATAACGAAGCGTGAAGAAGCATCTTGCGGGTCTGCATGGCAGCGTCAACGGACAAGGATATTGTCTTTTGTCAGTTGCAGTTGCGATTTGGGCTCCTCTTTCGCTTACCAAAGAGTAGCCACTATGCTGAACTAATATAAAAAAAAGTTGTTAAATATTGTGTTTTTAAATACCTTTTCCCCAATAGATATTAATTAAAATTTAAATTCCCGAAACTGCGTTTAAAACACCCAATGTCCTTTGTTAGACACGACTACATCGGCGATAACATTAACTAGATTTTTACTCATATTTACTGTCTTGACTCACGCACGACACAAGTGCAGTGTCATAGAAATTCGTAGTATGGCTCTCATCGTAGGATTTATCGCAGGCAGTTTTAATTTAATACCAACAGTTATTTAAATCATCGTCTCGTGAAATGGGAACTTTTGTTAAAGGATTTTTTCAATGTTTGAACTAGACGCTACTGGCGTAGAATGCATTAATTCAGCGAATAGAAATGTACAAACATCATTCAACTTATATATCTTTATATAACTGTTCAGTACGTGTGTATGTCACTGAACCCCTCCTAAACGACAAGGGACTAATTTTGATGACATTTTTTGTGTGCTTGTGTGGATCCCTGATTGCTATAGATTTACAATTAGACCAGGTAGGTGGCGCTGCAATAGAGTTCTATGAAGCTTTCTTTTTATTTTCGAACAGAATAACGTCTGTCGGGTCCGCTAGTCACACTCTAAGGTAATGGATTTCAATTGCTTATAATGTTTGGCTGTCGGGATTTGCTACCATATATTATTTTTAAATTTAATAGATGTCACTCATGTCAATCCGTTCTCTCTGCTTACTCCGCTAGGGACTTGGCAATATCGCTATAGATGAAGGTCAATATTTGAAACATGTAACTCATACACTACCATATCGACATTTGAAGTAATCAAATCAGTCGTATTTGAGATAGTGACTACTTGGCAATGATAATAAGAAATACCAAATATTTTTCATACATAACTTTTAAACACAATTTGAGTTTTGAGTTCTTCATAGATTTCCAAATAAGGCTGTAAATATATAATAAAACAAATGCTAAACGAACAGATAAGAAATTAACGAAATAGTACACTAATAAAAAATAATGTTGAATGCCAAGGCAAGGAAAAGGATCAAAAGAGGACCCAGCAACAACAGTCTTTAACGTTTATTTTTTACCAACAATTAAAAAAAAACATTCCATTAAAATAAGGCAATAAATGGCCAATTCTATTTATAAAACTTTCATGCTAAGGATGACAATTCATGATAAAATCATTTATTACCCACATTGTGCACACGCACAGTATTAGATTTTGGGGTAGATGAAGTTCATATTAGACAATGTGTGCACAAAGAAATAAATATGTAAGTATATAATTTAGTAGTGAATTTTGAGTGAAGCTGAAAAAAATATATAAATTACGATATTTTTTTAAGCTTCACTCTCGATTCCCTAACAACTAAGATAATAATTTTATATCAATCCATTGAAAATATAGCACACAATGTAACAACACAATGAAATAGAATGTGTACAATGCCTTTATTTTAAGTAAGATCGATAAGTAGTAAAGATAATAAAAGTAGAGTAGAAAGTAATTGGTAACAAAGTCAATAAATTAGTATTTTAGATTAGTATTATTTAAATCAGGTTACATTAGTGTAAGAAACCTTATTAATTAGATTTATTATATTAATCTAATAAACCTAATTTTTACTTTAAATTTTTAAAATAATTAATACCACGACACTATAATTCAGAACTGAAAATCTATTTATTTGTTAAGGACTGAATAATTTACATTTTAAAGCAAGTAACATAACTAGTGTTTATAATCTATGGGCTGTGGCATGTCATTCTAACTGAACGCGTAGGTTAAGCAACGTTGACCGCAGTCCGTACATGGATGGATTTACCTATCTTGAGCTTCTCTGCGCTTCGGAAGGCATGTTAAGCAGTTGGTTCAGATTGTTGTCGATAGATGACCTCTGCCAATCCACAATTGAGTCGTGACAATGTTCATTTAATATACCAACCCTAACTCATCTCCTTTCAAGCCACATATACTCAAGCATACATGCAATCAAGTATGGGCACTACAATGGGTAATATCTCGCCAAGATAGGCTGTGGAATTAAGTCCCTGCTGATGTTATGCTAGTTATACAGAATGGGGTTTGTTAAAAAGGGTGTAAAGAAGTTTTTATACAGTCAATGATGCATCTGTAATGCCCCTAGTACTGCAAGTATCCAAAGGCTGTATTAACTGCTTACAAAATGAAACCACAAACAGTATGCATAGTGGTACAAAATTGCTTTTTGTCTTTGACTATACTTAGTAATTAGTAGATATTAAATGACATGGAAAGATGGGTAGTCTAATATAACATAATGTTCATCAAGTAGTGGCACTGAGTTCCCTGAATACAATGCTTCACCCCACCACTAGAGTGGCTATTCTCATCGTGCTCTGCCTGTGATACAACATGTATTGTTATTGAAAGCTACTTACTGACAGTTATTAAGCACCCCAAGTAACATTATGATCAAAACCTATGTTATATTGGAACACTCTGTTTTGTCACTGTAATACTATTTGAGGGTATATGGTGATTTAGTCAACATGACATTATTTACACACTAGTTTCTTGTTTTATCATTTGTTCAATACAACTCCTATTGCCTAGATGCCTCTTAACTTCTTTCACAGTTAAATTATGTACTTCCTTCCAGGGTAGACAGAGAAAACTGAGTGTCATAAGAAGCCTATCATCACACACCTCATTCACTTGTAACATATATAACATAACATAGCTATTTTCATACACACTCACCAGTTCCTAGGGCTCCTGGCATCGCCTTATGATAAAACACAACCAATTTGGTCATGGTAGGTCAGTCTTGGTCTTTCTTGCCTCCTACGTCTTTCCACTTTTGTTTTATATATATATCTATTTTGTGATTTGTGATTGGAGCAAGCCCTTTTTTATCTTAACACCAACCCTCTCTTTCGGACCAACTCCTCCATTTTATTATATTACAAAATAAACACATGACATGGTGTTTAAATCCTCTCAGCCTCAGTACGTCATATTTATGAAATTTGGATATAGATAAGGATACTATATTTTAAATGTTGGGACACTACGGGATAACTAGTTTCAGATAATTTGCAATATAAGCGTCAAATAAAAAAAATGGCTTTAATCAAGTACTCACCAGACAAATTAAAAGCATTGGCTTCCTGCCATAGGCATCAGAGAGGCTTCCAACAATTGGACTAGTCAGAAACTGTAAGAAACTATACATAGACCCCAGGGCCCCACCAAAGAGAACAGAAGCAAATCGATCTGGAGCCCCAGTTAACTTCTGAAAACTCTCTACAGCAGCCAGTAATGATGCATACAAGTTATTCCCATTGCCTTCCTCTTTGTTGTAGTAATCTAGTAAGGACGGCAATAGTGGCAAAATCATTGTAAACGCCAACAAATCTAATAACAGGGATACAAAAATTAATCCAATGACTCTAGAATTCGTGTAACTTGTATGTTTATCCGCTAAATCATGATCTTTCTCTTTGACATTCGAATTTGCATCTGCGTGTCGCCTTTTTTTAATATCTCCGTTACCTACTTGCAAATCCTGCAATAAATAAATAATGTATTTTTAGAAATTTACTTTGTAAAATAAAAGACTGACTAATATAAAAGGCTTATTATTAATTATTTTGTCACTCACCATTTCTAAAAAGGGTAAGATATATTCTCAAAAAATAGCAGTGGATAGGAACCGGTACATTGAATCATCGAACGCCAAATTACTACAATACACTGAAAGCAAGCTGCGAACATGTAAACCAGCGAACTATACAAAACAAGTTAAACAACTGACTTTGAGTGACAGTACAGTAACTAACTATTTAGAGAAGAGAAAGGTAAGGTGATTGACCACCATAGAGTAATATATCTATACCAAAAGGAATACAAAGCCATGGCAATGTCAATGCGATATTTACATATTCATCCGAAGTGAGACTTCTTCCCGAGCTTTAGACGAGTCAAATTGTAGTTATACTTGAAATTTTTCAATTCAGTATAAAATTAATTTTATAGGTCAATTTTGATACTATTTTGTACAAATAAGTGCTACTGAACTTATATGTAACGTACACTCACCCTGATTTCTTGAACAATAAAATAACCTACACAGATACTGATGTGGCTCCGTTTGTTGTGCACGTTAGTAGGCTTGAGGAATCTTACACTTTTTACACAGGTTTTTTTTATTTCATCAGAATATAAAGAATATTACCAAGGATAGTGTCAAGCGCATAGGGCGAAACCCCATTTCAGTCGAGTTCAAAACTGCAGCTGATGCAAATATTTATGGCCACCCTTCACTACTAACAGCTAAGTTCGAGGCAACCATTCCATCCATCCATCCAACCATTCCATGTAACTAGAATGGGTATTGTGAGAGCTGTACCTGTGGTCTTTGGAAGAGTTTGTCTTGGCTATTGAGGTCCCCTCAGACTACGGAACAGTAATTAAGGCACGTAGGTGAATAGGAGAACAACTAACGATAATGATAACACAGTCTGGGTCACTACTCAAACTGTAGTCTTAACATTTCGAGGTCAGAAGCTTCCATCGAATATTTACTGCTTTTACACTTCTATACCTGTGGAGACAAGTGTGCTGCCGGTAATCCAATGCTACAAGTGTTGCCGGTATAGTCATGTGACTTCACAGTGCAGGCGAAGCCCAAGCTGCTTCATTTTTTTTTTATCTGTGACCAGAGTCATGAGGGGGTTCCATGCTCTAAGCAATCACCCAAATATTTGTTTTGTTCTGACAATCATGCAGCCAAAGATATGTCGATCAAAAGTCGATCAACATCACGATGTCTCAGAAAAACATTTCCTATCAGGAGGCTTCTGCGAGATTCCCTCAGTGGAGGAGATCTTTTACAGATACTACCAGACTGTCTCCCTCTACTTATCTCTCATATTACTCATTGCGCACCTATACATGCTGGCTGGAGTCCTCCCGGCAGATCTAGAGTTAACTCTTGCTGGGCACATGGAAGGGGTGCGTAGAACCGCGCCCGAACAGGAGTTGAGCAGTCGGAAACGCGAAATTTGGGAAGCCACTGTGAGCGAGTGGCAAACTCGCTAGGACTCGGAGTCTAAGGGCAGGGAACTCTATCAATTTTTCCCCGACGTGTCGGTAAGACTCAGATCTCACTGGGTCGGAAGCGCCGAAGAAAAGGCCGATAAGGCTCAAGAGCGGGAGGACGGAGTGCGACCTTCGCCCCACATGTTTCTCACCAGAAAGGGGGAGTAGGCGAAACAGAGACATGTGGAGACAGATTTAAACAATTTGTAGGGAGTTAAAAATGCCCACGGCACGGCAGAAAGCCTTAGAGCAGCAAGTGAAGTGCTGCATCTCCCGCAATTCGGCTGAAATGACCGAAAGGTCGGTGGAGCCATGGGATGGTGGGGGGACATGCACACCTATACAATCTAATCACCTCCACAACATGTCAAAAATGTAATCTCCCCAGGTGTCATTTAGGAAAACAGTTGTTACTCCTCGCCATCCACCATGTACAGCCTCAAGTCTTGGCTATGATAGGCGTGCTCCTAGCGCTATCACAGAAACTCCAGCCTCTGTGATGCTGCGCATTAAATGTTTTCCCCAATGACAATCTACTTGAACTGTTGCTCTCTACGTTAATGAGTCTACTTACACGTCTTAGTGATACTAAATTACCATCCAGTATTCACCAAAAACTTAATGGGCTGATTTCTATGTATGTTAACATTCAAAGAAATTCTTCAGTGTAATTCCCGGAGCATCAAACATAAAAAATCAGATTTAATCTATCTATATCTATAGTCTCTCCATCAAAACATATCCAAAGTCCCATGGACCTATCACTTTGTTCCACTGAGCTTGCATCCCTACTTGCGTGGGAAGTACTTAGTAGTAATTATTGAAGCGACCATTACACACTGCTTATTTCTATTCTAATAGCTGATAATATATCTAACACTCCTTTTGAGCCCCGACTTAAATATAATTTGACTAGGGCTGACGGGCCACGGTTTACTGATACCACTGATGAGTCCATTTCACAGCTCCCACACATCCACGAAAGTAATGTGCAGTCACTGTATTTGGATTTTAAAGAACGGGACAGTGTTATTGGCAGCTGACAGGATTGCTATCCTGTCAGCTGCTAATAAAACATAAACTTAAACGACTGACAGTCATTGAACAGAGACTTCAATGCCCACCATGCCGAGTGGCTTAGCTCTCGGTGCACTGACTACGCGGCGAGATCTGCTCATGAATTTGTTCTGGCCTATGGTTTCTCTCAGCTGGTTCGTTCTTCTACGAGAACACCAGATGTAGAGGACCATGCAAGCTCTCTACTGGACCTTCTGCTGATCACACGTCCGGATGAGTATAACATTTCAGTGGATGCGCCACTTGGCTCTTATGGTATAAAAAATATACAAAGTGACTTAATAATTTCACGTAACTATTAAATAGTAGTTACTGACTTATTTACATTGTCTGGAGGTAAACAAGCTAACGCCCCCCTTGATGTACAGTGGTTACCACAACTCATAAATAGCTAGCATGCAGAAAGATTATTCGCGCGGTATCTACTACTAAGAGTTGGCAACGTAGTGATTAGGTGTATTTGTGGAGTTCGATGGCGTCGGTGCTTGTGCCACTGACAAGTTCAGCGTCGATCGGAGCCTCTCCATCAACGCGTTCGGTTTCTTTTTATACACGGTCGGGAGGCATACAAGCATACTGCCCACCCGATCTTAAGTGGTTACTGTTGGTAGCCTATTAACTCTTACAATGTTGGAAATACACGCACACGCACGATGCTACTCTTTGTGCTAACGCAGTAACTCCTTATGAGTTTATTGGTAACCTCACCTACTCGCAGGAACATAATAACCTTCCTGAGAGTTGTTATTTGGCTGCAGTTTCTGAGAGATGGAGGTATTTAGACTTACCCATCACGCTGCTTTGATGCATCCTACCTCTCTTACTATAGACTGAGACAAACAGACATGTTCATGCACACAAATGTTTGTCTTGTGTGGGAATAGAACCCATAAGCCCTAACCTTTTATTAATGTTAAAGTGGCATTGTTAACCACTCCATCACCAGGTTTATCGTCCTCGTCATGTTGAATTTCAGCGAATAAGTGAAGTAACCAGTAAACTCCTGAGGAGTTGCTGTGTTAGTAAAGGAGATGGTAACCAGCGAACGATTCTCATGGTAATGCAAGCATTCACAGGCTACGGTAACTACTTTTCAACAGATGGGTCGTATGTTTGTATGCCTTTCGAAGTTGTATAAAAATGTGTGTGTACCTACAAGTAGGTATGTATGCTTGTGATTGAAAAGCGAACGGAGCGGGGACGTATATACAACGTGGCGCAGTCGACTCAGCTGAGAGTGAATGAACATTGTCGCCACGTCGCGACGTGTTTGGGTGCTGCTGACAGTCACCCGCGGTCAAAGTAGGGTGGCTATTTTTTACTGATTTTTGTAGTAAATTTCACTCTACAAATTTTAATACTTTGTACATCTGTTTTTAAACGATGTTCCAAATGCAAACATATATAATTACATTTATGTCCATTGCTATTTTAGAGTGAAAACTTTTCGATTTCTATTCGCATGTGGGGTTTCGAGGCAATGTAAATACGCCTACTAATGAGGTGAATGTTCGGTAGTCATCAACGATCCAAGCGGTGAGTTGACAGAAACCCGAATTGAGCGGCTTCTGTATTGCGCCGCTCAATTAGGCTTGCTTCTTTCGTGGTGGATGGTCTTGACGCCTTGACAGTTAATATTCGCCGCCGAATCAAGAAGGGGTTGAAATTGAAAATCCTAACATTAAAATAAATATCCTTTCTTTTTATTTGTTTTTGTAACATACATAGATATGATTACACCTGTCTTACATTAGACTAAGCAGTGACTATGGAACGCCAGGTGGACTGACCCGAACATACCTCTCTCGCTTCTTCCACATTCCACATTCACTCTTTATGCGTGCGCTTCGATTTTGGGTGCTTTCGATTTAGCACTTTTTCAGCACTACATCAATTTCTGTGCGTCTATTATATCTCCATTCACTCTTGCTCGACAAACTTCTTTCGTAACTCTTTTAACATTAATTATTTCTAAATATGTAAACCATCTCAGTATACCTCTTTAAATTTTTTGTCACTACATCTTCTTTCATTTTTTCACTCAGAGTCCTCATATCATGTTATTTCACTTTTTAACAATAATTCAGTTAATTGTTATTGAGTAAGCAATTTTTCCTTGGAGTTTCCTTAATTTTACTAACAAACAGTCAAAAATATTTGATCGAATAAGCGATTATTGTCGATTAGTTACCTAATCGCACAATTGGTACGGTACGAGTACGACGCATAGTTGGTGTTAGTATCGGTTATCGTATCGGTATCCAAGCCCGATAAATAGACTATATTCTTCTACCTCATACATATAAAAAAAAGGACTTCTTCCCGCGCTTTTGACGAGTGACATTGTTGTTTTACTTGAATTTTTTACAATTCAGTATAAAATTAGTTTTGTGTGACAATTTCGATAGTATTTTGTACCATAAGTGCTAGTGAATTTATACAGTAATGAATAAACTCAAATATAACACGTTTATGCACTTTTTGGAAGACGTGAATAAGTTCATCAAGAAAACCTTATAAAATCACTATCGTTTTATGAGTGGTATTTAAACAGGGTTGATTGTGTCTAGGTACCCTTCCCAAGTATTTTTTCAGCAGAGTTCCTGAAGCTGGAACATAGAATTAAGATTTTCAAATGGTTCTAAACTGATGACTTGGCTGTGTGGGCTAGATCCCTTTGCCTTTCCCCTCGGGGATAAAAAGCACAAAAAAAAAAATCATATATAAAAAATAGTGACGCCGCCATTTTGCCATTAAATGCTTGTCCTGCTTTTGATTTCCTTTCCTGTTTTGGTTTGAGTACTCATTCATAATCACTAAAACACAATAAACTACAGCAGATATAACTATGGGAGAAGATAAAGGTAAAACCTTATTTCCATTAGTAAATAATGCGTTACCATAAATATTCATTCACTTTTTGTTTGTAGATCGCCGACGCAGATCTCGATCAAGGGAAAGGAGACGCTCGAGATCTCGCTCAAGAGATCGTAGAGAAAAAAGGAAGAGTAAATCACGCTCACCTTCAAAAAGGTCTCGCAGACGCAAGCCTTCATTGTACTGGGATGTTCCGCCACCTGGGTTTGAGCATATTACGCCATTACAATATAAAGCCATGCAGGCGGCTGGACAGATACCGGCGAATATCGTAGCCGATACACCTCAAGCCGCGGTGCCTGTTGTTGGTTCAACCATTACACGTCAAGCAAGGAGATTGTATGTCGGTAATATACCATTTGGTGTAACGGAAGAAGAAACCATGGAATTTTTCAATCAACAGATGCACCTCTCTGGTTTGGCACAAGCGGCTGGTAATCCAGTTCTCGCCTGTCAGATTAATTTGGATAAAAATTTTGCATTCCTCGAGTTTCGGTCAATTGATGAGACAACACAGGCAATGGCTTTTGATGGCATCAATTTTAAAGGGCAGAGCTTGAAGATCCGACGGCCTCACGATTATCAGCCAATGCCTGGCACTGAGAATCCGTCCATCAATGTGCCAGGTCAGTTATCATTTACTACTGTAGCTGTTTTTTTTTATGCCCACTTTAGTCTTTATATGTATTTATTTTAGAGCTTGCATCCAGTGTTCCAACACAAGTTGGAACACTGGATATCTGCCATTTATCTGGTATCCAGTATATCAAATATTAGCACAATATCTCAGGGTGAATACATGTAGGGTTTCTCTTGATGCTAATTCCAATGGCAATTCAATTCCAAAGTCATAGTTTTGAGTAAAATCTTTATTCTCTACTATAATTTTCTCAACATGGGATTACATCTCATTAATCGTGTCCAACTGAGAAATCGGCCATCAAGATTGAACCAATTGGATGCTATTGTTGTAAATTTAGAATTGGTTTCAAGGGTGGGTTACTCAACAGATATTCATTAATTACATATAAGTCTAAACACAAGCAGAACCATTATATCTTCAAATAAAACCACTATAAATTAAATTGGTAATTATACTAGCAGATAAATTTGATCTAAACTACTTTTTGTGCTTGCACCAATTATTACCTACACTCGTATTTTAGATCTAATTGCCTATAAATTTGACTTGTGCATGCTGAATAACACTTAAATATTTTAACTATTTTATTACAGCAACTTGTTATAAGGTTAAAAAAAATGATACTGTCGAACTAGGGTTAAATTATATTGAATGAGCACAAAGTAAAACTGTTTATTAACTATAATAATAAGCAGTTATTCCAAATGCCCAATTTGGAACTAGTGTGTAATACATACCTCTTGTTGCAAGTCATATGTATATAATTATGTAAATGCTTCTAATTGAAAATTATGCGGAGCTTGTATGCTAGGTAGGACGGTAGTAGGTAGTACTTTTTTTGTAAATACATACTTTTTATATGTAGAAAACATCTAGGCAGAGGCAGTCAGATATGTTCCTGCACATAAATGTTTTGTCATGACAAACCTTTACCCTACCATAACCCTTGGTGTTAAAATACCCACAGCTAGCCAGCTAAACACTACTTTTGCTTAGCATAAATATGTTAATGTACTTATTTGTGCATTGACACATTTTTGCTAAGCAGCATTACCTACTCTATGCTTCAGAAAGAGAAATCAATCAATTATTAACCTCTTAAGCCGGGATAAAATTTGCCCATAGCTTCCCATACATTTGAAAATTTGCCATTTTGGTTAAAAATATTATATATGAAATTATTGTTGATAAATGGCCTACACAGTACACTGTACACAAACTCCGGAGTATTCTCGAACTTTTTTGTTTGTTGCTATTATAAATAATGCATTCTCATTTGTACAAAAATTCCTTTCGCACAAGGGGTAGTTCTGGTTGGTGCTTATCTAGTTTTCAAACAAGCCAATCAAAATGTAGGATTATAAACAAATGCAAACTCTAACGAAATAGTCTATTGACTGACCCTGGATATGGGACGCTGTGAGGCCATGTTTCTTATCTGGACTCAGTCTACGGGATGCTATATGTGTTAATTAATAAACTAAAAAGCCAAACCTGTTACTTTCTCCCAAACACTATATTATACAATGTGTTATTTTTACACTTGATCAAACGAAATGTGTGGATAGTAGACAAAATATTATCGATAAAAAACAGAAAAAAAAATTGGTTAGTTAGCTATTTCTAAAATCTAGGCACTTTAATTTTTTCTTAAATGAAAAGCTTATATTTCGGTATTTAATGTTTTTTTCTTTAAGTAAACTGTGTATTTTCTTCAAAATAGTCTCATTTGAAAGCTAGAAAGTCTAACTAGCTAAGAAAATAAAAAAACTAACAATATCGAACAGGAACTTTGTAAAAAAAAAAATATTTAGATTTAAAAATAAAACTTTTGTTTTTTTTTAGTTTTTGGTCTGTAACTCGAAAACTGGTACATTGAGGTACACTTTGTAGCATGTTTTATTAAATTTCATGATTTAATCTACAAATTCTCCAAAGTAACAATGGGTTTATCTCTTTTTGTTATTACAATATTCACCATTTAAAATAGGTACTCTTTTTTTCTTTTAATTCATGTACAAAAATCACGAGTTATTTAATCTGTTTTAATTTACATAAATTATGAAGTAAAACAAAAAAAATAGTAAACAGGTTTAATTAATTAAGTTCTCAAAATGGCCGCCATTCTCTTCTAAACATGCAGTAGCACGTAGAGCCACACTGTGCGTTGTTTGTTTTAACACGATGCGATTTTGTTTTATTTCATTAGCTGCCGCCATTATTTTTTGTAACAGCTCTTCCCTGGTTGCAATTGGAGTGTTGTAAACTAGCTGTTTCATATGGCCCCACAAATAAAAATCTAATGGGCTCATGTCTGGGCTTCGTGCCGGCCACGCCACTGGTCCACCTCGTCCAATCCACTGTCCGCGTAGGTTGTATTTAAATACTCACGCACGATTGTGCTGAAGTGAGCTGGAGCGCCATTGTGTTGAAACCACATCCTCCTCGTTGTTTGTAAGTCAACATCGCGCATCAGGTCTAGTAATTCCTCTTGTAGAAATGTTAGATAGGCTTGGCCTGTCAACCGTGACAGAAGAATAAATGGTCCTACTAAATAGTCTCCAATCATTCTAGCCTAAACGTTTATTGAAAATTCGACTTGGAACGACGCAGGCCGAACTGCTAACGGATTTTCGTCCTTTGGCATCCACAAGTGCAGGTTGCGGAAATTAGTGATTCCAGTACGGTTAAAATTTTTTCAAAATTTTCCACACTGTAGTGAGAGATCCCCAACTGAAGCGCTATTCGTGGAGTACTAGTTGTGGGATCTTGATATACCAAACGCAATACTTGCTCGTCCATTTCCACCGGTACACTAGTAGAAGTACGTTCACGACGTGGGCGTCGTATTCCATTCTCACTTAACTCTCGATGCACTGCTATGAAAACTCTGTAGTCAATGGCAAGTCTTGTCGGGAACCGCTGATGATACTCTCGAGCGGCAGCGCGAGCATTGCCATTGCAAAGCCCATAAACGAAATGAATGTCAGCTATTTGGCGAGCAGACAAGTTTTCCAACGTAGAAGGCATAGCGACGAAAAAAATTAGCGAGCGTGTGCAACGTGTAAGTTAAGAAACGTTACAGGATGAACTGTTTCGTTGAACAAAACAAAAGCTTTTGTTGAACCGAGACACGAAAGATCTGCGGCAACTCGCTCACTCGTTCTGGCCAGAATGTGTCTGTCCCTGTCGTTCTTTACCTGCTATGGTTCGAGTGAGTGTTCGACAATGGGTAGGAAGGGCGCATACGCACAGATTAGATAAAAGTAACAAAACAATAAATTTGTTAATACAAATTTATTGTTTTGTTACTTTTATCTTATTTATTTTTAATTTTATCTTATTAACTTAGTCTACTTAGGCGGCGAATATCATAACAACGGAAAGAGATAGAGCCATTGTTACTTTTGAGAATTTGTAGATCATGAAATTTCATAAATCATGAAATTTAATAAAACATGCTAAAAAGTGTACCTCAATGTACGAGTTTTCGAGTTATAGACCAAAAACTAAAAGAAAACCATAGTTAAATCTATATATATTTATTTTTTACAAAGCTCCTGTTCGATATTGTTAGTTTTTTTTATTTTCTTAGCTAGTTAGACTTTCTAGCTTTTAAATGAGACTATTTTCAAGAAAATACACCGTTTACTTAAAGAGAAAAATATTAAATACCGAAATACGAGCTTTTTATTAAAAAAAATATTAAAGTGCCTAGATTTTAGACATAGCTAACTTATCGATTTTTTTTTCTGTTTTGTATCGATAATATTTTGTCTAATATCCGCACATTTCGTTTGATCAAGTGCAAAAATAACACATTGTATATTTGTATTATAACTGTCATACATAATAAAGAGCCCCGAAACTTTTGTCACACTGCAATTAAGTGTATTGTTGACACAGTTAGACACTGTATCTTGGGTTTTTGCCAAGTTTGATTATTCTGAATTATGGTATACAATAATAATAAAATTGACTGTCATATATTTGTGGTAGTGTTCAGAAGTGTGTTTGACTGGATATCTTTCTTACAGAATTGCTGGTATCCGACCAAACAGATATCTGTTTTAACTCTAATTTAGTAGTACTATTTGTTGAAATTTTATCAAACAGCATCTCAAATCACGTACACTTAAAGATATTAGATCATTTACCTTGTGAGACTTTCAAAGCAAAAGCATACCACATAATAAAATTTATTATAATTATTTTAGTATGACATGTTTTTCTGTGCTCTAACTTGTTATTTATTTTTTTCAGCTGGTGTGATAAGTACAGTTGTACCAGATTCTCCTCATAAAATATTTATTGGTGGACTGCCCAATTATCTAAATGAAGATCAAGTAAGTTATTTGATCACTATAAATATTTTATTTATATCCAATTGTGAAATATAAATTATCTCTGATGTTGATGTATCAAAAATTGTATCTATGAAAATCAATCATTTATAATTTATGTTTCATTATTTAATTGCTATTACCTTATTTTAATTATATTATTGTCTATTGAATCATTGGAACAAATATGACTATGATCCAAATAGTTTATGAAATAATGTTAAATATTTGGATGTTGAATGAGATTTTAATTTGAATTTTATGTATCCCAAAACTTACATTTTTAAATCTGAATTTATACCAAAAAATTATATTTTACAGGTCGTTCCCCTGACTACACAATGTATTCGTTTTATGAGTACCATTAATCATTTACATAATATTATGTTTCAGTCTGTGCCTTTACTAAAATAATAATTAGGCTTATATGTCCAGTTTTGTATTGTTATCACTTGTTTTGCATTGTTTTTGTGTAGGTATATACCTATGTTGCGTAACAGACTTAACAATTGTAAAACATGGTAACAGTACAATGCTGGCACTTCCAAAAGTTGGCACATCACTATGTTATACAAATTTCCTACTCATTACATAGGGTATATCAGCACTATACAGATGACTGTAGCAATCCCGTTAGGTAGCACCCGGTGCCGAGACATTTCAGGGAGATTCAACAGTTGACAGGGCTACCGTGACGCCAGCAGTGAGCCGCGCCTTATTTTGCTCCGTTTCAGGTATTTCAGGTGCCCCTCGGAGGGACGAGCGTGCGCGCTTCACGCTCGTTACTTACTCAAACAACTCACTGATATAGTTTGCTTTTTGCCCCTCCCTAGCTTAGATTTGGCACATTCGCGGCCCGCGTGTCACTGTTGTCTCTCATTCTCACCTATACGTCTTGTACTTGAACGAGACGTCGGCACTACAAGGCAAGTCTCTTCCATTCACATCTGATTCTAACACGCGACTAGACACAGGTCAGATAACATTCATTTATGTTTGAAGCATTTTTCTTAGCAAATGGGAACACATAAGTTGTAGGATGAAAGTACTATGATATTACATGGAATATAATTTTATAAACTATAATTTATTTATTGAACCAATTGTTATTGTTGACTAGAGATAATTGATTCCAATGTAAACAGGTGAAGGAATTGCTGATGTCATTTGGTCAACTTCGAGCATTCAACTTGGTGAAAGATTCTTCAACAGGACTTAGCAAAGGTTATGCATTTGCAGAATATGTCGATATCTCAATGACGGATCAAGTGAGTTTATTCTTCTTATTTATGTGATTCTAAATTTTGTATGTTATAAACCTTGTCACATATTTATATGTATACTAGTTTTTACCCACCGCTTCGCTCGCATTTAAAAAAAAAGTATCCTATGATACTTCTGATACCTCCAACAATACGTGTACAAAGTTTCATGATGATCGGTAGAGTAGTTTTCGCGTGAAAGCGTAACAAACAAACTGACATTCACATTTATAATATTATTACTAGCTTTTACCCGCGGCTTCGCTCGCATTTTTTTTTAATAAAAAGTATCCTATGTTTTTTCTGATACCTCCAAGAATATGTGTACAAAGTTTCATGATGATCGATTGAGTAGTTTTCGCGTGCAAGCGTAACAAACAAACGGACATTCACATTTATAATATTACGATTAGGATTGTGGTTCATGCATTCTAACATGTTCATTTTTGGCAGGCAATTGCAGGGTTAAATGGAATGCAGCTGGGAGATAAGAAATTGATTGTCCAGAGAGCTAGTATTGGAGCTAAGAATTCAACTTTGGGTATGATATGTTATTTTCCTGCAAATACTTTTTAATACGAATTTTCAAATCCTTAATGAAAATAAAATCTTTGCTTACTCGTTTGTTGATGGATAATATGCCAAATAATGCTTTTAGGCATTTTAACCGTATAGTGAAATGTTGATTCAACCATCGTAAGTTTCCTGTATGAATAAATAGACAGCAAAACGAATGTTGAAATATAAAATATTTTCTCTTAAGAAGCCTAGTGACTTAATATGTAGTTGCATACGCTTTCTTTTATTTTAAATATTTCCGCAATGTGTAGAACCCCACCCATAAATTTCACATCAATCATACAAATGTTTAATAAATGAAAAAACAATGAATGAAAGAACTTCCAAATGCTTTAATTTTTATATATAATGAGAATACTATGTGACAGCGATGACTGGAGCGGCACCGGTACAGCTGCAAGTGGCGGGTCTGACGTTGGCCGGCGCTGGTCCTCCCACAGAGGTGCTGTGCCTCCTCAACATGGTCACACCGGACGAGCTACGTGACGAGGAGGAGTATGAGGATATCCTTGAAGACATCAAGTTCGTATTGTTTAATGTGTTCATTGCATGATACAATATCTATATTTATAAAATAGTACTATAACAGGCATACTAAAAAAAAGTATAGCCTATGCTGCTGTACCCAGACAATTGAAAATTTGAGAGAATGTACTAGTAGAGTGTACAAGAAATATTCTCCACAAATGTTTCTGAATCTCTATCTCTAATAATCTTAAAATTTCCCACCGAGAAGCATTAAGGATTTTTGGTAATGAAAAATTTTTTTGGTAATGATGAGTTTCCTTATTGATTATATAGTGTATCTACTAGCGCAAATGGCCTATTGCCACCCAGATTTCATATTCGCACAATCTGACTAGTTGACATTCAAATGTCATTGAATGCAATGTGTCTGTAACTGCACTGTTACGGTCGTGATATTAAAGTCAAAAACTTTTCTTAATGTATATGTAATTCGGCTCACTTGACTAAAGAGCCTTCTAATTTGCTCTCGTATTGTTAGATAAGTTCTTTTTATCGATTATGTAAAAAGTTCATAATTTTAATTTGCAAATCCAGAATCCATAATATCTATTTCACTATTACAGAGAGGAGTGTAACAAATACGGGTGTGTACGCAGTATTGAAATACCAAGACCAATTGAAGGTGTGGAGGTTCCTGGCTGTGGCAAGGTGAGTGAGGCTTGATAATTGTCTTGTGCTAAGTGCCTAGAATACTCGCTCTCCTGCGCAACCATCGTCGATTCACAACAGTACAGAAATTTTATGGGTACCTCTGGTGAAGATTTCTAATAAATAAAAAAATAATTTCTAATTGCCGTTGCCGCTCTTGATAACAATGTCAGAATGATAAAATGTCAAAACAAATCAATGCACGGTGGTTTCTCTCTTCTCATTTCAAAAAGGATACATGGAAATGAAAAACCGACATCCACGCTACTGGGCACTGTTTTTTGGGATTGGGGCAGTATCCTTTACGACATTGACTAACTACCCTCTTAAAAAGCTACAATGAACATGGATTATTATATTACTTTAGTTTTATTAGTGGAGTGCTTGCTAAGAAAAGGAAAGAAAATTTAAAACAAAATGTGTACTCGAAAAATATATATAAGTATTTTCAAAATCGGAATCGGATCGGGAAATGATAAACTATATTTCTTTACAAGGCGCATCAAAATTTTTTTTACGTAGAGATTATTTTTATGTTCAGCAATGTTTAATACCATATGCATCATGTTTATTAGTAAAATCATATACTAGTCAATGGAAGGGAAAAGTGTTATTGTGTCAGCGACGATCAACATTATTATATAACATATCTGCTTGTTTTCTGCAGGTATTCGTGGAGTTCAACAGCATTGCAGACTGTCAAAAGGCGCAGCAAACATTAACTGGTCGCAAATTTAGCAACCGCGTGGTTGTCACATCGTACTTTGACCCTGATAAATACCATCGCAGAGAATTCTAACATGTTGGAATCCACAGTTCACGTACCTTCCACTTTCTTTTCCCTATTGATACAAATGTGTGACATTACAATTTGTAGCAAATATTCTAATTCTCCATCTTGATTATACTGTATTTAACAAATAAAATTAAAGATGAATTATAATAATTAGTATTTTTATTTAGACACCCTTAAATAACTATTTTACTCATTAACAATCATGTAAAATTATGTACTGAATAATAAATTAGAAAACCCAATGACGAATAATGGTGAACGATTTGATTAGCATACTGTGCTGTATTCTTTCTATACTGCATTAGGCAGCATACAAGTATACATATATAAGTAAGTTATGAATACTGATATGAAGCGGGTACAGTAGCCTACGAATGCCTGCCCTGCACCTGCTTCAAAAAGAGCTCCTCGGGCTTTCACCTAAACCTCAATCTTTCACAGCTAAACAAGCAGTTATTTATTACATGACACTTCTACTACTGAATGTGATCTAGGTATCTAAAATTTGCAAGTTTATGATGTTATATTCATCAAAAAACGATTATATAACAATTTCAATAACTATAAAAAAACCACTGACAAGTGAGGAGTTGAGACGTCAACTCTTCATGTTTGAGATTTTTTTGTAAATTTGGTTTAATTTTAGTCTGACGTTAAACGAGAATGGACAAAGGAAGCAAACAGACGTGCAAATGTTAAGGACCGTTGTATGGTTTTCAATTGAGATAATTTCCCCTTGAAAATTAATTTCGGATCAGATGGGTTTCGAATTAAAGTCTTACTGCACATATGCTATAATAGTGCTTAAGCTAAACTTCTTGGTCGTGATGCATCGCTCGTTGATACGTGTTCATGGTGCCGGTCTCTGCTGAAATAATGACCTTTCTCATGATGACGTAGAGTATCCCGCCAACCACCAGCATGCTGACGCCAGCCATCAAGCTGATGGCCCAAGCTGGTACAGCGTTTCCGCCTGTAAAGGAATATACAAGCTTATAAGAGGAGATTCGTCTTGTCATAAGGCGGTTGCCTAACTATATGAAATTGTTCTATAATATGTTTACATCATTAAACAAACATACTATAATAGAATATTAGATTCGCTCCGTTATATTGTGAAGAAGCATCGAGCTATGAACCAGAAGGTTTTCTGCGGTTTCGTTGATCTTGAAAAAGCTTTTCATAGGGTCGTGCGATCGGATCTCTGGGACATATACAGGTATACCGTCAATATATATAAGTCACCGTCAACCCTATATATACTCGTATATATAGGGTTAACGGTGACATACACTTATGAGGAATGCACAGCATGATGTGTTCGGGTGGACGGCAGCTTGTTACCCTGGTTTGGCATTAATATAGATGTCAGACAGGGCTGCATCCTGTCGGCTCGGCTATTCATCAATGTACCTGGACGGTTGTCTTCAGAGAATAGGATCTACGAATGTGAGATTGCGAGTGCGACTTACTGGTGAACTGACTTATTTTTGCTGTATGCTTTCGGACGTTGTATGAATAACACCCACCTGATGTAAAGCGGTTACCGTAGCCTATGAACGCTTGTAATACATTAACTATCACTCGCGTGATGCCTTATCTGCTGTTAACACAGCAACTCCTTAGGAGCTTACTGGTGACCTCGCACGCAGGAACACGACAGACCTCTAGGGAATTATTATTTGGCTGCGGCTTTCTGTTAGGTAGAGGTACTCCCCCAGACGATCTGCTTTGACGCGCCCTACCTCTTAAAACATCCAGATCAAGACAAACAGACATGTTCATGCACACAAATGTTTGTCTCGTGTGGAAATCGAACCCACGAGAGTCGGTGTTGAGGTCGCGTCATTCACGACTGAGCCACCGAGCTCTTCAAAAGCCAATCGTCTATGCAGACGATGCGGACTACTTTCCGATTACTATCCGAACAGCAAACACTAGTTACAACAATAACAGATGATTGTATGAATAAAGTCCTACTATATATACGAAGAAAACTAAGATAATAGTATTTGAAAGAGAGGAAACCAGAACTAACACGAGGATTAGGGTTAATGATGTGGTGTTGGATGATAGGTACAGTCGAGATGCGACCATTGCGAAAAATTTGTGGCGTAATGCATCCTGACCGCGCTCGCAATAATGATGTAAGGAAGAGAGTTGGTATGTTTCGATGTTAAGATAAAAAAAGGCATGCGCTGTTGTTTCAGTCATGTAGAAAGAATCACGAAACAGATGTAGCTACAATGCGAAAGTAGAAGGATGTCTGAGGAAGGCCAAGACTCACCCATCACGACCAAATTGATCTCTGAAAAGGTGATGCTAGGACCCCTAGGAAGCGGCGGGCGTGCATGTAAAGAGCTATGCGTATTAAATAAGCAAGCGAGGGTGTAATACACATGTGAGGACCGCGTCTCGAGCCTCTAGATATTCTCTGCCTACCCCGCAAGGACCATGGCGTAAAGATACATACATACACTCAAGTTTTATCGTCTTCAAGCAGTCAGTGCAGAGCGGAGATCACCCGATGGTAATTTTACGCCTGTTTGTTGGGAACCTGTTTTATACGGTCATCTAAGGGACCGGAGTGAAAACGAAAAGTCATCATGTCGGCGTCGGCTCGCGAATACGGCTAGAAGTGTCAAGCAAACATGCCTCATTCGCAAGAGCCCAGTCAAGTTGATACATGGGTGCGGTATTCTGTATGATAGAGATAGATACCTACTTCCCCAGTTGTTATTAAACATAGCCCTGGAGGTAATGTCGATGCACATAAGTAAACTCCATAATTTTACTATTTTCTGTGCTTTGGTAGCATCTTCTAATGGTGGATGGAAAAATTAATATATGAAACCTATTTTAAATACATTACTTACGGTAGTACCTACCTATGTGTATAGCAGTGATAACGTAATGGATAAGAACCGACATTGTGACCAACAGGTCGCCGCCGGTTCGAATCCTGCCATATGCTTACCACTAAATTCGTGTTTTCAAATTTATGTACATATTTGTAATTATCACGGGCTCGGCAGTGAAGGAAAACAAGCCCGCAAGTCGAAGAAATTGTATTTCGAAAGACCTTACCTAAGAACGATCCTGGTTTTCCCTCTGGGTTGCGGAGGTCAGATGGCAGTCGCTCCGTGTAAAAACCAGTATCTTTGTTAAATCCTTAGACTTAGCGGTAGCGGACCCCGCCAATCCTAATGGATTAGTAAAACATGATAACACTAAGAAGAAGAAGACTTACGATAATATGTGCGTGTCATAACACGCCTCCCTCGTAGAATCTTCCTCCTGGCCTCGGTCTCTTGTGTCAGAGTACTCAATATCACTGTAAAATTTAATAACAATTTATAAAGTGGAAAAAAAAATTTTATTAACACACACGCGTCGCTTTGTGAATGATGCTTATTACAATTTTAGATGAAAGATGACAGGTACAACGAAGGTTAGGTGCAAGCGTGAAGGAACCTGTGGAGGAACGATGAGATAGATTTTACTTAGTAACTCCATTCATCGTTTCGGGTCGTGGGATAAAACAGAACGCGATGCTCTAATTGGTAGTTCACAGTAGTAACATTGCGTCACTTATCGGATTATATAGGTACCCACTGCCATTTGTCAGTAGGCTCCAATTTCTGAGATACTCGTAGTTAGGTGCCAAAAACACAACCATTTTGTTACCGCGGAGTGTCATCATGCACAGTTAAATGGTTTATTCATTATATAAATAAACGAGTGTGCTTTAGACGACACGACTGAAGTAAAACTTCTTTAGCTCCATAGTGTGATACAGACACCTGCACTGTGTTTTAGATATACGAAACTTAACTCGCTATGAGAGAAAGAAAATGTGTGCTCGCACCCCTATTTCTTGCCCCTACACTAATATACGAAACGTAACTCTCTCTCTCTCTCTCTCTTTTCACTAACTTATATCTCCCTCTCAACTTCCGTTCGCCTCGCTCGATCACACTTTTCGTAACGCTCTCGTCACGCATTCACCAGCTTACTCCCCAAGTCAAGCGTGCGTAAAGAAGTTTTACTTCAAAAACAGGCATGTCTTGCAAAATATTATGCTAGTTTTAATGGCCGAATTGAAAATACCGACGGGCAGCATACGGTTTTTTTTTACATCAGAAGACAAAGAAGCATATAGTCAACTTGAATGTAAAGTTACTCTAACCTATGAACTCTAAAAAGAATGAACCATTTACACCATAGGGAGTAGTTGGATTACTTATTTTTTATGTACTGTATTGAGAAACGCGGCCCGGATACTGTAGCTTATGAACAATTACCTACACCACAAAGAGGAAAAATGGGAAAAGAGCCGAATGGGATGCTGCCCACCCAGCAACTCTTTACCGGCTTTCCGATATCCTTACTCTTTTTTTTGTACAACTTCGGGAGGCATTAAACATACAGTCCATCTGATGTAATGTGGTTACCGTAGCCTACAAACTCGTTACTTACACGAAAATAATATTATATTTTTAACAATTGTATTATTGGTCTCTTTCTGTGAGATTCAAGTCTGTTCACTTCAAAAATTCGAAATACTTGTAATACAGGAATATCACTCGCGCCTTGCAACACAGCAACTCCTTAGGACTGGTAACTTCACTCACTCAACACAACAACCCTCCACGGAGTTGTTTTTCTGTGAGCTAGAGGTACTTCACAGTCGTCCAAACCAATCTAAACACACATGTTCATGCACACAAATGTTTGTCCTGTGCTGGATTCAAACCCACGGGCCTTGGTGTTAAAGCAGCGGTGGTAACTATTCCGCCAGCGAGCTCGTCTGTTACTCGCAGGAACAAAACTACTACTTATAGCAATTTGTCATTTGACTGCGGTGTTCTGTGTGGTGTAAATACTTCCCCAGTTGGGGCACTTTCTACTAAATAAATATTCAGACGCCTTACCTAAGTCTCTGATCTTTTTACACGTCTGCCTCAAAAAAGGGAGCGTAAAGTTTTCAAGGTTGACGTATGTTTGTGAGTGTTTAAACCACCGTAACTTCCAAACGTGTGAATTGTCAGAATCATTACAGTATCACCGATAACATAGACATCATTATAATTTATAAAAACAATATGGCGGATTATATACTTCATAAAATTAAGGATTTTTTTACGTATCAAAAATATATACTTACCTACTTTCAACATACTTATAGATTTAATTAATATAGATATAATAGAATATAGATTTAATTAAATTAGAATGAATTAAAGTTATACGTATTAGTTTATGTATGTTTTAAGTAATAGCATTTCGTCGATGAAGTGCCAATACCTCCTATCTGACATTTTTGCTTAAATTTAGTTTTTGAGAATTGAGAGACTTAAAGTGGTTTATTACTGTTATTAGTAATTTAATAACCATTCCACAAACTGTATAGAGCCTTTCTGGTAATGATTGATGATTTGGTGTAATTGCTACCGATGCAAATTCCAACATAAATCTATTGTGTATTAAAAAACTCAATGTAAGTATAAATGTCAGATAGGAGGTATTGGCACTTCATCGACGATTTATCATTTTATATTGTTAGGGAAAGTGGGTACTTGTGCAATCATATCCTAGCGAATAAAGAACCGACTGGTCTCAGGTTCGAATCCTGCTATGATATGTACCATAAAACTCGTGTTTACGGATCTATGTAGGTACTTATTTGTAATTATAAGTTGCTCGCCGGTGAAGGAAAACATCGTGAGGAAATCCGCACGTAGAAGAAATTATATTTCGAAAGAAATGGTACTTAAAATAAGAAAGGGTTGCTTTTTCGTTTAGGTTAGGTTTTGGTGGCCTGACGGTAGTCGCTCCGTGTTAAAATCGGTACCTAACCTGATTCTTAGGTTTAAATAACGGAATCCGCCAGCCCTAATATACATTACCAATACGGGATAACACTGAACATTGAAGCTAAGTGAAGGACTAAGTACTATGTACTTTACTATTTTGTTGTTCTTTGTTAACCACAAGTCTCATTATTACTAGGTAGATACCTAGATAAGTTAAGGACTTCAAGGAAACATGACATAAGTAGAATAAATGTACTCAGTACATTTTATTACTTACATAGGTACTATCTATGATATGAGGTTCTTTAAACAGACGTATCCTATAGACCTAAATAATTAAACAAATAAATTACGTATCACTTACCCAAAATAACGGCGAGATAAAACATAATTGACTTTTTTTGTGCCATTCTGATCCAATAACACCACTTTTTGCACAATAACCAGGGAAATATAAAAAACAAGCAGAAAAATAATGCGTTTAATGTATTAACACGACTTGCGATAGGTGTGTTCTATATGACTGGGTCCTTATCATTATGAGATAAGATAGTGTGATTACTAACGCATAGATATGTTGCATGTTTTGTCGTATAGGTACCTTAAAATATAGCACACAAAAGGATGTATGAGTCAATGTTTATTTGTACTATGGTTCTATGAAATCCTATCATATCTGGGTACCAAACGGGTCGTCGAGTATTTCTTGGTCAACATTCCATAGTGTCTACACAGAGACGTTGCAACTTTGTGTTTTACAAACTATATGACGTTTTTTTTTAGTTCCAGTATCGTACCACTCGATACAAATTCAAATTTCATCAATACTATCTGGATTAGAATTACCTTCAACATACGATGAAATCAGCTTCTCCCTGCGGTGTATTCGAACCATGAAGTTCCTAAATAAACGTAGTATCTCAAATCTACGGACCGGGGACAAAGCAGATCGCGCAGCTCTTATTGACTAGTTCGCGACTCGACATGGCGACACTTATTGGTTAAAATATTTTCTCTTTGGTCAGTAGGCTCAATTTGCTGAGATATTTAAGCGCCAAAAACGTTTTTGTGAGCGCGGGGTGCCTACATGCGTAGTTATCGGTTTGTGACCCGAACAAATAGAATTACGCCCTCTTTAAAGTCTACGTTTCCCCAAGGCTGGTAATGGATCGATGATAGTTTGGTGTCCCTGATGCGTATAGCCGGCTGTGACCACTTACCATCCTTTTATTTAAAAAAATATTATTATTGTGCTATTTAAAAGTGGACTACTACCTTTTACGGCTCACTTGATGTATAAAGTAGCTATCGTAGCCTATGAACGTTTTCAATACAAGATATCGCTCGCGTGTAGGTAACACACAAAACTTTAGTAGCTTACTGATAACCTTTCTTACTCGCAGTAGCAGTAGCAGAGAGTTACCATTTGGATGCGATTTTCAGTGATGTGGAAAAACTTTCTCAACCGGGTTACTTTGATGCACCTTATCTATAAGGTGCATCAAAGCAACCCGGTTGATATGATAGATAGATCTCAACGGCCATTATCTGTCAAAACAGGATCTTCGGCTAAACGTACCCTTCGCAATTGAAAGAACTCGAGATGACTAAACCAATCCATGGCTAGGTTGCGGTCGACGCAGTTTAACGTGCGTGTTCGATTATAAGATAGACACGCGCAACGAAACCATCAATCAAGTTTTGCGGCCACTTTTATAAATAATATTTATAAAATAATCTTAATAAATAAATAACTAAATAATCTTTTATAAATAATATTTATAAAAGTTATCGCAAAATTTCACTCTTCCTCTTAGCGTTATGCCGTTCCATTAGGATTGGCGGGGTCCGCTACCTAAACCTAAAGATTTGGTGCGAAACTGATTTTTACATGGAACGACTGAACCAGACGAAATCA
Source organism: Pyralis farinalis (assembly GCA_947507595.1). Classification (NCBI taxonomy): domain Eukaryota; kingdom Metazoa; phylum Arthropoda; class Insecta; order Lepidoptera; family Pyralidae; genus Pyralis; species Pyralis farinalis. The sequence continues at coordinate 25,195,629 of OX382269.1, forward strand.
GATCATTCTTAGGTAAGGTATTATATTACGGGCGACGAGCATACGAGCCGCCTGATGTAAAGCAATTAACATATGCTGTTAGAAGTTTCGTTTAAACGTTGCCATTAACTCTTCTACTACTAACATTAACCACGCAAAAACATGTCCTTCAAAGGAGTTTGTTATTTGACTGTGAAGTTGAATGGAGGCCCATTACACTGACCAACAAAATAAAGCTTTCTTCGTAAACAATTTTTACGTCATTTGATCATTACTATTGGATCAAAAATCCCTAATGGAACAATTAAAACTTAGAGTACAAGTATAAAGTAGAACTAGAAAGCGAAAAATTTTCCTAAGTACATTTTATTTCAAAGAAATGTTTTCCAATCAGCCATTACTGCCTTCGATTTTCTTGTCTTTGCGATGGAAAACATGCTTACAAGTGAGTTTTTACAATTTGTATCATGTTATACAATGAATTAACATCTACAGTGCTTGAGGCATGCCTTGTGGATAGGCGAAACACATGTTGCAGATACGGCCAGAGCAGCAACGGCGGCGGGTTCGCGCGATTCCTGTTACAGATGATGGGCAAACACAGAGAAGACATGAACTACGAACATGAGCATGAGTAGTTTAGATGAAAGTTTCTGTAAATTGGACTTCCCCAAACCTGAATTTATTAACTATTTAAATCTTTTCTAAGACACATGAAGAGCAAACAGCATGTAACCTTTTTGCATTCTCATTATATTTTGAGAGTAATTTCATTACAGGACATTGATACATCTGAATCACAATAACTAATCATATAAATTTATTTAAGTATATTAACCAACTATGTACACTAATCTAACAAAAATGCATAACTTTTTATTTTTCTCCCTCAAAAATATTTTTTAACTCTACTTCTGCTAGTACTTTGGATGTAACTGACTCCGGGTTCTTTGCAATTGGTTTGGATTGTTTAGTAGCCAATATTTCTAGGCGTTCGCCCTCCATAGCCGCTGCAGATTTCTCAGCTAACTCTTCTTCGGAAACACCTTCAGATTTCAATTTCTCGTATTGTTGTAAAAGTCGTTTCATTTGTGTTTCACTAGATGGATTCAGCATATTTATTGCAGCTAAACCCAGACCTTTAGAATGGAATTTCCTGAAAAATGAAGACTACACTATGATTTCTAATATACAAGACTACACTACTACTTCTTCAAAACACAATTGTCTGTTTTTATCTATAGTTTATTGCACAGACAATAGTGTTTTTAGATTTAGATATTAACAATAAATATGATTATTATTAGCATATCATGGACCAACACTGTTATCATTTACATAACAAACCCAGTGTCTAACAGGGGCTACTTTACCATAAGCGTCCACGGCGGCTATGACCTCTTCATTTGTAAAAAAATGTTTACCACCTAAAAATTTTTTCAGCTTTGGGAACAGATAAAAGTCGGACGGTGCTAAATCCGGTGAATATGGGGGATGAGGTAACAAATCGAAGCCACATTGATGGATTTCTGCCATGGATTGCACAGAGGTGTGAACGCGCGCATTGTCCTGATGAAACAAGACTTTTCTTCTCAATAAACCTGGATGTTTTTCTTTGATTTCTTCTCTCAAACGACGCAACAGGTTGCAATAGTAATCGGAGTTTATTGTTTCACCCTTTTTTAAATAATCCACGAGAATTATACCCTTTGCATCCCAAAAAATGGATGCCATGACTTTGCCCGCCGATAAAACCACCTTTGCCTTCTTCGGGGTGGGCGATCCTGCTCTTTTCCATTGTTTCGACTGTTCTTTTGTCTCAGGTGTATTGTGGTGAACCCAGGTTTCATCCATGGTTGTAAATCTTTCAACAAATTCTATTGGGTCAGCTTCATATAACTCTAAACAGTCGCGAGAAGTTGTGAGTCGGTTGCGTTTTTGTTCCACTGAAAGCAGTCGCGGTACCCACCGCGCAAACACCTTAGAGAATCCAAGTTCAGTAGTAATTATATGATGTGTTCGCTCAGATGAGATGCCTACAGTCTTAGCTATCTCCTCGACAGTCAATCTTCGATCAGATAAAATGAAATCACAGATTTTTCCTTTGTTTTGATCAGTGGAAGCAGTCGAAGGCCGGCCACTACGGGGCTCATCTTGAATGGTCTCACGACCACGTTTAAACTCTGCCCCCCAGTTTTTAACAGTCGCATACGAAGGAGACGACTCACCCAAAATAGCAGACATGTCTTCATGTATAGCTTTTGGAGTTAAACCTTTCAAATTCAGGTATTTTATCACTGCACGATGTTCAATTTTATCCATTTTCAAAAATAGCTCTGACTTGACTTACGGTATCACGTGTAAACAAACAATGAGTTACTGTGAATAAACTAAACTGTGCATACTTGTTGCTAAATAATGTAACTACAAAATGAGGGTAGTTATAAAAAAAACCAATGACTTTAACCATGTTAGGCTAAGAACTTTTCAAATGTCCCTCGTATGTCTTTGTTTGGGTGTTTTCTATGCATTATATCATTGGCAAAGAATCAATATTTCTTATCCCAAAAGTTGAGATATGTGATATAAATCATTAAGTGTTCTTTGAGCAGTCAGAACCCGTTATATACGTTCCCATACATTTCGCGGTCGTATACGACCACCCGGGTTTCGAAGGGTTAATCAATACCACCTATGACATCTTTTGAGATAGGAGATATTGATATATGCCATATAATTTAAAATTGAATGTCTGGTATGGTACATACAGTACAGGTAGGTCTGGGCATGCAGGTGGAAAATTTTATATAGTCGAAAATACACCTATTACATATAATTGTAATTAGGATAAAAACAAAATGAAAGTTGAAAGCCAGCATATAAATTATCGTAAATATAAACTGCAAAAAACATAACTTAGGTCAAAATCATGGACAAATAATATGTACCTATGATATTAAGTACCTAGTCCAGCCATAAGTTCTGATACAAATGAATATTCTTCTATTTTCTATGAAGTAATGTAATCGTAATAAACTTATATGTACATAGTTATGGAAGTTTCAGCAATAAATAAAAATAAAATTCTATTCAAAATGGCCACCTTTGGCTTCAATACAGGTCTTTAATCTGTCTGGACACAAATCTTTGATTTACGAACTGTTTCCATGGGAAATTTAGCCACTTCTTGCTCCAGAGATTTCTTAAGAGACACAATGTTGGCGTGTCGTTTCGAGCAAGCCATGTCCTCTAAAACTGACTATAATTTGTAGTCTAGGGATTCAGATCTGGGCTAGACGTGAGCCAGTTTTCAACTCTTATAAAGTCTAGAACATTGGTTTCGAGCCAGGCTTGGGTAGTTCGTGCCTTTTAACCAGGTGCAGAGTCCAGCTGGAAAGTCCACAGTACATTTTTAAAAAGTGTATTGCTGAGAGGTTTCACAACACAAACCATGACTGTCTCTTGATACACTTTGGTTTAAGTCTATACTTTTTTGTCACAAAAATGAAGCTTTGTGAGTCCTTGATAAGACACCCTCCACCAAACCTTTACAGACGCAGGATGATGACCACTGACCACGTTGTACCTTTCCGACCACTTGGGCGGCTTTTTTAGAACTGTGTGCATGTCTTTGTCATTTTGCTTGTTGTAGTGCTCTTCAATTGTGATATTTTTTCATCAGTAAAGAGGATATTCTCGTGCCTTTCACTTGCGTATCGAAGCAGAAGGTGTCTTGATTGATCCACTCTCTTTAACTGTAGGGATTGATTTAGGGCATGTCCTGTATATCGACGATAAGAGGTGAACTTCAGGTCTTGTTTTATTATACGCGACCAAGTCCTAGCGGGTATCTTCATTTCTAGCTATAAGATTTTTTGTTTCCTAATGGGGTTTCGGCGAATTCTCGCTTTAACAGCATTAACAACCTTTGTAGATCTAACAGCACAGGGTCTTTTATGGCCTGGTCTGTCTTCAACAGAGGAAGTGGTGATATATCTGTCGATAGTATGATATATGAACATACGGCTGATACCAAGCTTTAGAAGTGTCTTGAATATGACCGACGGCTCCATACCCACTTTGTGCAAGGCAATCATACCTTTTCATGTTGTAATTTGATAATAAATACGAAAAAAGTATGTAAAATGGCAGAAAATAGAAAGAAGTTTTTAACATAATAAATGCATTCCAATTTCAAAATAATTAAAGAAAGGTTTTTGTAACAGTATTTATGGCCAGACTAGTTATACAATGTAAAATATTTCACATACGCTCTTATAGCATCTTCTTTGTAGAGGATCGGTTGGATTGGTTTCACTTCAGGTTTGGGCCTAGCAAATTTAGGTTCGATGAATGGTGGGAAGGCCCTGTATACATCGAACCAAAGTGGCCTGTCATCTGGTTTCATTGCACCACAAGTTACTAGTCCTTCGACTCTGTAAGCAATTAGAAAATAGCAAAATTATGTATTTAGTGTTTTGGAAAGGCAGAAACATATATGACATTATTGTTTATTAATTAAACAATATACATAATAGATATCCATAATGAACTGACTGTATCTTCTACAATTAACCCTCGCCTAGTAAAGTCTGACGACCTACTTCCTACTCCTGAGTATCTTCACATTATGAATTTATTTTCATATTGTTTTATATTGACATCCCTCACTCAGTCAGTTACACCATGGATTATTGTGCTCATGCGAGGGAATAAGGTTACATCCTCCTTCTGAGGAGATACTTCATATAATGCTAGCATTCAAAGACTATGGTAACCATTATGCTGGTATCCCTCCTGATGTTATATAAAAAAAGTGTTAGTTGAACATTTATATGTATAGTATATTGTGATCTTAAATTGAACATTTATATGTATAGTATATTGTGATTTCAAGAAAATACTGATGATTAAGAACCTTCTATTCCTTATTGTTGTTAATAGTATTTAATGTCATTTAATGCATCGAGACCCGCGTGGCTTGATTAAGCCATGCGCATTACGGTACACAGTATATAACGGGCCGCAACGGGTTAAGAAAATCACCATAGGACAATCCCCTTAGTTAGGAATGTGTATGTTTATTTCACACCAGGTCCTTAGAAGGCTGGGCAGAGATACTCGATTCTTACGACATCACTTGCTTCTTTAAAATTCATAGCTCTTTTCATGCACACTGGATTCAAGGGCATCCAGTTTCAGTTCAGAAAATGCAGTCAGCAAATGTTATGCCCAAATTTTGAATAATGCTTGCATCTCAACTGCATTTATTCTACTTTCAGGCTGTTTCTGTAACAGCCAGCTTTCACTTTGTGTACAGCGAGTTGTGCCAGATAAGTATGTATTGTAATAAGTATTTACGACTTGATACGAAGCTATTATACATTTGTTACTAATTTTTAATAAAATTAGAAGATTAACTGTTATATGTTTGTTATTCTATTTCATAATGTAATGTAATAACGAAGCAATTTTTATCTCCTGCTATATAAAATAATAGGCCATTAGAGAATCACTAGACGTTACGGTCAGAGAGTCGCCAGGGTGGAAAGGAAGTAATGAAATTTCCTTCGCTATGTTCTGGGTGGTGTACAGCGGAAATTGTACTGTAAGTTAGTTCAGTTACTGACACTTCATTGTAAAGTTGTGGTTAGAATACATTACACGATATGTATGATCTAAAGCAAAACAACAAACCTGGTCAATATAGTACCAATTCTTTCCAATCTACTACTGGCCATGCTGTTGAAAATGTATAATTTAACTATTTATTTGAATTTTTACCAGGTAATAACTGTATTTATTCTGTAAGAAACTTACAGAATAAAGAAATTACATGAATTTATTTTGAAATTGAGGTTACATTTCAAATAAAAAAAATACTAGTATAACTATAGACAGACTCTGTCTACTTTTTTTTTTTTTGGTTCTTTTTATCCCCGAGGGGAAAGGCAAAGGGATCTAGCCCATACAGCCAAGTCATCAGTTTAGAACCATTTGAAAATCTTAATTCTATGTTCCAGCTTCAGGAACTGTGCTGAAAAAATACTTGGGAAGGGTACCCAGACCCAATCAACCCAATTTAAATACCACCCGTAAAACGATAGTGATTTTTACAAGGTCTTCTTGATGAACTTATTCACGTCTTCCAAAAAGTGCATAAACGTGTTATATTTGAGTTTTTTCATTACTGTATAATTTCACTAGCACTTATGTTACAAAATACTATCGAAATTGTCGCACAAAACTAATTTTATACTGAATTGTAAAAATTTCAAGTAAAACAACAATGTCACTCGTCAAAAGCGCGGGAAGAAGTCCCAGACTCTGTCTACGCTATAGACTCATCTGATAATGAGGATAAGAGAGAGATCACTTAAATTTTTTGGTACTTTTTTTCCGAATGAAAAGCAAAGGGAAATAGCCCATACAGCACTACGCAGTCTATTACTTTAGAACTATTTCAGATACTTTTATTTTCAGAAACTCAGTAATTAATTACTAGGCAAGGGTTCCCAATTCTGAAGTTTAAATAACAGCCATAAATTGATAATGAATTTTATAAGGCCATTTTCACGTCTTTCAAAAGTTGTATAAACGTGTAATATTTGATTTTTTAAATATTTATATTACAAAATACTATTGAAATTGTTCATGACTGTGGTTAGTTACGCTACTTCGTTACCAATGCTCATGGGTTCGATTCCCACCCAGAATAAACGACTGCGTGTATAAACTTGTCTGTTTGTCTTGGTGTGCGTGAATCTTAACAAGCTCGGTGGTGGGTTCGATTCCCACACAGTACAAATATTTGTTTGTTTGAATGTATCTGTTTGTCTTGGTGTGGATATTTTTAAGAGAAGTAGGACGCAAAACAGCCAGGCTGGGGAAGTCCACCTCCACCTTCTTGAAGTTATGTCGTGTTCCTGCGAGTAAGTGAGGTTACCACTAAACTCCTAACTAGTTTTTTTATGTATACAACGTAGAGATACATAGAAGCATACGGTCCACCTGATGTAAAGCGATTACCGTAGGTAGCCGCGAGTGATACTTAATGTATTGCAAGTATTCATATACTTGCAATATATTACCTAAGTATCAATGGCGCGATGCCAACTCTGCTGCTAACACAGCAACTCTTTAGGAGCTTCCTGGTGACTTCATTCACATACAGGAATCCAAGTTTTTTGCGTTAGCAGCAAGGGTGACAACACGCGAGTGATACTTCCTTGTTTTTCAAGCGTTTATAGGCTACGAATAGCACATTACATTAGATGTACCGTTTGCATGTATGGATCCCCTATTAAAAAAGTGGCAAGAAAAAAGCGATAAAATTTGAACATTAGTATATATATATCTCAAACTAGTCAATACCTTAAAATAAAAAAAAACACTTTCGTATGTCCAACACATAATATAAATGCATGTGACTGTGACAGACTCACAAATAATAGATTACGATTGATCTTAGAGTTTATTTTATTTTAATTGTATTAGTATATAATAGAAATAGAAAATATAATTTTTGATCTAATTTATTTCCTATATCACAACGATATCCGGACAAATGATAAATTCGTTACTCATGACTTTGAACTAGTCAAAACGCATATCTAAGGCCGAGCTGAGATCATTTAATCTACAACGGAGACATTCTGCGATTCAGATATTATCACCACGTCTCACTGGCAAACCATTCGTTTTGTTACTTAGCAACATGCGCAAAGAGCGAATGAGACTGTAGGGATGAATTTGATAGGACAAAAATTAAGAATGTATACTTGTCTGTTCTAGGAACCAAAGTATGAAAAAAGCTATTTAAATGTTCTGCTACTTGAATGTGACAGCCTCACATCACCGCTGTTAGGAACAAAGCCGCGTTCTACCTAGGCCGGCTCGCTCCGATATTCAGGAATCGTAGAATGTCACTTTGAAATAAGTGTACACTCTACAAAGCCTGCATCCGCCCCGTTCTCACCTACGCCAGCGTAGTGTTCGCACACGCTGCGCGCTGCCATCTGGCCAAGCTCCAGATTATCCAAAACCGGTTTGCTCGCAATGCAACCGGCGCCCCTCATTATTTCAGGGTCGCAGATCTCCATCTCGACCTTGAACTCCCTTCCATCATTAGTTTCATGAAGAAAGCGTCTAGGCGCTACTTCGAAACTGCCTCCCAACACCCCAACCCATTGATAGCCCGCGCTGTCAATTACACCCCGCGGACCGACGCCCGGGGGTACCGGCGCAGACCGCGAAATTCACTCTTTGATCCCGATGATCGCATTACTGTTGCGAACGCCCCCTACCTCTCCCCCTCCAACCGCAACACTCCAGACACACACCGCGCTCGGCGGATCCGGGCGCGAAGAGTAAGGACTTCTGCGCGATACACCAGGTACCGAGTAGCCCAGGTACCTGGGCGCCCCTCTCCGTAAGGCCCTTCAGGCACGAACCCGCGTGTTCGATTAGATTCTCCAACGACGTCCAGGAGCCGAGGTTCGACCCCTCTCGGGGGCCCTTAGGCTGTCGTTTTACTTAGTTTGCTAGGCTGTGGCGCCTCACGCCTGCCTCTTTAGTCCGGTGACGTAGTAACAGCCCACTCGGGGCTAACTACATAGTCAGGACAAAAAAAAATAATGTGACACCCTAGTGGATAAGGAACCGGCCTATTGAACAACAGGTACCCGGTTAAAATTGTGATGTACCACAAAATTCATGTTTGGGGATTAATGTACATATTTGTCATTGTCACTTGCTCGGCGGTTATGGAAAACATCGTGAGGAACTCCGTACATCCAAGAAATTATATTTCGAAAGACATGTGACCTGATTCAAGAGAGGTCTGGTTTTCCTACTAGATTGCGGATGTCTGACGGCAGTCGCGCCATGTCAAAAGCAGTTTTGACGCTTATCGAGTTTAGGTATTTATATAGATAATAAAAGCGGCTGACATTGAACTGTTTTTATATTACAAAAGAGAGCCATCCGCTCTATTTATAACATGGGCGCCAGGGAATCTCTTAGAGAACTATTTGAAGAAAATAGTGAAAATCTTAGAAGTAAGAATAGATTGCGTATGCCTGTACATCGACTTACTAAGACTAGTAGATCTTTCATTGTAAATTGTATTCGATTCTATAATAAATTGCCTGAAACAGTTCTGTCCTTGCCTGAGAATATGTTCAAAAGGTACATCAAAAATACTTTGTGCAAGAAGGGTTATTATAGAATCGATGAATATCTAACTGATAGAGATGTTTGGAAATGATTCAGCACATATATTAATATATCTTTAATTGTACCACTTGATTTCACTATATGTACACTCACATATATTTATTGTAATATATTTTAACGATGAAAAAAAAAGAGCCATATTGGCATTTCTTCTTCGCCAATGGTCATTTCCGAAATGCTGGTAGATTAAAAGATATTAAAAGTAAAAAAAAAAATTAGGTAAATTATTAAGTTACAATATGATTTCATTTAAAGAATGTAAGATGTGTCTAAGTAATGTAAGGGTCTAATGGCAAAAAAAATATTTTTATCTTTTTTATCTAGATAGAAAAAAAACAGTCAGTAAATAAAGACCTACCTTTTATGATAATATTATAAGAACAATATTTTTTTAGTACTTTTAATGCCTGCTCATGGGTGTATGTACGAGGGTCATTTGAAAAGTTCTTAGCCTAACATACTTAATGAAACCACACGATTTTGAGTTTATTTTTATTTTTCAACATACTCTCCTCCGAGTTCAAAACACTTTTTCCATCGACCCGGTAAGGCTTCGATACCCGTTTTAAAAAAATCTTCGTCTAACTCCTCAAAATAAGCGTCCACGGCGGCTATGACCTCTTCATTTGTAAAAAAATGTTTACCACCTAAAATTTTTTCAGCTTTGGGAACAGATAAAAGTCGGACGGTGCTAAATCCGGTGAATATGGGGGATGAGGTAACAAATCGAAGCCACATTGATGGATTTCTGCCATGGATTGCACAGAGGTGTGAACGCACGCATTGTCCTGATGAAAAAAGACTTTTCTTCTCAATAAACCTGGACGTTTTTCTTTGATTTCTTCTCTCAAACGACGCAACAGGTTGCAATAGTAATCGGAGTTTATTGTTTCACCCTTTTTTAAATAATCCACGAGAATTATACCCTTTGCATCCCAAAAAACGGATGCCATGACTTTGCCCGCCGATAAAACCACCTTTGCCTTTTTCGGGGTGGGCGATCCTGCTCTTTTCCATTGTTACGACTGTTCTTTTGTCTCGGGTGTATTGTGGTGAACCCAGGTTTCATCCATGGTTGTAAATCTTTCTACAAATTCTATTGGGTCAGCTTCATATAACTCTAAACAGTCGCGAGAAGTTGTGAGTCGGTTGCGTTTTTGTTCCACTGAAAGCAGTCGCGGTACCCACCGCGCAGACACCTTAGAGAATCCAAGTTCAGTAGTAATTATATGATGTGTTCGCTCAGATGAGATGCCTACAGTCTTAGCTATCTCCTCGACAGTCAATCTTCGATCAGATAAAATGAAATCACAGATTTTTCCTTTGTTTTGATCAGTGGAAGCAGTCGAAGGCCGGCCACTACGGGGCTCATCTTGAATGGTCTCACGACCACGTTTAAACTCTGCCACCCAGTTTTTAACAGTCGCATACGAAGGAGAGGACTCACCCAAAATAGCAGACATGTCTTCATGTATAGCTTTTGGAGTTAAACCTTTCAAATTCAGGTATTTTGTCACTGCACGATGTTCAATTTTATCCATTTTCAAAAATAGCTCTGACTTGACTTACGGTATCACGTGTAAACGAACAATGAGTTACTGTGAATAAACTAAACTGTGCATACTTGTTGCTAAATAATGTAAATACAAAATGAGTGTAGTTATAAAAAAAACCAATGACTTTAACCATGTTAGGCTAAGAACTTTTCAAATGACCCTCGTAATTATTGATGACGCAGTAGGTATATAACATTACATGATATTTCTCAGAAGTTTTCTGGTATTTCGGGCGTATATTGAGTGGCCACCCTAATAGCCCTGTACTAATAATTCCTACATAGGCATAGTATACTGGGAATATTGCGAATGTTTCGGATTTTATTAGTCTGTAATCGATTTCATTACATACATTTATCGGCCTAGTTTCATGTTCTTTACGAGCTTGGTGGCGTAGCAGTGAAATGCGCTGTTACGTAACTTTGACACCGGACAAACATTTGTGTACATGAACATGTCTGTTTGTCTTAGTCTGGGTGTTTTTAAGAGAGGTAGGGCCTATAAAAGGCCTATGCACGCTTGTAATACATTAAGTTTACTCCCGCGATGCCTTCTCTGGTGTTAACACAGCAACTCCTTAGGAGCTTACTGGTGACCTCACTTACACGCCGGGACTCAACAACATTCCATGGAGTTGTTATTTTGCTGCGGTTTTCTGTGAGGTGGAGTTACTTCCCCAGACGGGCTACTTTGATGCGCCCTACCTCTTATCAACATCCAGACCAAGACAAAAAAAAACATGTTCATGCACATAAATGTTTGTCTTGTGTGGGAATCGAACCCACGAGCGTTGGTGTCAAAGTTGCGTCATTCACGACTGCGCCACCGAGCTCGCACTAAATAATAAATAAATTTTAGGTTCATGGTTTTAAAATGAGTAGGACACAATATTTATGAAACGTTTATTATTAAAATAAATGTAGGTCATATCATAAAACAAAATGCAGCTCTTCAAGGCATTTCTCAACTTATATAATTTATTTCGAAATGTACACCTCGTCTAATAATTACCTATTTACAACAGAAACTTCTCAATAACATATTTGCTATGATTGCGATCTATGTTTTCTGAAACATCTCTTGTCAGCTTGCCGAGTTAAAATGTCAGACACGAAATTTCTATGCGTGAATACTCTTAGTACGTCATCACGGGCTTCTTGTATGCCTTCACATACTATTTTACTTCTTTGAATGTTACCCTGGAAAAAAAAGAAACAATAGTTTTAAATAATGACGTCCGATAGTAGCGCACGGATCATATGGTCTCCAATCTTATTTGATGTGCTGAAAATCAGAGTGCTATTTGAACTATGTCATGCAATAATCCACATAATAATAATGTTTATTTCAGGAAAATACAAAGCTCCCATATGATGTTAGTAATAATGCAAGCTTATTATCTAAGTTAGTAAGTCGAGTGCAATTATAAAATAAAAATAAAATACATGTTGAAATACAGTTCACTGTGTCACCACTTAGCTACAATGCTGGTGTTCGTGACTCATAAGCAAACGCAATTTTTCACGATTGGTGAATCGTACCGCCAGGCTATCGTTTTCAGGATGGAGTTGTCACTGGCTCGCAGTCTGCTTAGAAGTGAGGCAGTTCTATGCCGCATTATGGCGTAAACGTCATCGGTATGTGACAACATGGCATTATGATCCCAGCAGCTTACTTATCTACCGTAACATTGAGTCGCACGCTGCAGCACGGTGGCAGCGTAACCATGAACTAAGCCCCAAGTACTTATTCTGAAGCCATAACTTATCCCAGGAAAATTATAACAAATGGATCATAGATATCTAATGGAGTCTGTAAATTTCATACATAAGGCAGGGGTCTATGGCAAAGAGAAAATATGTCGTCTGGGATTTTGTGGATATAAATGGTTGTAAAATCTCTTCTTTTATCTATATCTTTACGCAAAGTCCCCTACGTGTAGGCAGAGAGAATCAAGTGTCACATGACTCGGTGAGAATTCACATACGTTTGCTGGTTTTTAGAGCTTCTAACATTACCTTTTGATAATCACGGCATTATGTGACAGACTTTTCCAACATATATCACTCTTGTCTATTCCGCCGTTTTTAAAAGATATCGTCGATGAAGTGCCAATACCTCCTATCTGACATTTTTGCTTAAATTTAGTTTTTGAGAATTGAGAGACTTAAAGTGGTTTATTACTGTTATTAGTAATTTAATAACCATTCCACAAACTGTATAGAGCCTTTCTGGTAATGATTGATGATTTGGTGTAATTGCTACCGATGCAAATTCCAACTTAAATCTATTGTATTAAAAAAACTCAATGTAAGTATAAATGTCAGATAGGAGGTATTGGCACTTCATCGACGATATAACGTCGTAACTGTACCTATATTCTTCAATTAGTTATTGTGCCCAGTAATATAGTGGGGTGAATAACTCTATTCAATAATGAGCTGCACGAACCAAGGCTTTTCTGTTTGTTAGAAACTGAAATATATAAATATTCAAATATTGGTTATACCTACATAAAGTACAGTAAAATTTTATTAACCAAAGTAACATATAAACATGATAGCGATGGTTACCGCGCTAAGCCTCAAGAATAGAATAGAATATCTTTTATTTGCCAGAACATACAACAGTTTACAAAGATGTTACAGGTAGGCAGGTACAGTATGTTCACCTTATATTCTAAAGGCATGCAAATATTTTTAAGTACAAGGCAACAGGTAATGTCAAATTATTTCACTTTAAAATTCGTCGCATATCTAATAACAGTTTTTTGCAATCAATATAATCAGTTAATTAAATTATTTATTTATGTCATGAGAGAAAAAAATACTTTATTATTACATTACATATCAATATTTCCGCATTTTTATTATTATTAGTCAAAATAGTTGGCAACCAAATTCTCTCAAAGAAAAAAGCTGTTCATGACAAGCCACTTTTTAAGTTCAGTCTTAAATCGCTTGAACGGCATTTTTCTAATCCGTTTAGGTATACTATTATAAATTCTAACAGTACTAATCAAGCAGTTTCTTTGTAATAGACTGATGCGACATATTGGCATTCTTAATTACTCGGGGTCTCGCTGGGTGTACCTACTGTTGTCACCGAATTTTTCATACAAATAAGGGTGTTTTTTTACGAATATACCTATTTCTAAAATGTATAAAGACGTGACAGTAAGAATATTTAATTTCTTAAATAACGGTCTACAAGATTTCATTGGTCCTATTCGTCAGATCGCTCGTATACATTTTTTTTTGTGTAAGAAGTGCCTAATTAATGTGTATAGAATTTCCCCATAGTAATATCTCGTATCTTAGAACTGAACCCACGTAGCCGTGGTATGTTGTTATCGCAGCGTTTTCTCCGACCGTGCTACGCAATCTTTTTTGAGCGTACACGAATTTATTTATTCTTGTGCAGATGTCATTTATGTGAAATTTCCAATTACAGTGTTTGTCCAAAGTGAGACCCAAAAATTTGACGGTATCGTCTTTTCCAATTATTTCATCGTGATATTTTATAGTCATATTTTTGTTTAGCGTACTGTAGTTTGAAAATTGTATATATTTAGTTTTCTGTAGGTTGACGCGTAGTTGATTTAACTCTAACCAATTTATTATTTTATCTAATGCGGTATTTATTTTAAATTCATAGTCTTCATTATTATTTTCCGGTATTACAACAGAAATGCCGTCGGCGAAGAGAACGCATTGCTCGGCTGTAACATTTGGCAGGTCGTTTATGTAGATGAGGAATAGAAGTGTCGAGAGCACGCCACCTTGTGGGACACCTGTATTATTATTTTTTAGTCTGATCGGTGTGATGTACATAAGAGATTCTCGTCAAGACACCTAATCTCAACACACTGTGATCGGTGACAAAGATAACTTTTTATCCAGTCCAGAGCTGGTCCCCTAATACCACATCACACATTCACATTTGTCAAGTAAGACTTCACGATCTACAATGTCAAAAGCTTTGCTCATATCTAGGAAGATAACAGTAACTCGTTATTTTTGGGCCAAGGCCTGTATTGCAGTAACCAAGTAGTAGTTCACAATTTGTTCTACCTTAATTTATTTTTATTTGCAAACCCAGTTACTTCTATATAATATGAATGTTTGTCTGTATGTCCTCTATGAACTCAAAAACGGCTGGGCAGATTTAGATGAAATTTTCAGGGAATCTTCAGATCAGTCCAGGGGTTGATCCTGTGAAGTTTGGTAGTCATCAGATCACTCGTGCGAAGCCGGGGCCAGTAGCTATTATATATTAAAAGTCAGCAGTATTCAATCATTAAGAATTTTAGCTAAGATGTAGTGGCTCATATTAAAAAGCAGTTTCACTGGGCTCTTACAAAGACTTCGCGTAAATGGCCCCCCGATCACGGCCACCTATGTCTAGCAACAAGTAGGTATAATTTATTACACATTTATGAACTCGCCGCTCACTTGCAGCAAATCGGAAAGCAATCAAAACTTGGTGTATTCCACTTGCGACTAAGTGTCGGCAACACTATTTTAACAGAATTTTCGGAAGAACACAGTATTTTAAAACATTTTTTTAAGGCGGAATCCATCGTGGGACTACAGCAGAATGAGTATTGCAAATTGTGTGACTTAATATCACCCCAGGTAGCACAGTAAGTTTTCATCTCCGGGGATGACTCACGACAGCCACCGGTGGGTGTGTACGGTAGCACATTTGCGCAGAGCCTCACTACAGACCATAGCTAAAAAGCATTTTCCTGATTGTTCTTTTTGTCCCGAGTAAGGTGATCATCAAGAAGTGCCCGTGAAGCAGCTGCAGTACCAAAGGTGTAACGTGCTTATTCCTTAAATTGTAAGAATTATGTTTTGGTAGCAATTGGTGTGGTTACCTTGAGCAATTCAAATAATGTGTGCGAATGTGGTTGTAATG
Organism: Pyralis farinalis; assembly: GCA_947507595.1. Lineage (NCBI taxonomy): Eukaryota > Metazoa > Arthropoda > Insecta > Lepidoptera > Pyralidae > Pyralis > Pyralis farinalis. The sequence goes on from OX382269.1 coordinate 25,211,324, forward strand.
CATTGAGAGCGCGTCCCGACGCTGTTTCTAACGCCCGCAGCACACCGGCCAGCTGCTCTCCGACGTCTGCTTCCAGTGACACCTGCAACCAATAAATACATTATATAGCTAAATACTATACTACTCGTATATTTAGTAGACAGAACGCCATAAGACGCGGTCCTTACACAGTTCGATTGCTTCTTTAATAATAATAAAAAAATCAAAAGTTACACTTGTCTTTTCCTTCCTAGGTTCCTAGGGCTTCTGACATCACCTTCTGGTAAAACACGGCTAATTTGGTCATAGTAGATAAGTCTTGAGCTTCCTCGGCTCCTACATCCTTTCACATTCCCCCACTTAAACCCATTAAGTGATAAAAACACCCATGTTATTATTCCACCATCTGGTGGATGGTGTTGATCTGTGAAATAAAATTATTTAAAACGTAAGATGATTGAAACGTTAATTTCACAAAGCAGCTTCTTTAAAATGCTTCTTTTGTGTTTTGTTTGCCTTGTTATTAGTTACAAACGTTATTCTACTATATACAACGACGACTCGACAGAAGACTGTGGGCTTTGGTTTCGTCGAATATCATAGTCTTCACTGGCTCGGTACGGAAGATCGGAGGGGAAATGAGTTCAACTGGTCCTAGACCTGTGCTCGAGTAATGTTGTGAAGGCGGATCTGCGGTAACATTAAGTTGGCAATAACCGTCGTGAATAAGCACTGGATCGAAGTAGTTGGCGCGCTTATGTGAATTTATCAAAAGTCACGCATTTTCAAAAGATGATTGGTAGAACTCATAGTCTGCTTTTTGTTGAGCTTAATTTGTCTTCAATAAAGTTTAAACAATGTAAGGTTATACCAGGTCGTCCATTTGCGCGGTGAGATGGTGCACCTTCCAGCCCTCTGCGCTGGTGAGCACGTGCCGCTGGCTGGCGATGGCGAGGATGTCGTTGGCTCTCGGCTCCCGTTTGCGGACATCCGCCGGCCGCGCAAAGTGCAGCGCAGTTGCGCGCCAGCCGCACACGTAGCTCGAACTCAATTGAGGTCCTGACATACAATTACACTGCCGTAGTCAAATACAATACAATTAATTCAATGGATATCTTTCAAATTTGATTTTGCGAATTTATTAATGCTGTTCATTCAAAGTAGCCCTGTGCCTTCTGGAAGGTATTCATGGGTAGATTCTTCAAATGCTGTGGTAACATGTTAAATAATTTGATGGACATATTGTAACTATTATTTTGGTCTTATGATAGGGTCCAACTAAACGATTAGAGTATTTGGGTTTAAATGTCTAAATTTTGTTATTTTTAATCACTTGCAAGAGCACGGTGCCCTCTCCTTTCTTTCGGCAGAATTTCGTTCGCTTCAAGGGTTCATAATGTACAAAGTTGGCATTGGTTCTATATATAAAACATACTCCAACATCATACATTATTCCATGTCAGTATTTATTAAAGTCTCTATCTCTGTCTGTCCATTTGTTTACTTCGATTATTTTATCTATATAACTGATTTGATCTCGCTTTCACTATCATTTTCTTTGGAGGGTTTCTTACCGAAAGTAAGCTATTTATCACTAGCTCGGCAGTGAAGGAAAACATCGTGTGAGAATAGATTAGGAAATGGAATAACACTAAGAAGAAGTAAGATATGAAAGTAGGACGAGATAGTTTACATAATACTAACGTTTAGGTGGAGGTATCGGCGGAGGCGTCGGTGGCGGTTCCTCAGCCGCGTATTCACATTGCCGCACCTCGCTGCTCAACCTTTTAACATAATAATAATATTTTTGTTAACATACACTATATTTTATTACATATACACATATACATACGCACTAGACATGGGTAACGCAGCAAAAATCTCTGCATCAACACAGTAATTCAGGCGCAACTTACTGTACCGGCTCTTTGAATTAATTCAAAATTGCATTCAAATTGCTATAGCGCAGTAAAACTCAGCTCAGTGTGCTTCATAAATTGTAAGTTTTGTTGATGGTGAGTTATGTGAACTTATTTACGAACCACAAATGTTTAATAACTTTGCATTGAATTTTGTTTGCACTAACGCACTGCTTACTTTTGGTTTTTTACTACTTACTTCCTGTACTGCTCTGTACGCTAACACATTTTGAAGAAGTATGTTGATACATTCAATGCAGAGTTACACATATCTAATACACACATTGGCCAATTGTAATTTACTTTAACAATCTATGTACGATTATTAAACGACGAATGTCGTCATTTAAAACATTTTATAAGATAAATTATAATCTCTATAATCTATAATAATTATAATCTCTGTAAAATATATCGGAACAGGGTACATTCTCACGCAATTCCAATTTTGTTTGGGCAGATTTCAAATGATAGAATAAAGGTCTTTCCGACACAACCCGGTATTTGTGTAGCGTGGTATGATCACCGATTAACGGCTGTTACTCAATGAAATAACCTAGTAGTTAACCACAGATTCTTGATTCAACATACGTAGCAGAGTTACGAGTATAACATCTTAGATATCACATAACGTCATAATCGCACAATGAAAACTTGACCATAGCAAAATTCCAACTTCAGAGTTAGACTAGCAGACCCGACAGACGTTGCCCGGTTTGAAAATAAGAACAATAAGTCCTGTAACTCGATCGCAGCGGCACCTACCGGGTCCAATTGTAAATCTAAAGTTTAGATTCTAACCATTCTCGAATCCACTTAGACTTTTTTTTTATCAAAATTCGTCCAAGAGTCGTTAGAAGTTACAAGCATACATTTGAGAAAAATAAATATGAATTTGTATGTGTCGTCATTTTATTTTTACAAACATCTATATAATACATTCTTTAATTGTATATTTGAGATATACACTGTATACGCTACCATATTGTACAAATATTGTATGTTGTAGACGTAAGAAACATGAAGTAATTTAATTAATTTAATAATAATTTTAATAATTCTTTATTGCCATAAAAATTACAATTTTAGGACTTGGTTGGGCCTTCCTTTTAAGTTATATAAACCTGTGTCAGAAAGACCCGCTCTTAAATAACAAAACATGTGTTATGTACAGACAAATAAAGTTTTTACACATTTTTTTTCTATATACATATACACACACACATAACGTGCGGGTCCGTGCGTAAGCATATGAGCTTACACACACACTCACAAAGTACGTGTGTGCACACACCTGTGTGAAATTACTTATTATCCCCACACACGCACCCACACTGACATGCGTATGCACATATATAAAATTGATGACACATGCTTATATAATCATGTTTTTAGTTTTGTAACTATTTATTTAATTTTACATAAAAGTGTTTCGGTCTCTTCATATGTTTGATATTTTAGCCAGTTGCTTATTAGTACTTTACACTTACGACTAGTCATAGGGTATATATATTTAAATTTTTGTTTATTAGGTTATATAGATGTGAGGATAAATGTATAAATTGTCTTTCTGCAAAGGACGCTTTGATCACTTTTACTTGGGCTACTACATGATTCCTACGTCTATTTAGGAGATGGGGATCAAAAATCAATGATTTATGCACTTTCAATACAGTGTTCAACACAAACAATTTCCTAACAGTCAAGACGTCACTCAAGGAATACAGGATCTCTGTTGGGAAACGATAAGGCTTGAAGTGAATCACCTTTAGCAAAGCTCTCTGAGCCCTTTCCAATTCTAAGTATTTGGTTTTGCTGGCACCACCCCAGACAGGAATACAATACCCAAGAATGGACTGAACCAAAGATAGGTAGATTTGCTTCAAAAGTGTTTTGTTGGCAATATGTCTTAAGGCCTTAAAAGTTCATATTAGCTTTCTAACACGACCCATAAGTAATTCTAAATGAGGATGCCAAGATAAGCGTTGATCTAGAATGACACCAAGATATTTCAAAGTTGCTACTTTTGTGATAGACGTGCAATTACAGTGCGTATTTAAATTATAGTTGCAACTGTGGAACTTTATCTCAAAAGCATTTGGTGGCTGAGTAGTGATATTCTTCGTGAAGCACATATAACTTGTTTTACTTTTGTTCAAAGTGAGCAAATTAGTGTTTAGCCAATTTGATACTTCCAAGATACCTGCTTCTACAGATTGTCGTACGTATCCCCAACAAAGACCAGAGCAGTATCATCTGCGTAAGAAAATACTTTTCCATTCGGGATTTTCATATCACAGAGGTCGTTTATGTATATAAGGAAAAGTGTCGGCCCGAGGACTGTACCTTGTGGAATTCCAAAATAAATATTAGCCTCCTCACTAACAATATCCCCTACCCTAACCCGTTGTTTCCGCTCATTAAGGTTAATTTTTAAACAAGTAAGTTTTAAGTATGTTGAGTAGTGTAATAGTTGTAAATAAAGACTTTGTTTCTACGTTGAAAGCGGAAACATTTTTTTAGTAACACTAAAGTTCAATAAAAGCTACTGAATAAAAAAATCGGCTAGCAAACAGAGATGAAAAAAGGTACTGAAATGTTTTATCTTTATCTATGTATACTGCGATCAAAATATAAATAAATTATTATTTAGTGGAACTATCAAGAAATTATTATGTAGTTGTAGGTCATATATAAATAAAATTCAAGTTATTTTTTAATTACATTTATGATAATGAATTAAAAACATTTAACCTCATTTATATATGATTAATAACAAGTTAATATTTTTTTTAACTTATAACCGATTAATAACTAAATTATTTACATTTTATGGTCATCTATATATACATACATATTTAGTTCCTTAAACGACCCGTATATGCTGGATACTACGAGTATATTATATGATCTCAGTCTACATATCTACTGATCATTTCAATATCGCACACACTTACGCACCCCCACTCCTGCGTTCTTTGTTCTAGAATAGTCGATGTACTCGTAATTATTATCACGCTGGGCGCACGCCTGTTTTTGATTCATTACGGCGCGTCCGCTATTTTACAAATATAGAATGTGTATACTTTTAAGTTGTATTAGTGTTCAGTGGAAGACTATTAAACGTGTGGAATAGTTTCTGTGCTTTCCTTACACTATACTCTCTTACTCACAATGCCTGAAGCAGTACTTATCGTCGCCTGACTTAGGCATATTTAAATTTAGCCAAGACAAGATGTCAAATTCAGAAAAGGGTATAGAAAGAAATGGTCATTACAATAATTAAACCTCCATCTTCAAAGACTCCCCTCAGACGCCGATGGTGGAATGAACCGAGTCGTGATCTAGACTTAACTCCTTATTAAGTACCTCTGTTTCCTCGGCTTCTTCCTGGGCGACAGATCGTTATCGAGAGTTGTGTCGAGGTCGTCGCCGGGCGCGGGTGATGACGACGCTGAGATGGTGGTTGACCCGCCTGATCCCTCGCCGGCCGGCACGTCCTCCCACCCGGTGCCTTCTCTGTTATAGCTTAATGGTGGGCCCACGCCTGATGTTTTGCTCGGTGAACTATAAATATCGTTAACAAAAAATATATGTAGGCAATTTAAGGACAATGTATGTATATCTTAACGCCAAGTCCCTTGCGGGGTAGGCAGAGAGAACTTACACACTACACTCGCTTCTCTAATATTCATAGCTGTTTTCGTGCGTGCTCGCCGGTTCCTGGGGCTCTTTACATCACCTTCTGATAAAACACGACCAATTTGGTCATGGTAGGTTAGTCTTAGTCTATTTCGGCTCCTACATCCTTCCACTTTCGCATTGTATATCTGTTTCGTCATTTTTTTCATCCTGCTTTCTTTCTACATGTTCGAACCAACGGAACATGCCTTTTCTTATCTTAACACAGACATTCTCTTTCAAACCAACTCTTTCCCTTACGTCATCATTACGAACGTGCAATGCTCTCACCTCGACCGCATTTATAAAATTTAAGGACAATAGTTTGATATATTGGTATACAAATGACAATCTGTTATAAGAAGTCAAATCGACATACGAATTATAATAATTTACCCATCCAAATCCCGTTTCCTAAGTATTGATGGTCTCGGAAGAACTGGAGTAATGGAAGCAGGCTGGGGTCGGTTCTCAGGCAGTGGCTGCACGGCGTTCACTACGCTAACTGCAACTAAATATATCAATTACTTAAACTTAATTAAAAACTACACAAATTCACTATTAAAATGTACTGTTTATTTATTGTATATTCGCTAACAGACAACAATGTTTATCAAGGAATGAAAGTGTACACGATAATACAGAAAGGACTAAATACAATGAAAATACTTCTGATTGTAACTACACCAAATATGAGATAAATAGAACTCTACGTGCTTTACATTTTTTTAATAAAGCCCTCAATACTGACTTCGGTAATGACATCAAAAATCTTTTTTTTTTTTTTTAAATTCGTTGAAAACGGATTCAATTCGCTCCCAAAAAGTTGGTCGAATTGAAAACGTAATCCATTTTGAAGTTGGTTAAAAACACACAATTACATTGTTTGTTATCGGATCGGTAATTTTTGACCAATTTTTAATACGACGTCGGGTGGCAAACTCGCAATCGGCTTGATGAAATGTGGTTACCATAGCCTACAAACTTAACATAGCCAACAAAATTAAAATGCTATTTTTAGCATTTTAATTCTAACAATAGTATTTTTTACCTCTTTCAGTGAGATTCAAGATTGATAACAAAGTTCTTGAGAAGGGGGACCAGTTAGTCTGGCCACTCAAAATTTTCAAAATTCATGGATTTAGGCGATAACTTTCTACCGCGACAAGACTGAAATTTCACTGCGGTACTGTCCCGCGACTGTTCATCTAAAACTACACTACAAAATTTAGAAGTTATATAGAGACCCTTACATTCTCTCAAGTTTATGCCAGCTGTAATACAAATAATGTCTTTAGTGAATATCATGAATTATGCAAAATTTTTCACCAAATATTTTTTCCAGAAATAATCAAGAAAGTATCTAATTAGATTAAATGCAAGAAAATAATATGTAAAGTTATAATGGAAGCATGCACGAATAAATGGTAAGTGTAAACATATATACAAATGCTGCCTCTAATAGGAGGAACAAGTTATTAAAAATGCAATAAATAGTCAATGATTTAATGTATAATATTATTGGTGTGTAAGTGACTCACTATGATCTTTAGAGTCAAATCCAGCCAATACTACAGTACCTCTACCTCTAAAGCATGACTTGTAATTTGACGCTTTGGCAAAGCGTCAAATTACAAGTCATGCTATTACATAAACTAGAAAATACGGAATGACACTCAAGTTGTACTTACACACAACTGGTTAAAAACTTATTTGTCAAACAGAAGAGTATATGAATCACAATATAGAACAAATGCGTGTGGGGCATCACAAGGAGGTGTCTTAGGTACAGCTGTCGCTTTTTATGTACAAAAATAACATATACATGTAATGAAGCGCCTAATGAAAATAGTCTCAAACTAAACATCTGAAGTTACACAATTCAAAATAAAATAATCAAAAGCGATAGACCATTCAAAATATTATTTATATTATATACAACATGAAAGTAACAAAATATATATTGTAAATGAAACATTTTTTAGATAAATACTGCAACTGAGAAGCAGCTGTATAGAAACTTACCATATAAGTGGGCAAATTTGTTTCACTGCATAAAATTTGGTCTCGGTGGCGATGACATTATTGTTAAATGTCCAGTAATAGCATTCAAAAAAGGGATAGGCAATGCAATTATAGTCAATAAAGTACAAATGTACAAGTTTAATAAAAAAAGGGTAGTTACCAAAGTAATGTTAACTGCAACTGGTTCTACCAAATACAAGTCCAGCTGCATGTTACTCAGAGAAAAATCTATATTTGCGATATGGAGTTGAGAAAATACAGATTTGAAGGTGGAATACATAGAACGAGTTGCTGCTTCTTGGGAAAAGATCGAAAACGAGTTAGTTAGCTTTTACCTGCAATGAATTCTCCCGGAAATAGGTAATCGCGGAATGCCAATACGTGATGGTATTAATGTACATAAATAATTTTGTAAATAATTAAATGGCGATATTAAAATATTTCTTTTTTTATTTGATGTAGTAGGAGGGAATGTTGAGTGATAGGCTAGCAACCTGTCACCAAAGTAATGTCCACCATCTTCCCCCTATGCTAAAAGCGACTGAGAGCCATCTGTTTATGGGAATACAGCCATTAATTCAATTATGTAATTCCTTAATTTTATATATTTGTATTGATTATAGCGATAATGTGATTAATTTCTCTATACATAGATAAAAAGGTGTAGTGAGAGACTACACCCTTTTTGCTCACTTTGGGGATGAATGAAAGTAGCCTATGTCATTCCCTATAACGTCAGCTAACTGCCAGCGAAACTCCCGTCAATATCGGTCCAACCATTTAAGACATTTCACGAACAAACAGACAGACAAAAAATTTTAAAATTGTATATTTGTTATGGGTATCGTAAAAAGCTGTTATTTTGTTACAAACAGACACTTCAATTTTATTTATTTGTATAGATAATGTTTACTGGTTATTTGTCGAGTTTGCTGACCGTACTCCGCATTTATTTACTAGTATGTGTACGTTAGCGGCGCACACTACCGATCGGCGAGTCGTAGACAAGTACGGGCCTCCGCGCGTCCTACTCTTGCTTCAGCCCCATGAAAGAATAGATTTCGTGAACTGGCCTTTACATTATGTCTTATTATGATTTTAGCACATTTTTTATTATTGAATTTGAAACCATGGAGACTGATTTGTGTATTTCATATTGAAACTTTAATAATAATATTTATTTTGTCAACTTCCAAGCCCAAACTAGTACTAAAAGTGAGGAAATGTGACCTACCTGTTAATACATTGTTTTGCGTATAATTTATTATGATGCTGAAAACAACCCACATTCTCAAGAAATTGCTCCTGGACCTAGGGTTAATTTAATAAATTAAATCTTTTAACTAATAATTATTTTTAGTGCACATTAAAAATGTAAGAAAATGTTCACAGTACATATTACACATTAACATCATTACAGTAACGAGCACAGTGGTTGGTATGAATGAAAAAAAAAAAACTGAGGGTGTGATCGTTGTGTTAATTTAATAATGCCTTAGCCGAAACTAAGACTTGACTAAGAATATGTTTGATTATACCTTGAGGTTGCAATTGTTGCGTCTGCTGTAATTGTGGTTGCTGGTGCGAAAACGGTGTGAGCGGCCGCGGCAGTGGCTGATGTTGCGGCTGCGGCGTGAGCACGTGCGCGCGCGGCACCTCGTAATAGAGCTGCGTCGGCGCACTGTTACCAACGCCGCGTACGCCTACACCCACGCTGGCCACGCCTACCACCTGACCAACACCATGCACAAATTCAATAGATAGTAACTTGTAGCGAGCTGTGGATGACACCACGACCACGATCGATTGCACCAGTCGATCAGAGCTTTCGGCTCCGCCGTGTCTTCGTCGGTCGGAGTGGAAACTCAAGAAAGGTCGCAGGACGAGTATGAACGCTTGTAATATATTAAGTATCACTCGCGCGATGCCTCCTCTGCTACTTACACAGCAACCCCCTGGAGCTTACTGGTGACCTCACTCACACGCACACACACATAAAACCCTCTAGGGAGTTGTTATTTGCTGCGGTTTTCTGTGAGGTGGAGGTACTTCCTCAAACGGGCTGCTTTGATGCACCCTACCTCTCTTAAAATATCCAGACCAAGACAAACACGTTCATGAACACAAATATTTGCCTTGTGTGGGAATCGAACCCACAAGCGTTGGTGTCAAGGTCACGAATTTAGCGAGGTTCTACAAACCCAGTTTCTTGCTGACTCTGAATGATTAAATTTCTAGAAACATCAATAGATGGCGCATATTTTAACATTAATGTCACGAGTTTTTACAATTTTCCAGAGTTTATTTTGTTTGTATATTATATTAATTTCTTATAATAGTATCTATGGGAGCAGAGAGTACGGAGAGGTATTTGAATATAAAACGAACACCACTGCCTGATAATGGCGGTTCATCATATGCCGATCCCTCCGCTGACAGACACAGAAACATAAAAATCCTTCCGGAGTTGTTATTACCTGCAGTCTTCTGCAAGATTTCCCCAAACGGATATTTAGAACAAGCTTTCTTTATTATGCTCTCTCATCTACGAAAAAAAGGAGCGGGACACAGTACGATTACTTGTTATTGTTGTTTCTGCCTCTTTATTTAATTATCGTAGTATGAAAATGAATATAACAAAGGTTTAAAACTCTGGAAACCGACTTCAAAGAAGTCCTAACTTTACCGATTTTTATGCCATACCAATATGGAGCCACTGTGCGCAAGATTCATCTCGGTAAAAAACAGATTGAGCAGTCAGAACCCGTTATATACGTTTTCCCATACATTTCGCGGTCGTATACGACCACCCGGGTTTCGAAGGGTTAATAAAAGAATATTGATGACTACAAACTCTGATTAAAACCCACTTCTTTTTTGTAGTCCACTAAAAATAATCTCTCTAGTTAGAAGAAACTTAAATGATAGGTAATTTAAAATAGTAATTTATACCTTCGGTTGATAGTTTGTCCTTTGCAGGAGTGGTAGAGGGCGAGCCGTAGCGCTTGTGGTAGTTGGCGTCGGAGTTGGGGCGCGAGGGGCCACGCCTCGTATAGTTCCCGATATTACGCCCGCTGTATACATACAGTGTTAAATTTTGGAGCTTATGCAATTTATCGCACAAAGACAATTATAGCAATCTAAAGAGAGGCTACGTACAGCAGCCTCTCTCGACTAAATTATGGTTTGTTTTGTGTTCATTGCCATTTCAAATCTAATTGTAGCATTGAAAGATTTATTATTTTATTTTCAACGATTTTAAAGTACTTCTTGAAATTTTAAGCTGTTTGTTCTTAAACCACAAACAGAAAGTTATAGGTCATTACTATACAAAAATCTTTTAAGCTGTTATAGTAATAAAGCGCAAAGTAGTTCGTAACAGTGCTGTAAAACAGTTACGAACTACTTTGCGCCACTACATTTTTATAGCACGTATGGTCACGAGTTACGCGAGACGCGCGGCGTATGAACGACAACACGTCTTATACAACCTTAAAGTTTCTCTGGGATAGATGCTACTGGGATAGAGTTGATATTCTTGGTAGATTCAGTTAGCCAAACACCGATATCGATAAGTACAATGGGACTTCATTTTTTTCTTAAATTGTCCCAGTACGACTACTGACATAACGCGTCATTATTCAGTGTGTTTAAGCTGCCCTGTAATAAATGAAATATACCGGTAGGAAGCCCACCAGCAACATTGACGAAAATATGGTGTAGCTTAATTGTTTTGTAATTTTTACAAAAATATATTTCGTTGTTTATTTTCGACTTCAATATAAACCATTTTCTCTCCTCTGAAAACCCTATGCCATAGCGCATAAACTGTCTCCGCACCAGAACACGTGCTTGACCAACGCAAGCCGAACGTACACGTAATACATAATATATACATTATCTATATTGGCATGGAATTATGACGGAAATTATTAATTATTATTATTATTATACCCATACAGACCGCCCCATACAACCCCTTATCTACATGGCAACATACAAAATCTACCTAGTACATAACAGGATTTAAGTTTAAACTAAATAAAACTTGTCTAATTTTGTATCCATCAACCATGTTTGTACATGCAATAACATCAAGTCCACAAACACGCGCTTTCACATCAAACCACTGGGATTATACTAGCTAACAATTAGGCACAGAATACAGAACTAAATTATACCGATTAGTTTCAATGGCACGATAAGCAAGTTGAGCGAAAAGTATTACCTGTTTTATAAGCTGTAACTCGGAAACGGTTAATATACAAATATAGTTTCTTTGGGAAAAATGTTGTGTTACATAAGAACAATCTGTCTTTTTTTCGCTGTGTCGCTTGTCGTTTTCCAGGGTGTATAATGAAAATGAATTACTGTAACATTGTCGATCGATCGGCATGTTATTAATACTCTACTGTTAATTTAACTATGAAAACAAAATAGACATTCAATCACTATTAACAAAAACTTACCACGGCTTTGTATGTTCTAATCTAAGATACGGGCTCATTATTTGGAGAAACGCAGTAGATATAAACCGTGCCTTTCCGATTAAAAAAAAACCATAAGAGCAATATGTGGGGCAGGTCCTATGGAATCGTGTCGACCACTTTTCAAAAAATTTAAATTACTGACGCTACCCGCTATGTACATTTTTGATATTTGCATTTTTGTCAAAAACAATCTACATTTATCAGAGACATGTTACTAAAGGACCAGCCTCGTAGGATCATTCCCCTCTGTCATGGCACAAGATATTGTGATCCATTGCGCGCATAAATACTTCGTGCGTAATCGATTCTCTAACAGTCTTGTAATCGTTATCGCTCAGGTAACATCATAAAGTGTTACACTAAAAATGCCAAACTGTGCAGTTATGTCATGCAAAAAAAGGTCGAACACTTCTAGTTTGCAAAAATATTGAGTTACATTTCACATGCAAGTATTATTTTATTTGCTTTCATATAAAAGAAATTAAAATGGTGTGATAACGATTAATACATGAGAAATCGATTCAGTAATCGAGTACTGATGCAATCGAATCATATTCCTTCCGCGACTTTGGTCGCATATCTCCTATCCCAAATTAGCGTAAATTATACAAACTGCAAAAGAAAACAGTCCTTCATGCTGTATAATAGAATTCATTTAGCTAAAGAAAAAAAAGACTATAAGACGTTTCGTAATTTTGAATCTACCAGCTTCGATTTACGAAGAAGTTCAGCTATTCCACAACAAATGGCAGCGGTAAGAAAATAACTTTGAACTGTAAAGGCCTCGAAATAAGGTTGACATTTCCTTAAAACATTATTTTCGTTTCTTTGTAGTAGTTACCTCGTCCCCCGTCAAAAATGGCAGAATTATTTACTAACAGAATCACGCGTATGGCGAGTCCTTTAGTAACATGTCTCTGACATTTATACACCAAAATACATGAAGTAGTAAACTTTTCTGCAAGATATCCTAATCGTATGGCTGGACCCTCTCATAGTACCACCTGCTTTGCCAAAAATAGTTTTAATATGTCTATAGTATTATATAATTTATTACCTGACGATATTAAAGACTTGCCTATGAAAACTTTTAGGTCTCGCTTGTTCAGTATACTTTGTGACAGCTGTGTATATAACATTAAGGAATTTAAAAGAATAAGATATAGTATTAAGTAAAAGCTCGAGGCCGCATTGGTGGCTCTTTATACTTTGATTATTATTATTTAATTTATGTCATTTCCTATTTATTATTATATCTTGGCCATAAATCAATGTTATCAATAATTATTAAATATTCATTTGATAGATATGACATTGCTTTGACATGTTACCTAAACTAGAATTAAATTACAACTTATTCTTTCACTTTGCATGCCAATTATTGGTGCGACACGCTTGTACCTACCGTTATATTGTGTACGTATTTACCGTGTTTGCTTGCAAATAAATTATTTGATTTGATTTGCTAAAAAAAATATGGGCAAGTTAAAACATTGCGTACCAGTCGAAAATGATACGTAATGTCCCCACCGATGTATCTGAGATGTATCTCAGTGTCAAATAATCGAAATCAGCTTAGTTACTTACATGGAAGCACGGTAGTGGTAGATAATGAGCCAATGGCAGAGTGCGGTTGTTGTGCAGCAGACAGGACAGGAGCGGGTGGAGGTGTAGGTGTGGGTGCTGGCGCGGCAGCAGACACCGTGGCAGCCGCACCGAACGGCGTTGATGTCGGCACGGAGGCCGGAGCTGCAGCTCGCGCAGGCACCGCGCGGCCTACCGGTCCACGGGCGCCGTATACCAACGCACCTCTTGGCCCACGGTTACTAGCCGGCCACGCGCTGCCTGAAGACCGTAACAGAAACCGTAAGATAGTTAATTTATTATTATAAATATTGAAATGACATATTTTTATTTGTTTTTAGTATACGTCGGAATTTATACATTTGTTGTTTTTAAGTTTGTGGATGATTAATTGTCTGCTGTCTGGAATCCAGCGTCATGAAGGGCCTGATGAAAAACAGCGTTGGTACATGATCGCCCGTGTACTCCAACATTATCCAGAGAAGGCACCTTGTTGGCAACCATTACGATACACATATTGTATATTTTCACCAATTTTTTTTTGTATCCTTTTTATTGCGTGCGTGTTATCTCTGGTCTATGCCATATGCCTATTTCTTTCTTTAATTAGATTCAAGTTATGGAATTAACTAATTAATTACTATTAAATATTTTGTCCACATGAACTACCTGGTGATGGAAGCACACAAAACAGTATAAATGAAATTGCCTATAAATAAACAGAATTATACATAGTTTTCCTGTGTGAAGGAAAATAAGGTTTCGCAAGTTTATCACAAAAGGATAAATATTTTTAAAGACACGTAACAGGCAATTTTCCATTTAATCAAGAAAAATATTTATTGAAATGTACACACCACACATAAGATTATATTTACTGTTTTGTAACACCACACATAAGATTATATTTACTGAATTTATGGTATATTGTAGATTTTCTGAATATATTGGAAATCTTAGGAAAATCCTATCTTAAGCTCTATTATTTTCTATATTTCACATGCTTGGTGTGGCACAGCACCATGTAGTCCTAAATTAAGTGAAGCTTGTACTGTAGGCACTAGACATCTAGTAAACATGTATAACTATCCTTTTTTGTAAATACAGACCTACAGACATGGGAATATATACCTTCATACATAGCAAACATACAGACCAAGACAAATGATAAGTTCATGTGTCTTGTGCGAGAAGTAATCTACAATTAAGCTACTTTTGACAGATCATTCTATCTCTTTAAGATTTGAGAGATAAGCTACATTTGATAGTTTCCTGTCTCTTCCTGACTAGTTAAAATGATTTTGATTTGATATATAATTATAAGATGGACAGTGTATAGTTAAGAATTGCTTCCTGTAGCATGTAATCACACACACATACAGACCAAGTGTCGGAGAAACATTCCATTTTTAAAAAATCTATTTAGATCACAAGAATAATTTTATTAATTTATAACAGTAATTATTTACAGAACAAGATCTCTTCTTTCCTGAAACCTACATTATATAAATATTGACTTCTTATGAAAGTACAATATTATACATATTGTTGCAGTCTAAGTCTATTAAAAAGCATCTTTGCATTTCAGAGATATGTGAATAGAGTTAACATATAGTTTTACACCAAGTTTACATATACAGGCGCAATGAAAATTCATTGGAAATTAATTTAAGCATAAAATGCTTCATGCAATGAATGCATATATTTCCAATATACATTTTGCAGTACATAATTAGGTACCAATTTCAGTGCAACAAATAGATAAATATAAGGTTTGCAATGCTTGCGTCTCTCATTTTCATGTGTGCATACATTTAGTTTTAACATTAATCTCTCATTACCCGCGGACCGCTTTTCCGCCAAGAAATGTATGGGAAAACGTATATAACGGGGTCTGACAGGTTAATAATGCTGTACTACAATACTCCCGGTGTAAAATCAAAGAATTTAAAAAATTGCATTATTACTTTTGTACATAAAGGAAAATTGACAATATCTCCAAATTGATTCACTCTTAGATATGGTGTTTCATGGTACTTATTGCTATGCAGATGAAAGCAAAAAGTATAATTAAGATACAGGCCCTGTTAACATTGCTCAATCCCATTTGAAGAAAAGCTATGAATAGATTGTCTTTGAGAGTATCTGTCATTTGATATAAACTTCATTCATTCATTTGATGTAATTTCATAATTCCAGAAAAGTCTCTAAGAGCATGGGCAGTTTTGATGTGGAGGTCTCTAAAGTCAAAGTTTAATTTCAATGTCCCATTAGGGAGAAGGCCAATCTAAACTCTAAGAAACTTAGTGCACTCAATCCCAAAAACGACTAAGCTTAGAAGCAACACATTACTACAGCTTGGTGAATTTTTGAATGATCTAAGTTGACTTTAGATATAACAGCTTCAAATCCAAACAAATATGCTGTATTGCTGTCACATTTAAGCTTTTGGCATGTTTAGCGTCTGAATAAAAGTTTGGGCCTTGTAACATGGTTCTGTGATGCTACGAATATTATTGACAACCACAGGCCTAGGAGCCCTTCGTTCAAGGAGTAATCTGGCCTCCATTTGCAATCCACCAGTTATTTATTCGAAATCGCACTACTCTCTGCCAAGAGAGATTTCAATATATTTAATGTAATATTCATGGTCTGGTATTGTGCAGTACTTACTAGAGGGTTTTTTTTCACAAAATGCTTTGTTGTGGCATAAACTATCTGACAAGAGTTTCTTCCTAGAGATGTATGAATTACATTTTTTTTTTAATATGCGTCAACTCTGAAGGTGCCTTAAAATAATATAATTTGCTACAAAATTTACCTGAACCCACAGCTTGAGATGCAGCAGCAGGTGCAACTTGGCGAATAGCTAGAGATGCTCCAGCAGCCAGACCTCGGGGGACATGCGGGACATGGCTTGTCACTCCTACTGCCTTGCTCACTAGCACACCGCTTGCGTTGCTTACATTCATGGTTGACAGGACAGCTACAAGCCAAAGTAAATATACTATATAAAATTGTGTATAGACTACAATAAATTGCTACAGACGTTTAATAACTGGAAACAGTAATTAAGAGAAAAGTCATTAAGCAAAGATCAGTGTCAATATGCAAAACTAGGGTCAGTATGAGAATAAAAATGCATTTTGAATTTAATGTGAAGTAATTTGCAAAATAAGTGGATATTTCAATCTCAAACTAAAAGCGTATACCTTACAGTCAGTAAAAATAGGTAGGTACTGTTAAACTGATAGTGAAAATTTGTGTGGTTAGAGTTATACTAAATTTCATTAAGATAGCTGTCGTGATATTATAGTTAATCTGTATGTAACTATGCATTGGAATCAGAGGAGCCAAATTACAATGACTTCTGTTTTATAATCAAGAAATAAAACTATATAATAATATAGTAACATTGAGTGAATCTAATGCCAATCAGGGGTAGCCACAGACTTCTCAAGGTCCAAAAGTGCCTAGTTTGGCCTCATTAGTAGTGCCATATTGACTGCTCTGACTATACACCTGCTTAGTTTTTAAATTATGATTGAGGTTATTTTCAAATGTTTTATTATTAGTCTTATAAGACTATTAATTTTTTATTAGTCTTATAAGTCTTATATATATTTTCACAATATATAGTGAAAATATATATTACTAGAATTATAGTAACAATAATATAATATTGTCGGACAAATTACACAGCGCCACCTAGCCCCAAAGTAAGCGAAGCTTGTGTTATGGGTACTAGACAACTGATAAACATACGTAAATACTTTTTTTTTTAAATACATACTTATTTATACATAGAAAATACCCAGACCAATACAAACAGACATGTTCATGCACACAAATGTTTGTACTGTGTGGGAATCGAACCCACGAGCATTGGTGTCAAAGTAGCGTAACAACGTGTTTCACCACTGCGCCACCGAGCTCATCAAATATAGTATAGTATATATAAATATAAGTATAGTATAGTAAAACATTTAGTTTGTGGTAGCACACAGTATAAGTAATTGAATATCATAACTTAGTGCCCACAACTGGTAAAACAACCTAAAACTATCAAACATTAAGTTGTTAGGAAGAAAAATAAAGAATTATATGTAATTGATCATTCCTACGATAATATATTTACAATTGCAAAGTACAGAAGAAAACAACTTACAGAAGAAGCACATTCATAAAATTTCACAAAAGAATGCATTCTTCAAGAAACATGAGGTAAATTCACAGGTTTTGTTCTACACTGTTACGAAAAATATGGAAATGTAGGTAATTTTGTATTTCACTGCATAGCATGACAGAGTAACTCACCAGGTCTGGTATTATGATGTGGCAGTGGAGGCAGTACCCTAACAGGGGGCAGAGTGCGAACAGATGGGCTGACAACTAAGTTGGCAGGACCACTGACCAACTGACCCCCTACATTCAACACTTGTGTTGCACTTACTGTGGATGCAACACTTGTCTGAACGGTACTCGTGTTATTTGATTGTTGTGCATTAAGCTGAGTCCCCTGGCTGATAATTTGGGTCGCTGGGCTAAGAATTTGACCACTGGGACTTATCAGTTGTGATTGAGATATAATCTGTGTACCTTGTCCTTGAGACATTATCTGAGTCCCCTGCAATATTGGTGACCCACTTACAATCATTTGGGGCTGAAACAAATTTAATACAGTTTTAGTGAAAGAATACATTTCTGAGTGACATATCATACAGAAATTTATATCAATCAAAACAAAATCAAAGCATTTGAAAACCAGATAAAGTTATATCTGATTTTCAAATGCTTTTTTTTTTGTCTCGATATTAGTATAAATTTGAACTAAGTTACACTTTGACAGTTGCATTACTCCAGATGTTGTATTGGTATCTAGTTGTTTCCTCACCATATTGTGGACTTTTGTAATATAATAAATGATGTTTATTGATTAACCAGCAATTTCGTGACACTCAAATAACAGTATTGCGTTGATTTTAACCGGAAATTAGTAATTCAGTACGTAGCTACGGTGACTTACCTGAGAAGCTATGCTTGAAGAGATAATTTGAGCAGCAGGACGCATCAAGCCTACAGGGCCAGTATGTGTAATTATTTGACCAGAAGCAGTTGTTTTCGGTTGGCAAGGAATTACATGAGCCATTTTCACTTCGTTAGAAACGCTTTTCACAATAGTAATTTTTTGCGGCGCCAAATCTATTGGGTACATTTTGCCAGTCGTCACTGACCTATCATTTTCTAAGTTACCACTCATTATTAGGGCACCTTTTAATAAATGAATATTGACGATATTAACATGAAAAATTAGTCACTTTAATAGTGAAAATCATGCAATTTTATAACAAAATTTATAGGCAAAAGATATTTGTGTATAAACAGAACAAGAAACTCAAGATAGAAAGAATGCATTGTAACCACAGACTAACAACAGACGAAAAATATTTTTGATTGATGTCAATTGACGCAACGACTAAGAGTACCCGACCGCAGGAAGAAACATAACGACCATAGAAGTTTTTGGTTAATAAAACCGGAAAAAATATCTATTGCGTTTTTTTTGCTATGAATTTAAATAAAACACAATGTTCGATCATAATTGAGTTTATATTTAAAGTTTGTCGAGAGTACAGATGTTCTGAAAATTGTACTTCGTCTCATCTTTTTCGTCTTGTATATTTTCGTCGCAATCTTCCTCTTGAGGTAGAGAGCTCGCAATCATGAAACTGAGTACCTACCTCTTGCGAAAATAGTTTAGTTTTTAGGGTTCCTAATACTGAGACTCCGCTGTCCGTCCGTCCGTCCGTCCGTCTGTCACCAGGCTGTATCTCATGAACCGTGATAGTTAGACAGTTGAAATTTTCACAGATGATGTATTTCTGTTGCCGCTATAACAACAAATACTAAAAAATAGAATAAAATAAATATTTAAAGGGGCTCCCATACAACAAACGTTTTTTTTGCTCGATATTGATAACGGCAACAGGTAGACACTTGAAATATTCACAGAATATTTAGTTATATATTCACTTTAAGAATAAATAATTAAATTAAAATAAAACAAATGTTTAAGGGGGGCTCCCATACAACAAACGTGTTTTTTTTGCCGTTTTTATAGATAATGGTACGGAACCCTTCGTGCGCGAGTCCGACTCGCACTTGACCGATTTTTTTATACGACTTTGGTCTGTTATTACTCAAATATGAGCCTGAGCTTAGCAACAATCTATGTGCTATATAATTGTCTCTATTACAGTCCACTAGTGAAATATTTCTTGAAAAATTGAATTGAATATTATCTCTCATATTACACAGCGCCGCCTGCCCCAAAGTAAGCGAAGCTTGTGTTATGGTATTAGATAACTGATAGACAAACAATATGTACGTAAATACATTTTTTTTTGTAAATACATACTTATGATACATTCTGTATCGTCGGAAGTGTTTATTGCGGGCATCACCTGCCTCTTCTGACAATTGGCCAATAGGTAGGATTGCATGAGAAATCACTTCAGCTCTATGCATCCAACTTTGTGAACGGTGGGTGACATTGGGTGCCAACCATACAGATTCGTGTATTTTTTTTCATGTGTATAGGCTTCAAATTTATCAACAGTAATGTTGTTGCCACTCGAAATCACTTCTAAAATGGTTTTAAACCAATTTATTAAATGCACTTTGATGTAAGTGATTCGAGATGAGCATGAGATGAGTGTTCCTAAATTTTGCTTTAAAAACATCTACGTTAAGTTCCATTTCTTCTTTAAAGGCTTTTTGAATTTTTTCTTTTGTTTCTTTCATAACCTTATTTTCTTCAGCAGAACGCGCTTGCCACTTTTTTCAATGGAATTTTGTAGGCTAGCTAAATGTAGTAATGACTCAAAAAGTATATTCTAGCATGAAGAAGAGCGAAGTGTAAGTTATGAGAGGAAGAACAGAGTTTGAACCAAACTTTCAGGTAAAAAGGAGCTTTAGGATTAAAGAGTTGTTGTTGTTGTAATATCTTTATTGTACAATAAATTAAAAAAATATATATACATATTGCAATGAAATCAATTTTACGTTACAAAGGCGGACTTATCCCTGAAAGGGATCTCTTCCAGCCAACCCAGAACTATTGACAGAATAACATAAATGGGCGAGAGAACAAACGTACACTAATTGACTACAACAATATCATAAATTTCATAAAACTAACGCACATCAACTTTACCTAATACATATTACGAAGTTATACATAAACAATACAATAAACAAAGATGAAAAAAGAAATAGGAATAAATACAAACATTAAATACAAAAGCTGATGATGAAAAAAATGAAAAATGTGCAGTCCAAAGACGAAGCGAATACAAAGGTTCTGTAGTCTTTCCAACTTATTCAACAATTCTTCGGAAGGGTCCAGATAAGCGACATCACCATAATCTAGCAAAAGAAGGAGAAGGGAATTAGCCAACAAGATCTTAGTTTCCAACGGTAGAAAAAATTGCAGTCGTCGGAGTGAGTGGAGAGATGCGAAAATCCTACGGCTGACTTCATTAATATACGGGGCCCACGACAGAGTTTGGTCAATAATAATTCCCAAATCAGAGACAGTTGAAGAAAAAGGAATTATGTCACCATTAAACTAAATGTTAGGAAGAACCGTACCCTGGAGTTTAGAAATAAAGTGAGGGCTGCCTATAATTATTTAGTATGAAGTAGAGAAAGGAAAGAATATGCATATTTTTGCGCTGACGGATAGAACGACAGAACGACAGATATATGATCATTTTTACGGAGACCGAAAATAAACCTAATAGTACTAAAGCAGACATTTTGGAGTCTTTCTAATTTATTGATTAAATCTACATTAAAGTTTGGATAAGAAAAATCAGCGTAATCAAAGATAGGAAGCAGAAGGGATTGAGCAAGAGCAACTTTATTGGCAGTGGGTAAAAATTTTCTAATACGCCGGAGAGACGCCGACGCGGCAAACAAGATGTTTGACATCTTCCTGCTGAGCTCTGCTACCTGCGACCTCCAGGATAACGTAGAATCGAAAGTAACTCCAAGATTCCTCACCGTTCCACTGAATGGAATGCAGACACCATCTAACACAACCGAACAGATTTTAGAGAAGTCAAGCCAGTAAATATTTTACACTATCCGATCTTGCTATTTTTGTTATTACATAAGTGCGCTCTGATACAAAATGTTTTTGGAGCGATCAAGTCGTTTCGTAAATAAAAAGGGATAAATTCTGTCATTTCAGGAACACCGTTTCTATATGAAATCTATATGTTTGTCTGTGTGTGTGTGTGTCTGTGTGTGCGTGTGTCTGTCGCTTTTTTCGAATATTTGAATTCAGATTCGGATTCAGCGTAAAAAAGTAGAATAGCAATGTTCAGGAACACCATTCCTATCTCTTAAGGAATATGGTCAATATGGCCGACCAATTAAAAAAAAAACATTGAATTGTTATATAATTAACGAGCCAGGTGTTCCTCTGGCAATGCAAGCTTGCGCATTCTCAACTGGCTTAAGTTTAGAGTTTGTAGGTTGGAATCCAACCACTCCATGACTCTAGCCATAGCCAGTTCGGCATTACAATACCTACCTGTAGAATAAGCAATGACTTCTGATGTTGTATAAAAAAAATTACAGCAGGGCATTATTATCTTTAGTTTCAAAAGAGTTTTGACATAAGATTTCTAAATACTTTTTTACAAATGATTAAAGCACTTTACAAGCAATTAAATAACAACGACGTGAAAATGAATTTGCATCTTTCTGTTAAAGCTACATCACAAAACATTTATTTAGAAAAAAATGCTTAACCGATTTTTACAGAGACATGTTACTAAAGGACTCGCCATACGCGTGATTCTGTTAGTAAATAATTCTGCCATTTTTGACGGGGGACGAGGTAACTACTACATAGAAACGAAAATAATGTTTTAAGGAAATGTCAACCTTATTTCGAGGCGCCTACAGTTCAAAGTTATTTTCTTACCGCTGCCTGCCATCTGTTGTGGAATAGCTGAACTTCTTCGTAAATCGAAGCTGGTAGATTCAAAAGTACGAAACGTCTTATATACTTTTTTTGTCTTTAGCTAAATGAAATCTATAATACAGCATGAAGGACTGTTTTGTTTTGCATTTTGTATAATTTACGCTAATTTGGGATAGGAGATATGCGACCAAAGTCGCGGAATATGATTCGATTGCATCAGTACTCGATTACTGAATCGATTTCTCATGTATTAATCGTTATCACACCATTTTAATTTCTTTTATATGAAAGCAAATAAAATAATACTTGCATGTGAAAGGTTACTTAATATTTTTGCAAACTAGAAGTGTTCGACCTTTTTTTGCATGACATAACTGCACAGTTTGGTATTTTTAGTGTAACACTTTATAATGTTACCTGAGCGATAACGATTACAAGACTGTTAGAGATACGTTTTTTTTTTTGACCTGACTATGTAGTTAGCCCCGAGTGGGCTATTCCTACGTCACCGGACTAGAGAGGCGGGCGTGAGGCGCCACAGCCTAGAAAAGAAAGTTAAACGACAGCCTAAGGGCCCCCGAGAGGGGTCGGACCTCGGCTCAGGACGTCGTTGGAGAATCTAATCGAACACGCGGGTTCGTGCCTGAAGGGCCTGACGAAGAGAGGCGCCCAGGTACCTGGGCTACCGGTACCTGGTGTATCGCGCAGAAGTCCTTACTCTTCGCGCCCGGACCGCCGAGCGCGGTGTGTGTCTGGAGTGTTGGGGTTGGAGGGGGAGAGGTAGGTGGCGTTCGCAACAGTAATGCGATCATCGGGATCAAAGAGTGAATTTCGCGGTCTGCGCCGGAACCTCCGGGACAGCGCGGGCTATCAATGGGTTGGAGTGTTGGGAGGCAGTTTCGAAGTAGCGCCTAGACGCTTTCTTCATGAAACTAATGATGGAAGGGAGTTCAAGGTCGAGATGGAGATCTGCGACCCTGAGGTAGTGAGGGGCGCCGGTTGCATTGCGGGCAAACTGGTTTTGGATAATCTGGAGCTTAGCCAGATGGCAGCGCGTAGCGTGTGCGAACACTACGCTGGCGTAGGTGAGAACGGGGCGGATGCAGGCTTTGTAGAGTGTACACTTATTTCTAAGTGACATTCTACGATTCCTGAATATCGGAGCGAGCCGGCTAGGTAGAACGCGGCTTTGTTCCTAACAGCGGTGATGTGAGGTCCAAACGTCATTCTGGAGTCTAGGATGACACCTAGGTATTTGGCCTTCTCGACCCATGGGATGGGTCGCCCGAACAATGAGATGGGGCGCACGGTCCTATGTTGGGAATCGGGTCTCGTAAGACCTTGTGGATCCCGAGAAAAGAACACTGCGGCACTTTTCTCCGGATTCACCTCGATTCACCAACGTCGGAACCATTCGCCTAGAGCGTTAGCTGCTCTCTGGAGCCTATCCGATATGTTGGATTTGGCTCGTTCGGAAGTGTAAAGTGCCGTATCATCGGCGAAGAGGGCTAGCTCCACGAAGGGAGTCTTGGGAACATCGTTGGTGTACAACGTGTATAGGATAGGATCGAGCACCGAGCCCTGAGGGACCCCGGCTCGGATAGGATGCGGCCTCGAGAGAGTGCCGTGGACTCTGACGCGGAGGGAGCGGTTTGACAAGTAGTCTCGTAAGATGTGCATGAGACTGTCTGGCACTTCCATTTGGTGTAGCTTATATATTAAGCCATTGTGCCAGACTTTGTCAAACGCTTAGAGAATCGATTACGCACGAAGTATTTATGCACGCAATGGATCACAATATCTTGTACCATGACAGAGGGATTCCCCTCTGTCATGGTACAAGATGATCCTACGAGGCTGATCCTTTAGTAACATGTCTCTGGATTTTTATTGTTTTTTAAATTTCCTTGAATGAGGTTAAAGCTATGTCCGAGTTTTACACCTAAATTAAACTTTAAATGTTAAAAAAGTATGTCGTACGAACTGTCAATAGAAGTGAACACTAAAAACTCATATTCATAGCTGCGACAGCTATGTTTGTAGCAACATAGCACATTTGCTGCAGCTCATATTCATAGCTGCAGCAAATGTACTATTAATATTACCATGTCAGCATGTCGCTAATGCGAATGAGTGCTGGTGTGAATAATCCGCGCACTCGCCACTCGTCGTGTAATTAGTCGGTTGATTACGCAACTGAACTGTCCAGTGTCAAATAATTTAATTAGACTTAACTTCATCGAGAGTTTGCTAAGCAAAATGAGTATATAGTTTTATTCGAAGTCATAGCATCGCTAATTTTTGGGCCTTTTTCAGCGCCTCGCATAAGTTATTGATCGATATGTGTATGTGTGACTATGACATGCGCCAACATCTCTGCTCACTATAATTCAATGCAACTCTTTTACAACTTTTTGTAACTTAAAGGTGGGAAACACGCAAATGGCCTGCCTGTTGGTAAGCTGTTACCGTAGCCTACAGACAATTTCCACACTAGTTCGTAAACTTATTTACTCCTTTTTGAAGAAACTCGGCATGGAGTTCATTCCACAATTTAAGAGTTCTCGGTAGAATACTTCTTTGGCTGGACAATTGTGACTCCAGTGTATGAGGATGCCAGACGCGCGCCGCCGCCGCGCCGGCGAGCGGTTGCGATTGTAAATCGACGCTTCGAAACCAAGAGGGAAATAGGCTATGGAGAGATGATACCGATATTAAGTAGTAACTCAATTCATAAACAACTACGGGTCGGGGTGTAAAGTAGACCGCGCAGCTCTTATTGGTTAGTTCGCGAATCATCATCACGGCACTTATCGGCTGATTGGGTAAAATATTCTCCCGTCGGTCAGCACGCTCGAATCGCTGAGATATTTAAACGCTAAAACATAACGTTTTTCAAAAAAACGCAGGGTGCCTTCATGCGCAGCCAAGTGGTTTATTAGTTTGTGCTCGGAACACAAAGTGTATACATCACATTGTACAATCGGTAGTGCAGGGAGCCAAAACCTCTACTTAAATTCAACACCTTGTGCGAACTTAGATTCATCGATTATTCTCACAGAACGTCTTTGCACTGAATCACTAGGTCCCAGCTGGTATTCATGCGCTCCCGCCTACAACAGGTGACTTTAGATTAGTACGTCATATACTGTTTACCACGTTTACATTAGAGCATTCTCCAAGTTCGTGGGGTATGCTCTAATCTAAATACGGTAATAAATATTTTGAAATTTTCTAGATTATCTATATATTAGTATGTTGCACTCCTGTCCTGTTATTTTTCTCTCGGGATTATGTTTCCGCTGATGTGGCCTACTGGTAGGACTACTGTGTACCCCCATATAGTCGAGCCACGAGTCTCGTCGTCCTACTGAATGAATTAGAGCGATTAATATAGTATCGATAAATATTTGTATTTTTATTAAGTAATTTACGTCTCAATTAAAGTATATGTTAATTAAGGAAATAAATTTATTTTTCTCCTTTTAATATAAACTTCACTTTGAAGCCGCACAAAGGTCAGTTAGGTCATGATCTTGTATAATAAATATATGATCTTGTGTACATATATTTAATACAATAATGTATTTGTGTATTCAATAACTATTTTGTTTGTTTTGGTAGTTATATACTTCAAAATACTAGTACGACTTCGAATTATAATATTAGTTTTGTATTATAATCCAAAATCGTTGTTCATTTCCAAGACCATGAACATTTTAAAAAGTTATTAAGATTGTTCATGGTACGCCATGGCCGACTTGATAAGAGACGAAGATATTTCTGAAGAATATATACAAAAATTTAACAATGAAAGGCGGAGTAGTAAACAGTGGGTTAAACTCAACGTCGGTGGAACTTATTTTTTAACTACAAAAACTACTTTGTCTAGGGATCCTAATTCATTTTTGTATCGATTAGTTCAAGAGGACAGTGACTTGATTTCTGACAGGGTTTGTATTCATTTTTTGTCCTTTGTATGCTAATAAGGTTATACTTAAATTTTCGTATTTCAAAACATGACAATATTTCCAGGACGAAACAGGCGCTTATTTAATAGACAGAGATCCAACTTACTTTTCACCAGTGCTCAACTACCTTCGTCATGGTAAACTGGTTATCAATAATGACATCTCTGAAGAAGGAGTTTTGGAAGAGGCGGAGTTTTATAATATTACAGAGCTCATACGATTAGTTAAAGAAAAAATTTGTCTAAGAGAAAGAAGGCCAATGAAAGATTCAAAGAAACATGTTTATAGAGTGTTGCAATTCCACGAAGAAGAGCTGACACAAATGGTATCGACAATGTCCGATGGTTGGAAATTTGAACAATTGATAAATATTGGGTCACAGTACAATTACGGCAACGATGAGCATGCTGAATTTCTTTGTGTAGTTAGCCGAGAATGCGGCAGTTCTCTCAACAGTAATGATATAGAACCCACAGACCGTGCTAAGGTGCTCCAACAGAAAGGCTCACGGATGTGAGCAACCCTAGTACTGTGACAAGTTTTAGATCTTTTTGAGACTATCTGCTCTTATGTGTGAAGTGTGTACATATAATAATATTGTAGTGTAAACAGTCTGCCCAGTTGTCTTAGTTCCAAGGTATGTTTTTATAATTAAAGCTAACTTCTTTGGTTGATAAAACTGCTGAGTTTAATCAATTGCTTAGTACACACTGTTATCCTTGTTTTGTGAGTAAAATCTTAGCATAAAAATTAAAATAAACACATTGTATTGCCAACGGGCTAACCACTAAGCTAGATGGACTTATTGTTCCATTGAGGTGTCCCTATGACCACCTTTGATCTCCATCAACCGACCAGCTTCCTGGTACCATTGTATTGTCATCGCAATAATACACACTTGCAGACATTGAACACAGTTTCATTATGATACAACAGTTATAAGTGATTGAAGCTTGGTTCCATAGAATACAATACATGCTTACAAACAAGTTGACTTAATAAAAGTGTGTTGAAAATGAGAATTAATGAAATACTCAGTTTGATTTAAAGTAAGAAGAAAACAAATAGAATTTATATGATTTGATTTGAAATCTAGTAATTTTATTAAGATGAAGTCTTCTATGTGTATAGCAGAAATAGACATATAATAAATAAATATGTATTTAGGTGCAAAATAGCTTTGGTATTATAATAAAATAATAATTATGCTTCTTTTAAAAGACATTTGTAGTAAAACTTATTTGCAGAAAATTAACTTGCTTTTATACAAGGGTATCGTTGGCATACATATTGTAATCATTTTACTTATATTATGAGAAGCAATATAGGGGTCAAACTGAAGAGAAGTTTTGATGTATAAAGGTATTACTTATTTTTGCTGAATATATATTTTTTTAAAAGCAATTTCATTTTACCCATGACTGATTCAAATAGTAACTTTTATTTATACCAGCATTGAAATAGACTTGGTTGTGACTTGTGATGGTTGGTTTGATTTTATGATATCCGATGAAATAGTATGAATTAGCCCAACAGAATAGAAATAAGGACCATTTTTCTGTTAAGAAATGTTTCAATACCATTAATGTTGTATTTTTAAAATTCTTATTTAATATTTCATTATGAACCTAAGAGCTAATAAACACCATCTTCAAACAAAGAAAAGAAAAAGAGCGGCCTTTTAGAGGCCTAATTTTATAATACTTTATTTAACAAATATGAATATAATGATAAACATAATAGAATATGTATACTAACAGTTAGTAATAGATTCATGATTATGTCAATGCCAAATGGTGTTCGTTTTTTGCTGTAAAATTTTTACATTTCAACTGTCAAATTTTTTTTTATACAACGTCGGAGGCTTACAAACATACGGCGCGCCTGATGTAAAGCTGTTAGCATAGTCTATAAACGCTTGCAATACATTAAGTATCACTCGATGCCTCCTCTGCCGCTAACGCAGCAACTCCTTAGGAGCTTACTGGTGACCTCACTCACACGCAGGAACACAACCCTCCAGGGAGTTATTATTGGCTGCGGTTTTCTGTGAGGTGGAAGTACTTTCGGAGATGGACTAATTTGATGCGCCCTACCTCTCTTGCAAGCTCTGTTATGCACATCAAGTTTCTTGGATCTAAGGTTGACCAGGTGAGTTCTGAAATAAAATTGGTGAAGATCACGTTACCAAGAAACCCAGTGATCTCGGCAAAGGTAAGAGGCGTGTTCCGGAATGAAGAACTACAGCAAAAGGTTCTTATCAGTGAATGTACAGACTTGTTAGTGTTGTTAGAATGTCTTGACAGGGTTATGCTGGACGAAGTTCAACAACGCTTTCAGCAGGGATGGAAGGTACACCGCAGATGTGGAAAGACGAGTGAGTGCTGGGAATAGTGTGAATGGAGCGTTGGGAAAACTTCTTGGCAGTAAAAACCTGAGCCAGAAGGCACAACTCGCTATACACAATGCAGTGTTGGTCCCAACGCTAACTTATGGAAGCGAGAGCTGGGTATGGCAGAAAGAGCATGAAAGTAGAATAAACGCGGTTGAAATGCGAGCGCTGCGCAAAATTTGTGGCGTAAGGCTTGTAGACCGTATTATTAGTAGTACCGTATATTCGCAATCATGATGTTAGAAATACTGTTGGTCTGAAAGAGAGCATCGGTGTTAAAATAAGAAGAGGCATGCTCCGATGGTTCGGGCATGTAGAAAGAATGCAAGATGAAAGAATGACGAAGCAGATATACAATGCAAAAGTGGAAGGATGTAGGAGCCAGGGAAGGCCAAGACTTACTTACTATGACCAAATTGGTCGTGTTCTATCAGAAGGTGATGTCAGGAGCCCTAGAAACCGGCGAGCGTGCATGAGAAGAGCAATGAATATTAAAGAAGCGAGTGAGATATGTAAGGATCGAGTCACGTGGCGCTCGGTTCTCTCTGCCTACCCCGCAAGGGATTTGGCGTGAAGTTATAGATAGATAGAAATTCAACAACGTTAATTTTAGTCAAAGTACTCTCAATGTCAGACATAAGACGAGATAATTATGACGAATGACGCGACTTTGACACCCAACGCTCGTGAGTTCGATTCCCACACGGGGCAAACATTTGTGTGCATGAACATATCTGTTTGTCTTGGTCTGGATGTTTTAAGAAAGGTAGGGCATATCAAAGCAGGCCGTCTGGGGAAGTATCTACACCTCGCAGAAAACTGCAGCCACACCCTGGAGGGTTGTTGTGTTCCTGCGCGTGAGTGAGGTCACCAGTAAGCTCCTAAGGAGTTGCTGTGTTAGCAGCAGAGAATGCATTGCACGAGTGATACTTAATGTATTGCAAGCGTTCATAGGCTACGGTAACCGCTTTACATCAGGTGGGCCATATGCTTGTATGCCTTCCAATGTAGTATATAAAAAATAAGTTGATAACGCGTATAGCAATGAATGCCATTTTTGATAAAATCTCACTGTTATGCACTGGGAATAAATGTATCTGCTGGACAAGAAGCTAGCAACTCAATTCTTCAAACCCTCGGGCAAGTCGTGCAATGGTTATACTCTATAGAAAATCTCGATGTTAGACCTGCACGAACGCCTTCGCGATATAGCCAAATGAATCAGTCGCCTAAACCCAACGGCGTGTAAGATACCATAGATCAGGATCTTTGTATGTACGAAGTCGCATGTTGTCACACGGTCCGTTGGAGAGAGGTTATAGTAATACGCCTGTAATGGTGAGTCAGATCTATCGCCCTTTTTGAACACCCGCTGCACGTTAGTAGTCTTCCATTCTACGAAGACGAGACATACCCAGTGGGGGACGAAAGCACGTAAAGGCTCATCAGTACAGAATACAAATCTAGAGTTTACTGATTCAGCAACACTATCGGCATGCCGTCTAACCCCCTAACACTTACTCTGTGGGAAGGAGAACATCTTATGGAGATCTGCTCGTCCAAGATAAATAATGTCGCCATGGAGCCATGTTTCTGATAGTTCACTAAAGCTGCTGAGGAAAATTTCTTCCAATCATACATGCCATATATCACTGCGAAAATCGGTTGGTAGTTTGGCCTGCAGTGCAAGAAGAGAAAACTAATTTGCTAGAAAATATTCTTGTCTTTAGCTCAAATTTTATAGCGGGGAGGCAGTGCCATCTATCATACTGTGGTACGGTAGCTGCCGGAAGTCAATCACCCAGCGGGACGTCCGACTGGCGTTGCTCTCTCGATATTCGTCGCATAATCCATACTAATATGATAAAATGTGAAAGCAGGTCTGTCTGTGTGAAAACTCACACCTAAACTGCTAAACCAATTTTGATGAATTCTGGTGTGGAGATAGTTGGGATATATGAGAAAAACATAGCCTACATTTTGTCGCAAAACTAATACGTGTATGTATATCTTCACGCCAGGTCCCTTGCGGGATAGGCAGAGAGAACCGATATATTATATATACGTGTACTAGTGTTCGTAGTTCGGATAGTGATTCTGGTATTAAGATAGCATCGTTTGCATAAAGCAGTCAGTTCACTACTGAGTCACCCATTCGCATTCCTACGTTCATATTTCTTATTCTCTACAGATAACTATCCAGATATAGGATGAATAGCCGAGTAGATAGCATGCATCCCTGTCTGACACCAATATTGATATCAAACCGGGGCGAAAAGCTGCCGTCCATCGCACACATGCTGTAGAATCCTCATTAGTGGATTGCATAACGCGGAGCAGGTCATCGTCAACTCTATATCCGAGCAAAATGGCCCAGAGATCCTTTCGCACGACCCTATCAAATGCTTTCTCAAGATCCACGAAACCGCAGAAAATCTTCTGGTCCATAACAGATACTTCACAGAATTCACCCTGTGCACCTTTAATACCTCGAAAGCAATAAATCATTTCTTCTTCATAATTTGGAACGTTTTTTAATTACTCATGCTATAAGCACGTATTACTAATTTTGTGGCGAAGGCAGGCTTTATGGGCTACTGCCTATTACTCGCCATCTCCATAATCGGCCATTATAAATAGGCGTTTCAACAAATTCAGGATCGATTCCTGTTTGGTAAACTCCATTCTGTGATTTGTCTTCGAATTTTTTATCCTATGTAAAAGACAAGAAAAATATAATAGTGACCTATCTTGACAATCTCATGATTAAAGGACCTACTGAAACTTAAACTATAATGTGAAAGCGTATCGTAGACAACACTATTTATAACTCACGGATAGATATTATACAACACATAAGTTTTATTTTTGATCTCGTCTCTGATCTGTTGTTATGTATATTTTACTCCTACATCTGTTTTATTTCCTCGCAAATATGATGAAAAATTATGAACGTAATAGGGGCGGCACAGGTTTACAAAATCGAGTTATTAAAACCTTAGTTGTCAAGCTTCTGAATAGCATCTAGTTTGTCATTCCCACTATACCACCCATCAATGCAATGTACTATGACTAAATATTTGTGTTAACGTAGGAATGTAAACGTGGCTAAGTATCACGTTTATCCTTTTATTTTCCTTTGACGAGCCCGATGGTGGAGTAGTTAGCAATGTTCGTGACTACTTTAACACCAAGGCTATTTAGAATAGCAACTCCCTGAAGGGCTGTTATGCTCCTGCGAATAAGTAGGGTTATCAGTAAAATTCTGAGGAGTTGCTGTCTATAAATATCTCATCGATTCGACCTTATGGTCCAATGCGAGGATGACCTAACTAATAAGGTGAACTAACGCGATGTTTATACATTAACTATCCAATTACAAGCTACGCATTCTAGTACACCCCCACCCCTCCAACCACTGCAGGCAGTTGAGTTTCAAAGCAATATAGTTCTATCGGTTTTCCATTTGGCTATTTCCTTTAACAACCAAAAGAAACTACACTTACACATAGTGCACAAACCTTAAAGTGACTCTGGCTAGCTAGTATAAAAACGCTATACTACAGTTATATTGAAATATTAGGAGCCACCCAGCCGGTGGACCCGCCTTAAAAAAGACAGAAAACTATGCCGGCCTCTCTTAAACGTACTTACTTACAATACTACTATTAGTTTATTCTATGACGTTAAACAATGCTAGTGTTCTATGCGTCATGAGTCCTCGCCTGAAAAACGTGACAAATTCTAGTTTTCCAAAATAAATGTAATAAGGTTCGTAGTAGTAGAAGGCCATTATTACGTATTTCTCGCTGAGCATATCACTGATTCTGCGCTTGTTAATATCTCCGATGATATTAGAAAGAATATTGATGATAAAAATATTAATTTTAAGTCAAAATAACTTTAAATTAGTTACCTAACCATATTCTGTTAGTACCTATTACTTGACTTTACAAACGCATTTAACTCTGTCGACTTTGACGTTTGGCATGCTCTGTGCAATGTAAATCCATCTCCTTTGACCTTATCGTGGTTTCGATCATATCTTCTTAACTATCGCCAATTGGTGAAGATTGAGAAATTAGATTTAACTGCTGCCAGCTTGACTCTGGAGTTCCTCAAGGGGGAGTACTATCTCCTGCTCTCTTCTCGATTTTCATTATTAGTACGTATAGCTTCCAAGCTGTTCTCCTCGCATTCTTATCTGAATCCAATTGTGGAATTATTTAGTACCTAAGTTAGAGCGAATATAAAATCAGGTAGGTATGTTTGGCTTGCAGAATTTACCATATTACAGAATATCGCAACCGCCTTACTTTGCTACTGTCTTCCTTGAACTCTCCACATACTAAGTTTGCTTGATCGTGACCTTTTTCATCCAATGGCTCCAAATTACTTCCGGGGAAGATTCACATTTTGTACTCTAGATCAGGGCTATCCAGACCAGATATGATCGTGGCCAAATCAAATGACTGTATATATTGGAGGGCCACAAAAACAAATACCTAGTGTTAATTTATTTATTTAGAGAAAATTAAAAAACGGCGATAATGTTAAATTTAGTTTTATTAATTCTTCATTCATTTATCTTTTACAAATTCTATCACTATCGACATTAATATTTGTAATTACCAAGCGCAGTGCGTGTGTAAGTGAATTATCGTTCAGTGAAGACTTATATTTAAATTTTACAAAATTGTCGCAGGCCGCATCAATATTAGGCCCGGGCCACATGCGGCCCGCGCGGGCTGTGCTTTGGACAGCCCTGCTCTAGATGATCGTCTGCGGTATTGAAACTACACGAAATCTTTATGTGTGTTTATGGAACTCGCTTCCAACTGATATAAAGATGGCACAAACGATTAATTCGTTTAAATTCTGCGTGATGAAACACTTGGTCAGTACTGCCGACATACTGACCTAACACCTCATGTATTATGTTCGTAATTTATTGTGTGTATTATCTGCTGTTCCTTTTATGTGTGTATTATACTTTCTAAACCACTCTTGTATGTACGAGTTTTTTAATCTATGCGCCTTTTTTTGTACCACTAAGGTGGCAAACAAGCATATGGCCTGCCTGATGGTAAGCAGTTACCGTAGCCTATGAACATTTGCAACACCAGGTGTGTCACTCTTGCGTCGCCCTGTAAGAACCTCTTCACGCCTTTCTTGAAGAACCCCATACTGTAGTCCCTTGGGAAAACCTCGGCAGGGAGCTCATTATTCCACAACTTGATAGTTCTCGGTAGAAAACTTCTCAGGAACCGCACAGTACGCGGCCATTGCGGTTCCAGTGTATGAGGGTGAACTCCCAGCCGTTGGCGGCAGTGCGATTGTAAAACGAATCTATTTTATCAGTTTTAGTATCAACTCACATTGTTCCTAAAATTCTCCCTAAGCTTGAATGATCTTTTTTTATTCAAAGTTGGGGTCAAAGTAGCGTTAGAAATTAGACGAACTTGTCGGCGCAGCGGTTAGCACTGCGCCACCGAACTCGTCAATTTTCCTTTCAGATACTCTATGGTTGACATGAAGAGATCCCTAATGGGATATATCCTCCATTGTACAGTACTATTTCTCACCAAACCATGTACTAACATGTAGTTATTGTCCTATAGTTTTTTTTTATACACCGTCGAGAGGCATACGGCCCACCTAATGTAAAGCTGTTACCGTAGCCTACGAACGCTTGCAATACATTATAACTCGCGTGATGCTACCTCTGCTGCTTACACAGTAACTTCTAAGGAGCTTAGTGGTGACCTTACTCACATACAGTAACGTAACAATCCTCTAGGGAGTTAGAGCTAGAGGCAGGTAGCCAAATAACAACTCGCTGTGAGGTGGAGGTACTTCACCAGACGGGCTCATTTTGGTGCGCCCTACCTCCCTTTAAAACTCCCAGACCAAGACAAACATGTCCATGCGCACAAATGTCACAGTAACGTAACAGCGCGCTACACCATTGCCACCGAGCTTGCAAAACTACAACAATTACTATTGGGAATGATAAAGAACATTTTTTAAACAACGTGGGGGGGGGGGGGGGGGTTATGTCTTTCGACATTCTATTAAAAAAATCCATAAATATATAATACGACATACTTTATGTAAAGTGATAGCTTTATGTTCTGTTAGAATATTAACGCTTGCAATACAAGAATTATCGCTCGTTTTTTGCTGCTGCTAACGCAACTCTTTAAGACCTTACTGGTAACATCACTCACTTGCAGGAATACAAAAACCCTACGGCAAGTTATTTGGCTGTGGGTTTTCTGTGAGGTACTTCCATACGCCGTACCTTTTTTAGGTTTAAGGTCATCTATCTAAAATAGCAGACGGCTTGACGTGCGCTCCGAACTCAATCCATCCATAGACAGGTCCTTGCGTGTCCAATTAGACTGACACGAAAATTGTCGTCGTTAAGCCATGATGGGACAGGCCTCATAGGGTATACTTTAAAGACGAATGATAAAACATGAATGTTTTGATGATACCTTTATTTCACTGAATAAGTAAACAATTGACTGAAAACGTAATATGTTTTGACACGCCTTCGCTTATTACTAGTTATTTATTATTACGTACTTTCTAAGTTAATCAATTCATAACTACATATATATAAATCTATAACACGATGTTTTAAAAAAATAAACATTAGCACTATTTAAAACTTATTAAATTACACAATTTATTATAAAATATTGCATTCAACTGCATTAAATACAAGTTAACAAGAGAATCCATGTTACGACACTCCGACGTACAGAACACTGACATTATCAAAATACACACTTCTCGATCATTCTTAAGGCAATGGGGTTTATTGTGTTTATAGATATTACAACCTAATTTTTACATGCGCCGATGAATTTACGGTTGCACGTAAAATCGATATTACATTATTATATATATGTTAGGGGATTTGGTGCGTTTTTTAAACTGCCGTACCTTTGTCATAATAACATAATACATATGTTATAATCTACGAATAATTAATAGGAAAAAGCGTGACTGTACCCTATGTTTCACAATCTATTGACGCGCCTGACAGTAAAATCGAACCGTATGCCGTGATGGTAAATGGCATGACGCTGTCTCATGTCGTCATGCATCCATGCATCTACACCGCCACTCTCGACTCTCTTGCGTGTGTGGGTGCGGATACTAGACACTCCGTTGCTTCTCTGCATGAACTGTTTACTATATCTATACGATGGTTTTTGATTTTTGATTTTTTTTTTAAATAAGAATATTCACTAAGATGTTTCACATCTGCCGCGCGTCCCGTGTCGGCCACCTTTTTTTTATAGTTACTTTTCTCTATTTATTATTCGTAGCAGTTGAGAGATAATTTGGTTCATGTATTTTAAGTGGTCGTAACTTTGGGTTATATACAAAAACGTAGAATACAGCGTCTCTAGACAAAGTAACATTCTGGCGATTTTGATGAATGCGACCACAATAAGTATCAAGTTAGTGTACGTTTATCAATTTAATATCACAAAAATCAGAATACATACATATTGAAACATTTTTTGCACATTCTTCATTGCGATATAACAAAAAAAGGTTGGTAACATTTCATATCGGGCTATGAAATGGTAATGATTATTTTAGGAAAATGGGTAGCGGTTTTGATACAGCCCACCTGATGTAAATTGGTTACCGTAGCCTATGAAGACTTGCAACAAGTTAAATATCGCTCGCTTCACGTAACCTCACTCACTCTCACTCGCATAAACACAACGATCCTCCAGGGAGTTGTTATTTGGCTGCGGTTTTTTTGTGAGGTGGAGGTACTTCCCCAGACAGCTTGGAAGAGCCACTCTTAAAAACACTTTGTCCAATACAAACAGACGTGACCATGAACGCATATGTTTCTCCTGTGTGGGAATCGAAGCCCAAGACGAGAGCTCTGGTTTCAAAGTAGCGTTACTAAACCACTCCATCACCGATCTTGACGTTTCGATTTCTGCACAAGACTAACATTTGTGTGCATACCGTGTCTGTCTTTTTATTCATTTACGAGAAAGAACATTTAAATTTGTTTGATAATTATCTAGTGCCCAAATTGCAGGATTTGTTTAATTTAGGGTGCAGCTTACCCTATATTGGTTATATACATGTTTGGACAAAAAAAATTAAGCTAAGTATTTTAAGTAATTGTTTACGTTGCAGTTTGACAAATTCATGATAACGCTTTCTCGTTACTTTAGTTCTTTTATTTTTGTTTTGTTGAAAATAAAAATCTGTATAATTTATAAGATAATAATAATATTTAAAATTATTCTTATTATCAAACTTGACTTTTGTATAAAACTAAATAATTATCACCTACCACATCATTACCAATCCAATTTTCGTTCGACGTCCATTGAACTAACGGGCGGGGTATATATTAGCATTTCTTGAATATTAATATGCATTTTTCAAAATAAAGTAAAATAATTAATGTAAGTACAAACATAAATTAAAGGTAAGTACTTTTTACTTTTAATTGTCATGTATCGACTCCTCATTATTCCTATTTCGCAGACATATAAAATATACCCATTTCCTTCTTCCATATTGGTCAACAGTGTTGCTTTATATTTGGATGGGAAAGTGAATAAGGATATTCGTCGTCGCCAGAAGGTTATTTTGTCTACAGGGCCAGCCTACAGAGGCGATAATTGAGCTAATAAGAAAACGCATCAAGGTAAGTCGAAAATTGTCGACACTTTATCACGTTTATAAAATAATAAAAGAGATTTTAGGGAGAGACTACTGTTTGGCATAAACGTGAGTCCATACATATCTATAAAGTAGGTACAGCCGTTAATGGATATTGCTATCGGCTAAGCTTAAAGAGGATTGCTACTAACTTAAACCAAGTAAGACTTCCGATATCCACCAATTGGATTCCTGAATATCCAAAATCACTTCAACCAGTTGTACGTATAGGATGCGAATACTCTTCGCGCATACTCGCGTTAAGCAGCCGAAGCTCAATCCCAACTGTTTTAGGAAGTCCAATATATATATGTTAAAGATTGGGTGTAATAACCCATTCCCACAAAACAATAACTATCCTATTAGATACTTCAAATGTTTTATAGACCTGTTAACTAAATTCCACTAATACTTTTGTCAACAAGAGATTGATAGATTGATGATATATTAATATACAATGCGCTTCCAATATTTCATATAACTGAAGCTTGTTATATAAAATAGTGGGAGCGGATCTAGCACCAGTCTGCCATATATGTGAAATCTTCAAACATTTTATGGTCTGTAGATGTGAGCGGGCGTGGCTCCTTTGGTGGAGTAAGCACCGCCGCTTCAGACGTAAATTCGCTATCAAAGTTACTTACATCTTCTAGATTATTAATCGTTGGCACAAACGGTGGCTTCACTTTACGAAGTAATAGCTGCTCCCAATTCACATTTCGGAAGAATGCTTGTTTTTTCACATCTTCTGCGTCCCTTTCTGACGATCCTAGACGTCTTTCGGGATTCTTCCTCAATAAACGGCGCATCAATGCAATCGCTTCTAGAGACAAAGTTCTAGGATAACGAACTTCATCATTGACAATAGAATCAAAAACCTCACCTTCATCTTCTCCTGGGAAAGGTGATTCACCGACTAACATCTCAAATATTAGAACACCTAGACCCCACCAATCAACGGCTCGCGTGTATGACGTTTCTGTCAAAACTTCGGGAGCAAGAAACTCCGGAGTGCCACAGAATGTGCCGGTTCGATCTCCCCAACCCATTCCTTCTTTGCAAAGACCAAAATCGGCGATTTTAACATAACCATCTGTATCTAAAAGTAAGTTATCTAACTTTAAATCTCTATAAATAATGTTATTCTCATGTAAATACTGTAGGCCTAATACTACGCAAGCTGCATAAAATACTGCCCTCGGTTCTGTGAACACATCAGCATGTATGTGCATCATAAGATCGCCTCCAGCCGCATATTCCATAACGAAACAGACATGTTGCTCTGTCTGGAAACAAGCAAATAAATTTACCAAAAATGGATGTCTTATTGCATTAGCTACCTCGAAAATTCTCTTTTCTGATAACAAAGAGTCTACTTCGTCTCGCGCTATAATATCACCTTTTTTTAAAGCTTTTATTGCAAAATATTCATTAGTAGGTTTGTACTGTGCTAAAATCACTTTACCGAAGTGGCCTCTCCCGAGAACACTTAACAACCTAAAGCTGCCCATTGACATTTCGCCTGAAAGTCTTCTGGAATCTTGTTCTTTACCCATTGTATCTATAACTGACGAAGACCGCGAAGACGATATCCGCATATTGCTTGTCACTTCCACAATCTGATCTTCATTGCTTGGAAATTCGAGAACAAGTTTTGGCGAAGGAGATGGTGGATACTCCACCAAGGGTGTATCACATGATGGGGTTTGAGGTTCCTTTGTGACATAATTGTCTCTGGTGTAAGAGTCCTCTAAAAAGGCAAATGCTTCTTGAAGTTCTTTTTCCATGCGTAGTGTTGACACATTAGGGGGTGGCTGCAAAGGTAAAGAGGGTTTTGGTGGTGCCATAGGCGGCAGTTGTGGTGTTGTAGGAGTAGAAGGAAGACCTAAGGGCCTCACACCAGCCATACCCCCTAGTGTGATATTTGGGTTTTCAATATCTCTGTTATCAAGAGAGGTTGATTCAAAACTACCTTGCTGTTGTGTTATGTGAGCAGTCTGGATATTCTGGATTGAAGGTGATGATCGTTTTAAAAGTCTGCCTAATACTACAGCAGGAATATGCATTTCGCCATAAGGTCTTGGAATATTCTTGCCTTGCTGCTTAAATATCTTTCTTTGTCTTTGAAGTTTTGGTTTTCTGGATATAATAGGATTTAAAAATTTTATTTCAGCAAATAAAACTCCACGGGGTTCGAGTTCTAGAGCCATACCATGTCTTATATCATCAATGAATTCTTCCAATCGTAAAAATTTTACTGCGCAAAGACCTCTCCAATCCTTCCAATGTATACCTATTTCCAGCTCTCTTGATTTGTCCAGCTTCATGGTGAACCTGCAATATGGAAATTAATCTATATTGTAACAATATTGAATTCAATATTTCATCAGTCATTTCTTTTTCCAATGGCATACAATGTTATGATGAATACTTTTGTCAAAATATGAATAATAAATCAATAGGACATAATTGTTATTATAAGTACATTATGGATATTGCATGACTAATGTAAGGAAATGACTTGACAAAATCCATAAGGCTGCCTCTGCAATTCATTGTTTTGCTTTTAGAAAGTTTTTTTTAATAATGTTTATGTGTAAATACTAGCTTTTGCCCATGGCTTCCTCCTTGGAGACCGAAAATGTGGACCATAATATATTCTTCCATTACGAGTTTGATGGGGCAATTTTTGGAGTTATGTAACAAAAAAAAAACAGAACCATTATAAGATCATTTACATGTCTATCAGTCAGTCCGTCACAAGTATTTAACTATTATTTGATTATAGAAGGTACATACATTTCATAGTTGATAAAATTGCAGATTTTTAATACTAGTTAATTCAAAGCCATTTTTCATTCCACTAAGAATTTCAAACTCAAATTAATTTTATAATGATGGAACTCTATTTCAATCCAAATTTAAACAATTTTTTTTATACAACGTCAGAAGGTATACAAACATACGGCCCATCTGATATAAAGCAGTTACTGTAGCCTAATAACGCTTGTAATATATTAAGTATCACTCGAGCGATGCCTCCCCTGCTGCTTACACAACAACTCCTCAGAAGCTTACTGGTGACCTCACTCACACGCAGAAGTACACACTGATACACACTGGTAAAAGAGTATACTTAAGTAATTAATGAACTGGGATAGAAATGTAATGTCTAATTGATAAGAGGTTCTATAAGATAGTGTACTGTATTCTCGAATTAATTTAATTATCAACCTCCATAAATTTTAAATGAACCATGTGTAATGTTTGGTAATGATTACTCTGTTTTATGTCTTGTGACAATAATCTTAACATAAATCGAAAATTACATAATATCATTAATAAATTTCAAAATTGGACTAATTATAACAATTTGCAAATAAATAATTGTAAATTAAAAATTATGAGGTTCAGACTGCATACACAATCAGGATGTTTCTATAACATAACTTTTACATTGAACGTACACCCAACATACAGTTTACTTAGAAAAAAGGTTGAAAAATACTGATATACAATATCGCTGTTGGCTCTATCCCATGTCAATAAAAAATACAATAAACTACCAGAAAATATTAAATACAAAATTAAAAATAATAAAAATATTAAATTAATAAAAGAACCCCTGGTTAATAAAACATATTACGCCAACAGTGGATATTTGGAAGACCCATAATTTTAGCAGCATCTCTCCTCCTAGTAGGTATGCTCAAAAGGATACTAATTACGTAATTAAAATAGTTGGCATAATATGTAATGCCATAAATAAACAAATAAACGTCTATGGATCTTAAACCCATATTAATAACCTAGATTGCAAATAAGTACAACTATAGTCATGTTAAATATATGTATGAGCGTTGAGATAAGATATGAGTAATAGGAAAAGAATCATGTAGATTATACTCCAGGAAGCACAGATATGAGTGATAACGGCAATTAGCACTCCTTGCTGTGTGGCTTATGTAATTTGTGAGTTTCTAAATGTATGTAGAGTAATATCCTGTATGTATGTAGAATAATAATCTTATAATAAAACAGCTTTTATGCCAGTACATAGTAATTTGGCACATGTGTGAAATTGACAATTGGTAAGGTGTAGTAGGTCATTATGCTTTTCATAGCAATGTTAAAAAAGTACTGCAGCTAATTTAATGTGATGTTAAGAAATAGAATATACTGAGAATTGTTAAATCATAAAGTCATTGATAAATGTTTTACTACAAACTTCGATTCGCTTCCTGTCCCTGAACTTTATAAATACAGTTAAAAATAATTTAAAGTGATGCGCTTCATATAGAAGAAAATGAAGATAACATTTTTTTTTAAAGAGTCATTTTATTGTATTTTAAATCTCACCTTTGGTCCCAGGCCTGCTGTGAGCAC
Source organism: Pyralis farinalis (assembly GCA_947507595.1). Classification (NCBI taxonomy): domain Eukaryota; kingdom Metazoa; phylum Arthropoda; class Insecta; order Lepidoptera; family Pyralidae; genus Pyralis; species Pyralis farinalis. The sequence continues at coordinate 25,253,467 of OX382269.1, forward strand.
GGTCTCCAGCTTGTTTGGGCGACAGTATGGTTGTCCAATTTCAGTACTGCCATTATTTCATTGCTTGTGTCTTCTTTGATGCTATATGTATATTTCATGGAGTTACGGATTGTAACTCCCTTGACAAATGACTTTAAATCTGAAGGACTGGCTAAAGGATCTCGTCGACTTCGACCAGGTACATCTTCTAATAAATCTTGGCATCCCATAAGCCTCACTTCCAAAGTACCTGTTACTTGAACACAGGGGCTGATCAACGGTGCAGGTGATAAGAACTGAGCTCTCGATACACTACCACTAGACAGGCTCACATACCCAGGGCTTGAGCCAGTACTACGCAGCTCATGTCCGAGTTCAATAAATGCAGCACTCTCTGAAGGTAACTCCTGTCTACGCATATCTAAGGATATACGTAATAATTCTAGTTTCTGGGATGATTCTAAAAGGCTTACTTGAGCTTCATGCAATGCTTTTTTGTCTGTTACTTTTTTATCACTTTGTAACAATCTTATAGCATTTTTTGAGCCTTCCACAACTGCAGCCTCGATCCTGAGTCGATTTCTTAATTCTGCAATTCTTTCATCCAGTAATGCACCCACTCCACTTACATCTGAGCTCCTACCATCACCGTTTGCACCAGCATTGTCTCCTTTTTGTTGTTTAGTCAATTTTGTTATCCGTAATTTCAAATATTCAATTTTATCCTTTGAATCAGCCAGCATTTGATGAGCTTCAGCCAGTAGCTTCTTGTCTCTAGACTGGTTACTGCTGCTGATACTTTGTATCATGTTTTCAGCTCCCTGTTTCACTTTTAGTTCTATATTCAGCTGTTTTTCAAGAGACGCAAGTTTACGATCTGTTGTAGCTTCGCCAAGTTGCCTTTGTTGTTGCGCCGCTTCCGATGCCAAGATGATCTCTTCATCGTAAGATAGGTCTTCTGGAGACGTCGGGGTTGACTGGCCGCGTGACAGCAACAACTGGGATTCCAATTCTTGTAGGTCTGACTTGAGCTCATTTAGCTTTATGTTAGCTTTCTTTACTATGTTAGCGACGTCAGAAAGAGACCTGCGGTCAGTAGTGGCTTCGCGGAGCTTCTCAGCACCTTCTTTTATTTTAAGTTCCTTACGTATCTCCCTACGTATAACATCCTTGAGTTCCTCTAACTTAGACGGCAAAGCTATTTCTGGAATACACTCCGTCTTAATCCCATACTTGACACCCAGCTCGTGTAGTACCGGGTGACGAATGTAATCACTGTGATAATAACCTGGGTCTGCCATAATTGAGGATGCACAGTCCAACGTCAGTTAACCATAATTATGTGGGAAAATATCACTACTATTGCTTTTATATCACAAAACGTAAGAGTTAAGGCATTCGATAATACGATCACTATTTGACACATTAAAGGCTATCATTATGTAAATACGTAAAAATTACACGTACAACGTAAATATGTAATTAAATCACAAAACAAAACAATTTGTAGAAGTCAGTCGGTCAACGAAACCAACGAAACGATGAATTCTACCATTGTACCATAGACTTATAGATGACGTAAACCATCAACAAACTTCAAAATTCAGCTTCAAAACCATGGTCACCCAAAAGCCGTGTGCACAGCGCATCTTATTGTATTCGTAAAATCGTAATGTGGTTAGGTGTAGGTATTATATTATTTACATATGTTATGTTTCGATACATTTATGCGTTAACAATTGCAAAGTAAAATGCTAGGAAAGCGGAAGTAAATGAAGGATTTAAAATAAAAATACAACTATTTTGAAACCGATTGACAAGCAATAAAACTAGATTCTTTTGCAGAGGTTGAAACTATTTTTCTGCTTGTTGTTAAAAAACGTTGTTTATTCATTAAGTACTCGTCCTGGATAGGCTGTTTTATTAATATGTTCAACTTACGTGTTATGAACACGTAAGTTCAATGTTCAAATCAATGTTCCTTCGAAATTTGGCTATTTTTGAAGTGAAAACTTCTTTAGCGGCGTTGTGCACTTTTTGGGATGAGTAAAAAATGCTAAACTCGCGTCAAGCCGTCAGGACACGTGACCCGGACCGTAAGATTTTGGTGAGAATTAGAACTTAAGTTCGCTGCAGCGCTAAAACATTAATTACCTCTAAGTAAACAATTAAAACACGAAGCGTTAGATCGTTCATAAGGCATTCTTTTCTCGCGAACAAAACGTTGTAAGCGCCATGAAATTGTTGGCGTTTACGCGTTTCGATCAATGTAGTTTATCAACATCGCTGTATGGTTTAAACGGCGCAGGGGCGCTTGCGCGAGTGTGCGTGTGTGTTTGAGTTTTAGAGATTGGTGATGATGTGCTGGTAATGATGATGGTGAAAGAGTCGTTGAAATTATGGATGAAAGTTGATTTTTCTGAGAGAAAAACTTTTTAATGTAAAATAATTGTAATAGTTCTGAACTGTTAAATTTTTAATGTAATATAAATTGTCATGTTTGTGTACGATAGCGCAATAAATGAATATTGTATTTTACCATATACATGATAGTACTTTTATACGGATAAATAAAGCAATTCGTGCGGAATTATTTCCCTAACCATTCCAAAATATTCAAAAATGCACAACGTTAATATTCAAGTTTTCACTTCTGCCGGCACTCCCGGAGTGCAACCCGTTTTTTTCGTACTACGTCGGGAGGCATACAAGCATACGGGCCACCTGATGTAAAGCGGGTACTGTAACCTATTAACGGTTGCGATATATTAAGTATCACTCGCGCGATGCCTCCTCTGCTGCTTACACAGCAACTCCTTGGGAGCTTACTTGTGACCTCACTCACACGCAGGAACACAACAACCCTCTAGGGAGTTGTTACTTGGCTGCGGTTTTCAGTGAGGTGGAGGTACTTCCCCAGATGGGCTGCTTTGATGCGCCCTACCACTCTTAAAACATCCAGACCAAGACAAACAGATATATTCATGCACACAAATGTTTGCCTTGTGTGGGAATCTCTGAGGTGGGAATTGAACCCACGAGCGTTGGTGTCAAAGTGACAGTGACAGGTGGCAGATAACTTTTCGATTGCCATTGAAGGCTTTTTGCCCACTTTCAGAAGCTCCGTCGCAGTTCCTTCTTCACTCGGTACTTTCTTATTTTTACATTATTTGAGAGCCATGCTAATCTCATACAGACTGATATCCGGTATAATGTCGGGTCATTTTAGCTCTTGGGTCGTTACTAGTACTGTAGCCTGGTTGTAACGACGAATCAGCATGAGATTCTGTGTGAAACTCTAGAGCTTTAAGGTTCTTTTTGTGCGAGACTTTAGGAATTTATTTCTTACCCCATGTACAGTTTCCATGAGCTTGCTGTTGATATCGCCCAGTGTCGTACACTAGGCACTGAAAATGATTATGAAGTTCGAGCTGAAAGCTCTCGGAGTTTTGGGATTAAGGCATGAGATGGACGTAGCATAAACTTCACCAGACGAATCGAACTGTTCAGCTTTATGTTAAGGTTCAAGATGCCTCTTACCGTCATGTGATTGCTTCCGGCGTTCAACCTGTTGAACACAGACATCAAGTCAAAATATCTACTCCAGCAGGCATCATATTCAGGGTAACTTTTCATTCGAATCGAAGAGTCGTCCGTTACACCTCAGACTAATCATAATCAGAATTGACAAACAAATAATTATACCAAGATATAACATTATAGATGTATCCAGTTTCTCCTAATAAAGAAAGAGACATATAAATATTTTTGTCACTATCACAGTATCACTATATAGTGCAGGGCACTAACTCGAGTTTGTGCCCTACAAATAGTTCGTTCCCTGTGATACAACATATTGTTTGTGGAATTTACCGAATTTAAGGCAACTATTAGTGTGTGTTTGCGTTTGCGTGCTTTCCTCGTCGGCAAAAGCCTCAGTTAGCAAAAATATAAAAATATAACCTTTTATAAATAAGTATAAAATTTTAACTGTTGTTATCAAATATTTTGTAAAAATTAGATACACAAGTAGTTTTTAAATAAATTGTTTGTATAATAAGGTAAAAGTAATGAAAGGGTGCTTCTAGTAAAAACGCCCAAATCTTATAGGTTGTCTGTTATTAACCCGTCAGCCATTTTCTGTTGTGTTTTCCATTTATCCGTATTATGAGCGTTTTAGGGGGTACCAGTATACAGTATGGACTAGTCTCGTAAAATCATTCCCCTCTACCATGGTACAAAATAATGTGAACCGTTGTGTATAACTATTTGCGTAACTATTTGCGTAATTGATTCTCTAAAAGTCCTATAGCCGTTATCGCTCCACTGACATCATAAAGTGTTGCACTAAAAATGCCGAACATGCAATTATTTTATGCAAAAAGAAGGCAAACACTTATAATTTGCAATACGATCGAGTTACCTTTCACATGTAGGTTATTCAATTTATTAATTATTGCTATATTAAAGAAATTTAAATGGTATGATAACGATTAATACATGAGTAATCGAAACTTATTCTGCGACTACTCCATGAAAATTTTAACAACTACATAGTATAATAATAGCTTAAAATGACCTAATCCGCAGCAAAATAAATTCATCGTTACAATATTTACCAGGCTGATGGTCATGTGACCACGCTCACCAGGAGGCTACAACTAGACTAATTTTGCAATTATATGTTTAATTTTATGAGAATTTAAAAGTTAATACTGCCTGGCAACACAATTCTACCATTACTAATACCATATCATTTACAAATACATAAACAGCCATCGTAGATTTTGAGGGAATTCCCACGTTTCCCACGAGGCTAATGGAAATAATGTGCAACTTTATTTTTTATTTTATATACTTTAAAATGTAATATTGTCTGGCAAAAAATACGCCATTTTAAGTAAATGATTTTGAAAAGGGATGCGGTAGTGATCGCTTATGACAGTGTTCATAACGGTTAACGCATTTTCTGCAGCGAATTGTATGCAGCGGCCTTCTCTGGTATTGCTCGCGCCCAGTCCATAATGTCCTACCATGTTACGCAGTCCTTTATTGAGTAAAGGAAATTTAGCTAATCAGTGAATGTGACAAAGCAATTTAAATTAAATTAACATTTTACGAATTTTACGCAATATGTAACCAAAAATCAACTCGACTCGTCACATCCTCCGACTCGGCTGTCCCGATGTATCACCTTAATTTAATAATACACTTTACTCGTAAATATCGATACGTAATTAAATTGCAGCAGTACAGCACTAGTGACAAGTGTAATAAAATAGAATGAGATAACGTAATGGGTTGCGCCCAGTGTCGGACTGGCCATATAGTCAAGGTGGCATTTGCCAGCCGGGCCCCAGCCTTCGCGGGCCCCCCACGGGCCTGGCTTGCGGCAACCGTAGGATAGCGCGCAGGCTAGGTCCCAGCTCTTGCGACCTAAATGTCATTTAGGTAGTCGTTCATACAATTAGAGAGAAATGGAATAGAAAAATTCGAAAAATGGTTAAAACTTGAACCGGAGCAAGCCACCTCCTGAAAGTAGTTTCGAATTTTTTGCTGAACTGCGATAACTTTTGATCAGATCAACTTATTTAGACGTGTATCATTTTAGCGTAACGCATTACATTTTACATTGTTTCATATTCTATTCTATTTCTGTCTACAAAGTCATTATTAATACAGCTTTAATTAAAATAAATGAAAAATTTTGAAAAATTCATCTGCAACGAAGATTTAATGAAAGATGCCGCTTGTTTGGACCCGAAAAACTTCAAGAAAATCAACGAAAATGGGATTCCTAATGACGCACTAAAAAGTCTGTCGCATCAATTACAAATGTCGATCGAGAGTTGCTGTCAAAAGAACTGGAATCTTTTGCAAATAATTTTCATGAACTATCTAAAACTCTTTGGGATGAGCTCATTTCTTCTAGGCAACATAAGCAAGACTCAGATTCACAAAGTGAAGAAGAAGACGACGAAGATATCTTAGACCGAACAACAAAGGACGCCATGTGTTTTTTCAGAAATGGTTTGGACGTCTGTCAAAGTTGCATACCATACCATGTGCATGTAAACTTTTATCACAGTATAGCATGCATGGATATCGGCATGTACATCACCTTATAAGTAGCATATTGTGTAATTCTCACAATTTCATTCACGCAAGTGACTTCTGAGAGACGATTTTCAGCGTTGAAGCGCATTAAAACGAGACTTCGCTCTCTACTGGGGCAAGCACAGTTGGATTCGTTGATTATATTAAACACAGGATCAGATCTAATCAAGGATTACGAGAACAGCAGCTTTTACAATCGAGTCATTAACTGCATAGCTGAAAGTTCTCCTCTTTTAAAAAAAATATTGACTGGCTACCTTTATATATTATTTGTTATACTTATTATTTTATTATTGATTGAGATATCCAACAACTTATATTTAATATACATGTTTGAATTGTGTTATATATAATCAGAGGCGGCCTTAGCCATTGCGAGGCTCCGGGCGGCAGGTATTTGCGAGGCCCTTTGTCCTTCGTGAAAAGTATCTGATGCGAAAGTAGGTCAGGTTGTTTGGTTTAGGTATTTGTCATGTTTGAGGTTGAAGTGCTAAAGTTATACAAATAAATAAAAGTTGAGTTTTAGATTATTTTACATTGAAAGATTTACAAAAATAACAAATACAGAGATGATAAATTTTAAAATTGATGCTTGCGGATTTTCCTAAGACTATCTTTAATCTTTAATTAAAGCACAATAATCTAAGGAATGAGATACGTCATTTTCGATTGAAAGAATAGCAAGGGCTGAAAGCCGATCTTGTGTCATCGAATCAGCAGACGCAACTGTAACAGGTGTGGTAGCAATAATTCTCAGGACTATTTCGATAGTGGGGTAAACTTCAGTTATTTTTTTTATATTATGTATTACAGCACCGAAATAATATCGTCGTTGCTTTCATACACACGGATGAACATATTCAGTTCTTCGTACAATTCTTGTCCATCAATATCACATGATTCTCCTACTGTAATAGATATTACGTCGTGTTCTGACTTCATTGAACTGTCTGTAATATCATTTTCCTCGGCTATTTCTCTCGCTGTTACAAGGGATGAATGAAAACCATTTACTCGATAATTATCGAGCCAACGCGTGTGTTGTGAATGAATGAATTAGTTGACTAACTTAATTTTAATTTACCGTTATGTTATAACTATTATTTAATCTTATTATAAAATTATTTTTTTATTTAAAACTGAAAAATCAGTCCGACCCTGGTTGCGCCTAAGATAAAAGAAGACGCATAGATGACGCATCAATTGTTTCATTTCTCTTGACAAATTTAACTTGAACCTCGTCAATATGGACGTAAATTATACAAATTTATTATATACCATTACTTAACGGTCTAATGTGATTCCATCTGCTTTATAGTTCGATTTATTACTATTTTCCCACACCACCGAATAGCAAATAACGCCTTTGTAAAATTAGTTTATAAATAATCTCAATATCTCGGAATATACGACAAAGTACACACAGGTCACTTGTTGGTGTGTACTGTTTTAGTGCGAGCGAGCGTTGATGTTTATAAGTGTAAAATCACTAATCAGTTTCGGAATTGGACGGCCCGCATTACGGCTCTATTAGGTTATATAATCTATGGCATCGACGAGTCCGGATTAAGCGAGCGGCGTCGTGAGGAGAAGGACGGAGCGGGAGGTTATCCGATTACGAAGAATAAAGTGAAGTGTTGTGTTTGTGAGGAGATAAAACTGTAAGTACTTTTAATTTTCTAAGCAAATAAACACCTTAAGTGTATAAAGAAAGAAACAGTGATTTCATATACGATCAAGCAAATTTGAACTTTAAATATAGTGATTGAAAAAACTTAGAAAATTTCAAAATATTAAATAGACTTAGAATAATTTCCTTTCGTAGTAATATGAACTTAGAATAGTTTTAAGAAAAACGATAGTATGGGGAACCTATGCCCAAATTTTGTTAGGAAATTCATGTTGTAAAACACTTATAAAATTTCGGTAAAACTAATATACAAGTATTTGAAGTATTAAATAAGTGTTGGCTGAGTTGATTTCAGAATTTATTAATCTTACACACGTATATTTAAGATGAATGCTTTAATAGTTTTTCAACAAGACTTGTCAGTTAGAATAAGTAAAGCTAAGGCTAAATTAAAAAAATCACCAAAGGATCGTATAACAAAAGAATATGTTGAGAGTAGATTAGAGGCACTGGAAAGGTTGTGGATCGAATTTTTAACCGGACGCAAAGAATTAATGAAAACAAGCGACATTGTGAAATTAAATGAGTGTACCTATATAAAAGAAGACGTTTATGATAGTACGGAAGAAGTGTACATTGAATATAAATGCCAGTTAAAGGTCATATTGGGTACATTCAGTGTTGGTGTTCAAAAATCAATTAATTCGGAGGGAACTTGCGACTCATAAAACTAACTCAATTCAATTACCAAAAATTTCGATACAAAGTTTTTCAGGCAAGTACACAGAATGGATAACATTTCGAAATTTATTCAAATCTTTAATTCATAACGCTCCAATAGATGACGTTCAAAAGCTCCACTATTTAAAGGGTTATTTAGAGGGAGAAGCGGAACAACTACTCCGTCATATCCCAATTTCGGCGGAAAATTATCATCGTTCTTGGCAGTTATTGGAAGAGCGTTATAATAATAAAAAATATCTATCTCATTGTATATTGAAAAGGATGTTAAGTCAAAAAAATGCAACTACGGAGTCAGCTGTCTACTTGAAGGAATTGATGGACACAATCACTGATTGCTTGGAGGCTCTATCTAATCTCGGAATAGATATTTCGTCTTGGGATATCATTGTTATACACATAATATCATTAAAATTAGACTCGGAGACTAGGAAACAATGGGAACTAACTGTAACGAGCCATATGGCATCGGATAGCTTACCTACGTTTACACAATTTCGGGAATTTTTGACAGCTCGTTACAGAGCTTTAGAGTTCGTTAAACCAAAAGGTATATATAGAGTTTCCAATAACACTCAAAAACAAAGAACATTATATACAAATACAACCGAGGGTCCGTTGTGCTCAGACGATCACCTATTGGGAGTTTGTAACCAATTCACTAAAAGAAATTACACAAGTCGACGTGGTTTTGTTCAGACTAACGGGTTATGTTTTAACTGGACATTCTGCTCGATTTTGTCCTAATTCATCTTCATGTAGGATTTGCCATCGACGTCATCATAGTCTGTTGCATCCGGAGGGATCGAGTCAAATGAGCAGCCAACCACGTAAGGAAAAGATGGCTTCAAATATAGCTCAAGAGGATGGGGAAACCTCTGATGGGGATGACCGTGAGTCAAGTGAGTTAAATGAAGATTCAATAGTTACTCATTTTTCATCAAAACAAGACGGTCATCACGTGCTACTGGCCACTGCTTTAGTCAACGCTAAATCCAAATATGGGACCAAATATACGCTACGAGCGTTGTTAGACTAAGGATTGCAAGCTTCATTCGTGGCCGAAGCTACGGTGCACCAGTTAGGACTAAGAAAGAAATCAGTTAAAGGTATAATATCTGGACTAGGTGGAGGAAAAAATGTTACTGCAAGGGCAACGGTGAATATAAATATTCAGTCATCAGTAGAACCCAATGTAGAAATTCAAGTCAAGGCGTATGTCTTAAAATCGGTGACTTCTCTTCTGCCGTCACGAAAAATAACTCAATTAGATTGGTTAAATACAGCAGAAATAGAACTAGCCGACAAATAGTATTATGTACCAAGTAAAATTGATTTGTTGCTGGGTGCGGATATATACGCGCAGGTGTTACAAGTAGGTATAAAAAAGAATTCACACAGTTCATGCATAGCACAACGTACGTCTCTAGGTTGGATAATATCAGGAGTAGCAGATACAGCTGATCATGTGTCATCGTCATCGAACATTACTGTAATGCACTTGTCTGTGGAAGAAAATGATGTGTTGGAAAAAGTTTTGGGAAATTGAGTCTGATCTGTGGCCTAGCCAGAGTAAGTTATTAACAGAGGAAGAAAGAAGGTGTGAGGATTTTTTTAATAAAACGATGTAGATGGCCATTATATTGTAAGGTTACCATTCCGTGTTGAGTATCCAGAAGTGACCGGCTCACGCGAAATAGCTCAAAAAAGGTTAAAATCGTTAGAGTATCGATTATATAAAAATATTAATGTTAAAAATAAGTACAATGAAGTAATTATGGAATACTTAACATCGGGTTCATGGAAGAAGTTCCAGCGGAAGAATATGACAACCCTAGGGCTGTCTATTTGCCCCATCATGCCGTGATACGAGAAGATAAGGAAACCACTCAATTAAGAGTAGTAGTGGATGCGTCCTGTAAAGGAAAAATAATATGTCATTGAACGACACTATGATGATCGGTCCTACGTTACAGCGGGACTTACGTCACTTAACAATGCTTTGGAGGACTCATCCGATCTGTATAATTGCGGATGTAGTCAAAATGTATAGACAGATAAAGGTTAATAAACAAGATATAGACTTTCAAAGAATTCTTTGGAGAGCTAATAGGGACGAAGCTATAAAGGAATACCGACTGTTACGAGTAATGTTTGGAACAGCATCGACGCCTTATCTGGCTGTAAGATCGCTACAACAAGTAGCCTACGATGAAGGAATGAAATTCAAAGAATCATCGGAAAAAATACTTAAAGACTTTTACATGGATGACTTAATGACCGGCTGTCAGACAGTAGAAGAAGGAATAAAAACCTACCAGGAAATAAACATGATTCTCAGTAAGGGAGGGTTTAAGTTACAAAAATGGTCTAGTAATAAGGATGACTTACTTGATCAAATAAAAGAAATAGAAGTAGGACATGAAAAGAAGGGAATAAACATAAAATTTGATTCAGTAATAAAAATATTGTGGCTTACCTGGGATAGAAGCGCAGACGAGTTCCAATACAATTCTATCAAATCGATTCAAAAGCTCTGGATAGCTGGCATAGGGTGGGATGATACGGTGTCTAAACCAATATTAAAAGAATGGCAAACGTACCGAGAGGAATTACCTCTATTAAGCCAAATACGCATTCCGCGATGGAACAGAACTTCGACAGATAATTGCAAAATTTAATTACATGGGTTTTGTGACGCGTCAAAGCGGACTTATGCGGCCTTTGTGTATAGTAGGGTCATTGGTAAAGACGGTACTATTCATGTAAACTTATTGACATCTAAAACAAAAGTGGCTCCTATCAAGCAGGTGTCCATTCCACGCTTGGAACTTTGTGGAGCAGGGTTGCTAACTAAGTTGTTGGTGGAAACCTCTGAGATAATGAATATTCCTAAAATTAGTATACATGCCTGGACTGACTCCACCGTTGTGCTCGCAGGGCTCAATGACCATCCAAGCCGATGAAAAACGTTCGTTGCGAATCGGGTGGCGGAAATTGTATCTACCTTAGACCCGCAGCAGTGGGCTCATGTTCAATCAACTCAAAATCCAGCAGATTGTGCATCTCGTGGAATAAGTCCAGCGGAAATGTCAACTACAATGATTTGTTGAAAGGGTCCAACATTTTTAAGTGAAGAAGTTATTAAATTTACAAAGCCGAAGAACAATTCCACTGAATTAGAAACAGCCAAAGTATTTGTTAATGTAACTGAAACACATATATGGGACAAATTCTCGTCACTTACCAAATTAGTTCGCGTTGTTGCATACTGTCGCAGATTTGTTACCTTATTGAAACCGATATCTGAAAGAAAAATGAGTAATTATTTAACGAGTGATGAATTAGAGAGAGCTTTTAAAATTTTTATAAAAAGAAGCCAAGAGGAATATTTTAAACCTGAAATTGAGATGCTAAAAGTCAATGGCAAATTATCCGCAAAATCCGGTTTAAAATCATTAGATCCATTCTTAGACGAAGACGGTGTTCTAAGAGTGGGTGGTAGATTAGGATTGTCCCCGCTAAGGGAAAATGAAAAGCATCCCATTATTTTGCCAAAAATGGCACATGTAACAAGTTTGGTAATTAAAGATGTTCATGCTAAAACACTACATGGAGGTCATCAACTAATGATTAGATTCTTGGCTTCAAAATATTGGATTGTTGGAGTTAAACAGTTAGTGAAGAAATGTGTTCGCAAATGTGTTACTTGTGTAAGATATTCTTCTGCAATGAATAACCCCAAGATGGCTCAATTACCACAAGTTCGAACGATGCCAACACGTCCCTTCAAGCATAGCGGGGTGGATTATGCAAGACCTATAAAGATTCGTACAACGAAAGGACGGGGACATCATGCATTTAAAGGGTATGTATGTTTATTTATTTGTATGGCCACTAGAGCAGTGCATATCGAAGTCGTGAGTGACTTGACGTCACAAGGATTTTTGGCGGCTTACAAAAGATTTGTTGCCAGAAGAGGGCATTGCTCAGATATTTGGAGCGATAACGTCACAAATTTTTATGGCGCATCCAAGGAATTGAATACACTATTTACGAGAGAAAGGTCAGGGATTTTAGCTGAAATAGTCGATGCTTTAGCTACAAACAGCACTTGGTGGCACTTTATTCCGCCTCATGCACCAAATTTTGGGGGTTTATGGGAGGCCGGCATAAAGTCGGTAAAATATCACTTAAAGCGAGTAGTAGGCAATTCCACATTGACATTTGAGGAGATTTACACGGTTTTGACATAAGTAAAAGCCTGCTTAAACTCTAGGCCTTTATCGCGTTTAGAGACTATAGTGATTTAATTGATGTCTTAACACCTGGCCACTTTCTTGTGGGCGAGCTATTGGTGACTGCTCCCGATCAAAATTTTTAAACTTCGAACATCTCTAGCTTAAGACGATGGCAACTCACTCAACGGATGGTTCAGGAGTTTTGGCGTCGATGGTCTAGTGAGTACCTGATTCGATTCCTACAGAGCTATAAATGAAAAGATATTACTTCAGAACCAAAAGAAGGAGACATAGTATTATTAAAGAAAATGACTTACCACCGGCTCGCTGGCTGTACGGTAGAATTGTGCAGAAACATTCAGGTCTGGACAAAATTACTCGTGCTGTCTCAATATGTATAAAAAATGCAATTTTATAATTGCATTATTTATACGCGTCCTCTTTCTAAAGTTTGTGTATTGCCTGTCACCGAATAATTTAACAGTATTCATTTGTTTGTAATACCTTAGTTTAAGTAAGAATGTTTGTTGAAATTACCACTATCAAAATTTGTTAGTGATCATACAAAAATGAAGTTGTGAAATTTAGTTTTTTTTTTTGCATCAAGGAACATATATCATCCTTTAATGCCCACTACTTTTAACAAAAACCTTGACGGTGGGCGGTTAATCTTAAGAACCAACTTTGAGAATTTGGTTCTTGGTGGGCGGAAATGTACAACGTACAAAATGAGAAATGTAATTTAAATTTGTGGATAACAGATGGCGCTGTTGTCAAGATAGCTCACGCTATCGTTTGGTTCTACATTAAACGTAATACTAAAATTTTTAACAAATAAACTCCTTAGTTCGATACTTGGTTGTTTCATTTATCATTCGCAAGAGGGCTCTTGAGTTGAACAAACGTCAAGTCAATTTTAACACAATCAAAGGACTTCTTCCCGCGCTTTTGACGAGTGACATTGTTGCGATATTTTAAATTTTTACAATTCAGTATATAATTTGTTTTATGTGACAATTTCGATAGTATTTTGTAACATACGTGCTAGTGAACTTATATATAATGAAAAAACTCAAATATAACAGGTTGATGCACTTTTTGGAAGACGTAAATCCATGAAGAAAAATCCTTGTAAAAATCACTATAAAGTCTAGGAACCTTTCCTGATATATCCCTAATTTTTCAACAGGGTTTCTGAAGCTGGGACATTTAAAATAAAGAAGATTTAAAATGATGGCTGCATGGCCCGTACCTTTGCCTTTCCCAACGCATGGTATGTAATGTACAATAAGAACTTAATTAAAAAAAATAACAGTCAAATCAAACCTTTTACTTGCAACACAAAAGCTAGGTCACCGTTTTTAATGGAAAAATAATGCCAGTAAAAGTGGATATTACTCCACCGCCACCAGCGAATTCTAAACAACCTGGCGTAACAAAATCCCTGCTCTACAACGGATCTAAGTTCCAGGGACACCAAAAAAGCAAGGGGAACTCGTATGAGGTTGAAGTGGTTTTGCAGGTTAGTAACGAAATCAAAATACGCAGTACATAAAAACTAATAAATAGTAATAATATTATTAGATGCCAAGTTTACCTATCTTTTTATAATTTGGCCACTAGTTATTTTAGAAAGCATTTCTTATTTGTCAACCAACCAATACAAACAGTGATGGCAATTTGTATTACAATGTTGTATAAGCATTGCATTTCTTTTTTCAGCATGTCGACGAAGAAAATTCGTATCTTTGCGGTTATTTAAAAATTAAAGGCTTAACAGAAGAATTTCCAACGTTAACAACCTTTTTCGATGGTGAAATAATATCAGCTAAATATCCCTTTCTTACTAGAAAATGGGACGCTGATGAAGATGTCGATAGAAAACATTGGGTAAGCTTTTGTTTGTGTTTTTATCACTAGTATTAAACATTGTAGATTTATGAATTTGATTCATGTATTTATGTGTGACAGGCATAGTCTTTCCAGTTAAAATTAAAGTGTATTTCATTTGTATATTTTCAGAGTAAATTCGACTTGTTTGTGCCGTATTTGAAGACCTTCAACTCCGATTCGTTTGACTATGATTCTCTTGCCAAGGCTGATTACGTATTTATGAGGTGGAAAGAACATTTTTTAGTTCCAGACCACACTATTAAGGATATCAATGGTGCTTCATTTGCTGGTTTTTATTACATATGCTTCCATAAATCAGCGGCAACTATAGAAGGCTACTACTATCATCGAAGTTCTGAGTGGTATGTACTATTTATTTTATATAGTTGCTGCGCATGACGCTGCCTGCTCGTCATTTGATTCTTCATATTTTGATTATATTATCACACAAAATATCCTAAGGCACTTAACTGGTCAGAACCCGCTATATATGTTTTCCCATACATTTTGTGGTCATAAACGACCACCCGGTAAACAACAGGTTAAGCCTGCATCATCTTGTCTGCACATACTGTGTTATGACTTATCAAGCTGTTCATAGCACCTAATTTGTATGACAAGGGTATATTGCAACCCAACAAAAGAGTATAAGTGTAGTGATATTTAATCAGGGGCAGCCAGATTGAAGAAGTAGCCCCTGTCCCTTATCCCCTCACAGAACACTACTATGAAGTAACTGAAAAAATTCCCTGCATGAAGTTCTTGTGAAAGAGTAAGATTATTAAAGAACTAAGCCCTCTGTTTCTGAACTGGCATTTTCACAGGGATAGCAATTGCGATGGCAAGGTACTTCTATTCTCAGTAGTTTATTTTTGTTGGTATATATTTGTTACTACTATCGATACATTTAAATATAAATCATCATATATAAATCATTTTCATATTAAATAGATGAGACCAAATAATATTCAGATGCTTTTGTTGTGGAAAAGAAGCCAATTTTTCTTTGAAATTTAATTGAACACTTAAAACTTGGCTATCATTGAATTTTTTGAAGCTAAATGTATTATTTAACCTGTCGCGGCCTGTTATATACTGTTTGGCGTAACGCGCATGGTTGATTAAGCCACGCGGGTCTCGAAGGCTTAATTAACCTGTGAGACCCCGTTATATACGTTTTCCCATACATTTCTTGGCGGAAAAGCGGCCCGCGGGTAATGAGAGATTAAACTACGGAGATTCTTTCAAAATTGAGTTGTTTACACACTGTGGCTTTGCAGAATGCAAGATACAGTGATATGTACTAATCAGAGATGTCTTTTAGGCATTCACCAATATTGTATGGAGTTCTATTTAGTAGAGTGAGTGTATTATATGTTAACAGTTGAAAAATGAAAGTAAGACGATCACAAATTTTTGAAGCAATTGAATGGGTGCCAACTTTGTTTTTTAATTTTCAGGTATCAGTCTTTGACTTTGAGCCATGTTCCGGAACACAGCATCCAAATTTATGAATTCAGATGAAATGGCTCTGCGGGAACATTGAAATTTGGATTGGTATTTGTGTCCGCTAGTACTTACTTGTTCATTAAGTCTTCTGTCATAAAAAAGACAAAAAGATTAAGAATGTTAAGTTTCTATCTGTAATATAAGTTAAAGATGTCACAGCTAGCAGCAGTTTCACTCAGAACAAACCAACCCAGTAATACAATCTTGTGCAACTTTCTAATGTCCACTGTCCTTGCATATACTTTTGACTTTATTTTTGTACTTTTGTTAGATGTTGGTAAATACTGTATGATGTAGGCAAAAATAAATACTCCTTGAACTCCATCTAGTAATGTTGGTATGCTATGGACTGAGTGCGTGTACCTATGTTACATGTAAGCTTCTCACTCTTCTCAGTAATAATACTATGTGAGTATTCTTATTATTGTGATATTTTGTACAAATTACTTGTGTAGAAGTAGTTTTTTTTCTATTATTTAGATCATTGTTGTGAATTACATTAGTTACCCATTCCATGTCAGCGGAACAAAGTATGTGCAAGTACAGAATGATTTTGATTTGAGCAAATTTACTTTTTGACGAGAAACTTGTAGGAATGTATTAATTCAAACAATGTTATTGATAAAATTGAATATTTTTTTTCAATAAAATATCTTGCAATAAATTAGAATTTTTACTCTTAGGTATGTTTTATACTTACCCATTTCCATTACAGACACGTAAATAAAAGTATGATGCTTTGATTTGATTTAGATTTTAATATAACATTCATATTTACAATAAAATACTGGCATTGATAATTTTATAATATTGTAATTCACAAATACTCTGCTAATAAGTTCTTTTTTTTTAATGTAAGACATAATTGAAATGTTATCTATTTTATTAAATTCTTAAAAATTTGTACAATAGTTTTTGATATTATAACTTTAGCATATTATTTATCAATAATAATTGAATACATGATAAAAAATAAACAAAATGGCTTTGATATATTACATATGCACAGTATGCAAAGGATTTTCATTTCTGTATTTAAGTAAACTACCAAATGACGTCTGTTCATCTGCATTAAGTTAATTACTATAACAATATAAAAAGAAATACCCAAAATAGATAATGCACTGGTTTACAAATAAAGTTACTCCCAAACCTTAATTATAGTATCAAAGTCAAACTTGCAATATATATTTTTAAATATGATTAGTAGTAAATATATTTCAAATTAATAAACAATATTTAGGAATTTAATACATATAACGTAAACTCGATCGACACATAGCCTAAACAGTAATACTTAGCAGATTACAAAATATATTCTACAACATCTTCTACATATTTCATATAGTACAGCGATACATATTCATACAAAACTAAATTCTTAAACTAACTTTGGTGGGTTCGTTATTTATGTGTAAATAGTTCTGTATTAACATAATGTGACAGGTATACCTACCAAAAAAATATCTAAATAGTATAAAACAAAGTTACTGTCTCCGTCTGTTTGTTTGTGTATTTATTTACTTTGAAATACTTATTAGACTTTTATGGCGTTTAGAGCTAATTTCTTTCGAAACATATATATTTAATATGAGTATGATACATTTTCTTCCATACATACATAGCTAGGACAGGAATTAATAAAAACATTAAATACGCTTTTGTGTGTAAATTTTTACTAGGCGACAATGATGTACCCCATCACATGCAAGGTCATGTAATAAATGAATTTTATATAGTTAGTCAATTTAATTTCAGTCCAAATTCATTTACTCATGTATTGTAGGATACTGGTTTTGACCTACTGTATGATTAATTATTACTACAGAGGTCCAAATTTCTGAGTGTGTAGACAAATTAACATGCTAGTGAAGATGCAGACTGGCAATGTTGCGGCAAGGTGCAAGTGTGCACATTTCATTATTGTTAATGCTATTGACAATATTATTTGAATAATATGTATATCTTGTTGCACATCGAAACATAATTAATCTCAAAGCCGGCCAGGCGCTTAATAAGGACAGTTCAAAAGTTACAAATTTAGAATATTGTTTGTATGAGAGGTGTGTTAAATCACTATTACCAAAGCCGTATTGTTAATAATATTGTATGAGAGCAAGCACCTTAGCTGCCTCATTGGCCATGGTTACTATAGCGATATTAAACTTCGTTGTAATGTTATTTTGTTTGCATGCCCCGTTATGCATCCATTTTTCAGGTGGGTTTTAATTGTCCGAGATTGCATGTGGTTATTGTCTTGAAATAATTATAGAAAAAATATCTACAGACTATATTTATACATACATTTAAACAGAAAAACATTGAGTTTAATTCATACGCCGAATTAAAAAGTCATTAATAGGGCAAGCCAGTGCCAATGTTCCTAGGTTAGTTATTATGAAACTTTGCAATGCTTAACATCGAACATCTATATTGATAACTAGATTCACAACAAAAATTGGTTTAAATATACATCGATAACCATAAATTAGCGTTATTTAATACAACAATTTACAAAAAAAAAAATACAAAACAACGATAATACTATTTAGCAAAGTAAAACACTTAAATTAAGACGACAATATGTACAAGAACTTAAAACAGCTAACAAAAAGTTAAATTATGACTCTAATATTTGGCTTTGAAATAAATAGGCTAATATACTGAAAGCTATGGATAGAAATGACTTAAGGCAATACAAGTTGTTAATAAGTACATAGTTACGATGACGCATTGATTGCAAGCTAAACTAATGCTTTTAATCTACACATTCATTTTCCCATAGCTTCCATTATATGTTGTCGGGTAACATCGAATTGTCTAATCATGGACAAAAGAAGCTATCTTTTTGATGTTCCTTCACTGCTGAACCAATGCCTTAACCCCAGAAGGCTGTATAGCTCTTGGTTATAAGCGTGCGATTTCGGTGGGCCAGCGTGCCGTTGGGCTACTCTGTGAGGGTACATTTGACCTTGATTAGGATATGCAGTCTGTCCTGAATATGTTCCCGGGTTGCCTACGTTGTACCCACGAGGTCTAAAATAATGAGGATATGAATGGTGATGTCTCCGTGGATTTTCATGGGTATTATAGACTCCACCAACTTGGACGCGCCCAGGCCAGTAGTCTTGTAGGTGACGAAATGGGTAGTTGGGAGGAGGTGTTTGCGAGTGTTGTTCTGGCCAGGGATACCGGTAGTAAGGTTCGTTCTTGGGATAACCTGTACGCAGAGGCATTTTATCTCTATTTTCTAATTCCGATGAAATATGTGGTTCTATGGATTCTTGCTGAGTATCTGGTTTTGGTTTTCGCCTATATTGCAACTTGGTACGAGTCCCTAATATACTGTCTTCCTTCATTGCGTCCTTTTTTTGATTTTTAGCAAAATTATCATCAGTAGTTACTTCTGCATAACGGCTTATCAGTTTTATAGCTTCACCGATGTCAGAGTAATCATTCTCTGGGTTTAGTTTAGTTTTGTCTGCTTCTTTTTTCAAGTTATTTGATAATGTATTGTTTACTTCAACTGTGGTGGTGTTAGCGTTGCCTGGAGTATTTTTGTCGTCAATATTGTCACGTTGAGGCTCCTCATCTATATTTGGCGTTTCATCATTTTGTTTTACCGAGCCATAAAGAACAGGATCAACATTGACGTGTCCATAAACTAATTCTTTTTGTCCTTCATCACTCGTGTTATATGAATCATTTTCTGTCGTATTATCAGAAGGACTATCCCGTTTGGGCTTGTCCGCAAGAGACAATAAATTATTCATGACGTTATGACTTAATACATCGGTATTTTGTGCCGTGACTGAATCGTTATGATAATGTTGAAGTTTCAGGAGTTCTAGTTCGGCTTCTAAGCTGGCGTCACTATTATTTGGTATGTTGTCCTTTTTGTCGATCAAGTTTGGTAGTTCTTGAGCCTGGAAAAATAATATTATATTAAGCAGTGTAAATGAAGTATACATATTATTGCTAGTTTTTTTTGCCATGATGGTACAAAGAGAAAGGATTTCATTGATTCAAAATGTGGAGCAGCACTAAATTATTTCCACTCACGCGCTCTATAGATTATGATAAATGCTTAACATCAAATGGGCCATATGCTTTTTGTTGTGTAATGAAATCATCAATGGGTCATATCACGGTCGTTGGGGCTCTTACGGAATATTTCCTATATTCCATGGACTACAAAACGTAGTGTATGATGTTCCCTTGCTAGATGAATTTCTATATTTTAGGATGCCAATGGAATCAAACGGCCAAACGATTGTTGTCGACGTGTTTTGTGGCTTATGTGACTCATCATCACCTATTGAGCGGAAGCCAATCTCAACTACACGTGGTGTACTCTGACAGCTAAATATACATTCTAATGCAGCCAGATTGGAAAAGTACCTCGAACTTAAAGAAGATCGCAACCAAATAACACTCCCTGGAGTTTCGACCTGTTCTTAGTGGAGATTTACAGCAGCAACGCACGAGACATATATTTTGTATTGCCAACCTATAGTTACTGTGCCACGCGGTTATTGGCATAAAAAGTATAAGGGAAAGGAGTGAATATTTTTCCGCAATGTTAATGGCATGTTACCTGCGCAAATGGCTCTTGTCCCTGTAGTGGCGCCGCCTGAGGGTCCAAGTTGATGGGGATGGATAGCTGCAGCGGACCAGGCTCGTCCTCCCCGTAGTCGTACAACACGTCTCCGCTCGGACCCGATGTGAATAACGCATTTAATTGTTCCAGCAAAATGCGTTCGTGTTCATCTTTGTTGACAGTCACCACCTGTAATAGATTTGTTCTTATTAGAATTTTGAAACGAACCAAGTAAAAAGTTGTATCAAACTTTTTACTTTTAATAACTTTACTATTATCACATTATTGAAACGGAAAACTTAAAACATGGACTTTGCATGGTGTGAGAAAATTTATAAAATGTTTGATTGTAGAAGATAAAACGCTTAGCTACAAAGTTTTCATTTTGGTCATGATAACAAATGCTGTCATCATAATCAACGAGGTGGAAAATTATTGATGCGAATGTGACTCGTGCGTTTCTGGATCAATAAAAGGTTTGTGTGAAGTCCAGTCCAGCGATCAAGGTAGACACAGAGATAGACGTTACCGGTAACTTACTCAAGGCAAGTAAATTTCCGAGTAAGTTCCCGGTACCATAGGGAATGATGAGTAATTTTAGGTAAAGATTAAGATAGCAATATTATTTATTCATTCTGTATAATAGAGTTCATTTAGCTAAAGACAAAAAAAAATCCTATATTTTCGTTTTCGTTCGTTTCGTAATTTTGAATCTACCAGCTTCGATTTACGAAGAAGTTCAGCTATTCCACAACAGATGGCAGGCAGCGGTAAGAAAATAACTTTGAACTGTAGAAGCCTCGAAATAAGGTTGACATTTCCTTAAAACATTATTTTCGTTTCTGTATGTAATAGTTTCTGTATGTATGTAGTAGTTACCTCGTCCCCCGTCAAAAATGGCAGAATTATTTACTAACAGAATCACGCGTATGGCGAGCCCTTTAGTAACATGTCTCTGGTAGACATCGAAGTTTTGACACTGACATTGAATGGAATGATGGATATCTTTATCCGATGACTTATCGTTGAAGACAGGTGACACAATGCTCCATCTCGGCATTGTGTCACTTATCATGTTTACGATCACCTTGCTTTGAGCTGCCCACCTGATTGCCTGACATTTAACAGGGTCAGCAGGAATTTGAAAATATTAAGACCAGATACTAATAGTTATCTCAGTTAGTATTTAACTGTGCAATCACACTATTACTTGCACTACATTTCTCGAACATAAATTTGTGCATAGTCAATATGTAAATAGTAAAAGCAACTGACTGAGAATGAGACAAGATACTTATTTATTTACGAACTCATAAATTAATCAAGACGACAAGTATAGGAATGACTTCTGCATTTCCCTAGGGGACGCGAAAAGTCATTCCAGTTACACAAGTCATGATTGACACACGCGATCACAAAGCAATTCAGCGAGTCTATGATGGCAATCAGTATCGTGATCATGTCACGAGAACGGCAATGGTGAAATGGAGTCTTCCGTGACAATTCTGGTTTCCTCAGTGATTTTAAAAGGTATTGTGAAGGGAATTTGAGTTAAAGAGATGAGTGAATACTACTATTGAAGTCGATATCAAGCATCAAATGGAAGATGAAATGTTTTTTTAAGATAACCTACTTAATTTTTTTTAGAACACTTGTTTGTATTTTAATTTCCACATTAAGGTAAAAACTCTTTAGGCATATTTGGTTCAATTCGTGGTTAGTCCGTGTTTGGTCCAATAGTGCATATTTTCGTGTTTGGTCTAATTCACTTGGTGCAAATTAAACTTTTGAAAATTAAAATGAGATACTTATTTGTATAATATCTATTAATGTAAAGCAAAATATTTGTGCATAGCATTACTCTTGTGTGAGGTCAAGGTATTTGCCTAGTAGGACTGCTTTAATTTGTCCTATCTCTCTACATCCGAGCTTAGTTTGTTTATTAGCAGGGTGCACAATGTGTGAGCTTGGCCCTGATTCTAAAGATGATAGTGATCCACTTATACCGCAAATTGAACCACACACGCCTAAAGGGGGACTACAGGAAAAGCTTGAGCTATCCCGTCCATAAGGTCCGATATAAAACGATATCGTGATATCTAGTCGTTGCAAACTAACAATCCAAAATAAGTTGTGGCGTTTCAATACTTTACTATAAAGTTTTGAGAATAGAATTTAAGCAATTAATTTTTTGTATACATAAATTATATTTACTCACTTGAACACAACCATTTCGATCTAATCGTTGTCCTTTAGGACACACGAGCGGTGTGATGAATAGTGATTTAGTTATGATTCTTCGGGGAGGTGCGTTCTGGTTACCACTCTCCGGACTCTGCAACCAAGATCTCCAAGCGAGTTCCGCTGCTTGTCTGTCGAGTGTAAGATGAGGCGCTCGAGTTGTAGCAACATGTAACTTTGCAGCAGCTACTTCTTGATCTGTTGTTGTACTTAAATCTCCAATGGGGGTTGATTCGGTCACTGGGACCTCTGTGACGTCTGTGTGGGCCTCAGGCGGGGCGCCGGCGCCGGCCGGCCTGAGGGCCTCTGCTCCTGCCCCGAGCCCTGCCCTAACCAGTGTACACGACACCAGTAATAACGTCGTCCACGTGTACCACATCGCAAACACCTGGAACAAAAATTTTGTAAATTAGTAAACTTCCCAATAGTCTACGCACTTGGTGTGAATTTTAAAGATCTGGTTTGATACCAACAAGGTAGTATTGTGAACCTGAGCAGAAGAGACTACGATAACTTTCCTTTTTGACGTAAACACGTGAGTGTTTGTCTTGATTTAAATGTTTTAAGAGAGGTAGGGCGCATCAAAGCAGCCCGTCTGGGGAAGTACCTCCACCTCACAGAAAATCGCAGCCAAATAACAACTCCCTAGAGGGTTGGTGTGTTCCTGTGTGTGGGAGAGGTCACCAGTAAGCTCCGAAGGAGTTGCGTAAGCAGCAGAGGAGGCGTCGCGCGAGTAATACTTCATATATCTCAAGCGTTAATAGGTTACGGTAACCGCTTTACATCAGGTGGGTGTATGGCTCCCGACGTAGTATAAAAAAAAGTTACCATAGCATTGGACGATTAGCTACGCTGAAGTATCACTCGCGCGTTGTCCACCTTAACATAACTATTATTATGCTACTGAACTTTGAGTGAACGTCAGTTTGGTTTGACCACAAATATATTTTTCTTGAAAAGTTGAGTTAGTGTATATTGATGGATATGATATTGCTTTGCTAATGGTAGGTACAGGTCCACCGCGTGCTCCAACTGTTACCGAAGCTTCATCAATTTCAAATAATTTAACCGGCACCTGATTAAATAATTGATACAAATAACGTCCTTTTGTAAAAGTCTGCCATTCCAGTCATTTTGCATGCAATACACACCACACAACAAACAAACGTACAAAAAACGCTCAAAGACGAGTCAGGTCTTGTTAAGGTCTTGTTTAGTAATATTTTTCTGTCTCAGCAACATCAAGTAAAATAATAAAGTATTGGCTTTTTTGGTACACACTTTATTGAAATCAACGTAATCATGTTTATATAGGGTAGGTTCGTGACATGATACAATGAAATTTCATATTTTTATCTGGTTTAATTTTCATAACCCCTTAACGAAATGGTTTAATAATGACAACATTCATGTTTCCTATTTAATTGGTATCAAAGATAAAAAAATGCTTGGCTTTTGAGAAATAATTGTAATATTATACCTGCACGTCTTCGTGCAATAGGGGTTTTCTCTTTTTCCGCTCGGATCGGTACGAAACCCTAAAAACCATTGAAATCAAACAAAGTTACCTAGTTTATATGCAAGCGCCAAAATAATACTGACGAATCCCGTTATGTATAAAACTAAAGTTGTCATGTTTCTTTAAATAAACAAATAAAACACCACGTATATAAAACGTCTTGAGTAAAATTAAATTGAACGTTTAATTTCAGGAGATAGCAAATAAATTGTGCAAAGTCCAGAAGTTGTGTGATGTCAACTGGATCAAGGTCCGGCCTTATCCATTAGTTCAATAGCTCGAGCACGGCCTGCGAACTTCAATAGACTATGTCCATCCGATCGTCAGTCGCATTCAATTGCTGTATTCATCGCTTCTCAACCTTTAGCAGCGAGACTGCCTAACCTTACTAATAAATAATTATATTCAATACCAATTTCATTACTGTCGCCGTTGAAGTCGTCATTTCACCAAACTTATAACTTAATAACTGTGCCCGCAACTTCGTCCGCGCGGAATAGTTTTATTTTATTATTTATTTACATAAATATGAATAAAAATAAATAAAATTTCTAAAATAAAGGTAGCCTAAGTTACTCCTTATTACATCAGCTATCTGCCAGTGAAAGTCCCGTCAAAATCGGTCCAGCCGTTTCAGAGATTAGCCGGAACAAACAGACAGACGGACAGACAGACAGACAAAAATTGTAAAAATATTCATTTTGGTATATGTACCGTGTATATATCCATATGAATTTAGTAATAAGCGGTTATTTTAATATTACAAACAGACACTCCAATTTTATTTATCTGTATAGATAATTATAATAGCTTCAGGCTTTCCATTAGTTTCCGCTCCGGCCCCTGTCACGTCATATACCGATTGATGCGCGTGGCGCGCTTACCCACCATGTGAATAAAAAAAATCGTTTTGTTTATATCGCGGCTTGTACTGAACGATACTTAGCCACAACAAAAATATATGCGACAACGAGTGTCCAGTATACAGAAAAACTTATTTAAGTTTGTGTTGTACTGATCTTATTTTGTTATTATATTATATAAATTTAGCAATAAATAATAATAATAAAAATTAGTCCCATATACATTTAGCAAATAGGATTTCCCTAGGTTCTTTACAAAAATCAACTTTGCGAAGAAAAGATTTAGCTGGCATTGGCAGCCCAGTGCTAACTGTAATATAGGTATTACAATAATAAATATAGGTACTAGGTATATTATTAAAAAGAAGTGTGTGTCATAAACGTAAAAAATGTTTTTTTAGTGCAAATACATGTTAACCCAGTAGCATGAAACTTAGAATGTAAGGTACCTTTTATGGCAGAGAGCATAATGTAATACGAACTTCGAATTTATTTTATGAATAGTTGCAATTTTATACAAACATTTGGTTGGATAGAGCTTGCCACGGTGTAAATTAAATATCAGAGAGAGTAACAAATTTTTGTTGAAATATATTTAAGAACATTGCATACTTTTATAGCTAACATTAAGAAAGTGCTATGGAACTTGGCACCCACTCAGATCTGAATTTTTTATCGACGACACCATCAACATTTCGTACAGCTCTTTTGTAATGAGATAGACCTTATCCTTTTTAATATTTACGTTTTTGTTAGGTTTTATGTATTATGTTATGTATTTAGGTATGTATTACACTACCGACTGTGCCAGTCATTGAATATACCTAATTGTACCAATGATTGTTAAAAATATTCAAGTCTGACGTTGATTTGAATATTTTTAACAAATAAATTATACATATAAACCATAAATCACACTTGTTCTTATTAGCTTTTTATTTTTTGGATAAGTCATGATTGACTTTCCTTTAACGCGACGCTCAGGTTGAGAAACGGTGGCTTACATTATAATGACTTTAAATATACATTACTAAAGTATGCTATTATATATATATATTGGTACCGTAGATAGTACATGGCTTACGGTACAGTAAGTACATACAATTAAAATAATTGAAGGTTAGATTAACTGACAATTACGTATCTATAACAAATAAAAGCCTAATCAACTTAATATAATTAATGGACACGATCCCAATATTATAATATGCGACCTTGACGCCCTTTATCATTCCAGAAAGTGAAAGCTGAGTAATGGAGTCATCTTTGCCTTCACTTTTAAGAGTATGTATTATTTCTATGGAAGATTTAAAGCGTATTAAATTATAATGCACATATTTCAATCCCATTATTGAGACGTCTGTCCGTAATGGATGTCAAATTAAGTACAATTTGAATGACAGCATTTACATGTCTTTTTTTCTTAAGCTGACGAAACGAGACTGGAGATGTAGCACACCGAAAAATGACAACAGAATGGAATTTTAATAACTCCCTACTACATGTTACATAATTTGAATTTAGTGCAAGTAAGTATGGGAAAGCGGGAATATTAGGTAGGTATCTAGTTTGGTTCTGGAAAATTATAGAACAGCTACAAATAAAATGAAGTCGCCTTCAATACTGATCAGCTAGAGGTTTATAACAATAAAAAATATCGATTTCATATGCAATTTAAGATACTTTGGGGTAACCTAACACGCAAAAATTACATCATTGAAAGTGTTAGCTACTGTTATTGAAATAGTCAAAAATACAATGCTCTGTAAAGAAAACCCTTTATTAAAACGTGATTATTTTAAAAATTGTAACGTTTTCGCCAAGGTAACTTTTTATCACCCGTTAGCCTTTAATATAATAATTCTCTCTAAGTTAGTCCTTGTATGGAAATCATAAAATTTGTGACGTCGTCATGCTCCACTGGCGCTTTGACTATAGAGTTGTGAACTATAGAGAGTGTAGAGTTAAGGCTCCTTCCTGTATGTGGCGTACCATGCTAACGAAATTCTGACAAAATCGTTGTGGTACAACGATATTTAATAAGCAACCCAAAAAATATCGCCATGTCATCAATGATATTATAGTCATGTCATACGACGCAGCCAAATAAAAACTCGCTCGAGGGTCATTTGGTAGTGGTAGTGGCAACACGTGAGCAAAATCGCTTGTATTGCAAGCTTTCATAGGTTATGTTTATTGCTTCACATCCACATCGTCACCAGGTATTCTTTTTGCTTAACCGACGTCAGTCCATACGGTCAGTCAGTCAGACAGACGATCAGTCCTTACGGTGGTAACGCGCGATTGATCTGAACTTCCTATTTTGCAAAGATTCATCGGCTACGTTAACCACTTTACATTAGGTGGGCCGTATGCTTGTATGCCTTTTAATGACTTTAATTATAGACGAGGTGATATAGTGTTCGAATAATTATATAATTAACTGCATATTTTCTATAAGGTTTTCAAGCACTTTTGTATTTTATGTGTAAATATTGTACTTATGTAAACGTTTATGAAATTTAATATGTTACGCCAAGTAAACGCTCACAAAGCTGCGGAGAACACGTAGGCTATATCTGCCAAGGCTTCAATACTCCTTTCACTACAAGAGCCTACTATGATAACGAATACAACAAAGTACAAACTCCTTGATAATTTCTTTGTGCTCAGGTGTCTGGGTCATTTTCATTCTTTAGAATTCCAAACTGGAACTCTATTACTAAGGCTCCACTGTCTATCCGTCTAACCGTTCATCTCTATTTTTTGAACCGTAATATGAGGACACTAGAAATTGCGTGTGTAGTTCAGTGTGCGCTATAGCAAGAAATATTAAAAAGGTAATAAATTTAAAAAGGGTGTCCCTATACAAACGCGGAATCTTTTGTGTGTGAGTTCGACTCGCATTTATCTACACGGCTTTTATTTTAAATGAGGTTCAAACATTAGATTTTCAGTTGCGGTAAATTAATCATATTATCATTTATTGCCTAGTTGTTGTTGGCCGTAGTTTCATCGTGGATTTTGGTTTTCAAGTATTACACAATAATTCAAAATAATTGCAAGGTGTGTTTAACCAATATACTCGTATTACCCAGACCCTGTACTACTCTATCCCGGGTCAACTTTGAACTACGTGTATAGCTTATAATTTCACTTTTAATACTATGACAGAAAAATATGAAAATTGTAGTGCAAGTTCTAATGCCTACTGCTTATAATTAGATATTTAATAACACAACAAAGTTTACGAGTATACTAAGCTAAGACTAATTTTGATGATTTTATTGGCGCAGTGGTTAGTAGTAACTTTGACACCAATGTTCGTGGGTTCGATTTCCACGCAGGACAAACAGTTGTGTGCATGAACATGTAGAAGGTCTGGAGAAGTAGCTCCACCTCATAGAAAAACGCAACCAAGTAACAACTCTCTGGAGGGTTATTGTGTTCCTGCGTGTGAGTAAGGTCGACGGTAAGCTCCTAAGGAGTTACTATGTTAGCAGCAGAGAAGGCATCGTGCTAGTGATACTTAATGTATTGCAAGCGATCATATGCTATTGTAACAGCTTTATATCAGGTAGGCCGTATGCTTGTATGACTCCTGACGTTGTATAAATAGAGATCCTAGCAAACTGACAGGGGTCAAAAACATCGTTTCATTCTCACTATCCACGATCAATTATTGTTCCCGCTGCGGAACCCTACAGTAACCTTGTATGGACCACCATTATGCTGATCAATTATAACTTGAAAATGTTGACATGTACTTAGTAATTGATGTTGCGCAATACAGGTTGCTAAGTGTACAATGACCTGGTAAACTTGTACGCGTTGTTCACCACAATGTAAACGCCGCGACCGATTGTCCCCTTGACCCTAGTGGGGCGAAGCGTGCTTCAGATACCACTCCCGCTGGAGCAGTCGAGTATATAAATTAGTGCACAAAACAAGGGCACTGGCTGTTGACCCCGGCGCATCTATCGGCGGCATCTGGCAATGGTCTCGCATCAGGCGCCGCACCGCACGCGGAAGCGTCTCTCGGGAATTGACCGTGTTTCAATGGGTGCTTGATTGAAGCCCACTTCATATACCCGCACTATGAAAAGGATTAGAAAGTGGGATTAACATCTCTACATGCCGTAATACGATCCTAATTCACGCTCTGAACGCCTCAGACAGAGTATGCTGAGAATGCGCATTACAAATTAAAAATGCAGATTGGAGACTGCATCTGACCTAATGAGATCATCTTGTTTACAAGAAGCAGACGCACTTTGGGTGTACCGTCTGAATGTGCTATTATCGGAGCGTACCAAATCCTCGAATGTTGAACCCTACCTTGACATGTATGCGAGACTGAGACGATGATGGTTGCGGAACAGAGGTGCGCCGGCGCAGGGTTGCGCACAAATAGCCTACCAGTTGGAACTCGAGTCGAGTACTTCTGAGAATACACTCTGGACTTAAAACTACTAAAGCGGTTGAGATAAAGTCGCCGTTAATTACCTTTGTACATACAATGTTTAAGAGTTTAGTCGAGTTGATTGACTTATAGTCATAAAGCCAGTGCCATAAGCGACGTTAATTCTTTCTCCGCATTATCTTTATAAACGTATCTTTATAAAATATAATATACCTTTTGTTTGTTCATAAACGTACATATGTTTTTTTGTTCCCAGTTTCGAATTTTCTAGTTGAAAGCAAAAAAAATACGAATGTGTTAATATGTACCACCCTGGTTTAGTAAATTTCGGTTCCCTTGGGCTCCCCTTGCCCATAGTACGGCCTGTCTTGATGTCGTGTTGTCCTCTATACATACGAACAGTTTTAGACGTAGATCCTTTAATTAACGCGTGCGTGAATCAACAACATTGAACAAACGTCGAGGGGACGAGTTCTAACTTTCTACAGTCACGCTTGGACTACATCAATGCACTTCCTCTCAAAGGGCACAGGTGTAGATACAAACGAATTTATACCGAAGTCAGAGTGGCGAGCGTTTACAAAGAATAATAAGAATAATTGAAGGGTATTTCTGCATTTCTTTTTAGGTTGGAATAACGAATGTAGATGACATAGATATATTAAAGGCTTATGTTAAAGCCGAAATAGCTACTGTGTGCTAAAATCATCGATTGCTATAATATAATAATATAAAATAATTAATTATCGTAACTCATGTTATGAATTATTTAAGAAACGACATGGATCTTAAACAGGACTTCATTAGGGAGTTGAGTAATTAAGTTGAGAAAATAAGCGGAGTAAACGAAAAGTGATAAATTCAATTTACGTATAGCGAAATCTATGTATTGGAATTTGTGTATATCGTGGTAGTGGATGGGTATGTGGTTTATGACTATTATCGTCCATTGTATGGAAATGGCCATAGACGACGTTGGCGCGCTATGAGAAAGTGTTGTCGCTGCTAACTGGCCGGGCACGATGTTGGCCAAATTTACATATTAGGTAACTGCTGCTCCGGCAGCGCGCGGCGGCAGGGCGGCGGGCTCTGACTCAGTGACCACTACATAGTTTGTATGGAACTAAGTACGGAACATACTCGGTTATAGGAGCAGTGATAATACATATAGTCGATAAAGAATAAGGCTATGAACCCACTGAATCCTGGTTTGAATCCTAGTGCGCTCATGTACCACTACGTTCGTGTATTCGGATTTATGTAAATATTTGTAATGATCACTTGACGAAACCTGCATGTCCAAGTAATTACATTTCAAAAGGCGCGTAACCTAACGTAAGAAAGGTCTGGTTTTCCGTATGAGTTGTGGAGGTAGGACGACAGGTACTCCCATAGATAACAGAAACAACGGTTGCTGTTGTTTCTGTTATCTATGGGTACTCCGTATCAAAATCAGTACCTACGCCAAATCCTTAGGCTTAGGTAGCGGACCACGCCAATCGTAATAGATTAGGGGATTATTGAACAGGATAACGCGGAAGAAGATTTTATCCACGGTTATCATGTCGCCTACAACACCAAGTACTGAACAAAGTATTTGCAGCGAACACATATAGCATACTTTATTAAACTAGGCAAAGTAGAATTTTGTCTATTGGGAATTTGTAAAGGTTTTCTTCAATTTCAAGGTGTATTTTTTTTTAGTGCTAAGAAACTGCTGGCCAGGTTGAGCTGGGAATTTATATTTAATCACGACTAAATCACCTCAAGATATACCCACCGTAAAAATCCTTTCAATTAGCTTCGCTGTTGAGAGAAACACGGCCGTACATATACAGCTATGTTCTCAGAAATTGTATAAACGATTTAAAACGCCTTGAAATATGTGAACTAAATTTTAATTTCGACTATTGACCCAACTATACTAACTTCCGATAGTATAGGAAGTTAAAAATATTATTATTTACAAGATTTTTCGGAAAAAGTTTCATTTATTTACGATCTCAATGTTAAACTATTTAATTAAATTGGACATCTATTACTTGTCTTGACGTACTTTTGATATTGTTTTTAATTCATTATCCACGAATAATTGATGAGATAGTTTGACAGACACATTTAAGATTCAATGTCAACTTTTGATGAGCTCGGTGGCTCGGTCGTGAATAACGCGACTTTGACTTCAACGCTCGTGGGTTTGATTCCCATACAAGGCAAACATTTGTGTGCATGAACATGTCTGTTTGTCTTGGTATGGATGTTTTTAAGAGAGGTAGGGCGCATTAAAGTAGCCTGTCTGGAGAAGTACCTCCACCTCACAGGAAATCGCAGCCAAATAACAACTCCCTAGAGAGTTTTTGTGTTCCTGCGTGTGAGTGAGGTCACCAGTAAGCTCTCAAGGAGTTGCTGTGTAAGCAAAAGAGAAGGCATCGCGCGAGTGATATTAATATATCGCAAGCGTTAATATGCTACGGTACCCGCTTTACATCAAGTGGCGGCCCGTGCGTGCTTTATGCTTGTATGCCTCCCGACGTAGTATAAAAAAAACTTATTAATTTCAATTTCACGTTTTGGTCGGGTGATAAAAACATTTTGTCGACTCACACATTAAAATTTACCTTTCGATTTTTTTTATACTTAATACGGTAGAACCCGACTGATAAGAAGCAGTTATGGTAGCGGACAGTTGCAACACAATGTATGTCGCTAGCGCCTTGTCATTGTTGCTGATTGCGCAGCAACTCCTCGTTAGCTTCCTTGTGACCTTAATCACTTAAATGAACACAACAATTAGGTAGCAAATTGTTATTAGGGTACAATGTCTACTGCCTATTATCCCTACTAAACACCTGTGCCCTACCTCTCTTTTGTTCGAGCGACGTGAGGGTGCACCGTGAGAAAGAACTCGTACAATTTGCACAAAAATGATGACGAATCCCAACTCACTGTTTACTTTCTGGGATAGAATATTATATAAGACATAATCTACAGCGGTTGAATGAATTCTAGTTTTGTGGCCGTATGATATGTACGCTGCGTGTTTGAAATTTGTCTCCTATTTTTTACAGATACCTAAAAAGCGTGTAATTTAAGGTGTCCGATTTAAAAAAAAATCAATATACACTTACCTACTATACTTAGATATGTATAACGATGGAATTGCTACATTATCACGGGTGACATACTTTTCGTTGTATCTTTAAAAACCATGGTATTCAAGTAACTCTGAACAAAAATAGGAATCAAAACGTTTGAAATTATTTACGTTTAGCTCAATTCGTAGCTAAGGTCGAGCGTAGTAGCAGTAAAAAAAAAAACAAAACGCCGAGCGTAGTTCCATCGCCCTAGTACCTGGGCGAAGGAACTACGCTCGGCGTTTTGTTGTTTTTTTCTGTAATATTGCATTTTTCCAGGAAAGACATAGAGAAACTCAAAAAGAAAAACCTCATTAAAATAAAGTTAGATCCATATCGTTAGTGCCTTTGCCGAGATATATGAAATATATTTATTATTATATACAATAATAATAGCTCATTTAAAGTAGATAATAAGATAGACAGTAGATACAACAGGCATGGTTTATAATTCTTTCAATTATTACTATTGTTATTTATAGGCAATTAAATAATGACAAAGTGTGTTTTACATCAAGTACAAACCTCTTTAAGTTAACATCGTCAATTTGTCACGTTAAAAGGTTATCCGTGCTCCTTCCATTCGGTTACAAAAAGTTAACACTCTAAAACCACCGTTAAAATTGACTGGGCGTTAATTTGTCTGTCGAGTGTCACGATGAAACTCCAGCTGCGCTAATGAGAACAGTGTTCCTATAAGTTTTAACGACGACGTTTTCCATAAACAAGTACATTTGTATGAGGCCATTTACTATACACATTACTTACACAGGTACCAATGAAGGAGCACGAAAACATATTTTAAATATAATAGGAATATTTTAAAATGGAATCACAGAAAAACATAAGTTATATTGTGATTTTCGAACCCCTGACCCCTTGTTTATTGTCAATGTGGTAACAATTAAAATTAAACAAAACCCAGATATTTTGTAGACGGTTTGGTTTGTCTCTGTTTAAGCACGCGGTGCTTTTCATGAGTGAAAGTGAGATAGGGTTATTTCAACAACACAGCACAATTTAATATGTAGAAAGGACAATTCAAAATATACAAAAACGAAATTGTTTGCGTTTGTAGAAAATCAATTTTTAAATGATAATACAGATATAATTTGTTGTGATAGATAGTTTGCCAAATGATTGACAGGTGACATTAACAAACTTATTTTTCACATGAAGAGTTAAAGTAACTAATGAAATGACTAAGGTTAGTGTTGTCTTTGCTTTTTTTTTTCGTTTAAATTGGTCAATTATTTTAGTTATGGAACTCTTTGTGTAGTAAGAAAAAGGTTAATATTTACCAGTCATTATTACCGATCCAATAAGTAGATACCCCCTAATATTACCCGTCTAATAAGTATTCTTTAATGTGAAAATTTCGGATAGAATAAATTAAAAATTTAATTTATTACATTTCTTGAGAAAAATATGTTTTGAAGTTTTCCTTGTATAAAAGTAAGCCTTTTTAATTTCCAACTTAGACATTGGTAGCTTAGTTTTTTGGTCTGAATTTTACAATATTGATCAAACCATGAAACGAGGTTATTCAAGCTTCTGTTTTATGTATGTTAAAAACTTACTAATTTATAGGTACAATATAATTATAGTACATATTGCAAGTAGTTCCATAACAATAAAATAAGTTTGTAATAGGAAATTAGGAAAGAGGTCCAAGTATTAAGTCCGTCAGGTACTCACTCGCAGTAATAAAAAACAGGGTAAGTTGTAGCCCGTCGCGACTCTATGCGACCGACTTGCGAAACTAGGAGAATCATTCGAAATTATCGTGTCTGTAAACTCTTTTTACACCCTTTTCAAGCACCGCATGCTGTAAGATCTTGATAAACCTCAATAGTCAGTTCCTTCTGAAATAATTTTTTTTGGAACCGTACAGTACGTGACCATTTTTACTCCAATGTGAGGATGAATTCGCTGCCGATAGCGAGAAATAAGCTGTGGCTATAATATCAAACAACAGATAAAGGATGGCAAAGTTTCTTCTTAGACTTAAATGCTCATTACATATGCATGAAATTGTCAGCAATTCTCGCAGTTCTCTGAACCTAGTTTGGAACTCGGTTCGGACTAAGCTGTTTTCTATAGGAACGAGGGATGTTAGTACAGCTTGTATAACACAGTAGGTATACAGTGTCTCCGGTAATTTGCCGCAGTCTTTCTACCTAAAGTAGACTTACTTACTCGTACCTTACTCGGAATAGAATTGCGTGAACGACGTCTAATGTCAATTGAAATTTGATAAATCTGACTTCTATGTGCGATACAGTAAGTACTTGTGATTGCAGGTGCAACATTTCGTTACTCTCATGGGCAAGTGTGTCGAGATAGTGACCTACTGACTGAGTGGGCAAGTGTCGCTACATTTCACTATCGTTCTTACCATCTCTAGATTCGGATAGGCAAGGTCGACTACTGCCCACTTTTATGAGCGTCATTATTTTTACACTCAAGTACAAATGCATCTTCTAGGCTCGAATCAGCCTGTCTGTTCAATCCATTCGATTGTAGTGGTTGCCTCATTTAATTAGGATAACATAATTTGGGAACATCAAAGTGGTATTGCAGAACCGTCAGATCGAAAGTGTGACAAATTAATGCAATACTGTTTATTGAGATGTTCCAATAAATAAACTAATCTTCAAATAAACTTTCAATAATGATTTGCTGCTCTATTTATATTTATTTCGTCTGGCTATTAATTCCCTACTATCCTTAATACATTCTGACAAGAATTTCTAAATAAGTACACATTGAGTTACTTTTTTTCAAACACTATAACAAAAAAATCGTTATTCGTTACTTTTCACGACTGTCCCCCAATTAGATTTACTCTTGAAATCGATGATCAATGAACCTCTCAAAATAATAACAGTTACGCCAAATTGGTTTAATAATGGTAGATGAGTGTCGAACACCTAAAAAAATAAACACAAAAAACAATTCTGTTCGTGTGTTTTAACTTTGCCAACATGAGATAGAAGTTCAGCAATGGTGTTTATTAACTTTCTTTTGTGTTTTTTTGTTAATTTTTTTCTGAGATTTAAAATTTGACTAAATACCTGCTTCTACATTAGAATTGGTTTATCATAGGGTTTCGTTTAGGCAGTAACCTAAAAAAATCTAAGGACAATGTGCATTTGAAGTTTGGAGTAAATTAATTATTAATTTACACAATCTCTGCTACATTTTAATGAACATTGAATTGTTATCATTATTACAGTATACAGTAGACCATCATGTTAAATTAATTTGTCACTAACGTATTGATATGAGTTTAATTTCAATTCCGATGTATTTCAGTGACTCGAATTGGTGTCCAATGTAACCCATATACATCGTAAAGGGATTTGGTATAGGGGTACATGTAAAAGAGAACAGGCTACTTATCCCCTCGTAATTATAAACGGAGCGATGTTTTAATATAGATTATATTATATACGTTTTCTAGATTTCTTTTTTCTTCAAAAATGTGCCTACTTACCTAATTTTTAATTAACAGATTAGTAGAATAACAGTATGTAATTTACCTTGGCTGTATAACAAATAATCTAACAATAACAAATTATTTCGCAAAGTTTCAATTAAATTTGTTAACGGTTGATCCACTGAACAACTTCCTCTACTTACTTGGAGTTTTGCTTCGTGCTACTCCTATTTACAGCAGTTGTTGCGAACTAACCACGCGAACCACATGTCGGTTTCAAATAAACCAAACGTTTAAAAATATTTTCATTATTCCGGTATGGGCATGTTGGAAGCAGTATTGCCTTATTGAGTAGGTATTTTAAATTAATCAAAAACCTTTAACAGGTATATTGACTTGCGGTATTCTATATTCTAATTAATTCGTTTTTTTTTCTGTGAACTTGACTTGGGAATATCCGGTTTCCCTATATTGATCCTCCGACGGACCGATTGAAACGATTAAATTTATTTAATGTCTGGCAGTTTATTCTAAGAATCCTTTTAATGATTATACCTTGTACCATGTCAGCTAAGCCAGTTACGCTTTACGCCTTGAACTAGTGTCTGAAATAGACAGTCTAGCAAAATAAATGTGATATGTACTTGTTTCTGTATTTAATTACTATGGATCTATGTATATGTATTAAGGGTGGTTCTTCTCTAAACATTCATAAAACTCTTGTACCTCTTAATATTACTGTGCCATATGTTATTAAAATGTTTTAGACTGATGTAACTATTTTGTGCAATAGACCCAGGATTTCCTCTAAGATATAAAAAATTTTGATACCGACATTCACACAAACCTCTCAAAGTCCTAGGACGAATAAAACGATCTCCTAATTTTTTCTCTTTCAAAATCAAAAAACAGTTATATGTTTTTTTTTCTTTGTCTTACATTTAACATTACAACTGTATAAAATTGTTGAGATTTGATACTTAATTTTTGTACGAACAACCGACTAATTTTGTTGTTCCATTTTCAAAGAATCGACATGCAATTAAAATTATTTGTCAATCGGGGGTATTTGTAATAAATTTAAAATTTATAATAAAATTCGTCTCTAGTTTGTATTCTTTGTGGTATTTAATTATAAGAAAAAATACCGTTGTAATACATTAATTAATGGAATCATTTTGTTATGTTTCTGGCTCGTACATTTCTAAATCACTGGCCATAGCAATAACTAAAGTGACCGAATTGGCATATCTGAGTAATTTGGTTTTCCTAAACAACATCGGAATTCAGTTTCCAATATTTGTTGCCAGACTTTTGTATCAAACTTAAGGCACTGGCTTTATGGAAATAGATCTTCAATACCCTTTGCTGTTCCAATGATCTGGTCTGAACTAACAAACCATACTATTAGTCAATAGGGCATTTTTCATATACATATTTAAATAAATATATTTTGGTGTAAATCGTAATCTTATACGTGCTGGATTTTCTTAACTTTCTAATTCTAACTTAGGAACTTTCAAAAATAACGACGTCCTAATAGCCATGTCAGTTGCATTTTTGCACTTTTTATTTGTAGATTAGTGTTATTTTTGCATATGGCAGTCCAATTTCTGAGGAAGGTTATATGACTCAATACACAACCCCCACGATACGGTCTTTAGAAGCAGAGTAAAAAGAAAGAACGATAAATGGTTCCCACTGGATACCGGGATGCACGCGGATGAAGTCGTGGGCTGCAGTTAGTGATACTACATGCAAAAAGACCTTTTTAGCTTTGACAAAAAGATGTTATGATGTTTACATTTTTACATAATTATTATCTACTTTATGGTACTTGGATTGCCGTGACCAATGAGATAATATCGGTGTTATAATAATATAATATTGGTGATAGGTTAATGCGTAATAAAATTAACAAAGAATACCACATACGCAGATCATCGCAAAAACAAAACCTTCTTGCGGTCGTGTAAAAAACGACAAGAAAGGGATTTAATGGGTGTGTTTGTTTGTGTTCCAAAGCAGTAACAAAATGTGGTACATCAATGTCTAAAAACAATTAAAGAGCAGGCGGGACTAATCGACGTGCGTAGTGGAGCGGCCTCCACACCGCGGAACACCAGACGCTGCGCTGTTTATTTATAAAACGCGCCCATTCATCTTCCTTTCATTTTCAACGCTTATTTCAATTAGGCAAAACGTAAACATTGATGCGTAATTATACAATTTTCGCTACTGAATAGTTTATGCTTACAGGATCGTGACATTTGTACATTGGTCTAACAAAGTTAACTAGACAAAAATTGCAAGCGTTATGTATATGTCGTATCATTACGAAAAAATTCAACATTTTCGCCAAAGGTCATATCCAGTGGTTAACGCTCAGCTGAAGTTCAGCTGCGCTATGGCTGTTGACCTTTTGGGACACGTTTATTTACTGATTTTGTATGTTTTTCATAGAGGGTACAACTAAAATGGATTACCTCTGCAAAGTTTGTTGAGTGGATTTTGCTCGATACTATTTATATGCACTTTTAGGTTATGATTACAAAACTATTGACCACATATAATTTATATTACTACGAGTACTATGGTGAGGGTTTAAGTCTGAAGTTATCTGTCTAGGTAATTCATGCAATCTCATAGTCAGTTAAATTAACTATTTAGAGTTAAAATTTTTAGGCTACTGATGAAAACTGTTTGATAGGTGTGGTTTGTTTTTACATGTTCCACAATTTCCTTTTATAACGTTTATTTTAAATAACATGTTGACTAAAAGCACCACGGATTCTATTTTGATAGAATACAACTTCATCAACTCAACCGAAGCATCGGTGAAAAGTGGGTGAAAATACATAAACAAGAAATTGCGATGTAAGTACATAAACCGTCTTTCTTTTTCGAAGAAGTTTAAAAAGGTATATATACCTACGATCTCTTGCCTTGCTCCAATTACCTAATAGGTTTCTAAACGGACGAACGGACGTCGGAAATGAGCGTGCGAATACGAAATCGTATGCATCGTACCGAGACGGATGCGCTGTATCGTCTTTATATTTTTGGAAGGGAAACATAGTTTGACGGAAGCGGCGCGGGCGACAGATTTCGCTGGTGAACGGTGAATAACAAATGACATATCATGCCCGGCTTCACGGCCGGCGCGGGTGTGCCCTGCACAATGAGTAGTATGCAGACGTGCCACACTTTAAAGGTTACCTGTATAGTGCTATACCAGTTTTAGCAATGAACTTATCTTATCATGCGCTTGTAAATTGTGTATCTCCTCGTAAGTCTTGACTTTTTATTTATTGTGAACGTTAAAAGTTCTTGAACCTCATTGGAGTATGGGAGTTTTTCATTTTAAATACTACGATTGTAATTTAAATTAAAATACAGGGTGGATTCCAAATTGGAAGAGAATGTACGGATCACAAGTTTTATTACTTTGCAATATCGTGGAGAAGCAACTGCAACTAGACTAGAAGGTTTTCTGCAGTTTTGTGGATATTGAAAAAATCGGCCAAGTGCGAGTCGGACTCGCGCACGAAGGGTTCCGTACCATTATCTATAAAAACAGCAAAAAAAATCAGGTTTGTTGTATGGGAGCCCCCTTAAATATTTCATTTATTCTATTTCTTAGTATTTGTTGTTATAGCGGCAACAGAAATACATCATCTGTGAAAATTGAAACATCTCTAACTATCACGGTTCATGAGATACAGCCTGGTGACAGACGGACGGACGGACGCACGGACGGACGGACGGACGGACGGACAGCGGAGCCTCAGTAATAGGGTTCCGTTTTACCCTTTGGGTACGGAACCCTAAAAACATTTGACAAAGTTTTGCGAAAGTACCTCTGGGACATATTGCTGTGATATCGAATTGACGGTGCCTCGTACCATGCTAAAGGGTATGCTTATGTGGACTGTACAGCATGTGTGCATCTGGGCGGCAGCTTGTTTCCCTGGTTTGACGTCAACTTTGATATCAAGCATGGTTGCGTGATGTCGGCTGGGGGGTTTATTGTTTTTTTTTTTTTTTTTTTTATATTAGTTCAGCATAGTGGCCCCTCTTTGCCTGATGGTAAGCGAAAGAGGAGCCCAAATCGCAACTGTAACTGACAGCATACTACATCCCGCATCCTGTCAGTTGACGCTGCCATGCTGACCCGCAAAATGCTTCTTCACGCTTCGTTTGAAGGATCCCATATTGTAGGAAGGAGGGAACACATGTGCAGGCAAGGCGTTCCACTTTTTGATGGTACGACAAAGATAGGAGTTGCCGAACTTTTTGGTACGCGAAGAGATATTCTCAACCGTGGAACTATGACATCGCAAGCCCGCACGTGTGGTTCTATGACGGAAGGGTGAGGGTGGGATAAGGGAAAACAGTTCTTCAGAGCACTCGCCATGGTAAAGGCGGTAAAATACGCTTAGAGAGCCTATGTCCCTACGGAGTTGAAGAGGTTCTTGTATCTTGATAATTGCCTACAGAGAATAAGATCTACGAATACAGGATTGTGCATGGGTCATTTACACTATTCACCATTTGGACTGCAAACACTACTCGCAATGATGAAATACGATTGTATGGAAAAAGGCTAATAACGGAATTCGAAGAATACAAGAGTATTTGAAAGAGAAGAAACCAGAGTAAATGTAAGAATGTAGTGTTGGAGCAAGAGAATGAGATTTTATATCTTTAGCAGTGATAGAAGTTAGACCACTGATGTGGGGAGGTGCGAGAGGACAGGGAATAGAGTGGACCATTGGAAAAACTTGTTGGCAGCAAAAGCTTTAGCTAAAAGGTACAGCAACATACACAACATGGCGATGAGCTCAACGCTAATGTATGAAAGCGAGAACTGGGTTTGCCAGAGAGAGAGCATGAAATTAGAATAAACACAGTCGAAATGCGAGCGTTATGCAAAATCTACGGCGTAACAGATTTTGAGCATAAAAAGGCATGCTCTGTTGGTTTTGATATATAGAAAGAATGCAAGAGAAAATTATGTCGAAACTGATTTCATTTTATTGCACACACCATGAAAACTGAAAAGAGCTATGAATGTTAAAGAAGTGAGCGAGATGTGTAAGGACCGCGACATGTGGCGCTTTGTTATGTTCTAAACCAGGAGTAAATATTTGTTTGTATTTTTAGTCTTAATTTTTTTAATAATTGTATAACAAAACCAGCGATATAAGTAAAAAAAGTATCTCTTTAATTGAAATGCCAGAAATAGTGTTTAAAGAAAAATGACTGTGGAACAAAATGATGCTTACCTTGAAGAGAGCCGCGTCGTCTTGCGCCGGTCACATTATAACGAACGGGCGTGCTCGGACATCAGCTCTGTAACCAGGAAACACTCGGCTTAATTCAAACTCTCCAATAAATATAAAATATCGACTCGGTCAAATACTATTTAACCCTGCTAATGCGGGAAAGTGAAATGTGCAAACAATTGCTGTCCCGTTTGTGTAACAACCCATGAACATTGTCGAGAACTTAGATCACGCAATGCCGTGATTGTACCTCCGAATTTTTGTATAGAAATTATCATTATCACCGTCATGCTGGGATATTCTCCTCAAGTAAAAGAGTTTAGAGCGTCCCTCTACCAGGTTGTGGGCTCTGTTGGCGGAGGCCAGTGTTTTCAAGGCGGTGGACATGTTTTATTGACTGTAGTATGTATGACCATAATAGCCGGGTCCGAGGTGTCAACGTGTTCTCCGAATAACGGAGGACCTCGAGATAAATAAACTCATCCATGGTTAGGTTACGGTTAAAGTTGTTTGACTTGCCAGTTCGATTAAACAGGTACATCGAGTTCCTCCATTTCATTTCTCATATTTTTTTACCTTGTTTTATACTCGTATATATATATATATATATATATATATATGTGCTCTACCTCTCTATAAACCATCCAGACCAAGACAAATAGACATGTTCATGCACATATATGTTTGTCCTGTGTGGGAATCGAACCCATGAGTGTTGGTGTTAAAGTAACGTAACGGCCCGTTTCGCCACTGCGCCACCGAATTCGTCTCCGTATATGAATATAGTAAATTTTCCCGTGGAAGGAAATCTAAACTCACGAAAAAACGCTGTTGTTTCATGCAATATTGTAAAAATAATATAAAATTGTGATTATTATTAAAATAAGATAAAAAGTAAGTCTATGTTTTTTCTAGGTTGTTTTCACACGAATGTTATAACAGCAATGACTCGATTGATTTTTGTTAAATTGAGCTGATATAAACAAAGCTATAATTAAAAATAACAATCAATCCATAGCTGAGTGGCCAACTTGTGGAGTGCTTGACTACGAAAGAGGGTAAAGCTTTGGTTGATTTTAGATAGTTCTTGATGAGTAAAATAACGAGGGGCTTGAATTTATAACTATATAGAAACAGACGTGACAAGGATGATGAGAGTCAATGTAGATAGATACAGGAAAAGAGTAAGACTAAATAAAAGCTGGTTGGATATGTAAGTTAAGATTTGAATGAATTTGCAGTGATAGTGAGTATGTACGAAAAGGCATTGCCGGAATTAAGATAATGGAGCATGATGGATGGTGAAATTGACGCTAAAGTGCTTCTTTACGTAAGTCGATAGCCTGCCTGAGCTTGAGCAGCAGTGTTCGTCAACTAAGTGTTACTATTCATATGTAATTACACATTTATTATTCTAACAGACAACTTTATCACATAAATACATAGATTTAATGTGCGTTCTGTCATACATATTGTAATACTAATTAACCTTTATGATGAGTGATCTGAACAATTGAGTTAGATTGAGACCGTGTTCTACGATCTTGGCACACTCATTACGAAATTAATTGTTTCATTATACGCATTTGTTGCAATAACACCATTGCAATATTAAATTCACACGGACGCTTAAATAGCTTTGGATCTGAC
The DNA here is from genome assembly GCA_947507595.1 of Pyralis farinalis. Taxonomy (NCBI): domain Eukaryota; kingdom Metazoa; phylum Arthropoda; class Insecta; order Lepidoptera; family Pyralidae; genus Pyralis; species Pyralis farinalis. The sequence continues at coordinate 25,296,737 of OX382269.1, forward strand.
GAACTTCAGACAGCAGTAATAGATATAATGAGAGCTCTCGAGTATTGGACCGAGCAGAACGTAACGTAGCGAGATATACTCTATCTCATTTGTATACGATTTATATTGTATGATATATTGTATGGTATTTGACTCAGTTATTTTATACAATGCTAGTAAAACGTTATTTTGTTTTGTTTTTTTAATGTACATTAAAAATCTCACATCCAACTAGGAAGGAAGGAATGAAGTATCCATAGGATTAAAATTGTTAGCCAGTAAAAGGAAGTACGTACAATATATGTATATTACTGTGACATTATTCTACATGAAAATTCTTAGATTAAAGGTATTAAATTGTTATGTCTTTGACAAAAAAAATTAGTACCTTCTTTATTATTTATGGCAATCGATTTTCTTTTTTATTGTGTAGTGGCTGTTGAAGAACTTAATTGTAATAAATACAAAAAAATAGAAAACGGCAAAAAAATATTGGAACCATGCTAATTTGTATACGTTTTTCATAAATGTTCAATAATGAATAAATACAAAAGTATTTAATTAATTTACATGTAAACTTTGCTTGGATTATCCCATGGCAATGCCCATGAGATTTATGTAAGTAAGTATACGTCTATAAATAAGTTGTTATGACGTTAATATACCATTTGAGAACTAAAAAATTGCATCTCTTATGAAAGAAGGCTGGTTAAAACTTAATTTCACGTAAAGGATATAGCATAACTCCTAGAGTTAAGATGATCAAATGAATTGCCTTTGATTCATTTTAAGTACTTACGTGTATAACAATAATTAGTTAAGAGTTTATAAATTTTGATACAATAGCTCATATCTAACAAATCAACACAAAGTTCCCATCCCATCGAGTCCCACAGACGTGTTCTGGGACACTTTCTAGTAATGTTTCTGTGACGTACGCGTACATTGTATTCGCAAATTGCGTCGAACCATGCATATTGGCACACAAACTACCTGAAACCTGACAACACCTACATGCGCTGATTCATTTATTTTATAGACGAAACCATAACTATATCCAGAATATTATGATTAATTGTTTTCGAGACAGCGATATTCACATGTGATGCTGCCTCACGTAGTTTAGTTTTTAAACTATAAATCTGCGTCTGGACTATAAATATATCGAGATTTGTACTTTTGGTTTTACTAATGATATGTTTAGTCCATATGAATCATTGGTTTTAGTTTTACCAACGATTTTTTTATGCATGAACTATTAACTATCCAAAGGATTAAAATTGTAGCATGAATTTGTAGCATGAACTGTGTAAAATACTTCTTCTGCACGCTTTTGTGTAAATTGTGTAAGTGTACGCGTACCTATCGCTTGTAGGTAAGCATTATAACGACATTTTTTAATATTACGTTACATAAAATAAAAACACTAGCAAACGTTACAAAACACTAAAGAAATCCCGTATAAAGAGATGAGCCGTCAGTTGGTAGACAAAGAGAATGTCAATATTGGTTTGTATGGGCGGTAAACAACAGACGACGGAAGTCTCGGACTGCAGAGAATCCGAGAATATTTCACTCTTCCTACACTACTTATTGGCCTTCGATTGTTTTAGAAATCAAGATTGCCTTTTTACCCGAGTACGGCAAAGCAAAGGCAGTGATTTGAATTCTAGTAAACTGTTACGTGTGATCATAATTCATTAGAAGAATTGGAAAATCTACACTAGTTTCAACTAACATGCTTGTAAAATCACTAACCATCAAAGGGTGTAAAATAAAAATAAAAGTTTAAAATGTAACATGAATACGGAAAAGTAATAAAACAAGCCAGTGATTAATTCAGTCAGATCAATTCAGAAATGGCATTTTTTTTTCATTTCGAGTTTACACGCCCCGTTGGAGAACATAAAGCTAAATTAGAGTATATTGATTTTAATTTATAGCCTTCGCGTAGTGTTATTTATTTGAGTGACTCCAGTGGTCGAGTGGTAAGAACTGGCCTTACGTATTTAAGCATTTCAGTATGCCTGTTTGTCTTGATTATTTTAAGAATAGATGGCACTGTAAAATATTATAAGCAATCAAATAAAATGAAACTTGTTGTAAGACAATCGGTCTTCTATTGCAATGTTTGCATGTTGTCTTTCAGGTTTAAAATTTGTAATTATGGTATAACAAAATATATGTACTCGTATATGTCGTACCTATTATGTGAAACTACATTTTTGTAAATAGATGTATCAAGTAGGTCACTGTCCCGTGGACAACCTTCAGCTGGGCGTTCGCTGTACTATGGTCACTTCACCATTTTGTGACATGTTTATTTGTTAAATTTGTATGTTGTACCCTTACAAAGTTCTTGTAGTCCCATATTTTCACCTTTCAGCGAGCTGTTCAACCTTATGCCATATTAGAGACAAGGTAAAAAAGGTAAATTGGCGTTGTTGTGAGATGTGTGTCTTGCTCGAACAATTGCTGGAGTGTGTCTTCCTGGTTCAATAATATCTTCTTCACTCTCTAGAACTCCTACTAGAATTACATTTTATTTCCAAGTAACTCTTACAATGCTTTGAATCTTTTACTGTAATATTCCGGGTAAGTAGAATATTACTGTGCTTTGTGAACTCCTCATATTATAAGCTTTTTTATATAAAAGAATTTATTGTTTTGTTCTTTTCAGTTGTCAAGTTGACTTAATATTTTATTGTTGTATTTTTGTGTTACTGTGTTTTTGTCTGTAAATTTAGTTTGAATTTTATTATATTTATTCTACCAATTCTCATTTAGTTCTCATGTCTCCGTTACACTGTGTAAAAAGCACACACATATTTTATTTTTTAGCTCTATATTGCGACGTAGAGGACGTATGACGTGATGTGAACGTGCCTGTAACAGATTATTCTAATGACACATTTGATTCTTTTACTCTCTGTTACCGTCGTCGTACCGATCGATAATATTCGTTTTTTGGATAGTGATGACACGATTTTAGTATGTCATTTCGGTTTTTGTGATCGGAATCTCGCCGGGGAATATACGAGTACTTGAATTTAATTCCTCATATATTATATTAGGTTTTTGTAAATAAAATAAAACTTTATGTTTGGTAATTCGATATGCTTATGAGTGAGAGAACGGAGAGCAGTACAACGTATTTACATTGCCTTGAAATATCATATTCGAATCGGAATCGAAAAGCTTTCACTCAAAATGTATGGAATCTGAGGGAATTTCATTGCCTCGAATATGGCTATTCGAGGCAATAAGAATACCCCTTACAGATAAAAGCAATTCGGTTCAAACCTGCCTTTTAATTCTGTGAAAATGGCACTGCATTTAAAGTATCTCTTTTTTAACACATACTTTAAAATATATCTTATGGTTCTTATAGATTGTCATTTTATAGATTGACGAACATGTCAAAAATCAGTCATCAATCATCTTCGCCAAATCCTTAGGCTTAGGTAGCGGGACCTCAATCAATCTCAATGGATTAGGAAAAGGGATAATGCTAAGAAACAGAAGAATTTTATTACTTGTCTGAAGGAAGAATTTTGTATGTACGCATTGTAATACGCATTCTTTATTACCTCGTATCATTTATATTTATATGATTTAAATGAAAAGTTAATACTGCGTATTTTCGGCGTCGTATCGCGCAGTTTCAACATGAATACTACAAAACAGAGACAACTTTTGTCTAAAATTAGCTTGGAATGATAAATATATTAGTTTACGCGGGTTTTCGATTATTCAAATTATTACTTATTAGGCTACATTTATCATGAAGTACATTATATGCTTTATCACAAATCAACAAAAGAGACGGATATGCATTACGTACTCGTACATACAAGCAGTCAGTAGGATACACCGGCATCAATATCGCCTAATGAACAAATATTTGGCAGTCTTCATCAAATTACACTTTTTGCCTTGATATATGAATGTACCAGCTTATCGCGTGTTATGCTTCGTGACTTTTTTTTACAATATCCCGTATGTATAGTGCATACCTACAATGCAATAAGCAGATTAGGAAGTCCGTGATAGTTATCAGACGTATACACGCAATTATCAATGTGGCGGAGCATCTAGTTTTATTTTATAGTTGCCACACGCGTAGTCAAAGATCATTTCCATATAAAAAAATATTGACTCTTACTCCGATTTTAATACGTTTATTCGTGAAGCTCACAATGAGCTATTCGAAGGAATGCTCAAACAGACACTAAATTCGTAAAACAATAATGTATGTATATCTTCACGCCAGGTCCCTTGCGGGGTAGGTAGAGCGAATCGGGCGCCATAAGACGCGGTCCTTACACATCTCAAATATTCACAGATCTTCTTTAGAATCTTTAATATTTATAGATCATTTTGTAGTGGTTAGAAATCTCGGTATGCTAACCTACCACTTATTAATTGAGACTAAGCAAGGGTTCCTTCATGTAAACAATCAATAGCACATATTCAAACTTTTATTAATGCTGAAAAAATACTAGCGATAATAATCTGACAATGTCACGGATGATTACCATTTTTATGTCTAACAAAATATATGTAGTCTTATATCCAAAAAGTTTTTAGTGTAATAAAAACAGGTAGCGCATGTTGGCTCACCACACTACTCCCCCGCTGAGACCGTTACTACGGGCGATAGTAGTCAGGAAATCTAACCACCCGACCGCTCCTGGTTTTATTGGTGGCGATGATTCTTTGTTCTCTTTGTTCACTAATACCAGGTTTCTGCTGAGCGTTCACGTCTTCTTTTGTTATATAAGCAGGTTTCAGGCGATCAATTGTAACAGACTGCGTCTTTCCTTGGACCTCTATATCAAACGTCTTCTCTCTTCTTTGAAGCACCTTGTAGGGGCCTAAATAGGCCGGTTGGAGGGGCCTTTTTACAGGGCCCTGACGGAGATAAACATGTGTTGTTGTATGAAGGTCCATGGGTATATAAAAGGGTCTGTTGATGTTAGTGTGCCAGGATGCCGGTTGCGGTGTCAGCTGACTCATATGATGACGCAGTCTACTGACCAAGCTGCTCATGTCAACTGCTACTTCGTTACTGGTAGAGAGGAACTGCCCAGGTAAACGTAATGGTTCGCCGTAAACTAGTTCTGCTGTTGACGTTTGTAAGTCATCCTTCCATGCGCTGCGAATTCCTAGAAGAACCCATGGTAATGCCTCAGTCCAGTTTGTGCTCGTGTGACACGAGATAGCAGCTTTGAGCTGGCGATGAAGTCTTTCAACGATGCCGTTGGCTGCTGGATGATATGCTGTTGTGCGGTGATGAGTAGCTCCAACTAGTGCAGCGAGGTCCTTGAAGGTTTGCGACTCAAACTGCCTTCCGCGATCAGTGGTGATACGTTCAGGACACCCGAAGCGTGATATCCACCCATATGTTAAGGCCGCCGCACAGCTTTCGGCAGTGATATCCGCCAGTGGTAACGCTTCAGGCCAACGCGTGACACGGTCAATGATCGTGAGGCAGTAGCGGTTACCAGATGACAATGGCAAAGGACCTATAACATCCACATGAATGTGACTAAAGCGTGTCGTTGGTGTTTGAAATGTAGCTAATGGCATAGACGTATGTCTGGTGACTTTACTACGTTGACATTGTTGACATTCTTTTGCCCACTGTCGGCAGTCTTTTCGCACACCAGGCCACACAAATCTGCTTGTAACTATGTGAACCGTGGCTTTTACACCGGGATGGCATAAATTGTGTAGTGTGTCGAATACTTTTTTCCGAAATGTATTGGTTACGAATGGGCGCGGATTTGCTGTGATGTCACAGTATACTTCATAGTTTGTGTCTGATAACTTTATCTTCTGAAGCTTAAGGCTGGACCCATTTCTTAACAAGCTTTGCAGTTCCTCGTCCGTTTCCTGTTCTTCAGCTAATAACTGATAATCAACAGGCAAATTAATTTCACTGATTCGCGATAAGGTGTCAGCTACTATATTGTCATTTCCGGTTATATATCTAATATCAGTTGTGAATTGTCCTATGTAATCGAAATATCTAAATTGGCGTGGTGAACAGTTTTCACGTTGCTTAGCAAACGCGTAGGTTAACGGTTTGTGATCTGTCATGACAGAGAACAATCGCGCCTCGACCATATGCCTAAAATAGCGAATTGCCTCGTAGATTGCAAGCAACTCTCGATCGTAAGGGCTGTATTTTTTTTTGTGATGGACTCAGGTTTCTGGAGAAAAATGCAAGAGGTTGCCACAGATTTCCCTGACGCTGCTGAAGAACTGCTCCAATCGCCGTATCTGACGCATCTGTTAAGATAGCTAATTCAGCTCGTGGATCAGGGTGTGCTAATAACGCCGCTTCTGAAAGGTTCTTTTTACATTTGTCGAAGGCGTCGATCAAATCCGGTGTCATCTGGATTGCCTGCGATCCTTTAATTTTCGGACCCTAATAGGGCATTAAGAGGTCGTTGCATAGCAGCTGCAGCAGGGATAAAACGGCGATAGAAATTTATCATTCCCAAAAATCCTCTCAACTCTTTGATTGTCTTCGGCAGTGGGAAGCTCTGTATAGCCTGTACCTTGGAAACAAGAGGCTTGATTCCTGTTGCAGAAATTCTGTAGCCTAAGAAACTAACCTCAGGTTGGCCAAATACACACTTACTAGTGTTTATCAATACGTTGTATTCCGCTAGTCTTGCGAAAAGTAGTCTGAGGTGCTGTTGGTGCTGGGTTCTGCTGTTACTGAATACTAAGATATCATCGATATACCCGTAACAGAAATCCAAACCGCGAAGGACCTCGTCCATGAAGCGTTGAAACGTTTGCGCTGCGTTTCGAAGACCGAACGTCATGAACGGGAACTCATATAGACCAAAGGGCGTTGTTATGGCTGTTTTTGGTATATCCTCCTCGTATACTGGAATTTGATTATATGCTTTCACTAAGTCAATCGTAGAGTATACCGTGGTACCTATTAGCTGATGAGCGAAGTCTTGTATGTGTCTGACTGGGTACCTGTCTGGAATGGTGCGTGCGTTCAAACCTCTGTAATCACCACAAGGACGCCAACCATCATTTTTCTTGCGGACTAGATGAAGCGGAGATGACCACGCACTCTCTGATGGGCGCGCTGTTCCGTTCTGCAACATGTCATCGAACTCTTTCTTTGCTATATTCAGCCGTTCTGGATCCAAACGTCGTGGTCGGCTGAAGATAGATTGACCGGGTGTGGTGCGAATGTGATGCACGGTATTATGTTTGGCAATTCTCGTCTTACCAGCAGGCCGCGTTATGTCAGGAAACTCTCTCAACAACTGATGATAAGCAGCGTCATGGATGGTAGTACGCACAGATGAAATGGCATCTGCACAATCTTGGTGCGGCAGTGAAACCGTTAGTGTGGTGACACCGTCGACTAAACGTTTGTTACGGCAATCTACGAGAAGGTTGTAATAACCTAAGAAGTCGACACCAATTATGGGCTTCGAGACATCAGCTACAATGAATCTCCAGTCGAAGTTACGGCGGAGGCCCAAGTTTAGATTCAGCGGTAGCTCTCCATATGTCGCAATAACAGTGCCATTGGCTGCAAAAAGCTCATATTTTGTTTTTGTGCGCTGCTCCCGAACGGCGGATTTAGGGAATACGCACAGGTCTGAACCTGTGTCTATAAGATACTGTATTTTTGTTTTGCGATCCGTGATAAATAGGCGGCTCGATGTGCTTAGGCAGTCGTTTTACGCCACTAATGGCTGCCTTGTCAGTTTAACGTTTTATTGTAGCTACAAGGTTGAGTGCATTTTCGCGCTCGGTCACCAAACCTGTAGTGATACCAGCAATGTGGATCATTTCGTGGACTAAATCGAGATGGCGAGCGACTGTATGACCTGGAATCTCTACTTCTTGAACGGCCTTGCATCGATCGGCGTGCTCAGCCTTGTATCTCTATGGTTTCAAATCTTCGATTCAGCTCTTCTATTTGCTGCGTCAAGACATGGATAGCTGGGCTAACAATTTCAGCAGTTGAAGAAGGTGATTTACTGCTTGTACTCGCCACTTGCCCGGTTGCTGGGATGATATCGTTTATTTGGTCCGCAAGCTTTGCTACTTCTTCTAAGTCCATGTTAGACTGCAATGCAACTATTGTTTGTAAGTTGGTAGGAAGCCTGCTTGACCAAATAGTGTGGATGAAATCACTCGGTACTTTTGGTCCAGCCAAAAATTGTAGATGGCGTAAAAACTGTGATGGTTTTCTATCACCCAGTTCTTCGTGCATTATCAGCTGTTTGGTTTTACGTTCTTGAGACGCTGATAAGCACTGTATCAGTTCACTTTTTAATTTGTCATACTTCCCTGAAGCTGGCGGTGAAATTATCAAATCTCTGACTTCTGCAGCATGCTGTGGCTCCATCTGAGATATTACATAATAGAATTTCGTACTGTCCGCACTAATATTGGAAAGTATAAATTGACCTTCAAGTTGGGCAAACCACAGTTCCGGGTCATTGGCATCGAACGCTGAGCTTCTTATGGCAACTCTGAACGCCTCCATAGGCCACGGTGCTGAAGGTATTGTAGGCGTGGAGACAGTCGTTGTTGTCATTGTAGCTGATGTGCAGGTACTCTTGTTAGCCTCCATTTTTCATCGGGGTCACCAGTGTAGTGGTTAGAAATCTCGGTATGCTAACCTACCACTTATTAATTGAGACTAAGCAAGGGTTCCTTCATGTAGGATGCGTAGAAAACGCAAACCCCTCACCTTCCGCATGGTGCAGGTGCTCACCGGGCATGGGTGCTTCGGTGAGTATCTGCACCGGGTTGCGAGGCGGGAGGAGGAGCCGGGCTGCCACGATTGTGGCGCGGCCGAGGACACTGCCCAACATACGCTGGAGCAGTGTCCCAGGTGGTCTCGGCAGCGCCACGACCTGGTGTCCGCGCTTGGAAGCGCGGACCTCTCACTCCCGAGCGTGGTCCGCTCCATGCTCGGGAGTGACAGTGCCTGGCAGGCGGTGGCCTCCTTCTGTGAGACGGTCATGTCCCAGAAGGAGGCCTCGGAGCGGGACAGGGAGGATGATCCTGAGGCTGTCCCGCTCCGGAGACGGCGGACGGGAGTGCGGCGTAGGCGCTACGCGCACCTATTGCCGCCTCCCTAATATGTGGGACTAGGGGTTAGGATGGGAACCTGGCCCCATAGTGGTCCCGCCGCCGGAGGGGCTATCCCAATTTGCCGGGACGGCCCCTAGAGTGAAGAAGTCCGGCCCCTTCTGAGGGGCTGGCCAGTCGCAGTGGTGCCCTGTTGCTGACAGATCCGGAGCACCACACCAACGCGGCCGATGGCAATTCGCGGGGTTGTTTAGTGGGTATACCGTCGGGCAACCGACGGGGAGTCCCACACTACCACCGGAGGCCACCCAGGCACCGGTGGTGTGCGTGACGCATTTTTCCCCGCGTCACAAAAAAAAAAAATAAAAAAAAAGGGTTCCTTCATGTAAACAATCAATAGCACATATTCAAACTTTTATTAATGCTGAAAAAATACTAGCGATAATAATCTGACAATGTCACGGATGATTACCATTTTTATGTCTAACAAAATATATGTAGTCTTATATCCAAAAAGTTTTTAGTGTAATAAAAACAGGTAGCGCATGTTGGCTCACCACAATTTCTTTTCATGCACTCTCGCCGGTTCCTAGGGCTCCTGACAGCACATTCCGATAAAACACGACAAATTTGGTCATGGTGAGTCTTGACCTTTTTCGGCTCGTAAAATAATAATTTTATTGTTTACAAGACCAAATCTTGTTGTTACGTTTATCGCGGGTTTAAAGCGCTGAAAGAATCGTAATGACATTTGGCACAGGCAGTCGGGAACTTAGAAAAGACCTTATCACATGAGATTGCCACACGGCCAAAGCCGCAGGCAGAAGCTGGTGTTAAATAAATAAGTCAGTGGAATTCGTAGGCCGACAGATCTGTATGTAAACTAAGTAGCTATATTCGTACACTAATTCCTGATGATAATACAAATACACAGTCGTAATGAGGTTGTTGCTATTTAATAATAAGCACTTAAATAGTGAATATTTATTTATTTCATAAGTGTTGTTTAACGATATTTGATATAGAGGTTTCAAAAGCAGGAATCTCAAACTACATCTTTTTCAGCTTCTTTTTTTCAAGTGCCTGTTGTTTTAATTATTATTATGTGGTTCGAATTTACGTATGTATATCTTCATAACATGGCTCTTGTGGGATAGGTAGAGAGAATTGAGCGCCAGATGACGAGGCGAGAGTCGAATAACGTTTGTTATCAGTGCAATACAATTTGGATTACTTTATTTAATAATTGAGACAGTGATTGTACGAGTATAATTATATGACGTGACTACCCTCTTTATCTCTATTATACATTGAATTAAATCACTGTCAAACGTAATATTATTAAAAATATTGAAGGTCATCAATAAGTGACGTATAGTATATATCTACATTGGTTCTGACTTGACCAGTTACGCAGTTACAAAATTCATAATAAAAACATGAAAACAAATTAATTGATTGATGAACCATTACAAGAGCAAAATGTCATTTGATAAATAAGCACATGACAATAATTGGAGTAGCCGATAAAAACACAGACGAGAATTGTGCGTGTACAAATCAAAACAGAACACAAGGTCCACGGACTTCCACTTATTGATTGGTGATAATTTCGTACTCAATTTATTGAGAAATAGAGAGTGGGTTCCGTACAAAAATAGTTTAGGTCCGTTCCCATAAAGTAAGGTAACTAAATAAGGAAAGTGGATGAAATGAGAAGCTACAGGCAATCGTAGGATTATTAAAAAAACAATGCTTTAGTAAAGATTCTACTGAATGTGAGGTTAGATATGTCAATGCATTTGGTATAAAGTAGAATTAAATTAACTTATAACTAACAACTTCTCATGTATAATACGTAGGTACGTATAAAAAAACCACAACGTGATGTTGATCTCAAATTTAACTATATTTAGATACCTACTGATGAGATGAATAACCCTTAAAAAAGTTTCGGACTCAAACTCGCGCAATTCTCTGGACACACGATCTAGTGCAAAAATGAAGCAAGGAGCATGCATATGAAATGCATACTATGATCCTAGAACAAATATTAGAAGTAGTTATTCGTAAGTATCTAAAACATGCTGCTAATTATCTCCGAATTTGACAATAGTATATTGTAGGCACTTGTTATCATGTTGACCTAACACATCAAGTGACCTATGTACGTGTATTATTTATTGTTTTGCGCGATAATTGTGGATTTCTTGGCCATCGGATTCATTACAGTAGTGAAAATTTCCACTAAATCGTTTTAAATAATATCGGATATTATTTAAATAATATTGCGTGGCAATTGTATATAGTTTTGATGACAATACAATAATTAGGTATACGATCCCTGTATGGACCGGTAATCTATAACAGGGATTGTTTAACGGTTAGTCCCTAGTATCTCTAATGGTGATTCCTCAATGATTAACAGTACCTAAGTCAAATCTCATCTTAGGCGAGGTTGTTTAGTTTTCTTACTTGAATAATTATGGTTATACATAAACAAATCTATTAGATAATTACAAGTACATTTGTACATATGACCGCGGGCAATGGAAAATCTTTTTAATTCTCTTTCCGCAATATGAAGATTTTCCACTACCTACGTGCCTTTCTTCATAAAACTCTTCATTCAACATAAATTATACATTGTCTAAGATGAAGTTTTGAATTTTTGTATAAAACAGCAACAGTTTATATGTGGTTCTAAAAATGTGTATTTTCAAAAGAACTCGCAAAGTAAGTATTCCGAGTACATTTCGAGGATTTAGCATGTAATATGAAATCTGATTAATTGGTACATATATAGAAAGTTCGTTAATAATTTGTAGCATTTTTATGTGGTATTTATGTGAACCATAAAAATGACGTTTCATAAAGTTTTATGTGATTGTTTAAAACGGTGAGAGGGATGTAAAGCAGACACATTGCGTACTTTACGAGAATTACGAGAGATATAATATAATGCGTCGTAAAATTTTTCACGGTGACTTTACTCCTGCATCCACCCAGCTACAATGTCGAGGTTGAATTGACGAGGTTCATAATTTGGTCACTAGCTCAACTATTTTGGGAATGCGACTGTGGGAAAATTAAGTCACCAGTACACTTTTTATTCCGACCATTAACGAGTTGAAAGCGGTCTCTCGTAATACTATTATGTCACTTATGGTTATGGCAGATCGTTCAGATTATTAATAACTTGATAAATATAGTATGCCTACATAAATAATAAATAAGCTCAAAACACTGTGTAGAAGGTGACAAATAATTAGTAGATCATGCATGTTTTGCTAAGTGGCATGTAAATTCATTTGAAGTTCTTTGTGGCTAAAATTATATATCGTTATGATAAAATGATTAATTAGTCAATTTAATTGGAGTGCAATTTCAATAATATTTGAATATAGTGCATATTATTAATGTTTATGAAACTAGACTACTTTTTCGGTATGTTAATTACCAGTATCTACCTGGGTAATCTCGGCGTTTTTAAGTATTTTGGGTAAAAATGGGTAAAATAGATAAATTTAAAAACTAAAATCTTCTCTGTAAATAGGAAATTTGATGTTTCAAATTGGCATCCAACCAACACTATGTTTTTTCGATTTACCTAATACTACGTCGCAATAGAAAACGTACATATTTGCCAATTCACAGGTTTTGCTCTGAACGGTGAAACAAAGGTCCAGCGTGCAATGCTTGTTCTTCTGAAGCTAACCGGATGATAGAAAAGGTCATAGTATAAATGTAGTAGTTTTTTCATACTTTTTAATTCAGGCAGGCCAACGTATCACTTGGTAATATATATTCAATTATTATTCCTCCGCGTTCAATTCAACAATGCGTTTAGGGCCGTGTTGGGGCTGTCTCGCTTCTGCAGCGCCTCGAGCATGTTCGCTCTGGCACGCTCTGATTGCTTCCATACATGTGTGCGTAAGAGGTGTGCGTCCTTGGTTCGCAGGGTGTGGACAAGCTCCAATGGTGTCCTGGCCATGACCATGGCCATGAGCTGCTAGGTGGGACTGTCCCTATATCCGGCACTGCTGTGACAGGCACGTCAGTTGTAGTGCCGGATATGGGTGACGAACTCTTTTAGCAAAATTATAAGTAAGTTAATGTAATTTCTATTTATGCAACATGTATTTCAATCTTACTTCTATGGGTTCAAACCTGAAATAAACCTGAAATAAAAAATAAAAATTTTATTTTATTTTTTATTTACATATACTCGTAATATAAAATTCAGATATATTCACAACGGGCTCGGAACTTAAAGATTCATAATTTGTATAAATTTGCATCACGTTGCAAATACCCGTAGGTGAGGTGTGCAGAATAATGAGGCCATAGACCTAATTGCTGCAGATCAACGTAGGCACCTGTTTTGTCGGTGCCTTCTGGCGGTAAGGCGTGCGTTATGGAGCTGGCGTAGGCGACCACTACGGTTTAATGACGGCGTTTACCTTACACTGAAACACCGCGCATTCTATGTTGCATGTTTTGCCTACCTCAAAAAATAGAAAGGAATATTTATATGATCACCTTGTCCGTTTGTATGTCTATGTCAAATCGTAGCGGGAGGTATCATAGCGTATGGATTAGGAATATAAAATGCTATTTGATGTATCGAGAAAAAAGTGTTTTAAATCATGACTGTCTTCAGTTAAACCTTCCTACCTAACAGTAAAGCTTCGCGCTAGTAGTTGGTCTCTAGGCGTCCGAGTTTCCTTCGGTGTTTTGATTCCATAAAATCGGGTTTTTTCAGTAAAGACACTGTATACAAATAAAAAAAAAGCAATACCTTATATAAATACAAAATTTGATCCAAATCGTTAAGCCATTTCCGATATACACAAAATATATTTATATAAATACAAGAATTGGTTGTTTAAAGGAACATAATATTACATTTACGATAGTACAATACAATGGAATGGAAATGGTGATGGAACGGGAAAGTATTCATTTGACTTATAACTAGTAAAACACACTACTAATCTTATTAGGTGTAATGTTACACTTTGTGTCATTCCATACGTCTTCATGACATAATTACATAATAATATTAAAAGTTCAAAAACCATTTTTTTTTAAATCGTTTAGTTACTTTTGGTATTCGAATGAGATGGGAGTTTATAATACACTTTTCAATCTAATAAAACAATTCAAGTATCAAATAAAGCACAACCCACTATTTCTGAACGTTCCACTTTGTCAAACGTGTAGTGCAAGATAATCGCGCCAGTTGATCGAACTCAGTGTTTACTTTGTGGAGCTAGTTTAGTACTAGCACTAGGTAGAACTAGTCAGCTATTCATGAAAGTTGCTCCTGCGCCCAGACAAGAATGTCAGTTGGCGCCATGCGCTAAAACTAAGTACGTAGGCAGGTACTTATTTAGCTGATATAGTCATTTGGTGTTACGTAAAGTTAAGTTGTTAAAGCGATTAGGAAGTTACAGCAGGTGTAAGCACGGTAAGAAGCTTTAGTACGCGTAGATAATGTTACCAAAACGAAGAAAGTCAGTAATCAAGGGACGATAATAAAAATGATGCGTTATATGGATATGATATGGAGTTCTTGCTTATTATTTTTAATTATTTTTTTATGGAATTTAATTTAAAGCTTAAAAATCGCTTAGTTTTAGCAAAATTATTTTGTTTCATTCTCTATTTCTTCTTGGGCAGTGATCGCCCTGTGTATAAAGATTCGGCATATTATCCGACTTGTCCCCAGTTTGAATCCTAATCTTTGCATGGTCAAGATTTATGTACATATTTGTAATTATAATTTGTTCGCGATGAAGAAAATTATCACGAGGAAACCAACACGTCCCAGAAATTTTATATCGAAAAACGCGTGATCTGACCTAAGAAAGATCTGGTATTTCCTCTGGGTTTGGAAGTATGATGGCAGCAGCTTTATGTAAAAACTAGCATCTTCGCCAATATCATACAAATACCTATAATAGTTACAGATGCTGTAATTATTGTGTAACATTCAATCACTATTGATAAATGTAATAACGGATTGTACTGATATTTAGAGGAACTATGAATACAATGTCAGTAACCATTTTTAATATATAATTTATGTGCTGTTAGAATGATTAATTGAACAATGTGAATTACCGCCAAATTATGTACCGCTAGCTGTTATGAATAGCTCGTTTGAAATGTAACATTGCGAATAGAAAATCTTTTTGCGTGGTAAATCAAATTTAGATTACATTATCTGTTAAGATTATATTAATGTAGCGTCAAATATACTTACTCGATAGGTTCTAATTTGTTCATCGCTAGAAACCCAGAGGAAATGGAAACGAATAATCACAGTATACAAAGAAATATAACTGTCTCTTTCCCGTTCGTTTTTCTTATTACAATTCAGATAAACATCAGCATACAAGAATAATGATCAGGAAGTTCACGTATACAGTCTATGTCCGAGTTAACGTGCTACATTGTACATTTTAGCATAAAATGCGCATATGCCTTAACGATGTTACCTATACTTTTATGACTTCGTGATAGAGCAGTTACGTTCTCTACATCAAATACATACATTGCATTACGATCTACTAAGAGAATTCACTAAAACACCATTCTTGATATTCTTAAACAGAAATACGGTTATAGGCCCACGAATGTAGATATTAGGGGGGTAAGAGGGGAATTATATCAGTTGCTAATTTAATTTTTATTTTGTAGAGCTTGAATACTTATTAGTTGTATGAATGAGTTGAACGACCAAGAAACAATTTAATATTTGGAACACACTGTTAGGAATCGTTTTTGCTGTTTTCCAGCTTCGCCGATCGCATTGGCATTCTATATATGTACGAGTACGAATAATGACATCATGACCTCAGGCAAGTATACAATACAGATTTATAAAACTCGTCGTGTCGCGATGTGGATGTCTTGCGGTTTGGACATTTTAGTTTATATTTATAGTATCCGTCCATCGGTCAAACAGTCCTTTATGCCAGCTTCTTTAAAAATTGGAGAGATTTTACATCTGTTTTCTCAGTTTATTATTGTTTTGTTGATTAAGTTTGTTTTGTCTACAGTCTACAGTGATCAGCGATATGTCTTCTTACTTGCTTATAATTATTTTGTTTCTCGTTAGTTTCATATTCAATTTCTTTAGATTTAAGTACTTTAAAGAGAGGTGAAGAGATTATTGAAGAAGTTAAAAAAGTATGTATTTAATTAACTACTACTGCAATTTATTCGCCCCACTTGGAAGTTCTCAAATCTTACTATATGTTGTTTTCATTAATTGTAAACTAATTTTGAAAATTATATTTTTATTGGGTAAGCTCTAGCTTTTCGTTTCTTCTATATGGTGAAGTTCCGATTCCATTGAAAAGTTTCAAGAGTTTCCAAGTGATTGAAACCTTTATAAGTATTTACATGCTTGTCCAATTAAAGTAAGCTTAAACCTTTCCCTCTTAGTACTTTTAATTAGTCATCATCATCATTTCAGCTATGGCACGTCCACTGCTGAACATAGGTCTAGAGAGCCATTCGCAAAAATGTAAACAATCCAGCAGTACTCGATACATTACTGCCGGTTTTTATATATTATTTATTTATCATTATTTACTTTTTATATTCTATAACTTTCGCGCAAGTATGAGTTGACAAAGTTTTATCGCAAAAATAAACAAATCTAAATTTTTATATATAAGATGAATAGCCCAATGAAGTTAGCGTCGTTCTTTGATATCAATTTTAAAAAGAACTGTGAGATTGAAGGTATACCTAACTTAAAATGATTGACCAGGATTAACATAGGAAGGTAAACCAACATATAGCACACAAATAAATCTTATGAACAAATTTCATACAAGAACATTATGTACTGCTAGTGTAATATTATACGAGATATCTAGTTAATTGTGGAGAATATCTTCTTATAATTCTGATAAATGTCCAATAGGGCGGAGAAAGCGGCTTCACGTTTCTTTAGAGGTAAAGAAATTTCATAGACTTTGTACACTTCACGCAACATTACAAATCCGGCATCCGGCTCACTGCCATAGCTTTCATGAAGTCTAGGACCTGTGACATTTGCTTAGAAAATCTATTTATGTTTTGCGCTTTATGATTCTCATCGATTGCTTTTTTATTCTTACTAGCAATAACTCAAGACTTCGATTATGAGACATAATAGAATTCAAAACAAACATTACGGTATATAATGTATATTATTTACAGTAATGTTTCTTTTGAGTTCTATTTAAACTAACATTTAGCTCAATTATTAGCAGTTTTATAAACACTCAGGACCCCTAAATATTTAAAAACAAAATTTATCCCTTTGTTTTGTTAATAGTCCTCTATCTACCAATGAAAGCCTTGTTCAAATCGTTCTAGCTGTTTCATAGGTATCTCGAAGTGTTGAGAAGTAGGTATATACGAAAACGCGACCATGTCGATCCGACTACAGGACCAGACCAATTGCAGAGAGGAATGAGACAGGGAGACATTGCTTCTTCGAAACTGTTCACTGCTGCATTGGAAGATGGTTTCAAGCTACTGGACTGGAAAGGATACGACATCAATATCAACGGTGACTATATCACTCACTTTCGATTTGCCCATTATATAGTAATCATGGCGAGATCGCTGGAGAACTTGACCACAATGCTTGAAGATCTCGACAGAGCATCCCAACGAGTGGGTCTTAAATGAATATGGACAAAACGAAGATTATGTCGAATGTACATGTTGTACCCACTCCAGTTTCAGTTGCGAGCTCGGTTCTCAAAGTTGTTGAGGAGTATGTCTACCTAGGACAAAAAGTTCAGCTAGGTAGATCCAACTTCGAGAAAGAGGACTCTCGTCGAATCCAACTCGGATGGGCAGTGTTTGGGAAAAATCGAAAAATTTTCTCGTCCAAAATACCCAAATGTCTCAAGACGAAAGTTTCCGACCAGTGTGTGTTGTCAGTGATGACTTACGGCACAGAAACGTGGTCCATTACTGTGGGCCTTATACGACAGCTCAAGGTTGCACAGCATGCGATGGAGAGAGCCATGCTCGGAGTTTCTAAACCTATTCCGTATAGGCTCAGAAATAAGTATAGCAGAACTGGAGCTACTGACGTGGGTCTGAGGATCAGCAAACTTAAGTGGCAGTGGGCAGGCCACTAGCTCGAAGAACCGATGGCCATTGGGGCAGAAAGTTTCTCGAATGGCGACCACGAACCGGAAAACGCAGCGTAGGACAGCCCCTCACACGATGGACCGACGATCTTGTGAAGATCGCAGGAAGCCGTTGGATGCAAACAACACAAGACCGATCGCTGTGAAAGTTTAAGGGGGAAGCCTATGTTCAGCACTGGATGTCTTTCGGCTGATATGATGATGATGAGCTGTTTCAGAGATTAGGCAAACGGCCAGACAGATAAAAATTAAAAACGGTGTATGGGTTTTTGTAACGTGATATAATTGATATAATAGTATTAGGCAAATATTATTTTAAAACCTTTATTTTAAAATCAAAAGCAGACTCTTGAAATATATTTATCTATTATCGACCCCCCTTGGATTCGTGCGTGATCTCGTACAGGTGATCCAATTGCTTCCAAACTTAACTGGATCCCCGGCCGGCAAGTTTGCCAGAAAATTTCATCAAAAGCGTTCCAGCCGTTCTGGAATCCATAGGGAACTTACATACACTCATAGATATTTATATATAATACTAGCGGTACCCACGTTGCCCTGTCTGAAAATAAAAACAAAAAGTCAAACAATTGTGAATCTAAACCATTGTCTAATCCTCGGTCCAATCGTTTAGGAGTAATCTTTATATATATAATTCTTCTGTCCGGATGTATACCATTATATATATAATTATATATATAAAGATTACTTGCATTATCTAACAATATCTTCTATCTCTCATCATATTCTAAAACTGCAGGTATATCTTCATAAACGAAGTACGTTCTTCGTAAAGGCGATAATAAATCAGTGTTACGGTTTGTTTACAATTAATTGTGACAGAAAAACTTAAATTATATATTTGCCAGCGCGAATTCTACTTATATGTAGGTATACCACCACTTATAAATGCTACTTGAAAATTTAAAAACCTGTTAGCAGTATGACGACTCTTTTTGCTTATTTTCAGATGATATTATCAGGAACACCGTTCCTATATGAAATCTATATGTTTGTCTGTGCGTTTGTCTGTGCGTGGGTTTTTTTCGAATATTCGTATTTTGACTTCAGATTCGGATTCATCATAAAAAGTAAAATAGGAATGTTCAGGAACACCGTTCCTATCTCTTAGGAAACATGGTCAAAATGGCCGACAAACTAAAAAAATAATAATTAAATTGTTATATAATTGACGAGCCAGGTGTTCCTCTGGCAATGCAAGCTTGCGCATTCTCAACTGGTTTTCCATGAGAGCAGCCTTAAAAAATCATTTCCTATCAAAGCTTCAACACGCTACACAGATTATTTTAAATAGCATCAAAGAAACTCGTGACAACTATACCCATCCATAGATGCGTTGCAGTCAACGCTGCTCAACTTGAGACCTTCGAATTTCCCAAAGACCCAATATATACAGCTCTTTAAAAATAGTAGAAAGACGGACCTTAGCTTGTAATAGGGATCCGTTAAACCCATTGGGCAAGAAACTCTAAAAAGACATCTGTACAGCAAGTCTGAAATGATATAGACCGAAAGATAGATGTCCTTGTGTTATGCACCATCGCTTGAACGATATTAGGAAGTCAGTCACCGTGCCATTCTATAAGAAACATGCCACAATAGGCTCGCTGGGTTACAGCACATCCAATACGGCGCTTCACTTTTACTTAAGCCATATTGCGACACAATAATACCATTATGATATAATTACATCCTTTTATGTGACCTCATATTGCGTACAACAAAGCGAGTGTAAGGTTATAGGTTATGGTGCAGCGAATAGAAAGGCGAGAGGACGCTGCAGCGCGACTGAAATACAAGTAAATTAGTGCCTGGGCAACCGAGCAACCCTTTTTTCCAGGAGATCACTACATACATTTAAATAGCAAAACCTTATCTAAATACATAATTTGATCTAAATCGTTAGAGCCGTTTTCGAGATACCCTAAACATATTTATATACCTAATCAAGTATAACAACAATGTCACTCGTCAAAAGTGCGGGAAGAACTAGAAAGAAGTTTTTAACATAATAAACGCGTTCCAAATTCAAAATAACTAAAGAGCTGAAAAAATAAAAGTTTCTGTGTAACAGTATTTATGGTCAGCCTAGTTATAGGTACGAGTATACAAGAATTGTTCGTCTGATAAGATAAGATAACATATTTACACGAATACATTAGATTTATATTAATTTTAATTTTGTATTAAACAAATATATATTATATACAAATAATAATTAATTTCCTAGGCCGTTCAAAGAACTAATTGTCAAAAAATATTTTCTATTTCTATTCTAGCAATCACCCGCGGCTTAGTTCAAACGATTAAATTCATCTTTTCCTTCCTAGCTAACGTTATTCCGTTTCCTAATCCATTAGGATTGGCGGGTACTGCTACCTAAGTCTAAGGACTTGGCGGAGACACTCATTTTTACTAGAAGTGATTGCCGTCAGATCTCCATAAACCTATAGGGAAAACCAGACTTCTCTTAGGTTAGGTCACAAGTCTTTATAAACAAACGATTAAATTCATCTTTTACTTCCTAACCCATTAGGATTGGCGGAATCTGCTACCGCTCCGTTCCGTCCGCTACCTAAGCCTAAGGTTTTGGCGAAGATACTGCTTTAAACATGGTGCGACTGGCGTTAAACCTTCACAATCCAGCGGGGAAAACAGACCTTTATTAGGTAAGGTCACGCGTCTTTTCTGTAATATAATTTCTTGGACGTGCGTGTTTCTTGACGACGTTTTCCTTCAGCGCCGATCTAGTAATAATTACAAATGAATCCGAAATAATCAGATTCGAACTTGGGCCAGTTGGTAATAGGCTACCACTGCTCTGAACTGCATGAACAGTAAAATAAATTAACTTTCTTAGCAACCTTATTTAGAATTGTCACAGATAGTATTTATGTGAAGTTAGATTCACGAGCGGATCTTCTCTAGAGTTGAAATTGTCAATTCTTCTCGAGGCAGACTTAAATTTACTTAGCCAGTGTCAAGTCCATTATGCATGTCATATTATGCTAATAAATTAGAATTGAAATAATAATAACAGTCATGCCCTTGTCCTGCTCTCTAATAGTTAAGTTGGATTTATTAATTTTCTTCTCAGCAGGCATAAAACGTACTCAGTTATTGCCAAGCTAATTATGTATGTTATGCTAATAAATTAGATTTAGATTGAAACCGCATAATAAATAATGCGCAATAAATAATAATAGGATAAGTTAAAACGACACTGGTCAAGGTACTCTGGTATTTCAATAGCAGTGTCTCATTCATAAACGCCATCGCCGCCGCCCAGTGGCTGTTTTCACTTTCGTCTGCAATGATAAACGAGGCTATTAACAATTCCGCCCGCGGTCAGGACGTTGTCGTTACAGCTTCCGCATTAATAGGTAGTACTTTGTTACTTAGCAGGCCGGGTCGCGCTTCACAGCGTCCCTTGACGAATGCGACACAATACTAGTGTGAAGCCAGCCTTACTTTCTATTCTTCCTGCGACCGATAATGGCTGCACTGCGACGGTAATTAATGTTTGGTGCTCATTATAATTTCAAATTTTTTAGTGTCAATTGTACGTGGGCATGATGTCATGCTTTCACGAACTTGTCAACTTTTGTGATGGCAATTTGAACCATATTATTTTGTGTATTCCGTCATTGTGTAGTCCACATGAGGTTCTCATTAATTTTCATGTGGTACACGAGATGTCATCAAACTCAAAAAAATTACTAACATAAAATGGAATGTTCATTACCTTTGCCGATGAAAACCATTTTGTCTGTGGCTTTACTTAAATTTACTAAATCATTTCTACTAAAACTAAAACAAGTTTAAGTGTAATTAACATAGAAACGCTTGTAATTATAAATAATATATGTATTATAAAATAAGTACAGATTTTATCAAGTTATTTATACATCAGAGACAAATCTGATGACAAATGTTTCGAATGTAGGCCTCAGGCCAGTAAACAAGTTAGACCGGAACTTAAAGAATTGACTATCTAGATTTGGACGGACATATTTGGAGAGCTCAGTGGCGGAGGGGTTAACAATTCTTTTTAGGGTTTATTACTCGTAAACGAAATGAGTCATAGACCTAAAATTTGGATATATTGCGTTGACCCAAAAGTGAATGACTAAAAATAATTTTATTATTTTTATGCGGTCCCATACATACAACAAAGACAAAAATCTCAAGCTGGCATGTGAGGAATCGTTGACGTAAAGAAGATACAAATATATTTTGAATGAAACAATTTTTAACGGAAGTATTGCGTGTTTTAGTTATTTTGTTAAACCTGACGTTTCGAATGCTTTGCAGCACCCGTGGTCGCAGGAAGACTAAAAAAATATATTTTTATAATTATTATTGACAATACAAATTTACTTATTTCTTTTTGTCTTCAATAATTAAAAAAAAATAGGGGGCCGTCAAATTGTAACTGTTAGACTATTTTCGTTACCAAAACTATCTTAAAAACTAAACGGATTAGTAATTTGCAATTTACATACGTGTTCCTGAATACATATGTAGTATTAAATATGTTACGGTGGTATATAAGTGAGACCGACTCAATTGTGTCTGGTTTTTTGTTTAATTTAAAAAATCAACATCTTTTACTATTGGAGCAACTATGAAATCGTTAAAAACATTTTAAGTTAATCTATACAAGCTGTTCGATGGCTGATTACTTTTACATTAAGTATCGCTTGCTACTTCTGCTACTAACACAGCAACTCCATAGGAGCTTACTGGTCACTTCACCCATTCGCAGGATCCCAACAACCTTCTAGGAAATTGTTATTTGGCTACGATTTTCTGTAAGGTGGAGGGTACTTCTCCAGATTGGCTATTTTGATGCGTCCTACCTCTCATAATCGGCTTTCATATTATTTTTATGAACATCCTCGAGATATGAAAATCAATTCATATTCCTTCCGATTAAGTATAGATTTCGTTTCAATTGAAGAATTTAGACCTTACAGTCACTCCAAAGCGGGTCAAATGGAGTCTCGGGTGCTAGGCATATAGGAGTAGGTACCTACGTGCCGCGATGCAATACATTTTTTCAGATTTTTCAGTGTCGTTACTCTTGACTGCGTCTAGTTAAATGACGAAACGAGATGAAACGACTAATTTCAAAACACCACTGCCGTGATCTGGACATCTGGACTGTTCAGTTTTTACCTACATTGAAAAAGCGGACCTTTCATCAGTGGGCAGATTAGAATTTAAAATTAAATTGAAAACGACATGTTTTGAAAAGCGATTAATGTATTGTATATTTCTTTGCCTAATGGCTACTAATTATTTTTATTTTATTATATTTGATAAAAAATTTGGTCTGTCAATAAACAAACCTGTTTTTTATACCTATAAGAATAATAAATTATTGAAAAAAATATCATTATTCACTTGGGAATTCATGCTCATACACAGAAATAACAATGGTTGAGTACTGTGCGCTTCCAGAGAGGTTTTCTTACGAGAAACGTTAGGCTGTGGAATGAACTCCTTGCCGAGGTTTTCCCAAGAGAAAACAGTATGTGATTTTATGTGAAGGGGATTTACACACACGGTAAAGCACTTATGGTGACCCTGGCTCCGAAAATGTTCATAGGTAACAGCTTACCATCAGGCACGCCATACATCTATGTAATACATACTCTGGATTGTATTTAGACGAGGTTTTGCCGCCTAGAATATAGGGTGCTTTCACGCGCTATGTAGAAATTTCCCGAAATATCATATTCCCTCGTTTTCCCTAGAATATACACACACTTTCAACAATGTTAAAGCCAATTTATATTAGTAGCAACCGGATATCGGTTGCCAGTATTAAGTATGTTTCGTAAGTTGCCAGTGTGCGGGTATCGCAATGTATGCACGTATGTACACACTTTGTAAAGTACTCTTCTTATTTTAAAGGTCATGTTTATTTTTATATACGCGTAATTATCACGGTGCGGATAATCTTGACTGCACAACACGATACAATCCATACACTCACGTTTTTTTATGCGTCGGCAGTCGTAATCATGTTATTTATTTATTTACTTGCTGTGCTACATGTCTGATTATTGAAAATGATTTAAAATGACACATGACACACAACAACAAGAGGTAGAACGCATTAAAGCAGTCCGATTGGGGAATTATCCCCACTTGACAGAGAATCGTAGCTAAATGACAACTCCCTAGAGGTTTGTTGTGCTCCCGCCTGTGTGTGCGGTCACCAGTAGACTTCTAAAGAGTTGCTGGGTTAGCCGCAAGGGTGGCAACACGTGAGCGATACTTCCTGTACTGCATGCTTTCATAACTACTTTACATTACGTGGGACGTAGGCTTGTATGCCTCTCGACGTTCTATAATAAAAAGATACAAAGAACAGTGAATTTATAGGATTTAATTATGACTTTATAATCAATATGTGCCTCATAGAGTTCGTGTATCAGGTCCTCTATACCTGTTTCAGTTTTTCTAGGAAAAATGTGTACCAGCATGGCATACTCAAAAATAGCGTGAACAGGTTTTCGTACTATCGCGAATGTTGCAGACATTGTAACTGCTAAGCATCTGGTATGCGCTTGCCTGGCAATTGGTATCTGTGATAGACGAACGGACAAAGTGCCACCATGGGGATTCCTGGGTTCCTTTCATACCTTTTAGGTACCAAATATTCTCTCATTTTTAGAAGTAGATAGGCACGGGTCATTGTTGTGTGATAGGTTTTACCTATCACACAATCATTGGTCATAGTTGATTCCTGTTGATTACCTAAGTTATCATCATGATAAGTTAAGTCTCTAGCCGACTTTTTTGGTAATGCATCTTTGAGACTTTTTCTATCTACAACTTCATGCCAAATCCCTTCGGATAAAACACAATCACTTTCTGCTAAAACACGATCAATTTGGTCATGGAACGAATACCTTGACCTTCCTCAGCTCCTACATACTTCTACTTCAGCGCTGTTTATGTTTCGCAATTATTTCTTCCTGCATTCTTTCTATATTTCCAAATCAACGGAGCATGCGTCTTCTTATTTTAAATATTTATCAAGCGAATCAGACCTCTCTAATACCTACTTCGAAGGAAACTGATTTCAAATTCCGCCACGAGAATCATTCTTTGATATTTTTTGTAGGGAGGGAGAAAGGTAGTGGAGAGTCTTTGGTAAGGATTAAGTCACCAATATCGAATTTTTAATTTTAATCGATTTATCGTTACTAGAATACAGTTTAGTTTATTTTTAGTTGCGTTTTCCATCATCGCCAGATACTGGAGTTTCGCGATAAGGGTTTCTTTTAAATCTTTTACCAGGAATTCGAATGCTATAAGTCAGAAATCTTTTGCGACATCCTCAATGATATCAATGAATCAACCTTAATTATTCACGTCGCATCTATTTGAATCATTGCTATCCAATAGATGCGACGTGATTTCAAGATAGGTAATCTGATGATATAAAAATTGATTTAGTTGTTTTAGTAGTAACGAACCCTAATTAATGCACACTCTCTTTACTTTCAAAGTTACGTGAACTATTCATGTTCAAGTGTGAAGGCAAATTGTTGATCTGCCGACGTTACGCAGTTGATGTCATTTGGCATTCCGAGAACCAATTTCACCTAATGACAAGCGATAAGCAGTGCTCCTGCGTGGCATTAATTATTATAAAAATTTTCTTATCTGAATTTGACACCTCATTTCATAGCTTGGGGACGACCAAAACTCTGACAAATCAATACTTACATATTAAACATTCTTGATTGATTATAGAAAGGTTGTCAGTAGTAATTTATTACGATTATTACAGTATGATAAATTTATATGTTGTTTTACCATGGAAAATCTCGAAAACAAAATCATATTTCTATCAAGGCCGGATTTTAAATTTTGACATTGATTTCAATTATAGCGAATTTAACAAAACTTTATGTAACTTGAATGAAATAAGATTTGGCATGCATCAAACTATAATTTTATGGCAACCAATAACAGATATTCTTATTTTCACAATCAACTCGTTTACAACTGAGGTGGCGATTGTGCGGACTATACATACATACCTACATATATCAACAACCAACCGACCGAATCCTTACTTTACTGCGGTAAACACTAGGATATATATTTCATCTTATTTGAGCTGTAGTTTATACCACTAGTATTTATTAGGTATTCGTAATCGAGTATCGTACTTATATCGACCACATTGAGATAGGGTACTGAATTACATCGGTTAGTAGAGGTATCATTTAACTGTCTATTGTATATTGTCTAGATATACGGCCGTGCGTAAAAAAAAGGGGTGACCTATCGATAGTGTGCATATTTAGAGCTCGACTTGAACCATTACGAGCTACTTTCTACCTCCCTTCACTCGCTTTCCTCGGAATGAAATTTGGCAAAAATATATCTCTATGTCTAGGATGAAATACGTGATAAAAGTTTCTCAATTCGACATAGGTGACTAAAAACACAGAGGACTGAGTGAAGTTATTACAATATGTAGTTTATTTTTTTAATTGAGAACCTATTATGATTTATTTTTGAGACGATACAAATTCCTCGTGGGTTCGATTGCCACACAGAGTAAACATTTGTGCGCATGAGCATGTCTGTTTGTATTTGTCAGGGTGTTTTTAAGAGAGGAAGGGGGCATCAAAACTGTGTGAAGATACACCTCAACCTCACAGATAATTGCAACCAAATAACAACTTCCTAGAGAGTTGTTGTTTTCCTTGGAGTGAGTGAGATCACCCGTAAGTTCCTAAGACGTAGTTGTGTTAACAGCAGATGTGACACTTAATCATGCAAGCGTTCATAGATTAACCGCTTTACATCAGGTGGGCCGTATGCTTGTATGCCTCTGACGTGGTATAAATAAAACATACTTCTAGTCAGCCCTTACTAAAATGTACTACTTGGTCAAAATCTTTACATAATAAAACCAATGAGGTCAAAATAATTAATCATGTAGGTACATTAAATGAATAAATAATTGCTGAACATCTACTTTGTATCATTTAATTGGTTTTATATTAAGGCCTCCGCAAATCAAGTTTATCTACTTATTAAGAGAGTTGCACTCAGGTTATGGACTCAGTTCCTTGTATCATGTGTGGTTCTTAGATACTTGTCTAACGTTGATCTTATCTGTGTATGATCTCTGCAATTTATTTAATATTTCTAAATCAATTAATAAGCTAGCATATCGAATAATTCGGAATAATAATAATAAAAAATAACTTTAAGGAAGAACTTAGCATGTAACGTTTAAACTTTTAGAATGTAATCTATCTAGATTCTTAAAAAAATTGACACTTAATAGTCGGCATTTTATACTAGGCACACAGCACCACGTCTTCAATGAGCAATAATGGGTTCGAGTCCCATTCTTCTTTGTTCTCGCTTTATCTCTTTCATGTCCTTCTGGGTTTTCGTCATCCACGTTGTCTGTGGCCTGCCCCTTCCGCTCCTCTATGTAATGCACATGTCCAAACCAGCTCAGTCTGGGAATAGGTGCAACTTAAAAAGTTCCCCTTATGTATTTATTACTTACTTTATCTATAAGTGTAATGTGTGTGTCCCATAAATTAAATATGCAGAAAATAGTGCCAAAGTCATTCTGTTAAAGCTATACTAATATATAAAAAGGAAGAGTTTGTTTGAATGGACAAATCTTTGGAACTACTAGTTGGATTTGAAAAAATCTTTTTTTTGATAGCCAAAGATCATTTGATAGCCAAATTCTAGGGGAAGGTTATAGGCTATTCAACATCGCGATACGAGCTTTAGAAGCAAAAGAAAAAGAACAAACGTAGAAAAAACTATTACCGGATACCAGGATACACGCGGACAAAGTCGCGGGCTGTAGCTTGTGAATAATAAAATAATCCGTTGTCCACTGTCACTCAAGGAGACCGTCGAGTAAAAAGGGAAAGCAGAGAATCAAAAGGCATAATTCCATTGTTTGTCTGTGCTCCTACTGCGTGAAACACGCCCGCTTTTATTATTTGTGGTCTGTCATCGTTCAATCAGACAATGCAGGCGATTGTTTGGATTCACACTTTTCGATGGACAATTAGTAAGAAGCATGTCACGAGATATTACCCAACGCAGCGCTATCAATATATACCGATCTCTACTTTAGCCTTTGTTTCTCGTTTCCTTGAAGTTGTTCGAATGCTCGCCTTTAATATAGATCTTCCGTAGCGTTACTGCGTTACATTCCATCGATAGCACGGGATCGGAAGTTGATCGACTAATGACGAAACCTACCATATAGGTTAGCATTGATGTTCGATAACATACATAATAACCATCAGGAGCAAAAGTAGGAATGTTAATGATATATTGGATTTAATTCAATCTTTTGTGATAACACGTTCGAAACATTATTAGAAAACGCTGTTATTGGTGTTGCTTCGCTAAGTGCATATGCGAGACGTGTAACATCGACAATATTGCTATATACAATGATTATCGATATCGATAAGAGAGTTCATTTGCCTACACTTGTCTGCGCATTAAACTCAATGTACTAGTACTTTAAATGGTAAGGTATATGTGTATAGTTAAAACGGGGAGTAAGTGAGTTACGTGTGGGTGGTGCACCCTGCTAATTACCAAGCACGGGCCCGTCGAAAGAGAGGTAGGGCACAACCAAGCAGCCAATTTGGGAAAGTACCTCTATAAACGACTCACTGAAATTCGATACACGCATTCGTTTTATTACACTGCAAGTAGTTTACTGAGAGATAATCTTGTATGGGTAAAAATACGTCGTGTTGATGACTTGATTCAGACCAAGTTTGGTATGCGCATGTGGCGTTACGAAGTTAGTACTATATTTATGTTATCCATTCAATTTAATAAGACAAAACGATGTTTATACAAATGATGCGTCCAATGAATTCAGTCATAGATATTGAACAAAACAAAGAGTAAAACACGTGTTGATTTTTACTTCTTATTTGCGTGAAGGTTACGAGAGATTTGGTGACTCATATTCATGTTACGAAATTTGTTTCTATGTAAGCGATTGATGAAGATTTATTAATATACGCTATTGCAAGATAAGATTAGTAAAATTCAAGGAAAAGGTTAGTCATTGACCACACTAGAGGCTTCGTGAGACTTTTCTTTACACCAGTAAGTTGCAAAGAAGCTTACGGTCCACCGGACGGTAAGCTATTACCGTAGCCTATGGAAACTGGCAACACTAGTAGCAGTCACTTTTAAGATGTTTCTAGTTGCGGTTCCATTGTGTCAGGATGAATTTCCCGCCATCGGCGAACGGTCCGGCTAAAGGAGGAGGCAGTTGGTACGAGTATAATATTGGACAACTCCTCGAAACTCAACACAAAAAGGGGGGCAATGTCTCTATTTAAACTCAAGAATTCAATATCATCTGGGATTTTTAGTGACAAGTATATTTATTTTATTTCAAGCGATTTCAGGTGATGTCAAGAGTCCTAGAAGCCGGCGGGCGTGCATGAAAAGAGTTATAAATGTTAAAAAAGGGGGTGAAGTGTGTAAGGACCGCGTCTTATGGCGCTCGGTTCTCTCTGCCTACCCCGCAAGGGACTTGGCGTGAAGTTATAGATAGATAGATAGTATGTTTTTCGTAATGGGCACAACTTATATAGCTAAGCTTGCCCTGTTATTTTTCGCTCGCTAAACGTTTTTCATATTATTTATATGTATTCAAGAGTTGCTCGTTTAAAGTAATAGTAAAAAACAGTGTATTGTTAGTGGCATTCGTACTGGGGACTTACGTGATAAGATATACCGTATATAGGTACGGGGGGAACAAATACTCAATAGTCATAATATCGAATAGCTGGTATTACTGTTTAACACGATCCGCAGTGGTGTGTGGATCAAGCTGGTATGATAAAGAAGCAGTCACAGGGACTTAATATAGGTATAGTGCCATTTGACGTGAGGCTTTTGGTGTTATAACGTGTTTCTTACAGCATAGTAATGAAGAACGTTGAGATGATTATTTATAGTATTCTTTAAATTGGATTACACCATGAGGACCTTTAATATAGGCCTTATGGAGTGCTTGCAGCGTCGGCAACGTGCGTGTCGTAAGTGGCCATTGTACGGTGACAGCTTGTCTTTAAACTATGAAGAGTCAATGGACCACCCAGCCACTGTCGTTGCTGAAATAGTCACATGAATACGATTTCCAACGGAAATAGCTTCTTCAGGAAAATTCTTTATTTAATTTGTGCTAATTAGTAATTGGAATTGGAATCACATAACAATTAATTATATTAACATAATAATTACCTATTTCTTGTTAAACATAGTTATTATGCAACACACGTGTTTACTTAATCAATATGGGTTAAACATGCACCGATAATCACAGTAAATTACTCGTACCTATCCTAACACTTAGAAATAACAATTAGCTATATAATATTCTTAGTGTTTCAAACGGCAAGTAGAGTTTGTTCACCTCCAGTTTTCTCGTCTGGTTCGCCCATTAGCCGCGGGGAAATAAACACACAAATAGGGGAAAACTGCAACGATGTCCCTAAGGGAGCGTATACACGGAAAAGGTATATTTTATGCTATTGGATCTCACCCCACACCTGTTTCAAGAATACTAGCCCAAAAAAGCATTTTCTTGAAATAATTAACTATGTCTGTCTTTCTCATTCACATATAAATGTAAAAGAGATGGTTGTAAGTGTATCTAACTGGGGTGCAAAGGGAGATGGTGAAACAAATAGTAATATATCTTTATCAAGAAAATGTTGTACGCTGCAACAAATTGCTGGTCGGGGAAGACTTAAGAAATAATTAGGAGATGAACATGATATGACAATTAACTTAATTAGGTACTGGCATTACATATTGCACCATTATTTCAGAATTTGTTTGGGGTACACTTTTTATGTACATTTTAGATACATCTACTCGTAGTTTATATATCTATACCTAATATATAAAACAAAGTCGGGTTTATAACTCGAGAACGGCTGGATCGATTTTTATGATCTTTGTTTTGTTGAATTTGTCTCCGCCCCGAATAGCAGAATAAAAACGCAAAAATAATCTATAAAAAAATGGAAAACAAAACGAAAAAAAAAATTATGAAGAAAATTAATTTTCGCAAACATTCATATGAAACGCTTTTTTATGATATCTCAAGAACGAGTTAACAAATTTCATTGAATACTTTTTTGTTCGCCTTGGAGAGTGCTGAAACATTTTCAGCGATAACATTTTTTGAAAGAACGAAAGATATAGTTTATTTCTGCTGCTATATAAAACATCACATAGTTTTATATGGACGACAACAAAACTAGACAGAAGCTTAATTCTAACATTTAAAAGCTAAATTTCTCCGATCTCGTGGTGAATGAAGAGATACATAACCAGACTTTGCTTTTAATCGAAGACATGTGGTACATCATGTGCATTGATCAGTAGCATTCTTAATTTCACTAATAAACTATCTTATTAGTGAAGTTAAGAATGCTACTGATCAAATCGTGGAATGATCGATGCCTTTGGTCGAGAATTGGAATGTGAGCATATGTAATGCAATTAAAATACATTGAATCAATCAGTTGAAGCGAATGTACCACTGTTGAAGCCCCAACAGAAGGAAGTGTGCAATTCTACTGCCTGGCGATTTCCGTCAAATACTACCAGCCATTTCAAGACAGAACGCTGCCGATGAAATAAACGCTTGCCTCAAATCATCGACTCTGTGGCACTATGAGACGAAACTTCAGCTGACGGCAAACATGCGAGTTGCATTGCTAAACGATCCATCTGCCGCAGGTTTCTCCATGCAATTACCGACTATCAGTAACGGTCATATTTCTGTCGAGGAATCCTACGGATTGATTTCGTTTCCGCCGAATTTGGCAATTTCTTCTCAAGTATCTTTGATAACGTCAAAAATGAAAATTGATTGAGTGAACGAGTAATTTTTGCGACAAAGACCAAAACTGTAGATCACTTAAATTTCACAATTCATAGTTAAGTCATAGGTCTACTGTATTCCTTCAAATCTACCAACTATGTAACAAACTAAGACGATGTAACCACCTATACAACTGAATGTTTAAACTCATTGGATCTACCTGACTTGCCCCCGCACAATTTACAACTGAAGGTTAGCTCGGCAGTCAATTCAACGAAGCGAATAGGCTCGAACCTATCCAGCAAATAGCTTAATATAAAGTAGTCCAACAATGGTAAGCGAATCATTTCGTTCGCTTCTATTAAGCAAATGCATTGCTGCCATGTGAATTATATTTGTTTTAGAAAGAAAGAAAGGAAATGATTTATTTGTTGCCTCACATGTAATCACTAACATTTAAAACCTAAAGCAAGTAAATAATATATAAGACAACAATACAATACAATTTAAATACTTCTTATTTATATTTTTGAACATTTATTATACTTAATTCATTTTGTCTTAAATTGAATTTAATTCAGCTAATAAGTTAACACAACATTTATTGATTCCGAGACGGTACGAAGTTCGCCGGGTCAGCTAGTGTATATATAATATAATATTTTTTTAATATGGAACATAGTTGCGATTACAGGAGCACAGAATACATGGTGTGTTGTGATTAATAAAATATAGAAATAATAAAATCGTGTCACGATCGAGTATATACACAATACTTTATGAAATAGCGATGTAGCCGAATTTTAAAGTTGATAGAACTGTTTGGATGTTGTGCATATATGGCA
Source organism: Pyralis farinalis (assembly GCA_947507595.1). Lineage (NCBI taxonomy): Eukaryota > Metazoa > Arthropoda > Insecta > Lepidoptera > Pyralidae > Pyralis > Pyralis farinalis. The sequence goes on from OX382269.1 coordinate 25,329,745, forward strand.
TAAAACATTTTAATCTGCCGTATGTTATATATTGATTTCTGATGGTTATGATCTCGATTCTACTTTCCATGCCAGAAAGTTTAGAATTTTTTAAACTCCACTCGGGAGGAACCGCAGGCAGTAAATAATAATCGATCTCGATTCTACTTTCCATGCCAGAAAGTTTAGAATTTTTTAAACTCCACTCGGGAGGAACCGCAGGCAGTAAATAATAATCATATGTGTCCACATAATTTCGAACCCGGGACATGGTGCATGATTAGGCGGAAATCCGATCAATATAAATCGATGTAGTTGAATGGACGACTATAAATAATTATGGATTAGTTCCGTGAAATGTCTTTTCTTCATACGGTATTCTAATGAATGAGAAGGCCCAGTCTCTGAATAAATGATTCCGTTTCACTATTTATAACACTGACGCCTTCTTCGCGGTAAAGTACTAACATTGATATGCAGTGTGGCGACTTCGTTGTGTATTAGACGTTCATATCAAAATGGTAAAAAATGTTCATTATGATACGACTATAATCCATTTGTCATAGATGGCCCTTTTAAGGCTTCGAGGTCCATGTTTTCATGGAACTTTAATGGAACATGAAATGGATGAAACATGAAAAACATGGATAATGATAATGTTGTTTTTGTCAGATTTATTTTTAGGAAACATCAATTGGCCTCCACACATAATATTAGGCATGCGGTCCAAGGAGCGCACGGAACCATCCGTGTGTAAGTGCGACTCGTGCCTGACCGGTTTGTTATTTTTGTTCATAACGATGACTTAAGACCTATTTACAAATTAATGCTCTATACAGAACTATAGGAAGATTTTTATAAATTTCTGAGAATACATCTCATAGAACGAATACATACATCTGTATTCGTTATCTATGAAAAAAATATTGAATATTGTCTATAGAAACCACAATTAACTACTACTATACCATAATATGTCATCACGCCAAGTCCCTTGCGGGTTAGGCAGAGAGAACCGAGCGTTATATGACTCGATCGTTACACACCTTAGTCGCTTCTTTAACATTCATAGCCTTTCCCATGCACGCTCGCCAGTTTCTAGGGTTCCTGACGTCTCCCTCTGATAAAACGCAATCAATTTGGTCACAGTCGGTTCCAAAAACATTCTACTTTAGCGCTTTATATCTTGTTTGTAATTAACAATAATTAAAATGTGGATACAAATTCAAGATACGTCTCAAACATTAGTAATTATTCGCCTAGAGTAAATCTTTGTATCTAAGTCCTAATTTTGCTGTAACTAGCTAAACAAGCGCAACTTTTATTGTGTATTTATTTAATACAATGGCAATACAAATTTATAATTAAACGAAAAGGTTGCCGTGTCCTATTACTTTGAGGTTAGACTTTGGAGAATTGAACACATTGTCATATCTATTCTATATTAAACCCTCGTGTAAATACATTATTGAATATGGGAATGCTTTGGAGAATCGGAAAGCAGTACGAATATAACATTCGTGAACTTTTTATGTCACAACATATTAAAGCGGTTGAAAGCAGTAGATGAACCTACCCTACTGTAACAACATAACAAACATTCACTAGCTCCAGTGCCTATAAGGTTGTAGAGGGTCGTAGGAGCGGAAGGTTGCACACACCAATGAATTTTTGATAGCGGCGAAGTAGTTATAAAATTTTATTGTTGAGTCTCTTGTACTCGTACCATGGTTGAGGCATGTAAAAGAGTTTACGATGACTACAAACGTAATGTGGAAGCTTATGTCATGTCAAATTATTCATTTTTATAGACTTTAGGACATTTTTGTGCGACTGTCTTGTTTATAGACTTTCGAATGGGCGATAAAATAACCCTATGTTTCTTTTGTTTGAAGATTAAATGCAGTTGACAATGGCTGAAAACCTCAATTCGTATTTACTTTTAGAAATAAAATTTTTGCCACCGCCTTTATTTACCTCTCACCGAAATTTACCTTTCCACCCTCGTGCCTTCGTTTTCTCTGAGTAAATATTAACCTTGGCACAGTCTTTTCACGACTCCAAATAATTTACGTGTAAAACCTTTATAACTATAAACATCTTATCTTGTTCTACGACTTTCATTAAAAAACGAAGCTAAATAATTAATAAATCTGAATTAACGTATATACGTAATGACCGCTCTTGCTTCAATGTGTATAAATGAATCCTGCGTTTACAAAGTAAAAGTTAATTTACAAAGCGGAAGAGTTTGTTTAAACGCGGTAATCTATATAACTGTCAGTCGAATTTGAAAAAATAATTTTGTATTTAATGGCACAGTGCTTGAGGAGGGTTATACGAGTATATCACGATACGACGACGGGATACAGGATACCGGGATATGCGCGAACGAACTAGCAGGGTGCATCTAGTTATTTAATATTATAAAAAATATCATTTACAGAACAAACTGTGTAGTCGATAATGTTTCATTTAAGCGATTTAGGTTAGGCTTAGTTTATTGTTTTTATGTAAGGTTTATGTAGGGTTTAGGACGCGTTTAGATAAGGCATATATTGAGTTTAAGTATTTTGTGTTAACGCCGGGAATGCGTCAGGTTAAGTTAATTAGGTTTAAGTCATATTTAGTCCGGATAAGGTCCGACTTCGGAACGACTCAGATCTGGTTTTTGGGGACTGATTTGGGCGGATGATTACAACATAATCAGAAAAAATGGGAAAATTATTTGGGACTAGATTCATCGCGATGAACGGACTACATACATACCTACAAGTTTATACGAAATGCTGGAGCAACTGTGCGAAAACCTCTTCTTTTTGTGTATAATAAAATCTAGGTACGTCAGGGAACTCATGCTCTCTGAAACCGCACATGTATATTTTATATCTAATCTTTTATAATTATATAGACGCAATCTTCTTTATACGTGTAAAAGTGTTAGTAACAAACAGATACGTCGCGCGAACGAAGTCGCCGATATAGCTAGTATTTTTTAAATCACCCGGTTGAATTATCAGAGAACAGGGTTCATCGAGTATTGCCGCGGTATTCACTAGTTAACATACTACGACGGCCAATTGTCCACCTATCGATATAATCTTACTTTCTATAAAAGGAAATCGAAATTATCTCACTACATGGGGCATTCCATTTCTCTCTTGGTAGTTTTGATAATTGATCCCCACACGTTTTTACTTTTATCGCGCTACATTGATGCTGGAAAAAATGTTGTAATCGAAATTCTTCACATATTTTCTGTGAATATGTTGAGAATTTGTTTTATGGAAAAATTTTTGTTTTAGAATGCAATTTAGAATGTTTGTTTAAAGCATGTTGGCTTCTCGACGTGTATTTAATTGATAATAGTATAAAGAAACAATTTACGTTTATTAATGTTGTTCCACCGGTTTGTCTGTCTGACATTTTGGATTAATCTAAACAGGAATCACTTCAGGAAGGCGATATTAAGAAACGTTACGTGCTTAAAACATAATAGGTTATGTTTGTTATTACATTTTTCATTTATGACCAAACAGTACCACGTGTGAAATGCTGAGCAAACTTTGCGGTATCCTAGCGGTCACACCACTCTTGTCTTCAAACCAAACTTTCTTTTCTTTAGCCACACATCCTGCCCCGAGCACTACATACGAGTTTATTATCTTTATTATTCAATTGGGGCGCATAACGCGTGGCCTGCACTGATCATTGGACTGTTTACCAGCTGCTCCATTTACGAGGATAGTGTTTTGAGGCGACCTGATGTCAAACATCCTTCATTGAGTGGGCTCTCGGCTACGCGCGACGGTAAAATGCTATTTCCTGTCCTTATAAGTTGACGTTATTTTATTAGCTAATCTTATATTTTCCACTACTTTAATGATAGTTATGCAATATCCATGCCTATATAGAATATGTTAGTTGGTTCTTTCTGCAAAGTAATTGAAGAAGAAGGCAATTACTTTCAATTAAGACTGATCATGTGAACTTAAATCTAATTTATAAATTAAGCTCATCGGTAGATAGCAAATTTTTATATTCGAACGAGTTTTTGTTAATAAGAATACAATTGCACAATGATGTTGTGGAATACAGTATTCTAATGGAAAATCACCACATAGGTAATTTTTGTGCATATAATACGTAGCTATGGTAAACTTAAAAGAATAGGGGTATTTTTGCTCTTCGTCCAGCATACCACTTAAAGCGTCAAATCTCACATTGTTTACTAACAAACAACGGCCTCTTAAAAGGACAAAGTTCAACGAACCCGCGCAAAAAGTATACAACAGTAATGTAAGAATATGAGATGGACAAAAAAGTCGTGTAGGAATCAACGGTGGCAAGCAATTCATTTCGAACAAAGAAAGCGAATAAAAATGTCTCAATGCACAAAACATGCAGTTAATTGCTGTTGGTTGCGGAGAGCACATTCTAGTTTGCCGTACATGGAGGCAGATCTTCGCCTCGAGCAATATAAATAGCGGGGCGGGCGGGGCCATCGATGTAAAGTCGGCACCAGTTTTAGAAGTGTTCGAGTCTATTTCGAACAAGTGTAAATAAATCTAGCGAGTCACTTTCGTCCACGGTTGTCACTTTCATTGCGGGTCGCGGGCGCTCGCCTCGTCTTGTCCTGTCGCCGATTGCGTGCGGCGACATGCACTTACGTACCTAATGTTAATATGACTCAAATCAGTTTATTCAATCTCTTACGCCTCAACTGGTTTTTGATTTGTCACTTTAACGTCCGGGCGAGATTGTTACATTACTTACATTTTTACATTCGGTGTAAATTATTACTTAAATCTCTTTTTGTAGATGAAAAAGGACATTTAACAATTTACACGGTGAGAAAGGAGAAGTGATTTTTGCAACAGCCAGTGTATTGAGCGTCATAAGTACGAATATAGGGACACTTTCAAAAATCGCTCTTTCACATGAGCAGCCACTGACAATCGCAGTAAGTAGCTTATTTAAGCGAGGGATATTGTATTCTAACCTTTAATTTTCTTTGCAATGCCGTTGTTTTAACGGTTTTAGGCTTAATTGAATCAATCAAGATAGGAAATGAGTGTGTTTTTATTTCCTATCTTGCTCCTATAGTCATGTTTGTGAGTGATACGACAATAAACATTTTGCAGTAATTTTTCTACGTACACTAAGCCTTTGGTAAATTGGCCTGGTAGTAAGCACGCATTACAATGAATGACGCGATGCTGGCAACATACTCGTAGTAAGATTATGTATACGTAACGTTTTCGATAGACATTATATAGTTCACATCATTCTTATTTGGAAAATAATATTTTTTTTTACAGAGCTAATTAAAAAAAAAAAAATTTTAGTTTATAGTTTATTTATCTTTTAAAAGAGATTTAGATGTGGTTAAAACAATGCCGGTCGATCGACAACATAACTCTTAGGATCAAACAACGCGCGTTGCCGACTCTTTTAAAAAATTCGTTTACTCTTTTTTGAACAATGATTTATGATTAATTATAGTGCTGAATTTTTTCATCAACACATAGGTATTTTAGAACACAATATATTATTGTCGCCATGAACTGTGTGTAAATTATCACTACATTGTAATACAAGGTAAACAAGGCCTCAACTGTGATCACGAATTATCCATGGCAGTCATATAAATTACAGTTAGTGTAATTTGTATAGATTAGATTGACACATCATTGCATAACATGACTTCGCTTATTGATATGCCAGGTATCAAGGCGCATGTAGTGTATAGTTCCTTTTCTTTAATGCCTTATTAATCAAACATACGTACCTCCATTAGGATTAGCAGAGTATGCTACCTAAGGATTTGGCGAAGATATTGAGCATGGTGCGACTGCCATTAGACCTGCACAACCCATAGGGAAAGCCTATCTTAGGTTAGGCCACACGTGTTTACACAAATATAATTTCATGGACGCGCGGATTTCCTCACGATGTTTTCCTTCAGCGCCAAGGAAGCCATACATACAAATATGTACATAAATCCGAAAACATGAATTTAGTACATGCTTCCGCCTGTATTCGAACCAAGGACCGTTCGTTAATATGCTTGTTCTTTATTCATTCAACTATCACTGCTCAAAAATATAATACTCGCATAAATACCACTACAAGTAATTAGTAAACTGCATATCTACCTAACTTGAAATGCCTTTTAAATTCAATTGATGATTTGATTGTGATTGATTTGGTGATCGTGTGTGAAACAAGTCGTCCTTGTCAGTACATGTTTGATTTCTAAGTTTTTTTTATCAAGTTACTACAATTCGTTCATGAATACTACGTTGTGAGCCATCATTTTATACACACAAAAATACCACGTGTGTGATTCTTGGAAAATTATTTTCTAGTGCGTGAAAAAGTCAGTAATAAAATAATGATACGCTATGTATGTATATGCTATTGTTTGGCTGTTTTGCGGATATAAAACCAGAAATTGAGAGAATTCTCTAGCTCTTAAAGAAACTTAAGGCAAAGTACCTCGAATAGCAAAATTAAGATAATAAATGAACCGAAAGAGGGACCTCAACTAAATAAATAATGTTAAATAATAAAATATTTTACTATAAAAAAATCTTTTAGCATACATCATTTTACTTCTTCGACTTACAACCGTCATCGTATTGCATACCTACGTATAGAACAAAATGAATCAAAATCATCTTGGCCCTTTAGTTTCCGTTAACAATACAAGTAAGAAATATCAAATCTTTTGTATATAACTCGTATTTTTGCCTATCCTTGTACCAAGGCATACGATTTTCTATTATGAACTTGGTGGACTTCAAAGTTACAAACTATATGTTACAAACTATATGTATGCGTTGAAGGCATACAGCCAATAGAATTACAGGTTTTGCAGATTTAATATTAAATACATAACTATGTATGTGCATATATATGCAGGGGTATATCACCTGTGTCAACGAATCCTTACAAATTTATTATCAAATTGACTCCAATACACTCGCAATTACATACGTTGAATATTGTATCGTATTGATTTTGTAAACATTGAAGTTATGCACCCCATTGGACAGGATATCAATTTATATTACAATATGAGTGCGTATTCTGAAGATCCTAATATACTTTTATCGTGTTCGAATTCACTATAGGTAAACAAACTTCAACAAGTATTAAAAGGATTCACATCTCAGTACCTAGCTCAGAATAATTGAATCAACGAAGGTGAACGGTTACAAGAAAAATGCATTTAAAGCACAAAGAACCAACACTATAGTCAGCCCAATAAAAATAGAAGTGGGCAAATATGCGAGAGAAATAACAATATCGTTGAGGCATCGGAATAAAGAATACCTGGTTGCTACATACGCGAATATCTTGCAACGAGAGTGCAATAACCAGAAATAGTGTGGCCACACAATATGTTATAATATTGCACTACATAATAAAGGACATTAAAATAGTAAATGCAACAGTGATATCATGTAACGATGGTTATATAACACGCGTACTCGCACTCGCAAATTACTCGACGCAATGTGCAACCTTTGCGGCGCGAGTCGGACGCGAACCAAAACAAATGGACGCGACACCGTTACACTACTTCGAGGAATTAAATAAAGAAAAAAATGACAGTAAGCAACGGTAATCTTTGTCCGACAACGTAAGGTCGAAACCCCGTGTTCACGGTAAGCCACCAGCTCGAATACTCGAGATATGAGATGATAACACTGTAATTAAAATCTCAACCGAGACTTATATCAGAGTAATTTTCTGATAAAAATTGTTTTTGAATTTCATTTAATAGCGAAAACGATGTCGTGTAGGGCCGCGTTTAAAAGGCCAATAAATAAACCGAAGTCGGTCGGTTGTCACCTTTAGTGCACCCAGATGGCACAGTTCCCAGTGAAAACTGTTTTGGCTTCATTATAGGTACGTGTTCGAGTGTAGAGACGGCGCCGGCTGCCGCATCTACCGCATACGACGGCCTGCTGTAATCATTAGCGATACCCCGCTGTGTGAGAGAATTCAACACTCCGCAGTCATTAGCTCCAGAGCCGCTATTAAACGAGGAACTACTGAACTACTGAACGAGCTGTCATATTCCCAAGCCGAACTTTATTCTTATTTCGTACACGCGATTAAGGTCTATCATTAAACGTGTTCTAGATGTGAATCGGATCAGGTCGGCGCCTGTTCCAAAGGAGTGGTATTGATGGTGTTATCGGCAAAAAATCGATACGCGGAAGCTGCCTCGATTCTACAAAACGTCAAGAAAAAGACAAGTTTCACTTCCAGGAATTCTTGATGAACGTAAACCATTAATGTAAACAACAAAGATTAAGAAAAAATAAGCAGTAACGTAGCTATTGTATGTCCATAAGGTGAATACGGAAGGCGGGAACCGTGAGAGAGTGCGCGGGAGCGACACACGGGGAACAATCTCACTCCGTGCTTGTTCACATGAACGAATACCAAACCGGCTCGGAAAAACAAATGTTTAAGGTGTAAGCTACGAGAAATATCACGAGCGACTTCAAATAAATCGAAATCAATCATGCACATTAAACACTTAAGTTTAAATCGAGCAGTGATTTTCTATATTTAATTTAACCAATGAATAGGTACATTACCGGAAAAGCTTAAAATATTTATTGTCAAGCCTAATGTTATGCAATGTCAGAACTAATATACAGTTCTATAGGCCTTTGGCTATGATTTCTATATTTGCGAAAATATTCGAGAAAGTTTGTATATAACTTTATTTGGATAAATAATCTATTAATGGTAGGTACGAGTATGTACCACTAAGTTCATGTTTTCCAATTTACGTAAACATTTGTAATTGTCACTTGCTCAGCGGTGAAGGAAAACATCCAGAGGAAACCCACATGTCCAAGTAATTATATTTCGAAAGACGTGTAACCTAACATAAGAAAGATCTGATTTTGTCTCTGGGTTGTGGAAGTCTGACGGCAGTCGCTTTATGTCAAAATAAGTGTCCTGACAATACTAATGATCTAGGAAACGGGATAACGCTAGGATGAAGAAGATTAAAGAGTTAAAATGTGACCATAGATGTAACCCCCAGCATAGATACACGCCAAAGATAACAAAACTTCCACGTCGATGAAATGACTCTAACTAACCGTTTCCAATTCTCACCAAGTCAATACGTCCCATACGGTAACTAAGTGTTATTTTTATAGGTATTGGATACCGATTGCAACGGAATTAATTAAAGGAAGCGTAAACTCGTGTGGGTGGATGCAAACGCAGCACGTGGTAAGCTACCGTAGGAACGCTTTGAAGTTATATTGGTTTACGAGCCTTTCCAAATGTTAATAATCGGGTTGGAGATGAAGAAATAATTAATTGCATTGGAGACGCTCCAAAACATCAGTGGCTTGAAGAACTGATGCAATTCCCGAAGGTCTGATACTTAACGAATTGGGGATATTAACTTCCTGTTGTTTATTTAGAGCTGTTAGTTATTAATAGTTAGTTTTGAAGTTGATGGTTAACTAATTGATACAAATCGCCTATCTATATCTAAATATGAAACAGTGTCGTATCTGGCTGACTAACAAACAACGCACATTCTTAATCGCTAAAACTAGAAACTTCAATTTGAATTTATTATGTGGGATACCTGCATCAATGGATGCACAATGATATTCTGGAAATTCTCACGGGAACATGTCACGGGTATTGTAATACTTTATATTTATATCCTAGTACATAGTATTCCTGTTTCATTACAATTAAATGAAAATGTATGGACCCCTTTTCCTCCCTTTGTGTGTTCTACCAAATGTACATTGATTGTAATCTGAGAAGTTGTTTGATGTGACTCGTCTGTGGAATGAAGTTGTGGACAGCTTCATTCTACAACTGCTTGTATTGGCAGGGAACTTATCTTCACGCACTGGAACTACAATAGTCGTGTGCTGTGCGGTTCGAAGTTTTCTCCCGAGAATCTTTACGTAATGGAAAGGACTCCCTGCCGAGAGTTTTCTAAGAAATTAGTGAAGAGGTTTTTACAGGGCAACGCACGAGTGACACCCCTGGTGTTACAGGTGTCCATAAGCGGCAGAAAATGCTTACTACCAAGCAGGCCGTACCTTCGTTAACCATCGTATATATATATACAAAATTAAATCTTAAATTAAAAATAAATCGTTTCAATAAATAGCGATAATAAATTTACCTAAGCTCACGTCTATTCCTTTCATTATTTTAAATCATTTTTAATTTCTATTTTTCTATGTATATCATAAAGTTTCATGAAAACTTCATCAAATCATTAAATAATTGTATTTAGCTTTATATGCGCCCATCTTAGTGTATACTTTAACAGAATACAATTTAAACTATTCCAAATCGGCTAATATGTTTCCGAGATATGGGAGGAGAAAAAAAAACCCTGTGCGACAAGCAGAGTATGCTCCTTTATTGTTGTCGGTTGAAAAGAAACAATACCTATTTAGATAACAACCAGTGTTGATAATTTTTAAACGAAACATAAAGAAGGTCCAGTAAGGAAGGACGGCAAGTTCAGACGGAGAAAGCAACATGTAAATTGATGTTAAACAAAACACGTACTTTTAACTTTTACTTAATTAAAAGTTCAAAAAACGATCGAGACACATAAAGTTTATACATATTGACATGTTGATAAAAGCCTACTTGATAATGATAATTTACCAAGGGCTCTTATTGAGTTACTAGCTGTCACCAAAATTTCATTCGCGTGGAGTTTCGTTCATCAAATTAAATGCAGAATCCTATAACATTTTTTGTCAAAAATAACCTAAATGTTGACTAGGTACAATAATCATCACCTTGCATAATTTCATCAAATCCTTTTTTCCCATAACAATAAAATACAGACATAAATTTTAGATGCAAGTAATCTTTGCGCACTGCGATGCGCTTTAAATATCAAGATTACAAATTGGTGTTACTTTTGACACAGCCTAACGAGGTCTTCGGTTGTTAGTATTTGGAAGATTCAATTTCACTTGCAGTTCGGACGGTAGTAAACTATACCATCACAGTTAAGGCACTTGGTGCTGCACGAATGAAGCGTATATTATTATACTGTTTGGTAAATAATTGCAACACAGCATAAAAATAACAGTAAAAATTATGATTCTGTGTTTGTTATAACTAAACAAAATTTTGTAATCATAATTAGAAAAGTGACAGACATTGATTTTTTGGAAGTAATAGGGTTAAAGCGCAATATTTTGAGAACACCTATGTTTAACGATGTAAAACACTTGCGTATATTATTATAATACAAAATGTTTATGTTCAATATGATATTACTATGATGCTATTTACTGGCTTTAATAAATCCTTTTTGTTGTTCTTCTGTCTGTATATCCATTAAAACATTTTTTTATGTAACGATTAAAGATTAAATAGAAATTTATATCAATTATTCTGCCCTATGTAAGTTCGAAAAAAAACTGTTCTTCACTTAATAAACAATAGTAAACTTTAATTGTCTTAATAATCAGCACGTGATCATAACTTTTAAGGGAATTTCGGGTTACCCCAGAATCTTGAACTGCGCTATGAAGTCATATCATTTGTACGTCACTAATAAATGAATGATTAAATAGTAATTGCATATTTTTTACTCCAAAACACGGAACTTTTAGGGCGCGAGCTCTACTCAATTTGTCCGGTTTTTTATCCAATGAGGGCGCCACTTTCACAGCACCAAGCGCCTTAAAGTTTGTCGGTCGAGTAGCTAGCAGGTGCGGGTGGCTGGCGAATCGCGACGAGTTCCGAGTTGGTCGCCTCCGGCTCTCGTGCCAATGTCAATACAACTGTTACCACGCGATGGAGTTGTACTTTTACCCAAAGAACAGTTTCATTGATACATAATTGTTGTAACATTGGATGACAAAAATAACTACCGTGGTCACGCATGCGAGGTTTTTAAGGTTTCTTTTTAATGAAAACAACAACTACCTATCGCTCGCGGCTTCACCTGCATGTGATTTGAATTGCTAGTCACTCTTCGGCTTTCTATTTTCGTGCAAGAAATCAATTATGATTGCCAACAATAATATGAAAACTTCTCATTTTTTACATGAAAAGGTACAATAATTTTTTACAAAAACAATTTACATACGTTTTTTATATATTTTTTAATTTATCTCGAACTATTCCGTAATTCGGAAGGCATGTTAAGATGCCAATCGTTAAGCCAAGTCAGTGGCATTCAGACGGCCGAACGAAATTGGCCACCGCCAATCCGCAGTGAACCAGCATGGTGGAGGACATGGACGCTCTTAAATTCTTGATGAGTGTGTACTTTTACATTTTTTTCCGCTCAGTACTTTTGAAAACTAATCAAAATTTGAAATATAATTAGCAAATACGGGTAGGTACATTGAATTATCTGATTTCAGATATCCTATTTGGCGTCATTACATTTACTAATCGTAATCAATTTCGCATGTCGCGAAAACTTTGCGTTCCTGACTATTATATACCCTTTAAAATGCTTCTGTGATACGAGTACAATTTATAGCTTGTAATGAAGTAAAAGAATTCATGTAGGTACTTCAAGAATGATCGTTTTTAGTAAGTGAATTATATATATATATGTAAATTTAAGTGTCAATATTAAAAAAAGGAAATATGTTGCTACAAAATTATAATTCGGCTAACTTCTAAGTATATTGTACTTGGTGTCTGTTATCATATTTTAAAATTAGAAACCGCGTAGTTCTGTATGTAAAAAAAACCTTTTATGTTTTGATTGAGCGTAAAATTAAATGAAGCTCAGAAGTAAGTTTCTACAGACTACATTTATCTTTGTACATACAGATTTCGCAAAATTGCGTGCATGCTAGATCGGCCTACGAGATTTTACTTTTAGGTATACCTAGCTAAGAGCAGATCCCATTTGCCACTTGAATCTTAACATTATAACTCTTATTACGAACGATGTAAAGGTTAGAGTGTCAAGATTGACGTGGACTTAAGAGTAAGCATTTACATTTAGATATTTTGTCCCTTAAAATGTTCCGGAAAGTTAATAAATCTGCAAGTTATTCTATATATAAAAATAGATAATGCCCATTGCCATTAGCATGGAGGCTTGAGATAGCTTACGAACTTGTCTATTCTTTGTACTCGTAATTAAGCATACTCCTTGCCAAGATGGAAATCAAATCTGCCAAAGTTCCTTCTGTCAAATAACATTCATTCAAATTCTGTATAGCAGCCATAATACACTGTCGATTTAGCGACAATGTTTATTTCATAAAGAATTAAACATTCTCGCTAAACCGATAGTGTCACACATATACTTGTCTATTGAAAAGATACAAAAAAGTGGCAACCTTATTTTCATCGTAAAAGACACGATGTACTGGGTTTTTTGTTTTCTTTTTTGTAGCAACCCGTACTGATGTGAAGGTCGATTAACCTGTGACCGATTGCTTGGAGGTTGTCCTAATTTATGTTCGAAATCGAGTAATATAGTGATCACGTTGTAGTGCTGCACGGATCCACCCCGTTTCTGTAACCCAATCCTCTGCGATGCGGCTGTGGCACGCGCAAGTTTACATTACGGTTGGCATTGTGTCCGCCATCGTGCTAAACGTTGCTAGTGCGAATACCGAACATGATTTATATGTGAACACTAAACGATAGCTTGTGTACTGACAGCCCAGTAGATAAAAACCAGTCCATTAACCAACTTGTTCATGGTTCAAAGCCAGGTGAGGATTGTAATTATCACTTGCTCAGGTGTGAAGGAAAACATCGGGAGGAATCGCGCCCGCCTGTGAAGTTATATGTCGAAAAACGTTGGGATCTTATCTAAGAAAGGTTTGGTTTTCACTCTGGGTAGGGGAGATCTGACGGCAGTCGCTCCATGTCAAAATCCATATTTTCGACAAATCCTTAGGCTTATGTAGTGGACCCCGGCAATCTTAATGGAGATGGAATAACTCTAAGAAGAAGCACAGGAAACGATAGCTTGCCTGCGAAAGTTGTGTTTTAGTAGTTTTGTATCAGGAAATGATAACCTCTGTGGGAAGAACAACAGTATTATTAACAGATTGTTAACAGAATCGCATGTACGATGTTGGCTACAAAATAGAGGGCCGGTTTGATACTTTATCTACTATGGTGGTACCACATCAAATATCGTCAAAACTAACACAGCAATGTGCTAATCATATTATTTAAAATATTAAACTAGCAACAATAGGTTATGATAATACGTAACACACATTGTAAATATTTTCCTTTCGTCGACGACTCTGTACAGATGTTTCAGGCATGGATGCCCCCTATCAGGGGTTCCTAACAGCACATAAGATGTGATACTTTGTATCTACCCACTTTCAAAATAATTATGATTTCTAAGTTTTAATAGTAACCAGACAATGTGAAAAATATATTATAATCCTTATCAGTTTCACCAAATAATGCTATCTGATCATCATCACCATATCCGCCAGGGATTCGCTTGTTTCCGGAAACATCCGTTTCTGTTCATTTAAATAACTTAATACTTGTATTCACGGGAAGAAATATTCAATTATTCTTTATCAATTCTACGTCGGATGCCAACAAGCATGCAAGCAAGCATATGACTAAACTGACTTTCCGTATGTGACAGAAAACGCACCTGGGAAATAGTCATTTGACTATGGTTTATATGCTTCGCGTTAATAGTAGGTGAATTGTGAGCAACCGACGGGTTAGAATTAGAAGATACATTCCGGTTGGATCATGTGGTTTTAGTATGGTTTACAATATTACTTCTAGGTGCATTTAACGACTTATTTTACCAAGTGATACATGTATATTCGCCATTTTATTTTAACTCGTATATATATATAGGGTGAAATTAAAATGGCGAATATACCTACATGTATGAGTTGATGTGGTTTATTTCAAGAACTAAAGATTTATAATCTTGTGTATTTTATATGTGACCCAATAGTATAGAGGACACACGATGTCACCGTGTATCTACTAAATGGATTAATATGAAACTTGGAAGTTTTAGGATAGATTATAGCCAATTTAATAAACAAGGATCTG
The DNA here is from genome assembly GCA_947507595.1 of Pyralis farinalis. Lineage (NCBI taxonomy): Eukaryota > Metazoa > Arthropoda > Insecta > Lepidoptera > Pyralidae > Pyralis > Pyralis farinalis. The sequence goes on from OX382269.1 coordinate 25,344,799, forward strand.
TCAAAATTATTCTAATTACCCAGCTTACGATTGTAAACATAGAACGTTCTTTAAAGAAAATAATATTGTACACTATTCAGTCTTTCAACACTTAAAAACTATTTCATATTGTACTCTAATCATTATGTATAACACTACTACTATTAAATATATGAATCGTCGCGATAGCTTCTTCTTTTTTTATTATTGTTGTTAACAGAGGTCAAGATTTAGATACCTAAATACTAAGCATATGAGTTATCTGTACTTATTTACTGTCTTTATTATTTATTTTAATCACAACTATATTACAGTGACATTACGAAGTTTCAATTTATTAATAAGATTTAATAGACATGACTTAGAAAGAAATTTTCATTTTCCTAAATACAGGAAAAGCACGTCTGCCGGCCTCATAATGGGAAATATATTAAACTTATATATCACGAGCAATTCTTGTATATACAAATATCCGAGATACTTTAAATACAAATATATTTCAAGTATCTCATAAACGGCTCGGTCGATTTGCATAAAATTTTGTACTTGTGAATGGTTTACCTAATTTTTTTACATAGGTGTCCTACCTGAAAAAAATACGCGACTGTCCACAATATAGCACAAAAAATGCCGAGCGAAGCTCGGTCGCCCAGGTATTAATGGTTGTCATATTAAGTTAATAGTAGAAGTGCTTAATATTTTTGTAAGATATATACGATATACTGATTACGATTGCCTGTACATATGAAATAAAAATAATTAAATTCTGATATTGCAGTGCAGATTTAAAGCAATCATTGTGAGCCACTATCTTTATAAGATAATCTCACCTGTACTAACTGGTGTTAGGGTCTTTAAAAACTATGAAAGTACGAATTCTGATAAAGCAAGAAAAAAAATTCTCACAGGGTTTTTGAACTCAGCATCCGATTGTTAAAAACAAGTACTTACTGGGAAAAAATGTGCATATCTCGTAAGAGTCGGTACAATTACTCGTGACCGCACATCCAATATAGGTATAACATCACTAGTATACCGACAGCAGTGCCAAAGTAATCATAACACAAGTCATAATATTTGTTCAATGTTAATGTAGGCAACTCATCGCGGCTGCTATTAACAAACGAAACGTTATCACTGGAAACATAAAAGTAGTTTACAAAGTGGACCCTACATAATATATGCATATGTAGATATTGAGGTGCCAGATGCACGATGTTACTCGAATATGAAACTATGTTTATTTTAGCAAAGCGATTAGCTGTAGATCATCACTATTGAGGGTTTTAAATAATCAATGATAAAATACGATGCTGTTAAAAGGAAGCAAAGAATACTGTTAAAATGTTGGTGAGACGCATTGGAGCTGAAAGCGGGCTAATGTTATTACAAACCTTAACAGAAATGTATTAGCGGTGAGTTTGTAAATATAACTGTTTATCCGATTGGAAGGCGATAATATTTCATTTGTACTTGCTAAAATATAAATAGTCTGAACGCGAAGAGTTTGTGAAATAATTGTTTGATGTTTTTGAGACGGTTCTTCAATAGCCTTGGAAAGGGCAACAAAGGCCACCGCCGAGATGTACGTTGCCAATGTCATAAAATTATGTCAATGGTCATAAATCGTAACTGATTGAAAACGTGAAAGTGTGTTTGTTTGTTCGCCCTTTTGTCAATACGAATTGACGTGATTTTATTTTGCACAAAGATGGACAGTGACATGTTAGGTACTTAAAATTCAAATCTCACTCGAACGAAGTCGTGGGCATCAGTTAGTTATTATAAATTGATTTTAGCAACAAGACCTACTATGTTTTGAAAGTTAGCTTTCTTTTTGCAAATCAATAGCCTATATACCAAATGAGTGTTTTGCAGTTTTCTTAAGTTTTACGAGCTAGATCATTTGTTATTAGTTTTATGGCGTTACTAATAAAAGACTTCAACGCATAGACTTTATGAGGCTTGCCGTAAATTGTTTAATATAAAAGGTTATTAGCACCTATTTATTTAGTCGTTCACCTCTTTGATTACTTTTCAAATTTTCTAACCACAATCAGGTAGATAATTAAAACAGGAATCTTTCCCTAATTGTGGCTCATTAGACAGGTTTTCCAATGTTTCCAATATTAAACAATATCTACGGTCCCATCATAACCGACAGACAAAATTAATAACATATTTATTTTTTATTTTTGTTTTGTCGGTCAATAATAGTACCTACTTTATAAAACAAGTGGTTAATAAAGCTAGTTTTCATTACACAATAGTTTTAAAGATACTTAAAGTAACAATAAACATAATTGATATTAGCACCTGCAGTCATTAGTACTAATGAGTTAACTAGAATCGATTAACACTGTATACTTTTAAACAGAAGTGTCGACCTGCCGATAAGTAAACATCTGACCCTATAAAATATATATGACATGACATAGAAACTGGACTGGATCGTAAGAAACGCACGATTGACCTTCGTAGCTCGTACAGAACTGCAGTTCATGGCGGGATCTTCTCTCGTCCGTATAAATCATCAGGACAGATCTCCTTCATAAATAAATTAAAATTCAACACGTACTCACCGTAAACTGACGGCTGTATGGAAAATAAACCGAACACCTCCAATGAGCAGTCACAAAACAAAACAAAATAAACAACACAAATCAAAACAGTCAAACGAATTGTAATTCAAATGAAAACTGATAGTTCAAAACAACACTTCATTCACAGTTCGTCGATATGGGCGAGTAAAGTTTCGAAGACAAAGCGCTTCGCGACCGCGTACGCTACGCACGAGAGTCCGACACGGAGTGAATTGAGATTTTGAGTGGAACGCTCGTTTGAACCACGCGCGGTGGCAGTCGTGTCGTCGTCGTGTCGGCCTCTTACGGCGGCGAGACGAGACGCACCGCTTCCGCAACGGGACGCATCGCAAAGGAAAATTGTCTGACTTTGTGCTAATATGCATATAATCGGTGATCTCCTTGCATCCGGTGGGAAGCGAGCGAAACTTGAACTTTATTGCATATTTTGACGGTTAAAGTTGCTGTATCCTGTCGTGAAGACTGTGTTATGTTTAACATTGTAAATTTTATGCAGATTCGGACTCGGATTTATAGCTGTCGATCTGGAATCGATAGTTGGTGAAAGTTTCATAGTCCAGGTTTAATATGTTTAAGTGCATGTCTGCTTCACGAAGGATCGTTTTACATTTTAAACATATTTTATAAAGTTATATTCTAATTCTTGTATCGATCACAGGCAATGAAGAAGATTAGATTTCATTGGGTATTTTATTCTTTTTAGCGTTATCCGGGTTCCTAATGAAACGGGATTGTGGTTCGCTACCTAAGGTTAGGAATTTGTCGAAGATACTAATTTTGACATGAATGTAGGATAAGGTAGGATTATAGAGTAGTGATAGATCAGTAGAAAGATACGATCTATTAACCGATTTGTCTCCGGTTCGAATCTTAGTAGTATTTAAGTGTTAATTAATATTATATATTTTAATTTATTTAAATCCCTATCCATTTGCATAAAATTTTGAAACACAATATACCATGGCTTACTTTTGTTTATCCTAATGATATTTACGCATAACAGCTTAAGCATATTTTCAGGAACACCGTTCCTATATGAAATCTATATGTTTGTCTATGGTGCGTTTGCCCCTCTGTGTGTTTTAGAATATTTGAATTTTGAGTTCAGAATCTGATTCGGCATAAAAAAGTGGAACAGGAATGTTCAGGAACACCGTTCCTATCTCTTAAGGAACATGGTCAAAATAGCAGAACATTAAAAAAAAAAAAAATATTGTTGTATAATTGACGAGCCAGGTGTTCCTCTGGCAATGCAAGCTTGCGCATTCTCAACTGGTTTAAGCATAATTTCTGTAAGTAAATTTGTTAGTATGTAAAACACATTGGCGGCTTACGGGTAGCCTAAGGGCCACTCTCGTACCTTAACCTATTGATACACTGCATGACACAAATAATATTAGCCTAATAGTCAACCAAAACAAACTAACCTAAAAGATAAATATGTGAAAATATTATTAATATTATGACCAACAAAAAATTTGCCGTAATATGTATGCCAAAGTATATTAGGAAAAGGAGTGGTCTCTATAAATTTGTGTTTTCATACATATTTTTTATTATCACTTGCTTGGCAGTGAAGCAAGACACCGTGACGTGTGAGCTAAGAAAGTTCTGGTTTTCCTTCTGGGTTGTGGTCTGGCGGCAGTCGCCATATGTAAAAATCCGTGTTTTCGCCAAATTCTTAGGCGTAGGTAGCGAACCCCGCCACTCCTAATGGATAAGGAAATGGAATAACGTTAGGAAGGAGACATTGAGCGACTGTTGTCCACCACAACCCACAGGAAACAAGAAGATTTTTTAGGTACGTAAAAATATTAATGAATGTTTGTTTGTGATAAATTCCTATAGTTATACGATTGCGACCAACTAGAACTACGATGATAATTACAACAACATTCATAATAAAAATATATTCAATATTTAAAATAAATATACGATTATCGTAGTTTAAAATTTTGGGGCATACTAGCTCTACATCATCTTAAATTAACTTAATTCATATCACATGCCGAATAGTAAACGAGGCTATTGTGGAAGCGACGTTGGTTGGTCAAATTGAGATTTAACAGCCCAAGTCAAGGGTTATGCTATTTAATAAAATAAACAAATTTTTAGCGCGACACATAATTTTATTATCCGTTTATTGAAAATCGCAACATTTTTATGTGATAAGGAAGTGAGCACTCCCTTGTGATGTAGCAAATTTGATATGGGCTCTCAACGATACGTAACATCGCCTTCGCTTCGAGGCCGCATCAACACATAAGGTTTTTAAATAGGTCACCGGTAGAAGATATTATCAAGGATATAATAGAATACATTTTTGGAGTTCCGTATCACACAGGCGAAAAAAGGACCCTTTCCAATTCTTTTAAACCCAGGCAGAGAGAATTGAGCGCCACATGACTCAGTCCTTACACACTTCACTAATTTCTTGAAAATTCATAACCCCTTCTATGCACACAATGCGTGTCGGTTCTAACAAATTACGATTAATTAGGTTGTGATAGGCGAGTCTTCCTCGGTTCCTACTTTCTTCCATTATCGCGTTGTGTGCCTGTTTTGTCATAATTTTCTATTGCATTCTTATTACATGTATGAATCAAAGGAGCATGGTTCTTTTTAACTTATTCTCGATACTTTCTTTCAGACCAACTGTCATTCTTAAATCGTCACAAACTCTACCTTATGTTCATTACAAGCTCCCAAAGCGGATCTCTTTTAGTTAGATATAGATTTAGCCGAAACAAGTCATTATTCTGACCAATATATCCATGCGCGTTTATCCGTCTTACCGTTTGTCTGTCATAACGTTGATAGTAGTTTGTAAATACCTACGATTACTTATTATTTATTCGTAGGTAAATACAAATATATAATTATTACCGCACTCTAAGTAAAAGTGCTCATTTTTAAAGAATTGTGTAATTTGAAATTGAACATATTTCTTTTTTCTTTGAAGTATAATAGACCTTGTGTTTTGTTTTTCAGTTAAGATGATTGAATAAATTCCGTTATTGTTAACATTAAGTTTGACTAAGATTAAAGTCCATTCATTTTCAACATAATTCATTCATGACAAATTCTTCTCAATATATTGTTATTTTTATTTATTTATATTGTAATGTACCCTTCAAATATGTATTCGACCAAATTCAGATACGAGATACGCATCCATTAGTCATTTACTCATACGTAATGGACCGTCAATATATTTCTATTGAGTGCAATTGCACTCGTGACCAGTTTGACTCACATTTAAATAGATGTTTATTGATGCTACCAAACTGTTATTTGGAATAATTATTATCGAACGATATCCGAAATTTCGGAAACGATGGGGTGTATGTATAAATAACTGAATATCAATCCGCACAGGGGGTTCTACTCATTATCATAATATTTAAAAATCAACAGACTTCGAAATTTTACAAGAATTTCGACGTCTCAAATGGATCGGCCTTACTGGGCAAAAATAATGGACGCAAAGTTAACCAGTTAAGAATGCGCAAGCTTGCATTGCCAGAGGAACACCTGGCTCGTCAATCATATAACAATTCAAAATTTTTTTGACCATTTTTTGACCATTTTCCTTAAGAGACAGGAACGGTGTTCCTGAACATTTCTATTCTACTTTTTTATGCTGAATCCGAATCGGAAGTCAAAATTCGAATATTCGAAAAAAACGCACACACATACAAGCATATACATTTCAAATAGGAACGGTGTTCCTGAAAATATATAAAAACAATTGGATATGCCTGCTGACAGTTGGTGGTTGACTATGAGCAGAGAGTAGAAATGAAACATGTAAGTGTCAACGATAAGTAAGTGAAATGACATGCACTGAAAAATAAAAATGAAAACCATTTTACTATTGGTGACATCAATTAGAAATGATTTTGAAATGGTTTTTGGCGACTAGAAAAGTACCTTACTCCACCTCGCGGAAAACTGTAGTTAAATAGCAAGTCTCTGGATGGCTGCTGTGTTTATCCGAGTGACTGAAGTTACCAGTAAGCTTCTAAGGAGTTGCTGTGTTAGCAGCAGCGGTGGCAACGCGCGTTCGATGCTCGTTATATTGTAAGTGTTCACAGGTTACGGTAATCACTTAATATCAGGCGGCTGGTATGCTTGTATCTTTGTAGGCGGTATGCCCTCCCGATGTTGCATAAAAAATATTTCTCATCTGATCGAATGATCACCAAGCCTCTTTTTTTTATCTCGGTAATTGTTTGTTTTTTTTATAAACGGAGGATGTTCTTCACGCATGTTTTGTCGTGTATGTATCATTATAATCTTGAGAAAGGCTGAACGGGTTTGAATAACATATACGAATTTAGTTCCATATTATTTTCGTGATGATTAGTTAAAAACATTGAACAACCGAATTTCTCTACGTTTTTGTATTGTTTATGATCTGATTTAGATTTTTCTTTCTCGAGTTAAGTTTCATGAGATTTCCTTTGATCGTGGATCGATTTTGGTAAAAAATTGATGAAGGTTTGATATTAAACTAAACAATTATTAAATAAAACTTTTAAATAGAAGAAGTGCATTGAAATTAACGACAGTAGAGATAAATATACTAAACACAGCGTCATCTAGTCATAAACTAAGTAAAGCTTGTGCTTGTAAATACATATTTCTAAAACATGGACATGGCTGTTTTACATGTATTATAAGTATGGATTCATAAACAAAGGGTTTGCGTGGAAATCGAACCACGAGACTTGGTGCTAAAGTATCCGTCGTTAACCATTTCACTACCGGGCTCGTCTATAGAGAGTGTATTCACATGTCGTCGTGGTGTCGACTTCAATGAAATCCAATATTACAAGTTTTTATCTAACTCGTCGTTAAATAATTTTTTTATAATATAAAGTTTCGTCATTGCGTGGTTATCTCTATAATCTTTATGAGACTGACAGATTACCGTTGCCAATGATCATTTGCAATACAAAAATGTATCGCTTACGTTAACACAGCAACTCCTCAAGAGCGTACTGGTAACTTCACTCACTCGCAGGAAGATATCGACGCTTCAGAGAGTTATGTGACTGCGGTCTTCTGTGAGGTGGACGTACTTCCCCAGAGATATATTTGTACCCGAAATAAATCTCTTTTTGACTCCTGAGTTTCTAACCTTTCCTATTCTCAAACATAACTTATTGCATGTTTGCTCTAAAGTAGGAACAAAATAATTTTATAAGACAATAACTGGACGTAAATAGGTAATAATATGTAAAGCAACATATCAGCCATTATTAGAAATAGTGTTTGAAGTTTGTGAACTATAAAGAAAGTTTCTTAATATGACAATTTTCTAATATTTTTTTTCTTTAGTCGAAGGTAACACCGGCATTTTATTATGAAATTCACTTAGGATACACCACATTGTTATCAATTCAGTGTTAACGAAAAGTCATTCTTCCAATTTTGTGGGTTAACATATTATTGCTTATTTGCGTTCAACTACGAGTAGAAGACACGTCCACTATAGACTCTGTCTGGTATACTGAATGCGGTGCATGTGCTCTAATATATGTGGTATATCAGGTATATTATAGTATTATCGTAAACTATATCAGTATATAGGTATATAAACTGGATCAGCAAGTTCCTCAGGGATATTGAGAGTATATCCCTGAAATCACTTTCATGTCAGCGGATGAGCGTTCAGACTCCGGCGTGCCACCTGCCGCGTCGGGAAAGTGTAAATTTTTGATTACATTTTTTTTCTCGCCCACCGAGATTATCTGTAAAAAATACACCGCTGAAGGTTTTCCTTTAACATTTGCTATATTACCATTATTTTGCGTTAGACAATCTAAATTGCTCGCGCATTTATAACGCGAAAAGTGAAAGAAGCGAAAATAATTGGCATTTTAACAATTTAAGCGATAAATTGCAACATTTTTATATGTAGGTACTCGTAGTTTCACATTCGAGTACGGTAAGTGTGATACGATTTGCTTTGGTTTTATGCGTATGTAGTGTCGCGTGTTCCGTTTTATTGCCTGAATAAATTTATTCGCATAAAATATGGTACGGCATAAAAGTTATGTCGGTGTTGTAGACCATAAGTTTCTCGCATTTACTAAATTTGGCAATTTGTTATTTTTTTTTATATAACGCCGGAAGACATTCAAGTTTACGGTCCACCTGATGTAAAGCGGTTAACGTAGGCTATGAACGCTTGTAATACATTAAGTATCACTCGCGCGATGACTCCTCTGCTGCTAACACAGCAACTCCTTAGGAGCTTACTGGTGAAATCACTCATACGCAGCCCTCTAGGGAGTTTTTATTTGGCTACGGTTTCTTATGAAGTGGAGGTACTTCCCCAGATGGGCTGCCTTGATGCCTGCCTCTCTTAAAACATCCAGACCAAGACAAACAGACACGTCCACGTGCACACAAATGTTTGTCTTGTGTGGGAATCGAACTCAATGTTGGTGTCAATGTCGCGTCATTCACGACTGAGCCACGAGCTCGTCAAATTACTGCAATTACTGCAATATTATTAATTAATTTTGTATTTTCTCATTTTATCATGTATTACATAATGTCATAATTATAATAGTTCACAAATTCGTTTTATCACTACATAATGTCACAATAATCACTTATATTTTCACAAACACTTGACGACGTGTATCAATGCATAAAAATTGTAAAGTCTCCATTTAAATACTTAACTCAAAATGTAATAATTAATTTTATTATGCGATGTATTATATATATATTTAAGCACAATTGTTCCAATAAGATTCAAACTACATATCAGTTTGGGTCTCTAACACTTCTAGACTAGCAATAGAAACACTTTAAAAAGAAAATGTTGCTTTTTATTACATTCGTGCAAGAAAGAGGCAAGATGTTTCGATCAGTGGCTCACGAGATTCACATGTCGATATTCCGCATAATGGTCTTATTAGATAATAATGTAGCGTGTAAGAAATAATTATTGTCCTTGATTGATAATACATAATGTGAACAAATTCTTGTATTACTATTTATCTAATTCGATTTAGATCAGACTTCGTTCTAAAAACTAAAGATGCAATGGTAGTTTCTATCTGTTTATTTATCATTTATCAATATTATTGTTACAAAGTGAGACAGGTAAGGTCGGACAGGTGTCCCTTATTGAGAAGATTACAATTGGTGGTCAACAAACACCTTCGACATTGTGTTGCACCGACATTTTTCTACCTGTATTTTTTATATTTTTTTTTACATCTTGATGCAATGAACCTTTTTACATAATGATGTATCGTAGATGATTCTGTGCTTTTTAAAACATTGAAGATGTCTAAACATGCAGCGACTATTCTATTATATTTATTTTTATTGCGTTTTCGCTTAAGAATATTAGAGTTCAAATGCATTACTGTTACATAATACAGACAAACCACTGGTACACCAGTAAATATTATAAATGCGGAAGTAACTGTGTATGCTTGTTTGTTATCTTTCCACGACTAAACTACTAACCGGATTGTAATGAAATATGGTACATAGCTATTTTGGGACCTGGTGAAGAAGCGCGCAATCATAAACGTACATTAAAGCCAGGTGTATAGATAAGTTAGTACTAGCATGAGTACTCCCTTGCCATGCTGTCTTAACGATCCAAAGTGAAGCGAAAGAGGCATAGCATCCGAAACGACACAGCGCTGTCTTCTGCCCTGCGCGATTTCTGCCAATTGATAACTTCTCGCTTCCGCAAGTCTCCGTCCACGCGTCTTTCTGCCGATATTTAGGCCGTCAGATCGGTCGTTAGCCTGTAGGATGACCCTCATTAGGCACACTTAACACCACGATCGTTTTCCAGTCCCTCGAGTTGGCCGAGCGGGCGAATGTGGCCCGACGAAATGACGAGCCGGGCAGCGGCGGCGAAGTGGTTAAGCCCGTGGATTCGATTCCTATTTTTTTTTATACAACGTCATACAAGCATACTGCTCCATTGATGTAAAGCGGTTACCGTAGCCTATGAATGCTAGTAATACATCTCCCGCGACGCCACCTCTGCTGCTAACACGTCAACTATTTAGAAGCTCACTGATGACCTAACTCACTCGCTAACACTCCACAGAGTTGTTATTTAGCTGCGGTTTTTATATGGCGGGGGTACTTCGCCAGACGGGTGCCTTGATGCATCTTATCTCTCTTAAAAACATCCGGACCAAGACAAACAGACATGCACATAAATGTTTGTCCTGTGTAGGAATCGAACTCCCGAGCGTTCATGTCAAAGTAGCATTACTAACCACTGCGCCACAAAGCTCGTCAAAAATTTTCGTTGTTAATTTTCGTATAGCAAACTTTCTCATAAAAGGGATGGTGATTTGATTACGATACATGTTGTAAATGCGTACTTTAGTTTGTACGGGATTCTAATACAGTTTGGCCCAATACATTAGATTATTACAGAACTTTATTTGAACGCAATACTCTTATTAAGTAAGAATTTATGTTCATAGGTAAGTAATTTATTCAGAAAGTTTTGCGAAAATACAAAACTGTTCTATGGGTAAATATTTTTTATTAAATTCCGGCGGCGAAACTTCTATCCTTTTGACCAGATTTTTTATTTTCGGGATTAAAAGGAAGTCACACGGTGCTAGGTCAGGGTTGTAAGGAGGGTGACTCAGGAGTTTGACCGGCGTGCTGTCCAGGATGACCGTCGTTTTAAGCGCGGTGTGGTGATGGAGCCGTAGCCCGCGGAGCCCTGCGTTTGGTCGCTTGTTGATCACTACAGAGAAAACTTCTGCCAAGTATTTGGTAGTATACCATTCGGCGTTGATGCTTCTTTTATTCTGTAAAGAAATTGACACCAGGTAGCCAGTCAAATTGAAAAAGCTCGCGATCAAAATCTTCTTCGGCATCGCTTCACTTTAGTAGGCGTCGATTCGTTTTGAAACACCCAAACCGTCGACTGACACTTCGTTTCTGGATCATATCGATAAATCCAGGACTCATTACCTGCTGTAAATACGACGAGACGAGCCTGCTTCAAATTTGTTTATCATATCACGACACCATTCCTCCGGCCTGGTTGCGAGCAATGGTGGGGTTGTGCGGCACCCAGCATGAAAATATCCTCCTCACGCGAAAATGCGAGTGTAGAATCTCGTGAAGGCTCCCGATCCAATCTGCAGTATGTGCTGAATCTCCTGATACGTAACTCGCCTATTGCCTTGGATTAAATTTTTCACTGCTAGCGCGTTTTCTTCCGTAATAAGTCAAAGGTCAAAGGGCGCCACTTCTTTCTTCATCCTCCAAAGTTAGTCGACCACGCTGGAGTTCATTATACCAACGGTACACGGTTACCTTGGAAAGGCCTTCATCCATGAATGCCATTTGAAGTCTATCGTACGATTCATCCGATCTCAGGCGACACTTGAAATCGTAAAAAATCATTCCCGGCGCAGATCCATTTTCCAATGAGACAGGATAATTTTTAATTAGCTCGCAAAAAATGTGGACGGAAATTTTTAAATTGGAATGTACCTATATTTACTTATAAATAATCATATTTTCGTAATAGATTATCATTGGCCAGTCTCTCATACATAAAAACTTTTTTCGTAATATACTTTCTGAATGGCCTGATATTTGTAATTATCACTTGCTCGGCGGTAAAGAAAAAAACGTTGTGACGGATCCCGCACGTCCGAGAAATTATATTTTGAAGGACGTAAGACTTCTATAAGGTCGGGTTAGTGGAGGCCTGTCGGCAGTCGCTCCATGTCAAAATCTGTATATTTTTCAAGTCCCTATATTTAGGCCGCGGACTCCTCACATATTAATTTCAAATTTCGTCATATCTATATGATCACGCGAAAGTGCGGGGTAGGTAAAGATTACGGGGTGCCGCATGTTCCAACCTTGCACACCTATGTCGCTTCTTTTTTGTACAACATATTAGCATACGGTCCACCTGATGTGAAGTTGCAACATATGAGATATCGCGAGTTACCACCCCTGCTTTCCTTCTAGCTCCAAGGAGCTTTCTGGCAACCTCACTTACTTTCAGAAATAAAACAACCCTCCACGGAGTTGTTATTTAGCTGCGGTTTGATGGAAGGTGAAGGTAATTCTCCAACCAGGCGGCTTTGATGCGCCATATCTCTCTTTCACATTCATCAGCTTCAGCTCTTTTTATGCACCAATTCTTAGTGTTAAAACACGACCCTTTTCTAGATGTCCGAACTACGAATTGACCACAGATTGTGTAATGTTCCCATTTAGATTGCCTATATTCTACTTTCATGTCTCTCTGCCATACCATGATCTCGTTGCCATACGTTAGCAATGACTTTATCATCACGTTACGTAGTTAGTGGTTTGAAGTTTACTATGTAAGTTTCTAAGCACTAACTACACAACGTGACTCCACTCATATTGACGTTTAAGTAGCTTCACGCTCCAGCTCTCTCTGGTCTCTTCACTTCAGCGGTGTACCTTTTATCCCTGCTAAAAGTGCATGCAAGATATACAATCTCTTTCAATCGCCATATCAACCATCTATATCCCCATGTAGTTGTAAACCTTCCTCCATACAATAGTCTGGCATCAGATTCACGAGCATATAACTCTGAATGATACCAATATTGACGTCAAGTTGGGGCGACAAGCTGCCGTCTATCCGAACACATGCTTTACAATCCACATGCGTAGACTGCCCAGTATAGAGCAGCGTATCAACACCGTATACAGGAGATATCTTCCAGTGGTCCTGACGCACAATCCTGCCAAACGATCAAGATCCACAATACTGCAGAAAAACTCCGGGTCTAGAGCCAGATGTTTCTCCACAATATTGTGAAATGAGAAAACTTAATTCGTTCCATTTTAGAATCCTTCCAGCATAGCATTTCATGGGCTTTCCTTTCAGATATTTTACCATACACTTTTGTTGCTAATCTGATCAAACTTAAATTTCGTGGTTAATAGATTCAGGCGTTACTTTGTGAAAGTCAAATTTACGGGCAATTTGATCTAAACTACTTTGTGTGCTTCCGCTCCCGATTAGTTCGTGCGAACTACTGCCGGCCGGCACCCACCCACTACCGTTATTTTTTTTATCGGGACAGGCCCACCACTCAGGCCCACCACTCATACCCACCACTGTGTCTCCTGTGTAGCCAGACAATAGCGGCGACCAACAAAAAGGCAATGAACAGTAAAGTTCACTGCCGTCCCGGGGGTTAAACTACAGCTGCCTTGGAACTCACAACGAATTTAATCAGAAGAAATTTGGAGGGAGTAGGAAGTTTTGGAATTGACATCATTACCGTTAGTAGATGCATGCCGCCGCTGCCATGGCTGCTCCGGTCGTCTCTGCGAGTGTTCGCCATCTGACCATCACCCGCCTGCTAAATTTCGTGCTTTGGAATTGAAATTGAACTATTGTGTAAAGACAGTTGCACCAGATTGATTAATGTTTTGTGGACCTAAACCCTATTGATGGGCTTCGGTCTCATCTATACAAAATTATAGTTGAGGCCTAGGAAATGAAGATTTTCTCAATAAAATCGACATATACCTATGTAGAGAAGTATTAGAATTCTAATTAAATTTCTCAAACGTGATTCCAACCAATATAATATTTAGTGTGTGGTATAAGCTCTTCAAACTTCATATTATTACACGAATGAAATTAAAGAGCGACGCTTCACCATTATTTTCTTTCTTTCATGTAATAATGTGTAGTTTGAATGAAATGAGATGAGGGACGATGACAAATGAGATACGAGCGCAAAATCTGCACCTTAACGCTTGTAGATTGAGTTTAAAGAAGATATATGAAAGGAACTTGGTTTGAAAGAGAGAAATACATGTTCGGACATGCAGAATCATCAGGAAAGAATGACGAAACAGATATACAGCGAGTTAGTGGAAGGACGAAGGAGCCGAGGAAGAACAAGATTCACTTATAACGATTAGATTGGTCGTGTTTTATCGGAAGGTGAGTTCAGGAGCCCCAGGAACTAGTGTGCGTGCATGAGACGAGCTATAAATGTTAAAGAAATGAGGTGTGTAAAGGTCGAGTCATGTGGCGCTTACTTCTTTCTGCCACTTGTTGTATAAAATATAGATATGGAATATTATATAAGAGCAGTGATAGCCTAGTGGATAAAAAAAGCAGCTCATTAACCGTCTGATCCCTGGTTCGAAACCTGTTGTAATACCTGGTGTGGCCAATTACTGCATTCGCATTTATATATTTGTAATTATTACTTACACGGCGGTGAAGGAAACTATGGGGTCGTAGTTTACAGGTTGCGATATTTTGGAAAGGTCTAATGTAAAAACAGTATCTCTGACGGCAGTAGCTTCATGTCAAGTCAGTATCGTTGTTAACCTAGCGGACCCCGCCAATTCTAATGAGTTAGGAAATGCAATAACGCTAGGAAGTAGAAGATATTATTAAATGATAATCATAACCCTATGTTGGTAGACCATAAAAACAAGTACCTATATATATATAAGTACCTATATTCAAGTACCTACTTCAATGTACATAATGTTATACATTCACCTGATTATCAAATGATGATTCATAAATAGCTTAAGCAAGTATTGACCTGCGAGTGGTTCCCTCTCATCTTCATCATCTAAAGCGGGTTTTCATGCCGGTTCATATGGCTTTGCTATGGTGATTTGCTGTTTGATATGGCTTTGAGGAGCTCGTTAAGCAACGTTGACATCATCAGCATTGACGGCACGTTAACTCGTTGGTCCCGGCTGCCGTTGATAGACGACAGTCATTAAGCTAAGTCAGTAGTTATAAGGGCGGCTTGAAAGCACTAGCCTTCTTCCATCCATAGTTAAGCATCGGGACGGAGTATGCACTAAAGAGCTTAACTATCTCTTTAGAGCATACTCCGTCCCGCTGCTATTCTTCGGTTGAGGGGAGACTCGTACCATTGCAGTGGGATGAGCCATGTCAGTGCGGATGACTCTGGATGCTGTAAGAGAGGTTCTGACATTAAAGCGAGGCAGGTCACAACAAATTCAGTCCGACTGTAGTAATACTGTGGTCTTCTGTAAGGTTAAACAGAAGACGGCAGCTAAATGTTAGCTCCCTAGAGGGCTGGTTCGTGTAAGGGAGTCTAAGGAGGACTTGAAAGTTTGCTTGTCAAGAGAAGTTCATAAGTGGCAGTGGTGGTATATAACCGGTTAAACATGCCTACCGCTCGCTATGAGTGGTATGCTTGTTTCTCATCTGTAGTAGTGTGAAAATATAGGATGTAAAGTGAAAACTTAATAAAAATGGCAAAGTTAGGTAACTAAATACAGTAATTTTATGTCGTTTGGCTCGTGTCATAAGTGGCAGTGGTGGTATATAACCGTTTAAACATGCCTACCGCTCGCTATGAGTGGTATGCTTGTTTCTCATCTGTAGTAGTGTGAAAATATAGGATGTAAAGTGAAAACTTAATAAAAATGGCAAAGTTAGGTAACTAAATACAGTGATTTTATGTCGTTTGGCTCGTGTTTTAATTGGTATCATCTAGCGCGCCGTTAACGAGGGGGGATTATCCATTTACCTAGAATTTGATCATTAAACAAACTGAAACATAAACCAGAAGTGGCCAAACAGTTCATGCTAAACGTTTATATTTATATAATTATTTGAAAAAATTGCTCCATTTTTTTAAGAATTTGCCGTAGATACTGATTTTTGTATAGAGACTGACATCAGACCTCCACAATCCAGAGGGAAAACCAGACCTTTCTTAGGCTAGGTTACATGTCTTTCGAAATATAATTTCTTAGACGTACGGGTTTCCACACGATGTTTTCCTTCACTGCCAAGCAAGTGATAATTACATGAAACTGAAAATACAAATTTAATGTACATGCGCTTACCAGGACCCAGGACCGTCGGATAATGGACCGGTTGTTTATCCGCTTTATAAGAGGTAAAAAAAATTCTTAAATTCAAATCTATTGGAAAAGGGAAATTATAAAACGTAAGATATGTCACAAAAAATTCAAACTCTCTTAGATAAAATAGATAAATAAAATTAGATAATTAAAATTTGTGACTATATATACATATATCATTAAGATAAGTATTTCTACCATTACTGATCCACTAATGAAATCCACTCAGAAGGTGATGTCAGGAGCACTAGAAACCGGCAAGCGTGCATGAGAAGAGTTGTTAGAAGAATAATGTTAAAGACGCGAGTAAGGTGTGTAGGGCCAACTGATGTGGCGCTCAGTTCTCTCTGCTTACATCACGTCAAATCCCTTGGGGGGTCCCAAGGGATTTGACGTGAAGTTATAGATATATAGCTTGATCCACACTTATATATTGTAAATTTATCTCTTTCAGAAGGTATTTTTCCTGAATCATTAAAGTCTTCCATCATAAAACTAATCTTTAAGAAAGGTTAAATCTGAAATATGAATACAGATACAAACTACAGGCCAAACGCTCTAATATCTCTATTTTTTACAATCTTTGAAAAGGTTATATATGACTTTATAAAAAACAACAAATATTATCGCAAAAGAGCCGAATGGTTTTTGTAAAAGTAAAAGCACTTCTCTAACAATCCACTCTACTAACTAATAAAATCTATCATAGACCGTATTGTAAAGAAATAAAGTCCTCTGTATAGATATGACTAAACGCTTTGAGTTTGATTGTCATAATTGTCTTCTTGATTAATTATACATGGTACGAGAGGTCCAGCACACGATTGACTTAAATCATACCCAAAATATTACTCAGAATGTGTGAAGATTAAAAGAAATTGTCAGAAAAATAATTCTCGAAACATATAGATTAGCAAACATATAGGGTAGCATTCTGGCCCCTTAACTACTTTTACTTTATACATCAATGATCTTTTAAATACCATAAAACGCATATCTGCATTATTTGCCGACGATATATCAATAATATGTAGGAGTTAAAATATAAAATAATTATAAAAGCGAAATAAATGACACACGATCCGATTGTGTAGCTTTCGGTAAAAAAGTTAAAAACGAATACAAATAAAACGAGATGTTTACAGTTTCATACTTTAAAATCTAGTCCGAGAAATCTCAACATAATTTACAAGGGCGCGAGCTCTGCTGACATAAATAAAAATAACCTATTTACGGCGCAGAAGCATTGCATTAGAGCAATATACAGAATAAAGCAAAGGGAGTCTTGTCAACCGATATTTCGCGAGTATAACATACTACTTTTATTTATCCTATTTGTACATTCTTGATGTATGTATTTTTGCACACGGCAGCAGCAAAGCAGAGCACTTGCGGGCACAATACATAACCGCAATATCGCATAGACATAAACTCTACTTGCCAATGCCAAATCTGCCCACTTCCTTTAAAAATACCATATTAGGTGTATAAAACCACACAATGAACTCTTAGTTTCACTTAGGTATCTACCAGAAAATCAGTTTAAATGAAAATTATCAACATGCCTGTCTGCATGGTGTTTTAATAGCGTAAAAATATATAATGTAAGGAAAATTTAACGTTAATGTCGTTTACTATAATTTTTTATTTGATTTATCTGCATCGTAATAGATTGCGCGATTTACATATCTAGATTTCTCAGTGAATTTTTTTCAATGTTTAATCTAATGTATAATAGTTTAATTATAATAATATAAATGGTGTACAATAATTAATTCTATAATGATGATTAATAATGTGCTAAATTGTATTATTTCGTATACATGTGAAGGTAGATCTTGATAAAACGCATATACAAATGTAACTCTTCATTATTTTCAATTTCAACGAAAAAGCAATTTCGATAGTGATTGCTTTGAGGCTAGATATTACGTAACAAATAAATTTTTGTTACGTAATATCTGGCCCCAAAGCAGTCAGTATCGAAACGTTTAGTACGGTCAGCCATGCAATTCTCTAAGCAACTCATAATGGCTGTGTGCGTCGCTGTGATCACAGATGTCACAGCTTTGACATCGTCTACTGCGATCACGGCTAAATTATTTGGTATTCGATAAGGATTGTAAGCGTACGCGAGGCTGTTTGCCTTGTAGAATTCCAATTCCACGCAGCCTTGCGGCGCTAGTGTCGCGCAACCATGAAAAGCGACACCAAAGAATTGCAAATTTGTGTTCAAGGCTGTAACAGCCGATGTTTCCGAGGATGTAAGTATGTTTGCTCTTACAGAATTGCATGGCAGTACTTATAGAGCAAGGCGGAGGAGGAAGTAGTAATGTGACAAATTATATGTATATTTAAAAAAGAAATGTTTTTACATATGTTTATCAGCTGTCTAGCATCCATAACATAAGCTTTGCTTACTCTGGAACTAGACGGGCCTATGTAATTTTTCCGACAATATTTATTTATATATTATGTGGGTTCTTGTGTGTAATATAATAAGAAATAAATATACTCTTCTTGAATTTATAACATTACGATCTCGAAAATGGTACAAGTTTTGACGTAAATAACTAAAAGGTACGCTGTTCATTATTTTTAGTATTTTTACCCCGTACAGGGGTTAGGAATAACGAAATTTGAATTAGGTCAGTGGAAATTTTACAACTGTCTGAAAAAAAAATTGAACGTGCAAACTTTTTCAGTATATTGTTCGACATGTTTGTTCATGAAATGCCGGGAACTTTTCGTATGAACCCTACTCGCTATTAGCAATAACATTCTGTGCTATAGGAAATTTCATACCAATGCTACTTAAATTCGAAGTAAGGTAAGGAGAAGGAAAATAAGACTAAGTTTCAGATATTTATGTATTATAAATGCACAGAATTGTTTATGCTTAATGTTTTTTGAAATAAATCAATCATTAATACTCGTATGTTGATAGATAACTTTGATACTACAATTTAGCTAATCGACGTAGTGTGACAAACTCATATCAATGAGTTATCGAGACAGAGGGGGATGACGGGGAAAAAATCAGGATCAAATTTGTCATGTTTCATCAGAAGATAGGATGGTTAGGATGAGATGTCTTCTTACTTACTCCGCAAGGGACATCGCGTGGAGATATATGTATATAGATAGAAACGTATGCTCGCCAATGGCCCCGGTTACATCGCCGTTAATATACACAATGTTCAAATCATGACTTACTTTTTGAGTTCCGTACCCCAAAAAGTAAAGGGGAAGCCATACGGGATTATTATGTTGTTCTTCTGTTGGTCTGCTTGTACATCAAGGAATCTTAAATCAAACTGTACCGAGAATCATGCAATTTGCAAGAAGGCATGTGTCATAATCATAACAGCAGTAGGTGCAGGTAAAATGCAAATCCGTGGTTGTATCTGGCAGCTTGTATTTCAACAAATTATAAATCAATACCTAGACGATTATCTAACCAGTAAGTAGTTACTTAGGACCCCGTGATTTGATAACGAGTAAAGAGTCTTTGGTATTACCAGCAATCTTTTAAGGATTTACTGTATTTACTGCAGTGGTAGCACTTGCGAGCGATACCAGGCAAAAATGTAGGCTCTGTATTATGCGTGATGGTGACCGTTCGCCACTTTACATCAGGTGGGTCTCATACTTGTTTGCTTCCTGACGTTGTATAAAAAAAATTTGAGAACCTTACGGTAGAAGTGGCTCCTTTTAGCTAAAAACAATTTCGTAGTACGTGGTGCCAATCAGATAACAACGTGGCAACGCCAGGGTGTGGTGGGACGCAGAGTTCCTACTAATATTATAAATGCGAAAGTTTGTATATATGGATGGATGTTTGTTGCTCTTTCACGCTTAAACGGCTGAACGGATTTGAATGAAATTTGGCACGTAGATAGATTATGATCTGGATTAACACATAGGCTACGTCATTAGACTCCACGCGGGCGGAGCCGCGGGCAGCAACTAGTATTTAATATAATCTAATTTAATAAGCATGCCATTTGCACAAGGTGTCACACGGGCCACACACCTTTTCCCATTTTTGGTACGGAACTCACAAAACGATTAGTGATGAATATTAAAAACTGTAACGATAAAAGCGAGCACAAATGCATTCCGATTTCAATAACGTAATGACCACATTACCTGATACAATAATTTGGTTCCGTAGAAAGCCGCGGTTTCACCGGTAAGCCGATGAGAGTGGAGACAGATGTCACGATTCCACTTTCTTCCATCACGCATAATATTCAGGTATTTGCGTAGCTTGTAGTGATATGAAAGTACAATCAGAATTCGTACATCGGTCAAAGCTAATGGTATCGGTACTGAGTATGCAATTTTGATTCGGCGAGTTGCATTAATTACGTAAAGATGTGACTGACACGTGAGATGGGCTGTGGAAGGAGTGGGATGTAAATGTCTCGCCAATATCTGTAGTGATTAGAAGTTTATCAATTTCAAATGAGCGTGATGCAGTCCACCAGATTTTTTATTTATCTAGCACCGCTGCCGTGGGCAAGGCTATGTTATTACATTCACATTTGTGTACAGTTTCTAATTTGTCACATTTCACATACAAATAAACACATTCATACATCACATTCTCTTTCATTCCACAATTCATCTTTCATTCATCATCTTACAGTTTTATTTTCTAAAAAAAATTTGATTTGGCCCATTTTAGAACGCCGGTAAAACGATTATAACTGTTTCCAAATTTTCCTCCCTATACTGCGTCAGTCCAGACACGGGCGACAGTGAGCTTCACAGCTCCACCTAGCCACCGCGGCAGTCCATCAGTTAGTGTTAGTCAGTTTTGATAAGCTCGGTGGCGGAGTAATGCTACTTAACATGTCTGTATATATTGGTCTGGATGTTTTTAAAAGAGGTTGGGCGCATCAAAGCAGCCCCCTTCCGGTACGCAGTAACGGCCCACAGGGGCCAAATACAAAGACAGGTAAAAAAAAACCAAAGCAGCACGTCACAGAAATCGTGGTTAAATAACAACTCCCTTGAGGGTTGTTGTGTTCCCGCGTATGCCTGAGGTCACCTGTAAGCACCTAAGGAGTTGCTGTGTTAGCAGCAGATGTGGCATCGCGCGAGTGATAGTTAATATATTACAAAAGTTCATAGGCTGCGGTAACCGCTTTACATCAGGTGGGCCATGGGTAATGTGCTCATTACGTTATCGAAACCTACAGTCTCTACTACTACCCAAATATGACATGTGGTATATGGGAATGTGTTTGAAGTCGAAATCTGGCGTAGAAACTTCAGTTTGTGCAAACTACTTACTTCGTGTTTCTACGCAGGATTTAAACTTAGTTAATTAATTAATAGGCACAGATTATATAGTTAGTACAGTAAATTAATAGTCAAGCGATAACTACAAGGTGTTGAAGAAATTTACCGGGTGGGTTTTAAAACACGATAAATCAATTGGTGGAGCAATGCGGTCAAACGTGGATTCAAATGTTGCTCGTGTTGATTTTTTTAAATAAGTAACTACCAAATTTAAATACATAAGTTCTGTTTTATAAGTGTTTAAATTACAGAAAAGCAAATTATTTTGAACGTTACGATTTTTATTTATCTTCCAATATAATATCGATAGATACTAATGTATTAGGTACATTATTTAAAAAAATCTGATTCAATTATTTAAAAATCTCTTTGCTTGATATAAAAACAGATAGGTACCTATAGCTTTAAGTAATCATTCAATTTAAACAATATTTTAGGATTTTCACCATGTAGGTATATATATATATATATACAGGTGTTACAAAAATTTCAGAGAGTCGTTGTACTTATACCTAAACAAGAAAAACTTTTACTATAGAAACTTATACGAAAATACAATAAAACATCTGTTTTATACAAAATGTATATACTCGTACCTACTCAACGTAAGGTAAAAAAAAAAAACAAACAAACACAATTAAATCTTCTAAAAACCATTCAGCGAAGGTCATATCACAAATGACCTCACATTGACATCACAAATGAATGAATGAATACATGAGTGTGTCTGGGTGTGTATGGGTATATACGCGCGTGTGGCAATGAGCGTATGTACACGTGTTAATGAGTATGGATGAGTGTTATCAGTGTGTGTCTGTGTATGCATGTGTGCGAGAGTGTATGGTTGTGATTGCGCGCAACCATACACTCTATACATACGCTAGCGCATGCATGCGGATGTGTATGAGTGTATAGGTATGGGTAGGTATGTGTTTCAGAGCGTATGGGTATATATGCGTGTGTGTACGAGAGAACTAGAATATGGGCGGATCTATGATTTGCCGCTGCAGTCTGCAGTCGAGTTTAAACTCATGACTTCAACGACAAGCCACACGTCGCCTGTTGCTGTTGTCTGCGGTTGGCTACGAAATGGCTCCTTAACTAGGTACGATAAAATCACATTGTTAATTTGCGTAAATATTTTCATTTCTTCCAAAAATCGGATTAATGTTTTGGTTTCCTACAAAAATGGAGTCAGAGGGACAAAGAGCTTGTGTTGTCCCTTAGTCATCATTTTAAAGGAAAACAGAGCTCTATGTGAGATGCCGTCTTAAAGGCAAAACTTTTGTTTTAGACAATTAGCTAGGATAATGATAAATTAAATTTATTAAGGGCTTCTTACACCAGTTGCCACTAAAGTGGGTTTTAACCTAACTGACTTAACTCAAGTAAAGTCAAAGAATTTGTCACGTGACAGATGTTATGACTTAACTGCCAGTTAGGCTAAAGTTCACTTTAGTAGCAACTACTAATGGCTAGCTAGCAAATTTTTAGGGTTCCGTACCCAAAGGGTAAAACGGACCCTATTACTGAGACTCCGTTGTCCGTCCGTCCGTCCGTCTGCCACCAGGCTGTATCTCACGAACCGTGATAGTTTGATAGTTTTAAATATTTAAGGGGGCTCCCATACAACAAAACGTGATATTTTTGCTCGATATTGATAACGGCAACAGGTAGACGCTTGAAATATTTACAGAATATTTAGTTATATATTCACTTTAAATATAAATAATTAAATTAAAATAAAACAAATATTTAAGGGGGGCTCCCATACAACAAACGTAATTTTTTTGCCGTTTTTGTAACATCTTGCAACATCAAGAAGTTTTTTTGGTATTATTATCAAATTACAATATGGAATGGGGTGATAAGGAAAATAGGATTGCAGTGATTGCCTTGCACAAAGTGGGTATGGAACTGTTGGTCATATTCAAGACACTTCAAAAGCTTGGTATCACCCGCGTTCGTATATCGTATCGTACTATCGACAGATACACCAACAACACTTCCGCCGTTGAAGACTATGAAAGATCGGGGGACCGCGTGCTGTTAGAACTACAAAGGCTGTTAATGCTATTAAAGCTAGAATTTGGCGAATTCCTATTAGGAAACAGAAAATCTTATCGCAAGAAATGAAGATTCTGGCTAGGACACTGTCGCATATAATAAAACAAGACCTGAAGCTTGGCTTTTATCGTCGATATACAGGACATGCTCTAAATCAATCCCTACAATTGTAGAGAGTGGATCGATCAAAACGCCTTCTGTCCCGATACGCAGGTGAAAGGCACAACCTCTTTACCGATGAATAAAATTCACGATTGAAGAGCACAACAAGCAAAATGATAAAATGTACGCTCACAGTTCTACAGAAGCCGCCCAAATGGTTGAAAAGGTACATCGTGGTCACCATCCTGCGTTTGTAATGGTTTGGTGGATATTACAAAGCAATTTTCGCAATTAATTCCTATCGTAGACGGTAACTAGTTAAATAGCATCAAATGTAACACAGAAGCTGTAACAATATCGAGATTAGATTTATGCTGGTAAGTGGTGTAGGTACATATGTTGATATTGAGATTTTATATTTTAATCACGGCACTGAGATGGCACTCGTAGCAATTATAAAATTAATGCATAGTTGTACTGAGAATTCTACCAGACGGATCCTTCCATATATTATACAATCTATCTATAACTTCACGCCAAATCTCTTGGGGGTAGGCAGAGAGTACCGAGCGCCACGTGACTCGATGCTTACATACATATTATACAATGCCTAGATAATTATAGCAATCAACTATTAGTGACCAGCGTTAGCTAAATCCGAGAAACAAATGTGTATTGCTTCGTCATTTTGAACGAATCATTCGAACGAAGTCGACTGGATCTGAGTCCGAATGATGAGAGAGACCGAATGATAGAACAGTCAAGATTTGAGAGATTAGCAGGTGTAAAATCTAAATTGAGAATTATGTTATAACAGAATATTAGTTATACATTTTTTAAAGTTATTTGATGAATTTTAATTATTAAAAAGTAATAGATTTAACTAGTCGTATTATGATCTCTGTGGTCAGACAGCACAGATTTATTATTAGTAGTATGCATTTTGGCGACTAGATGGCGTAAGCTGTAACATTTTAATGTAAGATTTGAATGACTTTTACTTTATGTACGTTTATTTATCAATTATCTTGATTAGATTTTTTTTAATTTAGGAAACTGGGATTTTTGTCCAGCTTGTAACGGATAACTCGTTACAAGTTAGTTGTATAAAAAAAAAAAACTGTGAAGACAGACACTTGCGTATTACCTAGCAGGCAAATGTTGGTCGACACGGACATGCGCGTTTTCAGTTTATTCTATTTTAGTTACTTTCACAGCATTATGTCATATTTTATACTATATCGTGGGGCTCGTGATATGCCATTGAAACAATTTTTATATTACAAAAAAATGCCATTCGGTCTATTTATAACTCGGTTTCCAAGGAGTCACCTAAGGAACTATTTAAAGAAATAACTATCATAATGATTTCTTATACTTCCTAGATGCAAGTCGTCATTTTACGCTCGTGGTGTGGTGACGACCAATGCCGGACTAAGCGGGCGATGTATAGAGATTTTGAATTGATCGGAGTTTCGGTGGAAGTGGGACACGAAACGAACTAACTTGTTGCTATTTACATTATTTTTCGCTAGTTACACGCTTAAAATGGCTAGTGTATTATTACTTTACTCTCCACTCACCCCAGACTCTAAGTAATAGTAGGTAACCTTGCTATAATATTTTCAAGGTTGCCTTGTTTTTTAGTAATTCAAGCATATTCTAACTATCTAATATCTATCTATCTATAACTTCACGCCAAATCCCTTACGGGGTAGGCAGAGAGAACCGAGCGCCACGCGACTTGATCCTTACATACCTCACTCGCTCCTTTAATATTCATTGCTCTTGTCATGCACGCTCGCCGGTTTCTAGGGCTCCTGACATCACCTTCTGATAGAACACGACCAATTTGATCATGGTAGGTAAGTCTTGGCCTTCCTCGGCTCCTACATCCTTCCACTTTTGCATTGTATATCTGCTTCGTCATTCTTTCATCCTGCATTCTTTCTACATGTCCGAACCAACGGAGCATGCCTCAACCAAACTATTTTTAACGGAAGTATCGCGTGTTTTATTTATTTTGTTGAAACCTGACGTTTCGAACGCTTTGCAGCGTCCGTGGTCGCAGGAAAGACTAAGGTGGTATTTGTCTTACATTAGTTATTCAATTATTACATCTACCGACATGGATGGATTAATTATATATGTTCCGATTCACACAAAAATCGCTCACAGTGTCCGAACATTTTTTAGTAGATCTTTGGATTTGTGATTTGATTATTTTTAGGACTGGATCCCAAGCAGGTGGTACTTGCCAACCATCTTCTCTATTGAAATTGGGGTGTTTTCTTATTTCAATAGCCTCGCGCAACATTCTCGGCATGTAGCGATTCTCCTTGGCGAGGATTTGTGGTTTATCGAACCGGATGTAATGGTTTGGTTGGTCCAGTGTATGTTCACATACTGCAGAGTTTTTATCGCGCCTATTCTTCATGTCAGCAATGTGTTCTTTTACACGAGTACCTACGCTTCTCTTTGTTTGCCCTATGTATGATAAACCACATTCGCGGTCTAATTTGTATACTCCTGTTTCAACAAAAGGTTTCAACAAAATAAATAAAACACGCGATACTTCCGTTAAAAATAGTTTAATTTCAATGTGTAACAGTCGCGAAAACCTAAGACAATACTAAAACTAATTATTAAGCTAACCCGATAGACGTTGTTCTGTTTTACCTATGAATATTAAATTTGAATTGGAATAGCGAGCTCGGTGGCTCAGTCATGAAAGACGCGACTTTAACACCGACGCTTATGGGTTCGATTCCCACACAAGACAAACATTTGTGTGCATGAGCATGTCTGTTTGTCTTGGTCTGGATGTTTTAAGAGAGGTAGGGCGCATCAAAGCAGCCCGCCTGGAGAAGTACCTCCACCTCACAGAAAACCGCAGCCAAATAACAACTCCGTAGAGGGTTGTTGTGTTCTTGCGTGTGAGTGAGGTCACCAGTAAGCTCCTAAGGAGTTGCTGTGTAAGCAGCAGAGGAGGCATCGCGCGAGTGATATATGTTACAAGCGTTAATAGGCTTCGGTAACTGCTTTACATCAGGTGGGCCGTATGCTTGTATGCCTCCCGACCGTGTATAAAAAAAGAATAAGTAATAAATCAAAAAAATATTTTAGTAAAGTTTTCTGAAAGTGACCAATTTTCTGCGCAATTTTCTTAATTTTCGTTAATTTCCGTAAGAACCTTCTACAAAGTATTTGGTTAACTTCTATAAATAAAACAAAAAAGCCAAAGATAAATGAAATCAGTTAAGTCCTTCTCAAGTTATGGCGTGACCAAGGGAAATAGGGATTCATTTATATATAGGTATATATATATATATATATATATATATATATATATATATATATATATATATATATATATATATATATACCTATATATAAATGAATATATATATATAGGCAACGCAAGAGTGACACCCCTGGTGTTGCAAATGCCCATAGGCTACGGTAACTGCTTACCATCAGGCGGGCCGTACGCTTGTTTGTCACCTTAGTGGTATAAAAAAATAAAGATTATGTTAGACAGTTACAATATGTTTGAATTACTACCGGGCTTCAAATCGAGAGCTTAGTACGCGACCGGGACTGACGCTCGGACGATGATGAGTCACATTTACAAGTGCGACTCGGAACCGCACACCGAGGTTGCGTATCCCCATTTAAAATTTAAGTTTTATATTACGGTTACGTTATATAAAAAAATGGGGTTACAAATTACACCTATCCCACAAAATTCGTCCAAATCAGAATTTGGAATCTGCAGTTATCGTTGACAAACATACTTAAATACAAAAAATGTTTCTTCGCCCCTACTCGACCCAGAGACAATAATTATACAACAATAACAACAACAACTGCAGTGCAGCCTTCGAACAACAGATTTTAGCTAAAACATGCATATGATTTCTTAAAAAATTGTCTGACAGGGAAAAATAGCAATTTGTTATGAGTATTGATTTTTGTCAAAATTTGTGATCCTATGTCAACTGTAAGTGCCCTATATAGGTTTTGATTTGTTATTGTTTGGCACAAAGACAGACAGACGGACTACAACGTAATCCTATGGTTCCGTTTTACCACTTTCGGTCAGGAGCCCCAAAAAATGCTTTGAAAATGGTCCATCTCTGTATCCCCTTAAGAGGTATATGATACACAATAAAAGGATACATAGACTTTAAACCTAAACCTAAAGTATCGCTTCCGCGATGTTACTTCTGCTGGTAACACGGCAATTCCTTTGGAGCTTACTGTTAACCTCACTCACTCGCTGCGCTTTTCCGTGAGGCGGAGGTTTTCTGTTTTGCGCCTTATCACTATTGAAAATACCCAGACCAAGACAAACATACCTACATGTGTGGGAATCAAACACATGAGCCTTGGTGTTAATTAGCATTGTTAACCACTACGCCAGCGCACTCGTCAATAATATTTAACAGAATACTTTTAAAAATAGTTTAGTAATAAGACACATAAAGACGTTCCAGGTGTGGGAAAATCTTTAATTGTGAAAATTATGTTGTTATAGCTACTAGATATAGTAAATACACACTTAGTGAAAATTTCAAGTGTTTACCTTTTATGGTTCAAAAGTTAGAGCTCTATGACAGACGGACAGACTGACATGTAAACCGACACCAGAGCCTTAAAATTGGGTCCGATTGGGGCCCGTAGGGTATGGAACTCTAATAATACGATAGCAATTGAAAAAAAGCATTTATCAGCAACGAAATTGTGTGACTTTCAGGACCAAGTAAACTATGGACGTATTGGTCCATCGAAAGTAATGGAATTACAAACTCAACTAAGTAATAAGAATTACCGTATTATTGTTAAGGTTATCCAATTGTACTCAATTCCGCCATAATTCTATCGTAACCCGTTTATTTGCATTTTAACATTACAGCGCACAAGAAAATGTTATATAATGTAAGGCTAAAGATGTGTTGAAACAACATGTAGTAACCGTAAGGCACGTAATGTAAATTTAAGCGACAGTAAGTAATTGCTTTGTTTCCCGTGAATCACAGACCCGTGCATGTTAAGAATATTTATGAAATACACGTACAATATTTTTAAGTACTATCGTGTAAAAACAAGCGCTCATACTTGCCTGGTAAATAATGTAAGTACGAGTAGTTACAGATTCCGTAGCTGTATTTATTTGAGAAAATTACGGAACGCTCTCTTCTACTGCTCTCTGCTTCACGTCTGCACACTCCGCGCTAAATTGCAAGGTAGCCAGAGAGAACCTAGTGCCATATGACTCGGGCCTTACATTTTGATGAGCTCTGTGGCTCAGTCTGAGGTGAATGACGCGACTTTGACACCAACACTTTTGAGGGTTGATTCCCACACAAGGCAAACATTTGTGTGCATGAACATGTCTGTTTTTCTTGGTCTGGATGTTTTAAGAGAAGGAGGGCGCATGAAGCAGCTCATCTGGGGAAGTACCTCCACCTCACAGAAAACCGTAGCCAAGTAACAACTTCCTAGAGGGTTGTTGTGTTCCTGCGTGTGGGTGAGGTCATTAGTAAGCTCCCAAGGAGTTGCTGTGTAAGCAGCAGAGGAGGCATCGCGCGAGTGATACTTAATATATTACAAAAGTTAATAGGCTACGGTACTTGCTTTACATCAGGTGGGCTGTATGCTTGTATGGCTCTCGATGTAGTATAAAAAAAACATTCCTTACTCGCTTCTGTAATATTCATTGCTCTTCTCATGCACGCGCGCCGGTTTCTAGGGCTTCTGATATCACCTTCTGATTAAAAACTATCAATTTGGTCATGGTAGGCAAGTCTCGGCACCTACATTCTTCTAATTTTGCATTATATATCTGTTTTGTAATTCCTGCATTGTTTATGTATGTCCGATCCCTGCTGAAAGTGCGTCCAAGATATAGAATAGGAGAGAAATAATAAAATGTATATTACTTCTCTCCTATTTTACAATTTTATTGCGAGTATTAACCCCGTCTACTTGTTTCAATACTTCATAATCAACTATAATCTTGAGCTTGAGCGCTTACAGAATCTTTGTATTCGGTACATATTTGGACTCCGTAAATATGACCACGTATCTGAATTTCGCTCAAATCTCAAGTGGCTTCCTATTAGACTTCGCCGTAATCTACACATTTTATCCCTTCTTTATTCCATTATTTTTAATCCATTATCCCCTGAATATTTGAATGAGCGTTTCTCTTTCCATGATGGAGCGCAGGGTCGTTCTATTCGTAGTGCTCTCGCCCTTCGTCTTAAAACGCCTTCACACTCTTCCCAATATTACACGAAATCATTGTCGGTGCAGGCTGTGCGGCTTTGGAATGCTCTGCCGTTAACAATCCGTAATGCACAAACTGTGGTCAGTTTTAAAAATCAGGTTAAGGCTCATTATCTTTCTCTTACCTAGACTTAGCTTAATCTATTCGGTTCTTTAGGCAGATTGGCAGTCACTGCACTCCTTGCTTAAAACAGTGATTAAAATGTTATGTACATGTATTTCTGTATGCGTACGTATATATATAGTTTTATGTAGGTATTTGTATGTATGGGTATGTATATTATGTGTGTGTAAATTTATATGAACTAAGTTTTTAACTTTAGTTTGTTTATTATTTGTGCTGCGCCACCTACCTATTTTGTTATTTTATTTTTTCTTCTACTCTAAGGTTGTCTGGAAGAGATCGCTATGCGATAAGACCGCCTTTTGTACTTTAATTTTAAGTTGTCATTTTAATATGTATACTGTCTTATGTAGTGCAATAAAGAGTATTGTGTATTGTATTGTATAATCCTTACATTAGTTCTGGTTTCTTATCATCCAAATTATCCTTGTTTTCTTCCCATTCAGTAATAAGCCTTTCTCCATACAATCGTCTGTCACTATTGTGATCATTGTTTGCATTTCAGCTAGTGTTTCTGCTAACAACACAGTATCGTCTGCATAAAGCAAACTGTTCACCATTAGGTCACCCATGCGCAATCCTGCATTAGTTGATCTTATTCTCTGCAAACAACTATCGAGATCCAGGATGAACAGTCGGTCATACAGCATGCAAACCCTGCTTGACACCAAATTTAACATCAAATCAGGTTGACATACCACCATCTATCTGCACACATGCTGAGCAATTCTTGTATGTAGACTTCACAGCAAGGAGTAGTGAACGGTCATTTCCATATCTCGACAATATGTCACACAGTCCATTTCGAAATCCGCCATGTGTCTTCTACAGCGTTCCATCGGATTTCACAGGCATTTTTGTTTTAATTATTTATATAATTTTAAACTTTTACTGCTAAGCTGATAAAACTGATGGCCCTATAGCTGGCGCAGTCTATGCGTAACCCCTTGCCTTTATAGAAGTGTACAATGACTGCGCGTTTCCAGTTCATTGCGATCCTTCCAGTATTCCAACTCAGATTGCTTAAGTACCAGAAAGTTTGATCATCTCAGCTGTGATCATATCAATTTCTGACTTTTCATGTTTCAAGCTTTGTATCGACCATTCCATCTCATCCGAATGTAGAAAAAAAAACATATGTAACACAAAATGGCTACAGGTTTTGTATTATATTAATGTATTAAGACTCTAGTATACATTTATTATTATTTTTGGAGTCGGTGCCAGCGCATTTGTCGTGTGTATTTGGTGTGTAGTTGTAATAGGTCTACTTAGGTATTGCTACATTATCGCATTAAACGCAACTTCAAATCTATTTTGTAAATGTAAGAAAATTTCACAAACAATCTTGGCTGGCCCGACTTCTAAAATAACAATAAATGTCTTAATACATTTATTTTATTCTAAGTCGTCTAAATATACATTTCTAATTTTTGTATAAGTGCAAATAGACACTATAATGTTTGTTTATGGTCATACTAGCTGTTGCCCGCGGCTCCACCCGCGTGGTGTCAAATAACGTAGCCTATGTGTTAATCCAGATCATAATCTATCTACGTGCCAAATTTCATTCAAATCCGTTTAAGCGTGAAAGAGCAACAAAAACAATCCATCCACACATACAAACTTTCGCATTTATGATATTAGTATATATAATGTAATATAATATAATGTAATATAATATAATATAATGTAATGTAATGCAATGCAATGCAATGCAATGCAATGCAATACAATATAATATAATATAAAGAAATAAAACAATTATTTTGTAGCTTTTATTGCATTTTGTCATAGCAGGTGTTTCTGGAGTCGGTGTTTCTATTTGTAAAAAAAAATATATAATTATTATAGCTTGAAGTGGCAAATCGACTGCATAATGCGGTGAAACTATACCAGCTTTATTTTATCAACTAATTACCTATTTGGTAGAAAAGCTACGAATTATAAGGACAGGGACATTAATTCATATTTTAATTGTGAGCCTTTTAATGTACTCGTATTAGCCGCGTAGTTGTAATCTTGTAGGTTGACTCGCTGTCGTTGTTGAACATCGTTTTGCTCTTGCGGCTGCGACCTTCGTATTGTCGTAATTCATACGATGGATAATTTTAGTGGTATAAAAAAACATTAAATACCTAAAAAATTCTCTCTTTTTTCAAAAAATTTCTCAGAAACCGAGTGATTGAGGTCCATAGGCCGCGATCAACGCGTCTTACCAGGTGGACAGTAGATTTAGCATACGAAAAGAAACATTTAGGTGTATTGCGCAATTAACACAGCCTGAATCATCAAGGGCGTGAGAGCCTGCCAATTTGTCAATGTCACTATGCTTTGTTTGTATAAGTCTTATCGATAAAGGGTTTAGTGCTAAAGCTTATCATGTCAGATATTACGGTAAAAAGCATTTGAGAATTTTACATGAACGTTGTATGTTGTTAATTGATTTTTTGTTAAACAACATACATTGATATCGGATACATGTAGATACATAAGTTGATTAAATTGAACTTCTAACCGAATTAAAAAACGGAGGAGAATATTTACATATTTAACGCGTATATTTCTTTTTAGTACCTTTATTCAAAGATATCTGGAGAACTGTTTGGACGAATTTTGAGAAACAAACTGTCTTCTATTGAGGTAGATTCTCCAATTTAATACTATGTATTTGTTAAAAATTTAAAATTTGAACCGGGGACCAGTTGGTCAATAGGGCCGTTCTTTATCCACTGTACAGAACTCACTACGATACTTCGTTTTATTTTTGTGTTTGTCAAAGTATTCTGAAAGAATTTCTTATTTCTAGATATCCGTTCAGAACACTATGGGAAATTCTCAAAAGAGTAGTTAGCAGCATAGGCATCTACAGAAGTGGATTTTTTAATGAGCAATTTATGGATTGAATTACCTTGCTGTAGATTGCAGCTACTTTCTCGTACGGATCTATAGTCGGAAGCTAGTCTGTGCATAAAAATACATGTCTTGACTCTCTAACAGATCAAAGTTAAAACAGTTTTATACAACTTCTTCTTCGCATCATCCCGTTTCCTAATCCATTAGGATTGGCGGGGTCCACTACCTGAGCTTAATGATTTGACCAAGTCATTGACTTTTACATAGATCCAGTGCCGTCAGACTTCCACAACCAAAAGGGAAAGCTATGAAGTAAGTAGTAAAAGGTCTCTAACAATCTGATGGCAAATATTTATTATATATTTCTCCAATAGTTTTTTAAAATACTCGTACATATCATCACGACTTGGCGCCTGTTTCCCGAGACTATTGAACACCAGATGCACCGATCCAAACATATCTCGCTTCATTCACGCTCATGAACCTCTTCACGCACGCTCTTCGGTTTTGTTTTCGCCCTTTTTCAGCACATCTTCAATTTCATCTGGACACACATTCAGATCAAATTGAAGATGTGCTGAAAAAGGTCTATGGCGTCCCCTGCCGATATCTCCACTTCCTCTTGTTCGATACACTTCTTTCGTAAGTTCTTATCATTCATTCTTTCCAAATGTCTAAACCGGCAATCCTTGCCAATTTTTGTCACTACGTCATCATTCGTCACATAGTTATCGTATTGTGCTATTTCTTACTGCATAAATCATTCTAACTCCACGCCTCTTCAGCGCTCGCATTTCTACATACTATATATTTATGAACTAACTTTATTTTATATAATATGACTTTGCATTGTCATGGGTATATGAATTTAAATGTGTTCGATACGAAACTAAGCTGAAGTGGTTATTGGAACTTCCTCAATTGCTAAATTGGCCCGTCACCCATATGAGATCTTTGTTGGTGATTCACACCCGCCAGGCGACGGGTTAGTTAGAATCTAGAACATGGTTGTTTATTGAGCTACTTGTACGTCGTGGTCGTGGGTCATTGCATTTATATTAAGATACTTGTCGTGATAGAATTCGTGCCAACAGCTCGACGGCGACGTTATGCATGTCAATCTAAACCAATACGCAAGCTAAGTAACGATAACCTCAACCTGTCTATTGATGGGATTATTAATCATTAGTCGGAAGGCAAGTTAAGTCGTCGGCCTCAGCTGTTATTTATCCATGTAGTCGTGTAGTTCAGTTAGTAGCCTTCAAGCGGCTTTAACATTCTGGTCGTCGCGAATCCGCAGTTGCGTGATAGAATATGCAATAAACCCCGTCTGTTGAATGTAGACTCGTATTATTAAGAGGGATGTGTATAAGTGTGTATAGAACATTTTTGTTGAATCTAGAAACATATATTTTTAATCTTTATATAAAGCATTAAAGAGATATCATGACAAAATAGAAGGAAAAAAAGGTCATAAACCCTATCACACTAGCACACTGCAAATGACGTTCTGATTTTGGTTATGCAATGTGCAGGGTCAGACTCTACAACTCAGAGGGAAAACCACAGGTGACAAATAATTGTTTTAGATATCTACGAGTACATACATAAATCGGCCCAACTGGGGAAATACCTCCATCTTACAGAAAACACCTCCGACGCCAAATAACAACTTCCTGGAGAATTGTTGTGTTCCTGCGAGTGATACTTCCAGTATTGCAAGTGTTCACAGGCTACGGCAACCGCTTAACATCAGGTGAACCATATGCTAGTACGTCTTCTGACGTTCTGCATAAAAAATACGTCATTCGAAATATAATTTCTCGGACGTGCGGGTTTCTGATGATGTTTCGGCGGTGAAGGAAGACGGTGAAGGGGAAGGCACGAAGTGATAATTACTAATACGGGCACATACCGTGACAAGTCATGTTAGACTCTTGCAGCATTCGTTTTGCTCTTTTTACGTGAGTCATAATAAAGGTATAAGGGTCAAACAGTCTAGCTTGACGCTGCGCTGTATGTACATAAATCAAAAACACGAATTTAAACGAAACACGAAAGGTACATGCCCACATCAGGATTCGTATCTGGGATCGGTCAATTAATAGGCTGGTTCTTATATAATAACTTAGAGAACGAATTGTCATAATTCAATTCTTATTGCTTGATTTCGTGTTTATTATTTTAGTAATTTGGCTGTATGTTGATGAGTCAGTCGCCAGTCACGGTGACCGACTAATCAATATACATTCTTCTTTCATGTTTTTCAAATCAAATCAAATCAAATTGTATATTTTGCATGAATACAGGTTACATTAAGGATATTACAAGAAATGTTAGGTTCTATACCGTATTCTACCATTACAGTGTACAAAATTATGCATAACATAGTCATGAAATTGTCAATTGTTTGCATATCGTCCTTTAAGAAATCATATACTTACATATATTTTATTATTAATTATTGAATTATATTAAACAAAATGTCAACACATATTAATATTATCATTGAAATATTCATTAATACTATAATAAGCTTTATATAGGAGAATGTCCTTGACTTTCTTCTTAAAGGCGAAAATTTTTTAATTTCTAGTATGTGTTTAGGTAACTTGTTATACAGCTTTGGTGCCATTACATATACACTGCTGTGGTACATCTTGGATTTTGACATTGGAGTTCTAATCTTATGGCTGTTGCGGGCACTTACTAGGTGCTGAAATAAATGTTAATAGTATAAATAATTTAACATAATAGTATAAATTTATCAGTTATTTTATCAATCGAACGAATCGATGTTATTATTCCATTTATCAATATCGATACAAAAGTGAACCAAATGAGAATAGGAATAAATTTGAAAAAGCTTTCAAGATGGCGTCCTCTAGGACTAATCAGCTCGATTCTCTGTATTTACCATAAAACCAAGGTAATATAATAATACTGTACCCTTCGATACGAACCGTACAGGTACAATCATGTTGATTTCTTGAAGGCGGATAAGGCGTTCCCACTCGTAGGTGCAGGCTGGAGAAATGAAACGCTTGATTTGAAGTATAAGGCTCTGAAGTATGAGCTTCCCAGAGGGCGACGGCTTGCTTTCAGAGGTTGATGTCTACCTCGCAGAGGGACGTGATCAAGATCAGAGGATTGGGCTGCAACGTCGATCGACATTTTTTTTGAGTTTTTACGCCTGACGTAAAATGACTATCTACAAAAGAAGGACTAACCCACTCCGAGCGTGTGTTAATCGTTCTTCTGAGGCACACTCCGGGACCCATTGGGAGGGAGGTGGTGAACTCTCTCTCAGTACCCTTTCGGAGGCCGAACGAGTTATCAAACTCTTACTGACTAAACAGCACCTAGGGACTGCCTTTAACCGGCGCGTGAGAAGAGATGCTCTCTCATACGAGAGAGTATAACTCTTTCAAGAAGTTTGCTCATTGACTTGAGTAGGCTAATGGGTCGGTGATTTGCGGGGTTATCTAGTGTTTTGCCCGGCTTTGTAATGCCGATGACGATTTGAAAGTAGCATAGGTCAAAGCAGGCGTAGAAAATAAGGGCTAGAAGCTCCAGCACTTGGGCTGGGAAGTGCTGTTGAACTCATATATGTAATATAATTCGGTTATGTAATTACAGATGGCGCTGTACTGTTTTGATTATTTTATACAAATACAAATATATTTATTTTGTAATAACATGAGTGTACATGATAAGATGTTGGTGTAAATCTGTTTGTTCTCCATGTTTGGCCGTGTGGCGTACAAAATGAAAAAGACATGCACGTACTAAGATTTATACATTTCAAATATGATTAAAATGAATAAGCAATACAATATTAATATAAAAAATAGACGTAATGTAGTTATATGTAATAATTATTATGACATCGAAGACTAGTAATTAACATATCAATAATTCAGTACCTATGTCAGAAAGTAATGTAACTAATGTCAGAGCAATTAAAATTAAATAGATTAAAATACAATTAATAATTTAATGATTCCATATGCCAGCAATAATGTAAATAATGTCAATCCAAAATTATAATTAAATAGTTCAAAATGCAATTTAGATATTCATGATGCAACCAATAAATAATCAACTCATATTTCAATTTTTTTCTCCGTAATAAATTCAGAAATCGCGTAATAGCACTTATTTATCAAAAACTTTTTCAATCGAAGTTTAAACAATTTTGTCGGTAAACTTTTTAGGCTGTTTGGAAGCTTATTGTATAAAACTGGGCTAATGCAGAAAACACTATTATGCATTAATGTTGTATTAGATTTCCTAACGCAGAGCCTATATTCGTTACGACAGCTCCGAGTTGCGACCTTTGATATTTGTATAAACAAATTTGGATTTTCTTTTACAAATACAGCTACCTCATAAATATATAATGATGGCAATGTCAAAATACTATATTTCTTGAAATAGGGTTTGCAGCTGTCGGTCGGTTTTAATCTGAATATTGCTCTTACGCATCTTTTTTGAGCTTTAAAGACTTGTTCCTTATCCGTGGAATTGCCCCAAAAAATTATCCCATATCTAAGAATGGAATGAACCATACCATGATATGCGACTAATAAAGCGCTGTAATTAAGTACTGAAGATATTTTTTGTAACGCATATGTACTCTTACTAAGTTTTTTAATCAAATCCTCAATATGTATTTTCCAGTTCAGTTTTTTGTCAATTATTAGACCAAGAAATTTAGTGTGTTCTACTTCTTCGATATAGTGATTATTATATTTAATTACATTAGTGGCTGTACAGGAAAGTCTTTGACTGAAATGCATGGCTTTCGTTTTCTCTAGGTTTATTTTTAGATTATTGTCATCTAACCATTTAATAATACATTCTAAGGTAGTGTTTAAGTCACGTGCGTAAGTATTTTTATTTTTGCACTCAATCGTTACTGTACTATCATCAGCAAAAAGGGTCATTGGTTGGTTTGTTATTCTAGGCAAGTCATTAATGTATAAGATAAACAGTAGGGGCCCCAAAACACTACCTTGGGGTACACCATATTTAACTGTTCGTTCTCTTGATAGATAGGAAACTTCTTGTTTAGTATTAAGATTTAACCTTGTAATTTCGACATGCTGTTTCCTATGTTTCAGATACGATTCAATTAACTTTAATACTGTACCACGAATACCATATGCTTCCAGTTTTGTCAATAGAATATTATGGTCTACATAATCAAATGCCTGGGTCATGTCACAGTAAATAGCACACACAGGCGTTTTTTTGTCAACATTGGTCATAACAGTATTCAAAAAGTCATATATAGCCATATTTATTGTTCTATTTTGTCTGAAGCCTTTTTGCTCATTTACTAAAATATCATTTTTTTCCAAATAGCAGTTTATTTGTGCGTACATGTACTTTTCTAATATTTTTGAAAATATAGGAATGAGAGCAATCGGTCTATACGATTCCATATTGTCCAGGTTTCCTTTTTTGAAAACAGGTTTTATGATTATTGTTTTTAGCTTTACTGGATAAGTACCTTCACTAATACATAGATTCAAGATATAGTTAAGATGTGGAGAAATATATTTCGCTACAAATTTGATTACCTTTGTGGAAATCCCATCAATACCTACACTATTGGTGTTCTTCAAAGATTTTATTATGTTTAATATATCAGAAGTAGAACTTGGTGCCATAAACATTGAATTTAGTTTAGTTGATATACCACCTTTTAATTTTGTGTTAGATTTTTGTGTAGGTTTAATTTTGTCAATAAGAAAGTCATTGAAAGCGTTAGAAATAGCTCCAGAGTCTGTTATGCTTTTTCCGTCATGTTTGATTGATATTATAGGATTTTTTGGTATATTTTGTTTAGATGCATTTATTATTTGCCATGTGGCTTTAGATTTATTTTCAGATGTGTTTATCTTATGATTGTTCTGAACTTGTTGTGTCAATTTTACAATTCTTTTGAACGTGGCAGTATATTGTAATAGTTTTATCTTATTGTATTTTGTGGGATTTAACCTGTAATGCCACAGAAGTTGTCTTTTCCTTTTGCTACAAATTTTTATACCACGATGGTCGCTTATATGTTTTTAGAGTAATATATGTAAACGGAAAACAGAGGTCATAGAACAATTTAAAACCATCAATGAAAAGATCATAAGCCACATTTGGATCATCTGTTTTATAAATTTCTGAAAAAGAATAATCTTTCAAACAATTTCTGAATTTTTCCATATTCTCATGACTATAATCACGTCGCTTCGTTTGCCAAGATTTTATTTTACATATTTTTTTGCATGGACATTTTATGAATTGTGCAGTATGATCAGATAATCCTAGCTCCATAACTTCAGATTTACAATTTTTGACAAAGTTGTGCGCAAAATTATCAATACATGTCTTTCTTGCAAGTCTAGTTGCCTGATTCAGTTCTAATTTTAAATTATATTGTAATAGAATACATTCAAACTGCAATGTCAAATGATTTCTATTCAAAGTGTTAATATTAAAATCTCCTGCAATAACAATTTTTTTTTTGTGTACTTTAGTAATTTGTTGCAGGAGTAGTTCCAACTTTTCAAAGAATAAAATTAAATTTTTCCTATTAGGAACTCTATATACACATACTACTATAATATTTTGTTCGGGTAATTCAACAGCACAACATTCAAATGTTCCGGCTACTGAGAATTTAGATATTTCTGGTAGCGATTTCCAGTGATGACCCCATTTAACTAGTATGCACGCTCCTCCCCTCTTGCTGTTTTCTCTGGAGAAATAGGCAGCCATGTCGTAATTAGGAAACCTCAATATGTCTTCATAACCAGACAGCATAAAATGTTCTGTTAAGCAGATAATGTCAACCGGAATGTGTTTTTCAGCTAGTTCTTCGATGCAGATTGCAAGTGCTCCAGATTTGTTTATGAGCCCTGCTATATTCAGATGCATAATATGTAGGTGTTTCTCAAAGAAAAAACCCGGTGTCCATATTTACATGTTCGTCTGGTTCCGTGCCCCCTGCGGTAATGTCATTTGCTTGTATAGATTCATCTGTCGTGTTATAGTCTACAATGCAGTTTATCAGATCATAGAAGTCCCTAAAAATCACTTGCATTCCTATGTTGTTAATATGTCCAGTTCTTAAGTCAGCCATTTTGTTATCATAAGTCAAATTTAAATTTGTGTCAAATATATATGCATATTCGTGCGTTATAGTATCTAGGTAAAGAAGATTGTTAAAGTTTTCAATTCTCCAATTGAACATTGTTGAAAATCTCCCAAAATTAAAATTAGGTAGACCAATAATAATATTTGTATTTTTGATTTCTTGTAGGGTTTCTCTTATATGAAAAATTAATTCAAAATTGTTGTTTGTTGTCTTGAAATCTGTTTCTCCAATCATGATAAAGCAAAAATCATTCATAGTGAAATCTTTTAGTTTGTCTTTTGTGTTTTTTATGAGTGTCCTTATATTGCAATGAGGCCTGATAAAGTGACAAATCTCAAACTTGTCTCTGAATGTGTTCTGAGCAATATTTAAAATTTTATTTCTCTTGTTGGTACTTAATATACAGACTTTTGGTTTTCGTGTTAAGTGCTTCATATGTTTTTTTATTTCTCTGTTACTTTCTACTTCACTGTTTTGGCTTTGTCTATGTTTTTTATCACTGTTATTTTTTACTTCAATTTTATGGTTTTGATTTTCTATATGTGTTTTATCACTTATGGATTCTGTTTGGGTCTGTTTATTATTTTTTTCCGTTTGAGTTTTCTTAATTGATTTTGATTTATGTGCCGGGCTATTGGTAACTCTTTTGAATAATTCATTTTTTTTCTGTAATTCGTCGTTTATGCGCTTGAGATTATTATTCTCTAAAGAAATAATTTCGATTTCTTCATGAGCGCTTTTTAATTCAGTTGAGAGTAAGTCGATACGTTCTTTGAGCTTTTTTATTTCATTATTTTCTTCATCAATTGATATATTTGGCAAGCTGCTACTGGTTGTAGTATTAAGATCTTCAATAATATTGACACTGTCATTCATATTATTTGATTCAGAATGAGCTCGATTTCGATGTCGAAAGGTGATGTTTTCAAAAAAATTCATTTTCTTTCTTAATTTCAAATCAGAAAGAATAATAGATCCAAAATAAAAATGTAATGCATAACAAAAAATGTAATGTAAAAAATGGAAGAAAATTAAAAATTGTTTTTAGTTATGTCAGGATTTGAATTCAGGTCAGTTAATATTACACGTAAGTGTACGCCAACTGAGCTAAAGCTAAAGTTAAGAAACTTGTTGAATAAATGCGTCTTATGGTAATGTCTTATCAGAATAGTTCCTTATTATGACACATCACTGAGGAATGTAAGATTTTTTTCATATTATTTATTTACAATTTATAATTAACACAGTCACTAATTCACTTTCAGTTTGTATTGGTTTGCACTATTAATTATTGTTTGTTTACACTAGACTTTATCCTTAGATGCGAATGAGAAATTATGTTGTGGGTAGGAAGGCAGTCATTAATTTAACTATAAATCAAAGTCCTTGCTTAAAGGGTTAACGTTAGTCACTAAATAAATATTTATATTACGTTTCATTATATATTTTTTACCGTCGAGCATTTGTATTTATTTTTTCACGGCACTAAATTGCACACATTATCCGATTTTATTGTCATGTTTATTTCCCGAATATTTCTACTTTCTTGTAGATAATACTAATACATATAATTTAAACCTCAATATAGCTTCTTAACTTAAAATCACAATAATAACTAGAACTTTATTATTTTTTAACGAAATTTATCACACAGTGTAATGTTTACGTGACAGCAGCGCCATCTCCAATTTTGTACATCATGTTATTAACATTTTTTGGCCATGTAGGGTATGAATTTGTTTTTTTCTGCTTTAATCTTTGCATGTAATTGTGTGGTAATTATAGTATCATAATACATTACCAGTTGAGAAGTAAATAAAGTGATTTATTTCGCTCGAATGAGTTTGTGTATTTGAACGGTGAAGTAACGATAGTTTAGTATTATTAGTATTAGTTTTGGACTTCAGGTCACTGATGAAAGAGTTAATTTCACTTTTTTTTCGATTGATTGAATTCCCACAGATTTTCTCTGAATCAAATCACATTGTTTAAGCTGGTATCCAGGTGCTTACACCCAAAGGTGACTGTAGTACTCCAAGTGCGGTCTTGAGACTTATATAACAAAAGTATTTGGCCCCGCGCTGAAATACTGCTTTGCTCTGTTGAGCACACCCAGTTTTTTGGACGCAGCTTGACTTTCTCCTCCAGGTGACTTCGATATTGCATTTCACTGGAGATCTCGACGCCAAACATCCTAATTCTTTTGGTGACGGTAAGAGGAAAAGGTGGAGATGGAGGTTCTTCCCCTGATGGGCTGCTTTGATACGCTTTGTCTCTCTTAAATACACCCAGACAAGACAAGTCAAATAGACTTGTTCTAGCACACAGATGTTTGTCGTGTCTGGGAATCGAACACACGACCGTCGGCGACAAAGTCGCGTTATTAACCGCTGTGCCACCGAGTTCGTCATGAATCAGTTATTGTATGCAACTTATTAACTTTGGTAATTTCATACATATAAAAAGCGCGTCGTCACCATTGCTACTAATTCTCGTAATAGAATTAAGGATAACTTTTTTAAGGTATGTTCATGTTAGACAATATTTATAGCAATTTACTCGCCCACATGTATACTATAAATACTACCAGGCTGAATCAAGTTAGAAGTTTTAATGGCGATCCGGATGCATCACTTACTGGAGCGCGCGATATTTGCATCCTTATGAAACATCCGCAATGAATTTCTTCACTTCTTGAGAGGGTATCCGGTCTGCGATATTTCTATACAAACGTATTCTCGATTTTCTTTCTGTATTTTGCCATTACATTTGTGGTTTTTCTTACATGAACATCAAATCTACATAACGAATTTCATTCTTTTTTAGATATATATTATTTTCTATGAGTAGCCCCAAAAAACAGATTATTGCCAATTACATGCAATTTGATCTAACCTGCTTTGTGTGCTTCTGTCACCAATTAGTTCATGCGGCCTAGCGCCGGCCGGCACCCACCCACTACTGTTAGTAACAGAATCCGCATGCCCCCACCACTGCCGTCGCTGCCACGACTGGCCTGGTCGTCTACAACTAATTAACGTCTACAACGCCTGATGATGCCTCGTGGAGAGGCGAAACACGTGTCGCAGCGACGACCAGGCCAGTCGTAGCAGCGACGGTGGTGGTGGGGGCATGCGGATTCTGTTCCAGATGGCGGACGACCGCAGCAGCCGAGGCAGAGACTACCGGAGCAGCCATGGCAGCGTCGGCATGTTGCACTTACTAACAGTAGTGGGTGGGTGCCGGCCGGCGCTAGGCCGCA
The DNA here is from genome assembly GCA_947507595.1 of Pyralis farinalis. Classification (NCBI taxonomy): domain Eukaryota; kingdom Metazoa; phylum Arthropoda; class Insecta; order Lepidoptera; family Pyralidae; genus Pyralis; species Pyralis farinalis. The sequence goes on from OX382269.1 coordinate 25,388,463, forward strand.
TGAGCTAATTGGTGGCGGAAGCACACAAAGCAGGTTAGATCAAATTGCATGTAAATTTGACTTTCGCAAAATAACGCCCGAATCTATTATTGCCAATTACTTTGCTGCGATTAACTACACGCGTAACGACAGAGCAAATAAACGACTGTAGGTGATAATGACTAAGAAGCTATTGGTTCCTTAGTGCGTATATTCACCAATTAAAGAACATAGACTTGATTTTAGGCTTATTTTAGCTGTCGAAACAAATTTTAACAGTATTTATGTGCATATAAAGGCTGAGTAGGTATAAGTGCAAGTTTGCGTCACCCCGCTTCCCCTTGGCCGATGGCTTCCGATGAAGTCTTTAAAGCCATCCCGGTTACCGCCTTTAGCCGGTCCTAGTCCTAGGTGGTATTTAGTCAGTAAGTGTCTGACATAACTCGTTTCAGCCGTCATGAGAGTTCACCACCTCCCTCATGAGAGTTCTCCACCTCCCTCATGAGAGTTCACCACCTCCCTCATGAGAGGACCACCTCCCTCCCGACGAATTCCAGAGGTGGCCCCCCCTCGGAAGAATTATAGAGAGTTAGTCTGTCTCTAGTGGATCGTCGTTTATGGCGTAAAAACAAAAAAAAAAGCAGACGCATGTCCACTGGGCGGTTTATCCTACACTTTATCTTAACTTGTAAAGATTGCTTTGAGGGATAAATCCGCGTATGTATTCTTTCATTCGTATTTATTATTGCATATTTTTAATCCATGTTAAAGATATTACAAGGAGGTTTCCGAAATGGAAGGGGATGTACGGATCAAGTTTTCTCGCTCCGCAATATCGTAGAGAAGCATCTGGCCATAGACCGGAAGGTTTCTGCGGTTTTGTGGATCTTGAGAAAGCCTTTGATAGGGTTGTGCGAAAGGAACTGTGGGACATATTGCCGAGATATGGGATTGACGGTTCACTGCTCCGTGCTGTGCAGTCCACTTACAAGGATTGCTCAGCATGTGTGCGGATAGACGGTGGCATGTCACCCTGGTTTGATGTCAAAATTGGTGTCAAACAGGGTTGCATGCTATCTGCTAGGCTGTTTATCCTGTATCTCGATAGTTGTCTGCAGAGAATAAGGTCAACGAATGTGGGATTGCGCATGGGTGACCAAGTGGTGAACTGTCTGCTGTATGCAGACGATGCCGTACTATTTAGCAGATACACCATCTAAACTGCAAACACTGGTCACAGCGATGAAAGACGACTGTATGGAGAAAGGCTTACTACTGAATGCGAAGAAAACAAAGATAATGGTATTTGAAAGAGAAGAATCCAGAACTAATGTAAGGATTACGATTGA